>CM037090.1:42553067-43198866 GCA_020916435.1 Oxytropis ochrocephala
TAGAAGACTTCATACAAAGGTTTTCAACATTTGTAATTTTACTCTTGTTGTTTCTCTTTTGTGATTTCTATATATATAAACATGGTCTATTCAGGTTTTATATATATCTTGCAATAGTCTATTCAGTTTATATTTTTAGAGAGGAAGAGGAAGGAATTCATAAATCCTCCTTAACTCATTTTCATAGTGTTTGTATAGTGCTAAGGGAGTAATGCTAGTGCATTGCTAGAAGACTTCATACAAAGGTTTTCAACATTTGTAATTTTACTCTTGTTGTTTCTCTTTTGTGATTTCTATATATATAAACATGGTCTATTCGGTTTATATATATCTTGCAATGTCTCTTGTTAGCTAAACCTTTCTTAGTTGGAATGTTCTAATCATTTAATGAGCTTTTAAGTAAGTATGATGTATGTATGTATGTTTGTACTTTAGTTCTTGCTTGATAATCTTTTCAAAACTTATTTTGAACTTGATCACTTAGAATAAGTAGATTTGTAAATGACCGAAATGGCTTACAATTCTGAACTCAAGAACTAATATGGGTGAGTGTTTTACATAAAGAAAACTTTGTGAAAACCATGCTTAAGTCCTAGACATAGGATAGTATAGTCCATAGGATAATTGTGGTACTTAAAATACAAGAGTGAATTCACTTAAGCAAATTGGATAATTGTTAGGAGGCAAGATTGGCACTAACACCCCTTTCTTTCTTTGTATAGAACAAGGATCATAAGAGTGGTAATGATACTCTGAAGAAAGTGACCGAAAGGCACATAGCTAATCAGTGACATTCAGTCTTGTTGCATCACATCTTGCATCATACACTTATAAGTAAATTACTTGATGAAGACATTCCAACTAGCTTTTCTCTTTTACACTATCAACATTTTTACTTTGCTTTCTTTCTAACTTAGTTGTGATCATCAAACAAAATCCAAAATTATTTTGTTACTTAGTGACTTTACACTTTATTACTTTATATTATTTTAAAAGTGAGTTTTCAATCTCTGTGGGTTCGATCTTTTACTACTTGTTTTTGGACAGTGTATACTTGCACACAAGTGTATGTGTTTTCCATGCACCACTGATACCGCCCAACTAGGGGGTACAGCGCGACCTACTTATGGTAAGATTTATATGCTTTTGAATTTTAAAAATATATGGTATTTATATGCCGTGTTTTAATACTTGAGTTTGTTGTGTTGTGTTCATTTAGAGACGTGGATATATGAGTATTTCCCAGACATTTGTGTCTGTCAGACTGATGACTTATTGTGTGACGGTCCACGTAGTGAGAGGTGGAGGAGGAAGAAGTATGATGTTGTTAAGATTGACAAGTATCGAGCCAGGATAAATGATTTGACTCTAGAGGGCGTGACTTGGACACCCATTAAGGACCATCGGCATGTTAGGCCGTTGGATCCTTTACATTTATCTGAGAGGGTTCATTAGGAAGGGTAACATCAGCACATTAGGTACATGCACGATAGGGTCTTATGGCAATTTGGATACGTCGGACCATCCATGCGTGCTCCGGCGAAAGTCTTCCGCAGTATCGAGGCGTCATGATTTGATTGCCAATTGGAGAATCGGGGTTGCAGAGACTCTCACTGCCACCAGGAGAGCCGAGGATCCAGGTGAGATGCATCAACTTTACTTGCATTGGTTTAGGTCCATATCAGTTCCACGTCTATCACCTCCAGCACCACCAGCAGCAGCACTAGGAGGGATGGGTCCTGAGGAGAGGCATCCCTCAGTATTGTACAGACTGATTTTGGGTGTCATTCATGTGGCAGAGGGTGGGTCCCCCTAGGTCCCCTTGATTATAGTTTGTGTATCATTATGTAACATTTTAAACAGTTGTGGACTTATGTATTTATTTTTAGTTGTCTCTACATTTTTTCTCACGTTTTTAATCGTTTGCACTAAACTTTTGTTTTAATTGATGCAAAGCGAAATACATTAAAAAAAAACAACACAACAAAACATAAAAATTATAAAATAACGAGAAATAGCAACCATCTTCAATTCTATCCATTGATTAAAACTGTCGGTGGGATCCTAACTATTAGATTTGGACATTTTATTTGACAGATTTATCTATAAAAAAGGATAAATCCGTAGTTATAAAATAACAAAACAAATTTATCTATTTTACAGATAAATCTATTGTCATTTTTTAGGCGTCAGATTTATCTTTTAAATAGATAAATCTATTTTGTTATTTTATAGATAAATCCGTTGGCCATTTAATTTTTTTCGCTCGGATCTAACATAAATCCGTTGGCCAATTTTTGCCAAAACGGATTTATGTTTCTTCTGTGGTAAATCCGTAGTGCTTTTTTGGTAGGGGCAAAATTGAAATTCACATTTTAGTGGGGGTATTTTGGCTAATGATGGGGGTCCAAAAAATACCCTTATCTTTTTAGTCGCAATACCATATTATTCCCTTTTTTAAAACAAAAGTACCATAATATTTTTTTTCTTCCAAAGTGCCAGTTTCATTAAGCAAATAGGCAATGCCGAGGCCAATTCTTGATTGACAAGTATAGGAGCTTTTATGCAAGGCCGTCTTATTTTTCACACTCCCCCTCCTACACATTAAATACCCTTGACCCCGTGAAAAGACAAAAATACTCTTATAAAAAGTTTCAAGCGGATCATTTTTTCCCTAGCTTTCCAGCGGCTACGGTACTATAGCACGAACACGGGTTCGCATGTTAGCACCGTGGGGAGCTAGTTTCTCACACACTCCAAGTATGGTACCAATGTACCGAATTGGTTCGATACCAAAATGCGAGTGGTCCGCTAATTTCAAAACAGCATTGACACAATACCTGGGTATAGAACCAGTTCCGCACTTTGATACCATACCCGTTAAAATTTTTGCAAATTTTTTACAGATATTATCTATGTTTCAATGACTTAGATTCCACCAACATTTTTGATCAACGGCCTATATTCAATCAAATTTCTTTAATAGTCATTGGGATCTCCGTCTTTTGTGTCAAAAAAGGAGTGGATGACATTTGATGTGGTAATTGTGCCTCAACGGATATAATTTCAACGATCCAGATTTATCATCAATAATTTTGATCAATGACTCACATTCAACGACACCCGCTATAAATAGGTACACTTACCTCCATTTCTTTCACACCGACCTCCACCGACATCTTTCCCTTACTAAACACCCGCTTCTTCTCAAACACTCCCTATGAAATGGAGTCACCTTAACTCTGTTCTCAAGGGACTCCAACCTGACTATCCTCCATCATCGTGGAAGTATTACCATGAAAGAAAATGGTGTGTGGTTTCAATGTGTTAATCCTACCTTCTGTAGGATGGAAAAAGACATCACATTCTCGGAGGTAAAGGAAAAAGCAGAAAGGAAGGTTCAAGAGGGGTATTTTCCTAGACAAGTAAGTACTATTGTTTACCGCAACCCTGGTATTGGTGATGATGTCTATATTCACTATTTAGCGATGGATATTCGAAGCGATGATGAAGTTACACGTCATGATGAAAACACATGCCCAAATTTCAAGAGCTGGTCCTATGGAGCTTTATGTCAATACCATACAGACTCCCTACGAGATAATTTTCTTTTTGCAACAACATCCTTAAAATAATTTCTTGGTAATCGAGTGTTTGTCGTTTGTATTTTGTTATGTTTGTGTTGTGATGTAAACTTTTACTTTTTATGAATAAAATTCCAGGTTATAAAATAAACATAAACTGATATAGAAATTAACCATAAAAAAGTAATGTTCACATCATCCATACAAAGATATCAAATAAAAGGCTAAAAAATACAAGTCCTAAAGCAACTATTGTGTCTGTCGTTCGCCTCTTCGTTGATACACACACCCTCTAAAACGAATGAATGGTCTGGCAATGGCTTTCAGCTACTCGAGTAAGCTCCAAGTATGCGTCTCTCGGGGAATATGATATTTCAAATGTTGTTCCAACCCAAGAGCTATCTTGATTACCTCTAGGTTAGCCAACATCTAAGATATCCCACATTCACCTTTAACCTCGAATTGTCGGTAAATATGGTGGTCCCCAATAGGTGCAACATATACGCCCTAACTGCATCCCATTGCTCAATGACAATGGATGAAAAGTAGACCTCCTCTCGCAGCCACTTAAGAGGTACATAAGTATACCTTTCTTCCCCATCTGCTCAGAAGCCTCCTCGTGGTCCACTCCCAAATACTGGACTAAGGTCTCTAGTGTGTCAATCTTAGAATAGGCGGGGAGGTCGAAAAAGGTCCCAACTATCGAGATGTAAAAGATTTGAAACATTTCCCTAAGCCCTCCCAAACCTACCAAAACCCTCCTCCAATACATTTTTTGAGTTCCTCCAAATTAGGGGGATTTGATTTTATGAAGAAAAAAAAGTAAACTCCCCATTGGAGTTGATGGTACATTCTTCCTTCCTATTTGTTTATCATCCTTCCTCTACACACAATTGCAGCGACTAATTCCTCGAGCCGGGTAGGATCACAATGAGCGGCAAAACTCTCTCTCAAGAGTTTGATCGCTATTACATTCCAAATGTTGGATTCAAACCTAAAACATTAATTAAGCCAGAAGAAATCCAAACCATCTCATTCAAGTGCTATTGAGTAAGCTGTTTGAGCATTTACATACGGTATGCTTAGATAATTAAAATAAATTCAATAAAACTTTATTGTCTTTTTTATTGACAGTCTAATAATATCTTTTTTGATTGGTTGCGCGCGCTCATGAAAGAATTAGTCTTGCTTCGCAATGCACTTTAGCAAGAACAACAAAAGGACAAGTATAAGAGAATCAAAATGGCCAACAATTGTTTGGTATCTTTCCATGGAATCAAAACTATATATATGCATGCAATGCAAGCAGCATCTTATACCGTACCGAAAACTACTTGAGAATATAAAGTTTATCCAAGCGTGCGTAGATTATGTTTGTTCAAATCCATTATTCGAACCAATTATAATTAATTAGTCGATTTGGGTGGTTTCAAATTTTACTTTTTCCCTCTAAAATCTGAATCAAACCAATCCAATATTTGTCCAGTTCGTTCATCTTGAGTTCATGGGTCATACAACAAAATATTAATTTTTTAAAATATGAAAAGTTACATGAGTTTTTTTTGGTAACAATTCAATACTTTTAAATAGCCAACAAAATCTAAAATTTAAAAATTACACAAATCATACTCAAGTTGATTAAAAGTCTTCCAATTTATAGCATCAAATTCTTACAACTTAATTATAAATTATTAATATAAAAAATCTATGCAAATAACATCTAGAGCTTCTAAAATTACAAAACTAATCAATATGAGCTGATTCGATCGGGTTTGCAGATTTGTTATTTAAACTTGTTTCTCGAACCAACCTACCATGTGTTGGCATGAGTTGTTTTGAGTTTTTCTGAACACGTAAAAAAATATATGAACTAAACATATCAATTTTGATTGAATTCTAGGTTGGTTTGAATCAACATTATTGCATACACACTCCACAGACTTTCTAGGAAGAAATAAATTTTAAATATATTTTTGTCAAACAAAACTTATTCATATATGAAGACGAGCGTATTTTTATCAGGGTGGACATTTTATTTAGCTGCTAGTCATTCTCTAAAAATCAACCAATTAATTAAATAATTAATAATACACAAGCACACCATATTTTTTTTTTGGAAATTACATTCACCTACCCTAAATTATCATAAATGTAAATGGCATAAATAGCCTCTCTAATTTTAAATAGGGTTAAAAATATTTTTAGTCCCTATAAAATTTCACTATTTTGTTTTGGTCCCCATAAAATATTTCATCAACTTTTAGTCACTATAAAATTTTGCAGTTTCATTTTTTGTCATATAAAATGTCAACTTATGTATACCTATTGAATTTTTGAGTGATGTTTGCATACATGTTAATGACATTATAAATGTCTCTCCCCACAAAAAGTTAGAATTTTCTAACAATGGTTGAATTAAATATAATTTTTTTAAGTGTAAAAAATTCAAGAAACAAATTGATGGAAATATTAACCTAGAAATCAAATTTTTATAGGGAGTGAAAACAAAATAGTGAAATTTTATAGGAACTAAAAGTTATTCAAAAATTTTGTAAGGACTAAAAACAAAATAGTCAAATTTTATAGGGATCTAAAAGCATATTTAGCCCTTTAAATATCAAAAATGTTATTTGGACAAAATTTTTTTGACAAAAATAGACAAAAACCAACTTACAACACCAATTAACTAAAATTTTTAGACTATTAGCCAACCTGCTTTTTCACAGTTTTCGTGGCGTTGATTAAAAACTTGGTTAATTGATCATTTGGCTAATAGTCTAAAAAACTTGGTTAATTAGTGTTGTAAGTTGGTTTTTGTCGATTTTGTCTAATTTTTTTGTCCATATAACATTGTTGTCAAACAAGAATGTTATATGGACAAAATTTTTCTTTTACCACCACCAACAACTATTTTTTTTTTTGACACTCCACCACCAACAACTATTACTCTTGAACAAATATAAATCCAACTAGCAAAAATGACTTGAATGAGCATTGCAGTGGTCTCTTCCAACTTAATTAATGTGTTTGGGATTAAGTCTAGTCTTGGGCATGAAGCGATTTTAAATCTCGGAGGAGAAGCTAACTTACTACTCATCATGGCCCCATCCGACTGAAAGATTTAGTTTCTGTAATTGCCCGCAGAAAATACATGGTTTAAAAAAAATCCAACTTTTTTTTGTTGAAGAAACCCTTGAGGTTAAATATGAGTCAAATTCCTCAATTGGTATAATATGGAATGGACCATGCAGAAAGGAATCCTCCGGTAATGGTGGAATAGGCAATAAATTAAGATTATATTCTAGACTAGATCTTTGGTGACGAGGAAGATCATAGACCATCTATTTTTTTGGTTAAATAAAGATTCCTTGAGTCTTGTGATATTCAACCAATGATCATGGCCAACTCTATTACCACATATTTTTGGACAAAATCCAATGATCATGCAACTTATTAAACGGGCAACACTAGATTCACTTTCAAAAATTGTCCTGTACTTAGGTACCAGTATTCCATAGGTATAATTTTTTTTGATCAAATTCTATGGGTATAGTTAATTTAGAATTTCAAATTATTTTAAAGCAAATATATATAAAAACTAGTTTTACGACCTCGTCCAGATGGACTTTATTGACTACTGTTGTTAAAGAAAGAAACTCTACAGGAAAAGCAAGATAAGAACAACAAAAGAAATAACAACATCAAACAAAATCTAAGTATTTTTTTTTGACTAAACAAATTCTAAGTATTAGAAAGACATCGCATTTAAAGACAAAAGTCACACATATTAGATCAAGTCATAACACAAACAGCTTAAGTTGGAGCATAAACAACATCCTATTCACACACATATTAGATGAAGTCATAACACAATTAATCAGTTTAAAGTTGTAAAATAAACAACAACCTATAATAACATTATCCATATTCATCAAATGTAAAAAAAAAAAAACTTAACCCATAATACCGTCTTACCGGTTCGAGGGATTAGTCTCTAGAGTTGCACGTAGAGGATACCCATTTTATACCAAAAAAATGTACACATGAAAACTTAACTCATAATTAAAAAGAAAATAACACAACATAATTAAAAAGTGAAACATGTACGTGGGTCTCATGCAAAGTTTGATTTAAAAGTAAATATCAATTTAATTATGCTTCTAATACGTCTTGATGCGAAATTATCTAAATAAAGAAGAAAATATCAATTTGGACATGTAATTTTTTCAAGATTCTAAAGCACTTCCCAAAACACATCGCAGAATCACACTTTTATGTATTTTGTCATGAAATTGATTTTCCATTAAATAGATTATTGACAAACGTAATATTTGAATAGTAAAAAAAATTTCTGAATACTAAAGTAACCAAAAACACACTGCCTAACATTTCACGTTACGCATTTTGGTACAAAATAATTTTGTCCCCATCAAGTACACTAAAGCACACTATTTAGCATCCCACTTTAAAATATAAAAGTATAAAAATGTAGATTAGTCATCGGTAAAACTTTGTTGGGAGGATAAAACCACACACGCCGACAAAACCGAAAGAAGTGCACAACCAACTTCCCCGATTGTACATTATTCATCGATAACGCCGATGAAAACTACACACTAATGAGATGGTAACAAAAAAATTAAAAGAAAGGAAACAAAAAAAGCTTAATTCCACATTGATTGGCTAGGAATAGAAGGGTAGGGAAATTAGAAACATTTTTACAAAACGTTGATACACTGTGTGTATACGTGTCTGATGATGCAGGTTGGAATAATTGGTTGGTGATTGTTTTATTGAGTTTTCATGTGGGAAACGTATTGAAGAATCAATTGGTGATATTTTGAATTGTAATGTGCGAAAATAATAGGCAAAATGACGTACGCAAACAATCCAATTGAAGGACAAAAAATTGAGATGCAGACTAAAAAATTATTCTCGCCTGACATTAAAAATGCATGCCAAGTATGTATGTATGTATGTATGTATATATATATATAATCGATTGTAAACATGATTCTCGACTTACGGGTTGACTAACAATTTGTTAAAGAGTAAACCTCTATAGAAAATAAGTATAAGAACAATAGTAAATAATAACATCAAACAAAATCTAATAAGTATTTTTTTTTGACTAAATAAATTCTAAGTATTAGAAAGACATCACATTTAAATACAAAAGTCACACATATTAGATCCAGTCATAAAATAACAGCTTAAAGTTGGAGCATAAACAACAGCGTAATCACACATATTAGATGAAGTCATAACACAATCAGTTTAAAGTTGTAAAATAAACAACAACCTATAATAACATTATCCATATTCATCTAATGTAACCATAAAAACTTAACCCATAATAGCGTCTTACCGGTTCGAGGGATTACTCTCTAGAGTTGCGCGTAGAGGATACCCAGTTTATACCAAAAAAATGTACACATGAAAACTTAACTTATAATTAAAGAGAAAAGAAGACAACATACTTAAAAAGTGAAACACGTACGTAGGTTTCATACAGAGATTGATTTAAAAGTAAATATCAATTGAATTATGCTTCTAATACTTCTTGATGTGAAATTATCTAAATAAAGAAGAAAATACCAATTTGGACATTTAATTTTTTTTAAGATTCTAAAGTACCCCAAAACACACTGCCTAGAATCATACTCTATGTATTTTGACACCGAATTGTTTTTCCATCAAATAGATTACTGACGAACGACGTATTTGATAGATAAAAAAAAATTTAATACTAAAGTAACCCAAAATATATTATCTAACATTTAACGTTACGCATTTTGTTACAAAATAATTTAGTCCCCATCAAGTACACTAAAGCACACTATTTAGCATCCAACTTTAAAATATAAAAATATAAAAAAAAATGTAGATTAGTAATCGGTAAAACTCTGTTGAGAGGATATAACCACACACGCTAACAAAACCGAGTATTCGTGGGCAACCAACTTCCCCGATGTACATTTACCATCGATAAAGCGATAAAACTAAGACACTAATAAGATGGTAACAAAAAAAAGTAAAAGAAAGAAAGAAAGAAAAAACAAAACTTAAAAAAAATGGACCAAAAAAATGAAACCCAATTTCTTGATGCGAAATTATCTAAATAAAGAAGAAAATACCAATTTGGACGTGTAATTTTTTTTAAGATTCTAAAGATCCAAAACACACACCGCTAGAATCATATACTTTATGTATTTTGACACCAAATTATTTTTCCATTAAATAGATTCTTGATAAACGACATATTTTAATAGATAAAAAATTTAATTTTTGTCAAAAAAATTTAATACTAAAGTAACCCAAAATATACTATCTAACATTTCACGTTACGCATTTTGTTACAAATTAATTTAGTCCCCATCAAGATACACTAAAGACACTATTTAGCATCCAACTTTAAAATATAAAAATATAAAAATGTAGATTAGTCATCAGTAAAACTCATTTGGGAGGATATAACCACACACTGCAACAAAATCGAAGACTGCAAGCAACCAACTTCCCCGATGTATATTAGTCATCGATAAAGCCGATGAAAACGGACACTAAAAAGATGGTAACAAAAAAAAGTAAAAAAAAGAAAAAAAAACTTAAAAAAAATGGACAAAAAAAATGAAACCCAATTGCCTAAAAAATTATTCCCCCTAAATTAGATGCCAAATCCAATTGCATGTCAATCCGCATTAGAAATAAGATGGGGAAGAAAGTAGAAAGATTGTAAAGCTGAAAGAAATTGTAATGAAAATACAATATGAGGACACGTCGAATAGAAAGCCGAGGTGTATGTTGATGTGTGAAGTTTGAAACTTTAAAGAATGATTGGTGGTGATTTTTTCTATTTTCCCTGTGGAAAACCAAAACACGTTGCAAGTAACAAAAGAAATGGAACAAAAAAATCAAAGTGGCAACAAACAATAGGTATGCAATCTATCTAATATCTATTTATACAAACAAACTTCCTATGAAATTACTAATTTGGATCTCTTATTAACAGGACACATATATAGTTTAAGGGTATAAGTGTCATTACTCACTATTTCTCTTTTTTTGTACATTCTCTTTCTTACTTTTTTCTCTTTCTTCTTACACTCTCTTTCATCCTTTTCACTTTTCTCTTTCTTCCTTTTTTCTCTTTCTTCTAACACTCTCTTTCCTCCTTTTCACTTTTCTCCTACACTCATTTTCTTCTTTTTTTCATTTTACTTTTCTCATAAACAATTATTTTCTTTCTCTTATCCTCCTTTTCTCTTTTCACTTCACACTAAAAAAAATTATCACCTTAAAATTTTAATTTTTCTCTCCAAAATCGGTTTAACTCTTATTGAAAATTTACTATCACCTATTATTGATAATCTACTATCTATCTTTTACTATTTGTTATAATCAACTAATCAACTAAAATAATCAATTGAAACTACGAGATAACTGCAATAATATATAAAAAAACACGGGATAACTGTACTAATCTAATCTAATATCTATTTATGCAAACAAACCTCCAATGAAATTTATGCAAACAAACCTCCTATGAAATTACTAATTTGGATCTCTTATTAACATGACACATATATAGTTTAAGGGTAAAAGTGTCATTGCCCACTTTTTTTTTTTCTTACACTCTCTTTCTTACTTTCTTCTTACACTCTCTTTCATTCTTTTCACTTTTCTCTTATACTCTCTTTCTTCCTTTTTTCTCTTTCTTCTTACATTTTCTTTCCTCCTTTTTACTTTTCTCCTACACTCTTTTTCTTCTTTTTTCCAATTTACTTTTTCCATAAACAATTATTTTCTTTCTCTTATCACTTTACACTAAAAAAAAATTATCACCTTAAAATTTAATTTTTCTCTCCAAAATCGGCTTAACTCTTATTTAAAATTTACTATCACCTCTTATTGATAATCTACTATCTATCTTTTACTATCTGTTATAATCTACTAATATATAAAAAACACAGGATAAATCTGTATTTAATATATAAAAACACGAGATAAGCTACAGTTGATATATATAAAAACACGGGATTAATATTTGCCATTGATAATTATAATTTTTGAAGACTACTATAAACCCACTATCTAAAAACAAGAAGACTTAATGACTACTTAAACTGATTAATATTTAAAACACACGTGACAATTGTCATTTTTTAGGTTTTAGTGAAAAATATTTGTTTACGATCTAAAAAATGACAATTGTCACTAATATATAAAAAACCACAGGATAAATATTTCTTATTGATAATCTACTATTCATTGTTTACGATCTACTATAATCTACTAATCCACTAAAATAATCAATTGAAACTACGAGATAACTACAATGATATATAAAAACACACGGGATAACTGCACTAATATATAAAAACACAAGATTAATATTTGTCATTAATAATTAAAATTTGTGAAGACTACTATAAACCTAGATATATCTAAAAAACAAGAAGATTTAATGACTATTCAAACTACTGATTAATATTTAAAACAAATATTTCTTATTGATAATCTACTATCTCTTTTTTACTATTTACTATAATTTACTAATCAACTAAAATAACGATTGAAACTACATGATAACTGCACAGATATATAAAAAATACGAGATTAATATTTGTCATTGATAATTAAAAATGACAAATAATTGTCACTAATACCTAAGAAATGATTGCACTAATAATTTAAACACGGGACAACTGGACTGATAATTTAAAACACACGTGACAAATATTTGTCACTAATACCTAAAAAATGACAAATAATTGTCACTGATATATATAAAAAACACGGGATAAATATTTATTATTGATAATCTAATATCTATCTTTTACTATCTACTAATAAACTCAAATAATCAATTGAGACTATTAGATAAATGCACTAATACATGAAAAAACACGGGATAACTTTACTGATATATAAAAAATACAGGGATAATTGCAATTATATATATAAACACAGGATAGTTGCACTGATATATAAAAAGCACAGGATAACAACACTGATATATAAAAAGACTGATATATAAAAAAGCACGGGATAAATGCATAGATTGAAATGATACTTTTATATTTTTAGATTTTAATATTTATCTATTTTTTATTTGAAACTCATTTTTTATCTACTTTAATTTTGTCTTTATTTTCACGAGGTTATGTTCAGACTATTTAAATACTATCTAAGTTCATTCATAAAAAAACACGATAAAGACTTCGCGCATGTATGCACAGTATTCTACTAGTTGAACAAAAAATTGAGTGAGGCAACAAAAAATGTTTCCCGCTTGACATTGGAAAGCCTATGCCAAGCTGCATTAGATATTAGACTAGTTTCAATACCGTCCCCCGGGACGGGTCAATACATAAATAATATTACTGTGTGTAACAAATGGGGGTTACTTATATTTATAGGTTCTCGTGGAAAATAAGTTAATGATGCGTACGTGAGACTCCCTATAGACATAAGTTAATTATGGCTAAATTTCATCGTATAATCGAGTAATTAATTTCTTTCGAAAGAATAATATAGTATCGCATTTGAAAGAAAATTTTGTAACTTGGTCAACATTGAGCTTGTCAACCGTGATATAAAATCTAATAAGTAGCTTATGCCATTAGGCAAATGAAGTTACTTTGTAAAATATAAAATCTAATTCTTGTGAATAAAAATTAAATTATAAATATTAATTAAATAAAAATATTATAAATTTAAAATGAACTTTAATAAAGACATTAAATTGAACATCCTTCGTAGATAAAATAAGAAGAAAAAGTCTAAAGAACTTTAATAATTATAAACATTCATTAAATACAAATTCAAAAAATGAACCCATAATAAGAGAGAAATATTGAACATCCATTGATATTTTTTTTCTCTCATTGTAAGGGATGGGCACTTCTTGTGCTCATTTCAATGAAATTGCTTATCGGAAAAAAAAGGACAATACAATGAAAAAGTGAAGCACTCGAGTATCATGCATAGTTGAAGGAAAAACCATGATAAAATAGGAGCAGTTATACAAAGTTGAAAAAGAATATGGAGGTTTTATTGTAAATGTGACTGAAGGTCCCGTTGAAAGAAGATGATGAAAGTTCTATTGTAAACGTGGTTGAAATTCCTATGGGGAGTCAATGCAAAGAACACCGCATGTACTCGAATATTAAAGAAAGATAAAAATATAAAAACCAATTAAAGAAAAGATTTAATACCCGTTGGTGCAAAATGACCAAAATAAAGAAGACAATAAAATAGAAAGTGAAACACGTGGTATCGTGATGGATTTGATGGGAATTATCAATAAAATAGAAGCACATAAAGAAAGTTGAAAGAGTACGATTGATGATCTATTGTAAATGTGTTTGAAGTTCCCGTAGATAAAATTAAATTGAAACTATAAATTAAATAAGAAGATTATAAAATCAAAAGAGATGGTTATTGAGGAACACACTTCGTGTATTTGAACATCTACAATTTTTAGGGTCCTAAAGTACCCCAAAATACACCGCTAGCATCCCACTTTTACGTATTTTAATTTTTCACAAACTTATTATTATATTTGACCAAACTCTACGGTATTTGAAGAGTTAGTTTTTTTTTCAAATCCTGAAGTTCCTCAAAACGCACTACTTAACATTTCACTTTAGATTGGATCAAAAAAACATTTCACTTTAGACATTTTGTTACAAAATTAAAAAAATTTCACGATCAAGTACACCTAACCACATTTTTAGGATCCGACTTTACGTAGTTTTTCATGAAATGAATTTTTTTGACCGAATCGATTATTGAAGAACAAAATTTACATATTTAAGCATCTAAAAATTTTAGAGACAAGAACTCAATTGATTATTGAAGAATAAACATCACATATTCAAATATCTTAAATTTTGTGGGACCGCAATGTACTCCTCAAAATATAAAAGAGGGTCCCTTAACCATTTGGTCATGGGTTCAATCACCGATCGACACGTATGAAAAAATATTTGTTGTGAGAGTTCAACCCCTTAAATGATCTCTCGATACGTCAAATACATTAGTCTCGACAATCACCCGGAGAATACCTTTGATTTACACAAAATATATAAAAAAAGACAAAACATTAAAATATAAGACATAAAAAGGGAAAAAAAACAGTGACTAAAAACAGGGAAAAAAAAAGACAAAAAAGACAAAAAAAAAAAAAGAAAAGAAGAAAACAAAACAAAAATTGCGAGCATTGGCGGGAGGAGCGCCAAGTCGCATACAATATAATAAAGAGGGTCCTAAAGTACTTCCCAAAAATACTCTGCAAGATCCCACTTTACGTATTTTAATTTTTCACAAACTTATTATTATATTTTACCAAACTTTCTCGGTATTTGAAGAGTTAGTTTTTTTTCAAATCCTGTAATACTCTCAAAACGCACTACTTAACATTTCACTTTAGACATTTTGTTACAAAATTAAAAAAATTTCACGATCAAGTACACCAAACCACATTTTTAGGATATGACTTTACGTAATTTTTCATGAAATGATTTTTTTACCGACTGATTATTGAAGAACAAAATTTACATATTTAAGCATCTAAAAATTTTAGAGACAAGAACTCAATTGATTATTGAAGAATAAATATCACATATTCAAATATCTTAAATTTTGTGGGACTGCAATGTACTCCTCTAAATATAAAAAGAGGTCCCTTAACCATTTGGTCATGGGTTCAATCACCGATCGATACGTGAAAAAACATTTGTTGTGAGAGCCCTTTTTTTCAAATCCTGTAAGTACCTCAAAACGCACTACTTAACATTTAACTTTAGACATTTTGTTACAAAATTAAAAAAAATTCACGATCAAGTACACCAAACCACATTTTTTAGGATATGACTTTACGTAATTTTTCATGAAATGATTTTTTTTACCGAATCGATTATTGAAGAACAAAATTTACATATTTAAGCATCTAAAAATTTTAGAGACAAGAACTCAATTGATTATTGAAGAATAAACATCACATATTCAAATATCTTAAATTTTGTGGGACTGCAATGTACTCCTCGAAATTTAAAAAAGAGGGTCCCTTAACCATTTGGTCATGGGTTCAATCACTGACTGATACGTATGAAAAAACATTTGTTGTGAGAGTTCAACCCTTAAATGGATCTCTCGATCACGTCAAATACATTAGTCTCGACAATCACCGGAGGATACCTTGATTTACAAAAAAATATATAAAAAAAGACAAAACATTAAAATATAAGAGATAAAAAGGAAAAAAAGTGACTAACCGCATTTTACATAAGAACTGAACATATTTTACAAAACCGAAATACCAGTAAAATAAGGTAAATTCGGGAAACCTAAAAATTGGCCTCTGATTTATCTATTTATGATGTATTTAGGGAATTGTTTGAATATCAGGATAATCTCGTCTATTTGGATATTTATGGAGGTATGGGGTATATGGAGGGGGTGGGAAAAAGGGAAAAAATGACAAAAAAGGGAAAAAAAAAAAGAAAGAAAGACGAAACAAAAAAAAAAAAAAAAAAAAAAAAAAGTTGTGAGCGTTGGCGGGAGTTAGCGCCAAGCCCCATACAATTATAAGATACATGTCATTAAATGATTAATTATTAAGTATTACTAGGACGATTACCCGTGCGATGCACGGGAATGTGATTAACAGGCCTACAAATGTAGTTTCGAAAAAACATCAACATTTTATAAGGGGGGTATAAAAATACGCAACATACATATATAAGCAAAGAGGCAACAATAACTCTTGGTGGGATGAGGCAACAATGTCGGTCCAAAAATATAGAGTGAGGGTATATTGGTAAACAGTGGGGTACAAAATGAGGGGTACATTTTGATATTAAAAAAAAAGTGTTGGAAAAAAAAAATTTGTCAGGGTATGTCGGTCCTAAAATATAGAGTGGGAGTATATTGGTAAATAGGGAGGTACAAAATGAGGGGTATATTGGTAAATAGTGGGGTACAAAATATAGAGTGAGAGTATGTTGGTCCAAAAATATAGAGTGGGATATATTGAGAAGCAGTGCAGACAAAATGAGCGGTACATTTTGATAATAATAAAAAAAAAGTGTTGGGAAAAAAATTGTCGTGGGGTATGTCGGTCCAAAATATATATAGTGGGGTATATTGGTAAACAAAGTGGGGTACAAAATGAGGGGTATATTGGTAAATGGTGGGGCACAAAATATAGAGTGAGGGTATGTTGGTCCAAAAAATATAGTGTGAGAGTATATTAAGAAGCAAATGCAAGATAAATGAGGGATATATTGATAAATGGGGAGAAAAATATTTTCCCCCAAAATGGCAAGGTGTGCCTTAATATATAGCTGATATTCAACAAAACTCTAGAATATTATAGTGTTCACTTAATTTTTTTGAAATACTCCTCCGTTAGTGGCGAACATGTGTTTAGTCGAGTGTGTTCATTTGAACTCCAAAAATTGTTCTATTTGCCTTCTATATAGATTCTTTTTGAACTCTTGAAATTTCAAATTTACACTAGTACTCCTAAATTGCACCTAATTGCATCCAAAACACAGTTTTGAACCTCTGATCTCAAGTCATGGATCCGTCACTGCCCTCGTCCCTTAATATAATTATCCTATTATACTTAATTTTACTCATTTTAAAAAAATAGGTTGTGTAATTAATATGTATAATTTGTGTACCCAAGAGCACTTGGATTAAATGGTAGAGTCTCTTAGAATTTAACCAAAGTCTTGGGTTCGAGTTCAACAATCGCGAATGCAATAGTGTTAAGTCTCTTGAGGGAGAGTTTTGCCACCCATTGTGGTCCTACCCGGCTCGAGGGATTAACCTATGCATGCAGTTACGCGCAGAGAATACCCAATACCAAAAAATGTGTATAACTTGTGTAAGACTATGACTAAATTACCCTTTGTATATAGATGCACTTTCTGTTAACTTTTTGTGTACGAAGAGAATTCAGTAGTATTACTAAGAGATAGATTTGGAAATAAATGTATTAAATATTTGTAAAATGTTTTATAAAGATAAACAGAAGTGCCAAAAAAGAAGTAGGCTTAAATATGTTTTAGGCACCTGCAAATATAGCATGTTTCGGTTTAAGCCTTTGCAAAAAACATTTTGCTGAAAAAACTCCTTGCAAAATACAGTTTTTTGATTTTAGCCCTTCTGTTAGAGTTTTGTTAAATTAACGTACCGAAAATTGCCAACGTGTTTGCCACATGCATGGATGGGAACATAACTATGATTTGGCATTTTATTTTATTTTCTATTATTTTAAATGCTGACTGTATATATTGACTCAGCAATAAAATTAAAAACATATTTTTTGAACTTCTTCATCTTTCTCTAAACTTCTTCATCTTTAGTAACAACAACAACAACAACACAACCCTAAACCCCATTCACGATTCTTTTCCTTTTCACCCTCAATCCCAACAGAGTGCACCATTCCTCTCAAACCCTCTTTCGAATTCGTTCTCATCTCAATTCACAATTCGTTCTCATCCCTAAATCCCTAAATCTAAACGTTGTTTCTTCGTTAGCAATAACTTTGAAAAATTGTTGCATGTCAAGAAGAAACCTCATCTAGTACAATGAAACCTCATCTAGAAAAAAGGGGGAAAATGATAATAGCAAGATTGATAATGAGTAGAGGAATCTGGAAAAGGGGGAAATTGATAATGGCAAGATTGATAATGAGTAGAGGAATTTGGAAAAAAAGGGGGAAAATTGATAATGGCAAGAAGAAACCTCATCTTAAAAAAACCCATCCCCGTGTCCACCACCGATTTCCTCCTCCTCAACCACCATGGCGGAAAAACGCCCGCCACCCTTCTTACGACGACCTCCACACCTAAAATCACCAAGAGAAATAATGATGTGATTAGAAGGAAAGAAGAAAGAATGATGATAAAATAATAGCAAGGAATCGAATCCTAACAGCAACTCAGATTTTTCATCTTCAAAATCTTCAATCTTTCACCTCCATTTCGTGAGTTCCCTCTATCTCTGCGCCGATCTCCTCTTCTTCCTCACTCTCAGCGCCCAACTCCTCTGCGTGTCTCTCCCTTCTCCGCGTTTCTCCCATTCTTCAGAACCTTCTCTACATTTGCTGCTGATGAAGGGAATTAGGGTTCCCAATTCTTTTATTTTTATTTATATCTCACTTATCTATTTCAACTTTTAAAAATAATTTAAAATATAAAATAATGACCTGTCAATGTCAAGTCAGCATTTAAACCCATGTGGATCGATGACACGTTGACAATTTTGGTAACACCAGTCTAACTGAAGGGCTAAAATAAAAAATTGTATTTTGCAAGGAGTTTTTTCTATTTTTTTTTTGCAGGGACTTAAAGCAAAACACGCTATATTTGTAGGAGCCTAAAACATATTTAAGCCAAAAAAAACTATAATTAGGGACTAATGGAGTATAAACGCACAATTTAAACCAAGTTTTAAATATAATATATATATTGACTTAGAGAGATGGAGACTTTGTCTTTACACCAAGTTGTATGAAGTATCCAAAAATGCTCTTCAATTGCATCTCAAGAAACTTTTGGGAGCATAATTGTCTTCTTTTAAAAAAGGGTAACAATTCCTCTATCGTTAGAGCATCATAAACATTTTCCTGGAATTCTAAAGTGAATAAAGTCAATACATTAATATAAGGAAATTCTTCCAACTTTTGAGCATTTTGTTGGGCTACTTTGGAAGAATATACTAACTGAAGCCTACTTGCTTAAATAAACAATATTTGCATAGGGCAAGGGGTAGGTCTAAATTAACCAAGTTGCTACCCATAGTGATGGCATCATTCTAAAGGCCTATGAGATATGATGCTCTTGGATGATTTAGCCCTATTCAAAAATGAGAAGTCTCATATTTCTTGAATGAGACATATAATGAACTATATTAAATTTTCATTTAACATTGGTATTTTTCATTTAACAACAAACCTAGCTATAAAAAACAAGTTCAAAGCAGACCATCTCGACCCACGCCGCTTTGAGCTCATTAGAAAGCGAGCAAGTCCGACCCGGCTACCGCCAAGGGCCGTGGGTTAGGATGTTGAACCTAGTTCGTCCCATCGCAAGCAATTGGGTTTATAGGTCAATCCATTTAATATATATTTTGGCCTAACAAGCTCTCCCATCCTAACCCATCGGGTCGGTGGGTTGGCAGGCTGACATGTCATAACACATCTCAACTTCATCGAAGCCAACACATGCACCTTGTCATCCGATAAATATATGGAAGAAATGCTTATGCATTATAACCCACATATCTTTTGATCTCATCTAAATAATCAAAAATAAATAAATTTAGAAACCTAGTAGTCATTGGAGGGGCTCAATAGTGGTCGACCTAGGACCGTGAGTTAGGAGGTGCAATTTTTTAAATCATGCATCATTAAAAATATCATCAAAAATAAAATGCTAATATATTAATCAAATAAATTACAAACTTCATAATTGTCCTCTACATGAATTAATATTTTAAAATTGTTCAATAACAAGTTCATTGTTGATGCTATTAAATACATCTCTCTTAATATTAGTCACTAAGCAATCATTCTTCCATGTAGGTTGAGAGGTGAGTTGCAATAGTCTCACAATGAATAAAATTTAGAAGCCTAGATGAAAACTTAAAAATTGAATGGGGTAAAATTAGTTTTTTTATAAGAAAGTAAATGCAATTATTTATTAGGTTTAACTGTAGTTTTGGTCTCTCTATTTTATCAAATCCACAATTTTGTTCTCCCTATTTTAATTTTCGCAATTTTGATCCCCAAATTTTATCATATCCGTAATTTTGGTCCCCCTATTTTATTTGCAATTTTGGTCCGCCAATTTTATCAAATCCACAATTTTAGCCCCCCTGTTAAATTGCAATCCAATTTTTGACGAAAATGCTTACATGGCGATACACGCGTGTCGTGTTGGCTTAATTATTGGGTGTCGTAGCAGAACATGCACACGTTAGCCACGTCACCACTTTATCTACACGTCAACATTGCCGTCAAAAATTGGAAGACAAATTAACTAGGGACTAAAATTACGGATTACCAACACGGTATAGCACAAGTGGTAGATACTTAGACTTCTTAACAATTTGGTCAAGGGTTTGATCCCGGCCAAGTGCGTATGGAAAAATACCTGGTGGGAGAGGTCAACCTCTTAAATGGATCTCGGTACCTCGAGAGATTAGTTTCTGCAATTGCGAGCGCAAAGGATACTGGTTTAACCAAAAAAAATTACGGATTACGGATTACGGATTTGATAAAAGTGGGGATCAAAACTGCAAGAAAAAAATAATGGACTAAAATTGCAGATTTAATAAAACTAGAGGATCAAAATTGCAAAAATAAAATAGAGAAACTAAAATCACAGATTTGATAAAATAGAAGATCAAAAATGCATTTAAACCTATTTATAATAGTTGGTAATCTATCTAGATGACCAATCCTCGTGGTTTAAAAGCAAACAATAATTATTGTACGGACAAAATTAGCCAGCTAGAGAGTGTTGGAATGTTGTTCAGGACAAAAGTACACACACAAGATCATCACTTTGCAATGCTAATGCTAATGCAATAATAGAAACACAAAAGAGATTTTTCTTTGCAATGGTACTGTTTTGATAAACAAGATATTGTGGCTGTGCATGCATTACGAACGTTGAGCTTGAACGTTGAACCCATTGAATCTGTCTCATTTTTCTATCTCCTAATAAAATCATTATCTTTTAATTAACAAAACAAAAGCATGCAAGTAAAAAAATCGTATTTATTAATTAATTTCAAGCACATATATATCCACTGAAGACCCTACCTACATGCAAGAGAATAATATAAAGTTAGATAGGTATAAATTTACTGTTTAATGTGTGATCTTGTCCATTGGACGTACGTGTTCAAATGTTTATCAATCAGTGTAGAGTTTTCTTCTATAGCTCTTAAATCTACACTACAACTCCACCACAGACATTAGAAAGCGAATTTATTGTGTCTACTAGGGTGAAGAAGTCACTTTCCTCGAGATTGTTCCTTGCTATGACGAAAGGACCAACTTGTATATGTCTATTATGAGTGACATGTTGTCCCAATTTTGTGTATCTCTCGTAGTTAGTTTCTTGTGCTTTTGTGTATCCTATTCGGCTCTGGTCACACATTGTGTCTTTAGCCTTGGTATTATATATATATATATATATATATATATATATATATATATATATATATATATATATATATATATATATATATATATATTCGGTGAAAATACTTGGTTATAATGAGAACGAGAGAACATTTAATTACAATCGTTGGATTAAAATTTTCGATTTCTGATTTTGACATTAATTACAATCTTTAATTAAAAGGAAACAATTATTCGAGATCTTGTAATTAATGTCAAAATCGAAGTCGTTAATTTTAATCCAACGATTGTAATTAAATGTTCTCACGCTCTCATTATAACCAAGTTGTTCTCACCCCGAATCGTCCTATATATATATATATATATATATATATATTAGTTCTTTTGCTTCTATAAAAAGTGAATTTTTAAATTGGTATAGTTTATATATGTATATCCAAGAAAGCAAAGCAAGGGAGAGGAGGAAGTCTCAAAAAATAAATTAAAAGCTTTGGTATGTTACTTGTAGAGTAGATTCCAATAATGAATTGGGACAAGTGGCGAAGCTAGCCTATTTTTATGTGGAGGTTAAATATAATGAGTTATATTTTATATGCAAAATTTATTAAAGAAAAACTAAAAGTATTAAAAGTTTAATTAGAAAATAACAATCAAGTTTAATTAAAAAAGAAATAAGTGGAAAAAGTAAATCTTTGATTGAAAATGTAAACGACAATCAATTTGAGACAAATTGGTTTGAGACAAATTGGTTTTAATAAAACAACAAACAGTATAAGATCAGAAGAGTAGTACTATTCCCTTTCATTCATCATATCTTAATTTGTGAAAATTAGTAAGTATGGCGCTTATTGTGAAGTTAGACTCATTTTTGAAGTACTATTACCAAACACAAATTAATGTTTCTAAACTCAATTAGTCAGTATGGCATTGTTTGCCTCAGAATCGACATGGGAATTTCAAGGAATTTTGGGGTGATGTGTCAGACGACGTTGGTGATGCTTTGACCACTGAAATTGTTGCTGATAAGTTCGAACCAGTGGTGTCCACTGTCCGAAAAGAAAAAAAAAGAATCTGGTCCAGAAAATAGTAGACTATAACACTCGCTCTAGACGAATTCTGTCTCTGTTTCTTTTTGATCTGATATTAAAAGCGGATCCTAGGATTCTCAGAAAATCAGCTTTTGGCCAGAGTTTGGCGTGTTATCTGTTTATCTAACCTTTGTTAGTTTGCTTTTTTATTTTAGTTTATTGATTGATGTTTTAGGGGCCTCGGTTTTACTGTTTTGACTTTAGCTTCAATTTGTCAAGAGGGTTTTGGTCTAATCCCCTTTTGATATGTTTGGGAGGGGATTTTGGAAGGGGAAGACTTGGAAAAGATTAGTCAATATTTTAAAATATAGTTGAGATTTAAAAAAAACTAAAATAATAACTTGATAGACAACTCTATAACATTTCTAATCACATTTCATTTATGTTTAGAAACGTTTTATAGCTTCCTCAATTTAGAATAGAAAAATACGCCTTCCCCTCCCAAACCCTCCTCCCAATTTCCCAAACATACCCTTTGTGTCATCTTATGTCTTTTTTCTTTTTTATTTAATAAATTCGGGTAAGTTGCTGTTTGTTTAAAAAAAACTCAATTTTTCAAAAACAATTCTATCACCATCTAAAATAAATAAATAAATATAGTATAACACTTCCTAATTTTTACATTAGAATAACATACTCACACATTCTCTCCTTAACATATCTTATATTTTATTTAATTTCTCAGTCGCTTTCTCTTTCTCCCTCAAATCACTCATTATATCTCCAGCTAAGTTAACCTCTCTTTCCTCCTCAATAGGTGTATAGTAAACACTCCAAAAATGAGTATCAAACAGCTGTTTGTCTTTATCCTTTCACCAAGTTTTATCATTTGGAGATCCTGATTCTCCCAAATTGCTGCTCTCAACTCCTTGGTCCTCCTCTATTATGTGGTTCCTAAGGAAACAAATCAATAAAATTCTACTTCATTTTGACAACATTTCCATGCCAACTTGCACTACCTCATCTTACACTCTCTCTCCATTCCCACCTTATAAAAGGACCATGCATTCTACTTCCTCTCTTCACATATCACCTCTTAGCTACTTACCAATTAGACTCCTATTTTAGACATATATATTAGTGATTAATTCTCAAATCAAAATAATGGCATCTAGTTCAATGTCATCATCTGGTTCATGGAGTGCTAAGGACAATAAGGCCTTTGAAAGAGCTCTAGCTGTTTACGACAAGGACACGCCTGACCGTTGGTACAATGTCGCTCGCGCTGTTGGCGGCGGCAAAACTCCAGAGGAAGTCAAGAGACACTATGATCTCCTTGTTGAGGATATTAGGCACATTGAATCAGGAAATGTACCATTCCCTAATTACAAGAAAATTGGAGCCTCTGATGAAGAGAAAAGGTAGTGTGTGTATATATATTCTAACTCATTCATCAATGGCTATAAGTACTCCCTCTACTCCTACTTATAAAAAAAAATTGCAGTTTTAGATTCATTGAAGAACCGACATATCTGGTCTAATATAAACCACATACATTAATTATTCTATGAACTTAAAACTGCAATTTTTTCTGATGCAATTTATACATAGAACCATATAACTTTCAATCATAGAGTAGAAATGTTCTTAAAACAGCTTTTTTATATTGAACTTACTTATATTCCTTACACATGCAGGCTCAGGAATCTGAAGCTCCATTGACCAAGAGACATTGTCAACAAATAATTATATTTCTGATTTTGACCACAACAGACAACTTTTCAAGAATTCTATCTAGTAGTAAAACCTTGTAATTTCTTGTAGTGCTAGTGCAGTAGCATTAGGCTGTTTAGTCATGACTCATAAGAATCATACCTCATGATTTCATATTGTAATTTTCTTGTCATTGAAGGCTGCTCAAAAGATTCAATGACTATGTTTTAGTTCCAATTCAGAATAATAAAGTTGTAACTTTATGTGGTTAACTAACTACTCAGCTATCATCTGTCAATGTAGCAGTTACTTAGTTCTCAAGGAACATGGAAAATATTTGTTTTTGTTGGCTTAAATAAAATGACAAATAAACACCAATTACACTACCACTGCTCACATTCGGATTCGAACCCGACAATCGGCGTCCCCATGTCACTGAAGTTGCCAATACAACCAACAGTGAGGGACATTCCATAGAAGAATTAAAAAGATCAAATTTCAATGTAAAATAACTACTGCGTGTGGTGCCCCGGTGAATAGATAAATTTTAATTCTCAGTTTAGATTTTTGTAATGTTGATTATATGTGTGTTTGTGTTTATCAATTTAGTTATCTTTACAATTACTTATACATATATGCAGACCATGCGGTGCCCCGGTGTCCTATATTTTGGGCATTAGCAGTGTCTCAGTGTCTGTGTCGTGTTCAATATCTATATCCGAGTTTGTGCTTCATAGATTATTCTAATTGGCTATGTAAGTCTTATTGTATCCTCTTAGAATGTGAGTTAAGGTCTAACTCAACCCCACAAAATCAGCTTATAAGGTGAGGGATGCCACTCACTTATAAACTCTTTTTCAGGCCATATCCCATCCGATGTGGGACTCTTAACACATCCCTTAACGTAAACATAATTCTCATTATCAATACAGTTCTATTTCACTTTTCTCTGATTCGTGTCTTCCATGAAGAATCGTAATTAGCACCATGCATGCGTGTCATCAATTTATTCACCCTAACATCATACACTTCACAAATCACAACCCTCTACGTAACTAGTAATGTAGCTTCCAAATCCAATTAATAGTTAACACTGCTGATTATATCATCTTCTATGTACTTTGATTGATCAATTGAAATTCTGATGCACAGCTGGCACCTGTATTTATGTATTCTAATCAACTATGGCTAGGATTTCTATCTTATATGGAGAAACTACTCTATTTGATATTTCAAATACAACTTCATATATTTTGCATAAATTCTACTCTATAGGTAACGCTCCTAACATGATGAAGTTGTAACACTCAGCAATACTACTAATAACAGAAATGTAAACACAGCAGGATGAGGAATCAATGATTCATTCAAATAGTATAATGAGAATCAAATCCTCAATGTCAATTAGAATAGTATAGTGAGGTACAGTGGGAATTTGGCCAAGAACCTTCCCAAAGAAAAAGAAGAGAAGAACGGTTAGGGAGAGAGAAGAAGAGAATCTTCACACAATCAACAACATTTCTCTCGTGATGCCATTACTTTTTATCCCACGCAAAACCTCGCGCGTGTGCTCTTATCACTAGTCAATGTGGGACTTGGGTTTTTCCCTAATACACCCCCTCACGCGCAGCACTTTTTTATTTTTATTTTTGGGCTTGTAGCGTGTTTTTTTTAATGGTAGGTGGCCCAATAGATCTAGGATAGGCTCTTATACCATCTTAGAATGTGGTTTAAGCCTAACTCAACCCCACAAAACCGGCTTGTAAGGTGAGGGTTGCCTCTTCATTATAAACCCTCTAGAGACCTTATCACTAGTCAATGTGGGACTTGGGATTTTCCCTAATATGTGCTCCTCCTCACTGCTGTCGTGTCAAGTTGTGTTGTGCCATTAGTTGCTGAGTCATCATCCATGTCATCATTCATTACAATACCATCCCCTTTAACAGCAATCTTGTCCTCAAGATTGAAATAAGGATAATTGTTTTGAAACTCAGTCACTTCTTCCCATGTTGCAACAACTGGGTCATCATCATCCCACATAATCAAAGCCTGATGTATGATGTATCCACCTTTGTCCCTGCTTAATCATTTTGGTTTTCAACACTGTCTTTGGCAATAATATTGGACCTGTCTCAGTACTAGTGAGAGGTACAGGCAAATAAGGGACTCTGTTATCTCCTCTAAATAATTTCAATTGAGACACATGGAAGACTGCATGAATCTTTGCTGTTTCAGGCAGTTTCAATTTGTAAGTGATAGCAGGCCTTATATGAAGAAGGTGTATTATAGAAAGAATAGAGAAATTAATAATAACTAAGGGAGGGTAGTATTGTAATTTCTAGATAATAGCAAGTATATAAATAGTAGCTATCTCAGAATATGAATCGATTTTTGTTAGTTGAAAGATAAATGATTTGGTGTTACTCACTACTGAAAAGCTTTTTTTAGCCACCAAAGAATTGCGGAGACTTTATTAAAGTCGATAATTTCTTTGCGCATTTGCGACGGCGTGTGTAAAAAATAGGGGCGCGAAATTTCCCGCCACTACCAGAAAAGCGTATATTAGCCACGGTGGATTAGCCACGGTTGATTTGACCGTGGTCAACGCAATAAGAGGACGACTTTTTAGCTACCCTTGAACCGTGGCAAACAAACTGGAAAATTTCCAATAAAAAAATTCACTGTTAGCTACCCTTTAACCGTGGCAAAAAACCGGAAAATTCATAAATAAAAATTTTCACGGTTAGCTACCCTTTAACCGTGGCAAACCAACCGCGAAATTCTGAAGTGAAAAAGTTCAGCCTCCCTCGAAAATTTTATTGGTTCCCACGTTTTCCCCCTTTGTTTCTTTACGCCTCTAACCTAGGGTTCGGATTCTTCAATCAATTCTTTCACCTCTTTCATTCCAACACTCCTAAGGCAACAAAGGGGTTAGGTTTCAACAATTGTTCTTTGTTGTGAAGCCGCAACTCCAAACGAAATCAGGTAAATATCAGTTCCTTTGATTTTTACATTTACACTTCACTTCCTTCTTTCTTTCTTTTCACATTTGGTCATTGAATAAATTGTTTGAATATTTTCTGTTAGTATATATATAGTTGATTTGAGGTTAAATATGTTATCATGTGTTTTATTTGAAGTAATCAAGCTTCAAATTTTGATTTGATTGTTTGAATGTAATTTTGGTTTCATTTAATGAGATCTGATGATATATAGTACATGATCTGGTAAATTTCTGATATGTTATTTACTTTCTTTTCCTTTCTCTCTATTTTGTTTTGTTTTGAGGAAGTTCATCTGCTTAATTTTATTTATGTTTTCTTTCTTTTTTTTTTTTTGTTGTTTGAAGGTTTTTTCTTCTTCTAATAGGTGATAGAACTTTCTATTTTATTTAGGTGATTTTTGTATGTTTTCTTTTAGAATGTTGTGTTATACTTTCTAGAGATTTTCCTTAAAAATCTGGTCAAGTGAGTTGCTGACCATTGAAGTTGTTAGATCAGTACTAGATTAGATTAACACATCTTCCAATGACAAAATATATTTCTCTTTGTTTTCTCTAATACAAATTTACAATCAAGTTTGAATGACAAGAATATGACCATGAAAGTGGCTGAAGCGGCGGCGACCATGGAAGCGGGGTAACCTCGAAATAGCATCCCGAAAGCAATACATAACCTATAATTCAACAAATAAATTCAGTGATTAGATTAGAGATAATCAACAACATCTCCTTTGTCATAACTATAGAGTAGAGAAATGCATAAATCAATTACAGAGTATAAACAAAGATTTGCTGCCTTTTGGATTTATGCTTTGGTTATTCTACTAAACCTTCTCATCATACTTGTTATTTTTTGAGTCATCTCTCGAGACACCGTTGACCTCGCACCTATTGGTAGGTACGTCTTTCTTTGTCTCGGATTATCTACTCATTCTTCAACTCTATACATTTTTTTATGAAACTTAAAGTAACTAGTTGTTCATCTTGTTTAATTATGTTTAATGAGTAAACTATATATTACTTGCATGTGTGATTAGAGATGATTACTTAGTAACAATGTTGAAGGAGATGATAGCATGATGTTAGACTAGTTTGATTATGACCTTTGTAATTCAGCTACAATCAACAAGTCAAAATGATGAGACTCTCCAAGATCCGCACCAGCAAAGTATCAACAATCAGTTCGATGATCAATTTGTAAATGTGGACATAACTTATAGTCCAATCAATGATGATTTATCTGACCATTCCTTAAGCCCAAATGAAGTTCAACTAGAAGAAGAAAATGAGCCTCTACTTGTAAAAGTTAAAGGTAAAAATATTATCTTATTATTTCATGGTTTTCTCATTAGAAAATATTAACTTTGTTTTGTCAATTTAATCGTAGATATTTGTCTTTGGAGAAACTATTACTCGGAAAATGGTAGCAACTCAGGTTTGGCATTTGGAAAATACTAAAAAAGTACTTGTGCAAATCAATGGTAATGGCCAAGGCAATGATAGCGGGTCAAACTTGCTTGTGAGGTTTCTTGGTCAACTTGCTCAAAAGTCTGCGTTTTGCCCTGTATCGGTTGAAAGATGGGATGAGATGTCAGAAGACAGTAGTATAGAACAATGGAAGTGTATTGAGGTTATTATCTATACTTCTCAACACTTTTATTTCAATATTGAAGTCATTATCCAATATTAATATATAAATATAACATTTCAAGGATCACTTTGAGTTTGATTATGTTGCTGGTATCAAATGGGTGAGGAGTACATTAGGGGATAGATGGAAAGCCTATAAATACCAGTTAAGGTGTCACTACATCCTCCCTAACAAAAGTAAGGACGAGATTCTTGCTACTCTACCTCCAGGTGTTGATCATGTTGAGTGGGCTGCTTTTGTTCATCACTATAAATCGGAAACGATGAAGGTATAAGTATTCTATAGAAAATTATTTTACTCTATTCTTCTCTTGTTTAAAACAAAGTGAGAACTTTGGGAACATATATTGACTATCATGGTTAAAAACTGTAGAAACTAAGTGAGCAAAATTCCAAAAATCGTAAGAATCTTAAAGTCTCACATGCTGGTGGCAGTAAGAGCAATGCAAGAAGGGCTCATTCGATGGTAAGTAGTTGATTAATTTTAAGCTTAATTACTTTAGTATGTCAAAGTAACTCTCTATGTAACATAATAAATTAAACATGATAATTGTTTGTTATTTATGTATTTTAGGAGCAAAAATTAGGAAGGCCGGTATGTCGAAGTGAGGTTAAATTGTCAACTTTACTAAAGAAGAATGGAAACTATGTGAGCGAAGAAGGAAAAGTCATGGCTGTAAGTATATCAACTTTGTTAAATTGTCAACTTTCAAAGCTTTATTGGTTAATAAATGCCTTTGGAGTTTTAAACAAGATACATCATGAGAAAAACACAAGCACTTTGGAGTTTATATTGACAGATAGTGTGAACTACCTTCACTGAATGAATAATTTGTTTTTCTCACTCTGTTTTTATCTTGTTTTCCCATCAACTAAAATTATTCTAATTGTAGTCACTTTGCTTATTTTCTTGGAGCTTCCAATTGATTTGCACTTGGCCAGTTGTTACCATTAAAATGACAGCAAGTATAAAAATTATGTCAATTTGGTTTGTTTGTGCATTACCTTGCTATCATAATGTTTTGTTATAAGCATATATTGGAAATCAATATAAACATGTCGAAACAATACAGCCCATATAAATTGTTATGCAATGGAGCTTTTAGTCAAATATATTAACTGTTATTTTATTTTTGTTGCTAATATATAGGATAAGATTTCAGAGAACTTATCTGAAGACCAAGAACGTGTAGCAACAAAAGGTGTTCCATCAAAGATTAATGCTTATCCCGATGATGCCCTTTGGGAAACTATGTGGACCTGAACACGCAGGCCGAGTGCGTGTTTTAGGTCTAGGTGTCTCTTCAACTTATGTCTTTAAAAACCGTATGCATTTCACTGAATTTATCCAAACTGGTAGCTCAAGCCAAATGAATGTCGAGAACTTACAGAACAAAGTAGTAGATTTGGAAGAAAAACTAGAAGGATATGAAGAAACAAAACAACAACTTACACAAACTACTGAGGAGCTTATACAAACCAAAGAGAAGCTTGGACAAGCAACAACTAAGTTGACAAAAGTTGGGAGGTTCTTGCAACATAAATTTGGAGATGAGTTATCTATGTTTGACTTATAGGTTTATCTTAGTTATTGTTATTTAGAGTATGTATGAGAACATCTAGTTACTTATTTGTTGGCTTTCATTGTTGTTGTCCTATTTTGGTTTCATATTTCATGTTAGGTTTTATTACTTTTGAAGTGGATGCTAGACAGTTAGACTTGTATCATTAGTAATCAATATATTTGGACTGTTTATATTCTCATTGTGTATTGGTACCATGAAATTTGAATGCTATTTATAAATGACTATTAGGTAACTATTATGTAGTAATGAATTTCTAAAAAAAAATAAAAAAATTAAGTTAGCTACGGTTAAACCGTAGTTAAATGCTGCCTGAATACGCGCCAAATTCTCGCGCCTAGTTAGACACGGCTATGACCGTAGCTAAAATACGCGTGTGCAAAACCAAGTGGCTGATTTGGCTACTGGGGAACCGTAGCTAAATTTCTGCATAACCGTAGGTAACTAAATGTCTCCACGGTTTCCGTAAGCGTGGCTACCGAGAAAAAAGACCGTGGCTAACATTTGGCGACGCCAGGTCCTTTCACGGTTACAAAAACCGTGGCCAAGTTTGTTTGCCACGGTGATTCGGCCTCTTAGCTACGGTTTTAACCGTGGCTAATCACCGAGTTTTTTGTAGTGTGGTGTTTGCCACGGGTTTGCCACGGACATGTGAAAGGATAGAAATTTGCCACGGAGATGCCATGGCAAGTCCGTGGCAACGTATTAATAAAAATAAAACAGCCCGATCCCTATCCCTAATATGAGAACGTCACACTCTCTCCTCCTCACTCACCCTCTCGCTCTCTTCACCTTCCGCCTCCCTCCCTCACTCTCAATCACCACCACCTCACCTCCACCCACACTCCCCACGATCCTCCCTAAAATCAGAACGGCGTTTCTCGCTTCTCTTTCCCTAAAAATCAGAACTCTGTCTCCTCCTCTGACCTCCACCACGTCAGTCTCCTCCTCCGATCTCCACCCTCCACCCTCCTCCGCCCTCCTCCATCGCTAATCGACCGACAGACGAACGTTCTCTCCTCCTCCGATCTCCACCCTCCACTCTCCATCGCTAATCGCGCCTCCCCTCTACTGTTTCTCCACCGTTTCTCCTCCGGCCTCCACCATTTCGCGCGCAAGGAAGGCGCGTTTGTGTTTTTTCAATTCCAACATTGCAGAGTTAACATCATTTCACTTGTGAGTTTTATTGTAGTCTGTATTTGAAATAGGATTTTAGGGTTTTCTATTTTACAAACCGTTTTGTCTCTACATTCTGTTTGTTTGTTTCTACGATACAATTTAACCTTTGTTTATGTCCATTTTGGTCTTAGTTTGATCATGTAGCTTGTGCTATATATCGCTGGTTCAAAAGAAATTGATGCTGTCATGGCTTAAACTTACTTAGCCTCACCTTAGCAACACCATTGGATTAACTAATTTGCTGCTCCTGTTCTTGTTTATTAATAAGTTCTGTTTGTTTATTTATTGTTATTGACATGTGTTTAATTTTGCACTAGTTGTCACAGTAATTAAATCCACATAATGTATATACAGGTCCTATTTTTATACTTGTCCTGTTCTTGTTTATTAATGAGTTCTAATGCTGTTTTTGTTGGTGCTTGAAAGTTGACTTCATCGTGTACAAATCAGGTCCTGATTTCTTTTTGTTTTGTTTGTTTATAATGTTTGATTTATGATTGATATTCTTTGTAATGTTACTGAACATATAATGTTTGACTTCAGAGCACAATTTCAGCATTTTTGGATTGTTGAGCGAGGCAAACTAGTTGATATCAGAACAACCAGCTGTTCAGGTATCATTTTTGGATTCTTGATAGGTTATAGACCAAAAGAGTTTCATAGGTGTTGGCTTAACATGTTTCCTATTTACAGATTGATATTCTTCTCAGTGTTGCTAATATGAACTATTTATGACTGACAAAAACTGCATGAACTAATGTATATAGTTTACACAAACTGTTGTACAGTTTTCTTCTTGTAGGATATGAATATGTTTCCTTATATGTTTTAAAATTTCACTTTGATTGCTATACAATCACTTTGGTCAATTTCGATAAATTTTGTTGTTGCCATGATAATAATGGACATGTCTTGCGGGTAGTTCTGGTTGCAAACTTAGATCTTGCTTTATTGTGTTTCTGTTTTTAATTTATCTGTGTTTGTTGGTTTATGTTTTAAGACTTTGAGTATTTTCCTTGGTTGTTGGTTTATCTTTTGAAACCTTTGTGGATTTGCTTGTTAGTCGTTTAATTTTGATCAAGACTTATGAATATATGCATTATATTAGTTAATAGTAATGTATGCATTTTAGTAAAATCTTACGATTTTACGATTTACGATTTTGTTAACCCCTCACCGATTCCACAAATTCATACACTTTTTTTGGGTAGAATCTTCCGATTTTACTTGCGATTTTACGATTTCCGATTTTGCTACCCCCCTCCGATCTTGAGTAGAATCTCGATTTTGATAACTATGCCTAGATCCTCCATTGGATGTGTTTTTCTCTTCTTTACTGTGATGGCCACATATTTGCATTTATCTTGTGTTGCCGCTGAGTCGCTGATACGCTTAAAAATCCATAACTATACTCTCTAGATTGAAGTTGTGTTGATGAGACCGGTGTGGGTGTGGATGGCTTGTAAAATAAATGACAATTGCAAATTCTTTTCACTTTAAGTCTGCATGTTTTGTTTTACATTTTATTTTATCTTCTTCTGTAATATGTTTTTTCCCTGTTTATTAACTTTAATCTTGGTTCAGGTTTAAGGTTAAAATGTCATGGTTAACTAAGGCTTTTCTTTGAAATTATGCATGGTTCGTGCTTTTGTTACTTCTGATGTGGAGTTTATGAAGTTCTTTAAGTTTCACATGGCTTGGTATACACTTGTGGTTGCACATTCTGAACATGAGAGTTATCTTGATTAAGTTGTTGGTTTACTCTCTCTATATATGAATTTGGGCTGTTTATGCGTTGTTTAGCCAAGGATGTGCATCAAGACATGTGCGTCAAACCTCATTTTTGCGCGTTTTCTACTTTCTGGCAGCTGATTCTTGTATAACTTTTTCCGTTCAATTTAAAGTCATGCACCATTTGTTTCTTTAGCGAGCTACTACACACGGGACAAGGCTTAGTCATAATAGTTCTAGATTCATTGTTGTTCTCAGTCAATACCAGTTTTCCTCCATACTTTGATCTCCTTCCTTAATCCCATGTTGTTCTTGTTTTAGTTGAATCTGCTGAAGTGTTCTCTTGACCAAGTTGAGCTATTCAACTTGAAATCTTGCAATATTTGTTTCTTGTAAAGCTAAATACAATGCTTTTAATCATAGAATCTCTATAGTCGATTATTCTTGGTTAGCATCACTTTTCTCCAAAATCGGACTGCATTCTCTGATATTTGGTATGTGCTTTGAAGTTCTCGGACTTCTTTGCAGACTTTACCAACATTTGAGTTTTACACTCAATATAACATGACTTTTACTATTTTGGAAAGCTAACCTAAGGATTGTTTGTAATCGTGAAAATTTCAGAATTTTTGGTTCCTTTAGTGCAATGGCTACATATCGGCCTTTCCAACTTGACTTTATTTACTCCTTTGACTTTGATGATTGAAATTCGGTTTCCCCACGTGCCTCACTATTGCAAATGCTCCTCTGCTTTCTGATTGCTACTTGCAACTATTTGTTGTTTTACTCTGTGAATATGATTATTTTGGGATGTAAATATTATTATGTTCTTTGAGATGGTTTGGGTTGGTCTCAATTTGATATTGTAGGCTAGGTATGAATTGGATGTTTGAATTTGTTGTCATGCCATGCAATTTTTCTTTTGTTTTCCCCCCTAAAGGATCATTGTGTGCTGGTTGGTTAATTGCTATTTGTTTAATATTATTGAGAAACTTTGAAAGTGATTGTTTATTTGTTCAATTTATTGAAGCATTTGGTTAGACTTTGATTCTGTGATCTCATTAGAGTTTTGTTTGCTATTTTGCTTGTTGGTAAACTTTGATTTGGCAACTTGTATGGATACTTTGATTAGATTGTGTCGGCTATTATTGTACAGTTTCGAGCAAAGAAGAATTTGATTCTCCAGAGAGTTTTATCATTAATCCTGTGGATTTGAATGGCTTTTTTGACGATGATGGGAAAATTTATGGTTATGAAGATTTGAAGGTCAGATGCCCTTTAACAATAATAGAAGATTTTTTTTTTTGTTCAAAATGACTGCATTTGAATGGTTCATGGGTAGGAAAATTCACCTTGTTTTGATTTTTTTGCAGATTACCATCTGGATTAGCAGCATATCTTTTTACGCATATGCTGATATTAAGCCTTTTTTGAATTTTCTCGTGCAGTCTTTTGAGTTATCCATTAAATTCTATTTTGCTGTAAATAAGAATAGGAGAATTTACCATTGACTTGCTGTCCACTCTACACATACATGACTTTATATTATAGTGCCTGATAACTTTTATGTGTGAAACAGATATGCAGGGCAGAATACACATGTCCATCATGGTTTACTCAAAGATATCCAAGTCCTCAAGTTTCATTAATGCATTTCAACTCATAGCCTTGTTTCAAGATCTTAATCTGTCTGGCCTTTTTGAAGAACAGGCAAGTCTACAAATCTGAAAGAGAACATAGTTTATCTATGTCATTTAATTATAATTCCTAAGCTAATGTTGTGGGTTACTTGTTTAGGATCAGAAAAAGCAGACAACAAGGCTTGGATCCCAACACACAATCACATAAACTTTTCCCCTTTTTTTGCAGGCTCTTGAATGGAAATCGATTAACGGGTCCACGGCCAGAGGAGCTTGGATATCTTCCAAATCTTGACATATGATTAGAGTTTTGTCTATTATTTTGTTAGTTTGTAGTGGAGCATTGCATCTTTAGTTAGTTTCTACTAATGTTTGTTAGTAGAAGACAATTAGTAATTAAATGTTTTGCACATGGATTGTACTCATTTATTATTGTGGTTATTATGTTTTGCTTTATATAAGTTTATTAATTTTGATGTTGGAGCATTTATGTGTTCTGTATAGATATCACTATTAAATAGAATTTGGAGGCATAATTTAATTTTTTTTTTAAATTTTTATTTAAAATTTGCGACGGATTTGCCACGGAAGGTGTAAGAATTTGCCACGACTTTGCGACGGAAATTTGCCACGGAAAAATTTGCCACGGATTTGCGACGGAAAAATTTGCCACGGAAAATCCGTGGCAAAGCGTTTGCGACGAGCGCTTTTGCCACCAAAATTTGTCCGTCGCAAATCCGTGGCAAATTCATATTTGCCACGGATATTTGTACATTTGCCACGGGAATGTCCGTGGCAAACCACCGATTTTCTTGTAGTGACTGAATGTAGTTCTCATTGGTTTAGAGTTCCAATGAACTAACCCCTAGCAGGCCCACTGACCATGCTTTAATTCTTAAGGAAGGGGCCAACATACCAAATTTAAGACCCTATAGATATCCTCACTATCAAAAAAATGAAATTGAAAGGTTAGTGACTGATATGCTCAAAACTGGGATTATAAGACCGAGCACGTCCCCTTACTCAAGCCCTATTATATTGGTGAAGAAGAAGGATAATAGCTGGAGGTTTTGTGTAGACTATAGAGCTTTGAACAAACTCACAATTCCAAACAAATTCCCAATTTCACTCATTGACGAATTATTAGATGAACTCACAGGCTCCACCATATTTTCAAAGCTGGATCTAAAATCTGGTTATCACCAGATAAGAATGAAGCCAGAAGACATTCCTAAAACAACTTTTAGGACTCACGAGGGACACTATGAGTACCTGGTAAGGCCATTTGGGTTGATGAATGCACCATCCACCTTTCAAGCACTTATGAATGAAATCCTTAAACCTTTCTTGAGAAAGTTTGCATTAGTATTTTTTGATGACATACTAATCTATAGCAAGGGAATCAATGAGCATGCTTCACACTTGAAACTCATTTTTACTACTCTCAGTCAAAACTGTTTGATTGTCAACAAAAAAAAGTGTGACTTTGCTGTAGAAAAGGTAGAGTACCTGGGACATGTTGTCACGGCACAAGGGGTAGCTGCAGATCCTAACAAGACCAATGCTATGACTAATTGGCCTGTTCCTAAAGACTTCAAGGGACTAAGAGGGTTCCTAGGCCTCACAGTTACTATAGGAGGTTTGTGCGAGACTATGGAATAGTGGCAAGACCATTGACAGATGAATCGCTTAAACTTGACAAGTTCACTTGGAATGACTTAGCGAGAAAAAGCATTCAACCAAATTGAAAAAAACTATGTGTTCCTTGCCCTGTCTTAGTCATGCCTGATTTTTCTAAGCAATTTGTCATAGAAACGGATGCATCAAGTCAAGGAATAAAATGCATCTTGATGCGGGAAGAGAAACCAATAGCATACTTCATCAAAAACTCTCCATCGAGGCCTGCAGTAAATCTGCTTATGAGGAGGCGATGGCGGTGGTACTAGCTATCCAAAAATGGCGCCACTACTTGATAGACAACACTTCATTGTAAGAACCGATCAACAAAGCACTGCAATTTCGTTGGAGCGAGTTTTTGGGGGTGAGCAAGTCAAGTGGACCTCTAAACTTTTGGGGTTTGACTTTGAAATTCACTACAAGGCGGTAGCTCTAATAATAAAGTGGCGGATGGGTTATCTAGGCAGATGATATTTGCGGCTATATCACGTGTAACCATGACCGAATGGTGCGATTGGGAAGAGGAAATACGAAGTTCACGAGTGCGCTGCAAAGAACTATTGCGAAGGTAGCACTTCTGATCTGCGAAACTACACAATACACAATCAAACAGGGCTTGCTCTATAGAGAAAATGCTTTGGTGTTGCCCAAAATGTTCTCAAGGATACCTACTATTCTACATGAATTCCATACATCATTGCAAGGTGGACATTCAGGTTTCTTCAGAACATATAAGAGGATCAGTGCTGTCTTCTATTGGCAGGGTATGAAAAGTGAAATTAAGAGGTTCATCATGCATCATCAAGCGTGCAGCAGAGTAAGGTTCAAACATTGGCGCCTGCGCAGGCTCTTGCAACCCCCCCGATTACCCAAATCGATGCAGTCCGAGTTATCCATGGATTTTATTGGTGGACTTCCCCGAGTAGGCAGAGTTGATACCATCTTAGTAGTGGTTGACAGGTTAACAAAATCAGCTCATTTTATGGCTCTAGGTCACCCCTATACAGCCATTGAGATGGCTAGCAGCTTCATCAATGGTGTGGTAAGATTACATGGCTTTCCAGAAGCTATATTCTCTGACAGAGACAATATCTTCCTCACCAATTACGGAAGGAACTGTTTAAAAACAAGTGGAACCAAACTAAAGTACAAGATCGCCATCCATCCACAAACAGATGGACAAACCGAGGTAACCAATAGATGCTTGGAGGTATATTTGAGATGTTTTGTAGGTGATCATCCTAAGACTTGGGTGAAATGGCTACCTTGGGCTGAACTATGGTTTAATACCAATTACAATGTTTCAATTGGAATGACACCCTATAAGGCTTTGTATGGTAAAGACCCCAATCCCATCATCAAAGGCCCAACTATTCCATCCAATGTGGAGGCAGTGAACGAGCTGTATGAGCAGAGGGACACGATCTTAGAACAGTTAAAGAACAACTTAACAGTGGCTCAACAAAGAATGAAAAAACAAGCTGATAAACATAGAAGAGAATTGATCCTAGAAGTGGGTGATTGGGTATACTTGAAGGCATGTCCATACAGATGGAAATCCTTGGCAACAAGAAGAAATGAGAAGCTAAGCCCTAGGTACTATGGTCCATTTCAAGTGATTGAAAAGGTTGCTTACAAACTGGATCTTCCAAGTCATTGCAAGCTTCACCCAGTATTTCATATCAGCAAGCTCAAGAAGACAGTGTCGGGTGACTATCAACCACACCACATCCCTCTTTGCTTTGATGAAGAAGGTGCCCTCCAACCGATATATTTTGATGTAATCTGCGGTGAGATACAACAACCGGGGAATCTTCAAGTTCGGTCCAATGGAAAGACTTACCAACTTGTGAGAATTCCTCGGAATTGGCAGAGAAACTAGAGCAACTATTTCCTCATTTTCCCTCGAGGACAAGGTGAAAGCCTTTGGGGGGTATTGATAGCAGGCCTTATATGAAGAAGGTGTATTATAGAAAGAATAGAGAAATTAATAATAACTAAGGGAGGGTAGTATTGTAATTTCTAGATAATAGCAAGTATATAAATAGTAGCTATGTCAGAATGTAATTCGATTTTTGTTAGTTGAAAGATAAACAGATTTCGAGCAGTAATCGAATGTAGTTCTCATTGGAACTCTAAACCAATGAGATTGTACCCTTGTTGATTCACCATTGATTCAATGAATAACTCTTCTTGATCTTGAATCTATCAGTAAGCTACCTTGTCAATCTTGTCAATGACCTCAAAAGGACCAACATACCTCATAGACAGTTTTTGATTCTTTCTCAATGTCACAGAATGATGCATGTATGGCTGCAGCTTAACTAACACCAAATCACCAATCTGAAACTGCACATCCATTCTTTTCTTATCAGCCTGTCGTTTCATTCTGTCTTGAGCCTTCTGTAAGTTCAATTTCAACTGTTGCAGCAGCTTATGTCTGTCATTCAACTTGTTTACCACTTCTGCAGGGTCTGCACTAGTTGGTTCTGGCCTCAATAGCATTTGAGGGTCTCTTCCATACAAAGCCTTAAATGGAGTCATTCCTAGGCTAGTGTGGAATGCTGAGTTATACCAATACTCAGCCCAAGTTAACATTTTGAACCATGTGTTTGGATTCTCAAAAGTAAAACATCTAAGATACATTTCTAGTGATTTATTCAAGTTCTCAAACTGACCATCAGACTGAGGATGATAAGCAGAAGTCAATGCTAGAGTAGTACCTTGTAATTTAAAGAGATGTCTCGAAAAAGAACTAGTGAAGACCTTATCTCTATCAGACACAATTGATTTGGACAGGCCATGTAATTTCACAATATGGTTCATGAATTGTTCAGCCACAGAAATACTAGTGTACTCAGCTTTCATAGGAATGAAATGTGCATACTTTGACAACCTGTCTATGACCACCATGATCACGGTGAACCCATGAGAATTGGGTAAGCAAGTGATAAAGTCCATTACTATTTCATCCCACACCAATTCTGGCATCGACATAGGCTGCAGTAACCCTGCTGCTGAAGAATTCTGTGTTTTTGCTTGCTGACACACCAACTAGTCTGTTCTGATAATACAACTGACCTTCCTTAACATCAAAATCCACATTATCAGCTGTCCTCATTTCACAACTCTTCAACAATTGTTGTATCTTTGCATCTTGAAGAACTGCTTCCTTCAATTTCTCAATAAACAATGACTGTGGCTCAGACCAAGCCATAAACAAGACTCTAGACAGAGCATCAGCAGGTATGTTCTCTTTACCAGGCTTATATTCAAAAGTGAAATCAAAGATACAACTCCCACAGCAACTCCAGAAGAATCTGTCTCTAAGGTGAATGGTTAAGCAAAGTTTGGTAACCCAAGCACAAGTGCAGATGTCATGACTTCTTTCAACTCACCAAATGCCTTCTCAGTTGCTTTTGTCCATTTGAAAGCCTCTTTCTTCAATAAATCTCTCAAAGGACTAGCTATTGCAGCATATCCTTTAATAAATCGCCTGTAATAACCCGTGAGGCCCAAGAATCCTCTAAGTTCTTTCACATTCTTGGGTGTTGGCCAATCTTTCACTGCCCCTGTCCTGACACTTGGTGACCCAAATAATCAACTTGCTGCAAACAGAAGGAGCATTTAGACAATCTTGCATACAATTGATGCTTTTGCAGAGTCTGAAACACCAATTCCACATTAATCAAGTGAGATAGAGGTCTGTCTAGTCCGAAGACCATAGATTCGTCCACGTTATCCGATGGGGGTGTATGAGCATGCGTTGGAAAAAAGATGACAAGTAGAGCTACAACTTTCATGTTGAAGTCAAAATCAGATTCGGGCGTCTTCCACCCGGTGCTGATCGCCTAAGTGGGGCGCCCAAAAACTGGTCGCCCGCGCGTGACCCTGGAGGTCTGTCTAGTCCGAAGACCATAGATTCGTCCACGTTTTTCCGATGGGGGTGTGTGAGCATGCGTTGGAAATCTGAGAAGTACAGCTACAGCTTTCATGTGGAAGTCAAAATCGGATTCGGGCGTCTTCCACCCGATGCTGATCGCCCAAGTGGGGCGCCCAAAAACTAGTCGCCCGCGCGCGACCCCGGAGGTCTGTCTAGTCTGAAGACCATATATTCGTCCATGTTTATCTGATGGGGGTGTGTGAGCATGCGTTGGACAGCTGATAAGTAGAGCTACAGATTTCATGTTAAACTCTAAATTATATTCGGACGTCTTCCACCCCTTGCAGGTCGCCCAAGTAGGGCTTCCAAAAGCTGGTCGCCCGCACGCGACTTTGGAGGTCTGTCAAGTCAAGAGACCATAACTTCGTCCATATTTGTCCGATGAGGATGTGTGAACATGCGTTAGAAAGTTAAGAAGCTAAAATACAACTCTTATTTTAATCGCAAAATCAGATTCAGATGTCTTCAACCTCTGCTGGTCGCCCAAGTTTGGGCTGCTCAGGAAGACCAGTAGATGCCCAATGTGGGGCGTTCACGAAGATAAGTGACCGCCGATGTATGGTCGCTTCAAGACTCAAGTCTCCCGCGTACGAAAAAGAAAAGAGAGATCCAACACAAACAAAGAGGTCATCCATTGAATAAACGAGAGTCGCATTTTACCAAGAGTCCTGAGGTCACCGGTCCTAAGGAAGAACTCCCAGTAGGTCAAAACACCAAAAATATTCAAGTCACCTCCACAAGACGGGGCGCCCGCAAGAATGATGTTACCGCCCAAGGTGGGCGTTCACGCGAGGTATGCGATGTGAAGGACTTACCCGTTATGTTCACGAGAGGCACGTGAAAAGAAGAGTTGGTCGTCCGCGAATCCTTCTCACCCGAGCGTGAGAGTGAGAGAGGCAAAGGCCTCAACAAGCTCCGATCACTTAGCACACAAGAAAAGTGTGACCACCCGTGCGTGGAAACTTCCGAGGAACTTTGAAAGAAAATAACTACTAGATAAGTGAATGGGAAATACCTCTCCCATGCAGATGTTTACAAGCCCGAAATGGCAGAAACGTTCGAAACAACACGATGGTCCTATAAGACCACTAAGCGCGCACCCCTACTCTGCCGCGCGAGGCTAGATAGGGGAAACGATACAAGCCTCGAATAGGCTGCGCTAGGTCGCTCCCTGGAGGTCGGCCCCGTGAGGCTAGACAGGGGGCAACGAAACAAGCCTCGAATAGGCTGCGCTAGGTCGCTCCCTGCAGGTCGGCTCCGCGAGGCTAGACAAGGGGCAACAAATCAAGCCTCGAATAGGCTGAGACAGGTCGCTCCCTGGAGGTCGGCCCCGCGAGGCTAGACAGGGGTCAACGATACAAGCCTTGAATAGGCTGCGCTAGGTCGCTTCCTACAGATCGACCCCGCGAGGCTAGACAGGGGGGCAACGAATCAAGCCTCGAATAGGTTGCGCTAGGTCGCTCCCTGCAAGTCGGCCCTGCGAGGCTAGACAGGGGGGCAACGAATCAAGCCTCGAATAGGTTGCGCTAGGTCGCTCCCTGTAGGTCAGCCCGGCGAGGCTAGACGAGGGCAACGAATCAAGCCTCGAATAGGTTGCGCTAGGTCGCTCCCTGCAGATCGGTCCCGCGAGGCTAGACAGGGGGGCAACGATACAAGCCTCGAATAGGCTGCGCTAGGTCGCTCCCTGCAGGTCGGCCCTGCGAGGCTAGACGGGGGCAACGAAACAAGCCTCGAATAGGCTGCGACTGGTCGCTCACTTTAGGATGGCCACACATGGCTCCACTGGGGGGCAACGAATCAAGCCTTAGACCGCCCATAGGCGACCTAGGCTTGGGGGGCAACTGTTCAAGAGTGGGCTAATAGGCCTAAAAGAGCAGTTTAAAGCAAACAAACCTCAACAGATTGCCATATGGGCCAGCGGCCCAACTCACCATGGCAGGCCCAAAACGGGCCACGATTGGCGTGCTCCGCAAAACACGCTAACGGCCAGGGCGCCTCGCCTACCTACAGTATATATACCGCACTCACTTTTGACTTCAGGTACGTAATCCACACCTTGTGACCCTGCCCGTTGCACACCACTGACTTGAGCGTCGGAGTGTCGTTGCAGGTACCACCCGCATGCGGCCAATGCCAGGTCCTTCCTCAACAACCGAGCTAACTCAAGACCCTGGTCCTCGCCAGCCATTAGCGACCAGGCCAGGTCCTTCCTCAACGACCGAGCTAACTCAAGACCCTGGTCCTCGCCGGCCATCAGCGACCGGGCCTGATCGCCAGAGCTTCACTTATTGATCAGGTACGATCAATCTCCCAATTGTAACATCATCACGTTTTTGTTGGGACATTTGTGGGAATAAGAAAATTTGTCATCACAAAAGTAACATAACCCCTTATCTCTTCTAAGCTGGATTTCAATTGCAGACATGTTCTTAATGGCTAAATTTCTGTTAGGTGTGGCAACTGGTTTAGTCCCCTGTGTGGGTAACAATGGTGGTTTATTTTGGTTCTGGCTACTGTCTAGTTTAATTGTATATGTATTTGTTTTCTGGTATGGTGTGTATGTATTTGTATACTATTTGGTATTGTGTGTAATGTGTTTGGTTTTTGTATATTTCTCTTCAAATAATTTTGCTAAGGATACTGCTTTCCTCCTGGAGACCACTAACAAAACAATCCAACAAATCTTCCTTGCTAAGTCCCTCTGAACGATTAGGTAACGACGTGAACTCCAAGTAATATTCATTCACAGTTCCAATTTGATTCAATTTAAACAAATTATCCCTAGGACATTCATAGGGAGAGGGACCAAAATCTAATTCCAACGCACGAGTGAACTGATTCCATGTTTGAAATGGATTCACTCTTTGCATCATTTAGTACCATGGAACGATCTCCTGATCTAAGTGTACCGAGGAAATAGTTAACCTCTCAGAATCAGGTGCATTGTAGTACTCAAAAAACTGTTGAGCTTTGAAAATCTAGTTTACTACATTCTTTCCATCAAACCTAGGAAAATCCAATTTGACAGATCTTACCTGAAATGGAGCTCTTGGTGACACTATTTGGGGTGTGAAACGTGGTGGGGTTTTAGATTGCCCGATCGGACCTCCGTCCACCGCAGAGTTCGTCGGCGATTGTTCCTTCTCCTTTGCTTCCATTGCTGCAATAAGTTTCGCTACATTTTCGTTCGAGCTCAGAATTGATTGCTCCATTCTTTCGAACCTCTGAAGGTTGTCACCCTTCAAGTGTTTGAGCTTGGTATGCAAATCAGCATTGTTCTTCTCCGTTTGATCTGTAATTCTGCGCATGTCTAAGCTCAGTTCCTTGATACGAGTACCCTCTTCCATTGTTCAGTGATGAAAGCACCAATGTAACACTCAACAATACTACTAATAACAGAAATGTAAACACAACAGGATGAGGAATCAATGATTCATTCAAATAGTACAATGAGAATATTAACCTCAATGTCAATTACAATAGTATAGTAAGAATTTGGCCAAGAACCACTAGTGCAGAAAAGGCTTTTTGTATCGGTTGTTTTGAACTTTTAGTATCGGTTATCTGTCGATACTAATTCGACCGATACTAAATGTCTGACATTTAGTATCGGTTAAATAACCGATACTAAATGTCACTTTTAGTATCGGATTTTCAAAAAACCGATACTAAATGACGTTTTTTTGGTGATTTTTATGTCTTGAAAACGTACATTTAGTATCGGTATAAATGTCTTTTCAACATTGTGTTTACTCTCTAAAAATTGACATTTAGTATCGGTTATTTAAAAAACCGATACTAAATGTCACTTTTAGTATCGATTATTTAAAAACCGATACTAAATGTCACTTTAACATTGTGTTTCTTTGTCTAAAAATGACATTTAGTATCGGTTTTTAAATAACCGATACTAAAAGTGACATTTAGTATCGGTTATTTAAATAACCGATACTAAAAGTCTATTTTCTTAAAAAAAAGGTTCTCGATTCACATTTTACCACACACACTACATATAGTAGTGTGTGGTAAAATGTGAACTGAGAACCAAAACTAACATCAAACAACTAAAATTGAACATGAAATTCATAAAATGAGTCAATTAATCATTCATTCAAAAGCTTAGTGAACACTAAATAGGATATCCAACAAATCCATTTTATCTCTAAATCACAATTACCAAATTTAACAGAAAACAAAAACTCTGGCAAGTGCAAGTGAATTGTCAATTTACATGACATAGACACTATCAATGTGGTGAGGGGTTTACACTGTCAATTTACATGACATAGACACTATCAATTACTGTCAATTTACTCTCATCCTTGTAACGTTTTTTATCCGCTTGGGCTTTTGCCTCGTATGGTTCCTTCTCCTCCGCTGTCATGCAAAGAAACAGAAAACTTAGTCATAATACATAATATAGGCTTTGATCAGTGACAGGAAAGGCACACGAGATGCCACTGCATGAAATCATTGAAATGAAACAAGTGTAAACCAGCCATACCTGACATCTTTTTCCACTTCTCTCCAAAAGTACTCTTCCCACTGTCATACCCCAATTTTGTCCGGCTTAGGTCAAAACCCTAATTTTCCCCAAAAATAAATAAATAAAAGAAAAAAGCATCATGCATTGCATTTAGGGTTCTAAAAGTCATTTCAAAGTTTCTAAAATCATTTTTGGAGTTGGAATGCACTTTTTGGACAAACTAGGGTTTTTCAGTGCAAAAGGGTATTTTAGTCATTTCGCAAATAAGGGACAATTCCCCAGAACAAACCATTCAACATGCATTTCAAGGTATTAGAGGTCATTCCTAGGGTGAAAAGTCATTTTTGAAGTGAAAATGTGTTTTGGGCAAAGAACTAGTGTTTTTAGTGCAAAAGGGCATTTTGGTCATTTCACAATAAAAACGGTCTTTCGTCCCAAATCACTGAACAATCATCAATGATCTATTTGAGGAATATTTGGGCCTAATTGTGATTGTTTTTGCGCATAAATATTAAACCTTTTGGCATAAAAATCATTTTTTTGGATAGAAGGGTAAAATGGTCATTTCCTTTGAGGTGGGGTCAACAAATCAATTTTGGGATTGGTGAGATCATAAAATTCAGAGCCCAATCATTGAATCATGGGACATGGCCCAAAATGGCATGAATTTAGAAGAATTATCTTGAAAGGAATAATCAATATTCTTTTGAATTTTGAAAGGTCAGTGTGTCTGATAATAAGATACAAGTTGCAATTCCACTCACTCTCTCTCCATTAGCTGCGCCCACAACAGCCATATTCCTTCAGTTTTGATTTATTTTATTGGTTGTAAATTGTGTTTAAATCATGGCCTTCCATTCAAGTCTTAAGTACAATCCTCACCTTTCATTTGAATTAAAATGACACTTGTGTAATAAGCTTCATGGAGAAATACAATTTTGTAAATGAACTTATCCTTCACCACCCTCCTTATGCTGCACACTCAGCCCCCTCTCTCTCCTCACTTTGTGCTTTTAATTGCCCTTAATCCATGTGACATTGCATCTTGACCATTGGTTCAAAATTAAAATGCAATCCTAGAGCACAAGGGAAATCAAAATGACCTAGATGCCCTTAATGATAAGTGAGCACTATATATACCTTCATATGACCAGCCCCTAGGTCTCTCTCATTCATTTTTACCCTAGCACACTCTTCCTCCTCTCCTCCCCTCTCTCAAAACCGAAATCCTCCTCCTCCTCCTCCATTCTCTTTTCAACTTTCATCCACCAAATCACCTCAAACTCACTCCATATTCATATATCTTCTTCCTTTCATCCTTAACTCCACATTCACATCATCAAAGGGGCTGTTCTTAAAGAGTAATATAGCTTTTGTTGGTGACTTTTGAAGAGTGTTGGTGACTTGTTACTCTTGGTCTTCATTTTCTATTCTTGTTAGTTTGGAATTAAGGTATAACCTAAAACCCTTTGCATTTTCATCAATTTTCTTGCATTAAAATCCTTTTTCAACTTATATTTGCATCTCATAACATCATTTTAAAAGTAGATTAGGGGCTGTTGTGGGTGAGAGTTGGTCCATCACCCACCAAATAATTTGTTCTTATGACTATGTGTTGATTATGTGTTGTTCTTGTGATTTGTCCTTTGCTCATGTGATTTTCACCAAATAAAACATGTTTTCCTCTTCTTTTTGCTTTAGTCTTAGGCCTAATTCATGATCCTTGTGTTGTTCTTGTTCATTAGATGGTTTGAAGTTGAATAATGCATGATTAATTGTGCTAATTTTGTGAATGAATGATGAGCCATACTTGTTGTTGAACCTTGATGTTGTGAGCTTGAATTTTGGGGGGTTTAGGTTTCGGTTTTTGGGGTACCAATTTTAGGGTTCTTGCTTGTTTTTGTTGTTCATCATGTATTCATGCTTATCTATGTGATTGGGTAGATTTTGATGAAAGAATTTGATGATTTTAGGGTAAATAAGGCCTTAGGCTCAAGCAAATTTCTAGTGGTTTTGTTGCTTTGTCTTTCCTTTGATTTTTGCATGGAATGTTGGTTTGAATGACAATATGCTTTGGCCTTGTGGCCCTTTCATGCCTATTTAATATGCTTGAACAACAAAATAATTGTTGCTAAGTCTTGTGAAAAAAATAATAAAAATTGTTTCAAAGTTCTTGTGTTTTGCAAATTATGATGTGAATTAGGGTTTGTGACTTCACTTGTAAACCAAATTGAAATGGGTTGTAGAAAATGATTTTTCTCAAGTTGTTATGACATGATTTGCTTGCCATTTGTGGTTGGTTGATGATTGGCAATATGAGGCTCACTTGTGCTTCATGCACTTTAACCATAGTGGGAGGATTGCTTAGCATGATTCAATTTTCTATTCTTATGCCAATTGTTTAATTGTTGATGATTCAATATCATTCTTGTGCATTATTGTTGTAAATGGTAATGAGCATGCTTGTGTCCTAATTGTTGATTATTTTGTTTGCAAATTGGTAAGTATTGCGTATCGGTTTTGACTTGAAAAGTGATTGAATGTTCTACTTCCTTTTCTTTGTGGCCAATACCACTCTCAAATTCGCTTCTTTTCCTCTCTAACCAATCTTTTCAAAGACTCTTCCAAGAGTCAATACTCTTCAAATCGCTTTCACAAGTTAATCAAATCTTTTTTTGAGATCAATAAATAACCTTTTTTTTCAAAACTCATAAGGAGGCAAGTCGGACGTACGACCGGTGTTGTCTAGCGTCCTAAGACCAGGGAGCTGTACAGCTCGAACGTCTTGGGATACTTATGAGAAATAAAACAAGTAATTAACAACTTCAAACCCTTTTCCAAAATGAGTAAGGTATCGATTCAGATGTACTTCCGATATTGGTTAGCGTCTTAGGGTTAGCGAGCTGTACAGCTCGTGCGAGCCTAAGATACTTGCTCAATAAAAGCAACCAACCTCGCAGAACAAACTTTTTCCTAAGAAAATCAAAAAGATCATTTTTTCAAAAAAAGTAGTGGGGCACGCTGTCTGCATGATAAAGTGGGTGTCTTTGTTCTAGGTCTATTGGACTGTACAGTCTAGGACCGAAAACCCCTACATTAAAAAATACCAACAAATCGAGGTTTTTTTCGTCAAAGAAGAACTACGTAGCTTTGATTCCTCATCACAATGGGGATACGTAGGACCGGGTTCCTGTCCCGTCAAGCACACTTTCAAAAAAAAAAAAAAAAAAAATCTCAAAGCCGTCTTCGGACGCAAAAAAAAGAAGAACTACGTAGCTTTGATTCCTCATCACAATGGGGATACGTAGGACCGAGTTCCTGTCTTGTCAAGCACACTTTCAAAAAAATCACAAAGCCGTCTTCGGACGCAAAAAAAACAAGAACTACGTAGCTTTGATTCCTCATCACAGTGGGGATACGTAGGACCGGGCTCACGTCCCGTCAAGCACCCTTTTAAAAAAAAAATCTTTGTTTTGTTCCGCTTTTCAAAGATGCCAAAATATTCTTTTTTCCCGTCTCCAATAAATAATTTTTCAATCGAAACCAAAAGAAGAGAAAAGAAATAGAACGATCGTTTCAAATCAAACATTTCAAAACCACACATCAAATTAAAGGTTCCTTTCGGTAGAAAGGAGTGCACGGGTGCTTATACCTTCCGAAGACTCTAACCGACCCCGAACCTACATCTCTTGTTTTCGAAAAGACCACCCGCCTTGTATAAAAAGACGTTTTTTCAATGTTTTCGTCTCAAAACTAAAATATTGGTGGCGGCTTCATAAACCTTCCCACGTTGTACATCGAGAAGTCCAAACCGGATTTTTCGGGGTGCAACAGCTGGCGACTTCACTGGGGACAGTTTTTTTTTTTTTAAAAAAAATAATGAGGGTCAAGCCTAATTAATTTGATGTGTGGTAGTTTGATTCAAATGTGATTGTTCTATTTCCTTCTTTTCTTCTCTTTCTTTCTTTTCTTTCCTTCTTTCTTTACTTATACTTATGCATCATATTCCCCTTATCTCCATTGTTCCCCTCTTCTTCGCTCCCTTTCTTTGGTAAGTTCATGCATTTTTCCCCTTCTATTATGATCCCCTCTTCTTCGCTCCTTTTTCTGAAGGTAAGCAGAGTTTTGGATAGTTGTTAATACCTTAGGTTGATTTCTTGCTTAGACTTGAATGATATGTGCAAAACCCTAGGGTAGACGATTTTCTTTGGTTGGACTGTTTCTGGATTTTTCTTTGCATGTGGGGGGTATGTTGGCATTATGCTCCTGCACACACATTGCACTCCTCTTTTGTTCTTGTTACTTGGTGAGACAGCCCTACACCCGGGCTAGAGTACATCTTAGGCTAGAACGAAGTCATTAGTGATTGCTCACTGGACGTACGTCTTGTTGGGTGATTGCGAAGACTTCACCTAGAGTTTGACTTTGTTTGATGACATCATCACTTGGACGTACGGCCCTGTGATCGGTGCTCTCAGACGAAGTCGTTGGCTCTAGGAACCTTATCTAGGGCTCCCTTTTAGTGCTTTCCTTGAAGTGTGCACCCTTAGAAAAGCCTTAGATCCCGTCTCTAGAAACCACCTCAGAGGACACAAAGGAGCTGCATACCCCCGCATCCAAACTTTTTTCGAAAAAATATATATATTTTTCCAGAAGTGTGAAGTTCCAGCTTTTGAAAATCCTATGTTGTAAATAATTTTCTTTCAATCATCCTCATCATGCATTCATTCATGCATGTCAAGTCGCATTATCGCCGTCATCTTCATATAAAGACATCATTTGCATTGCATAAAACAAAAACCTGATAAAATTCATACATGCATTTTTTCTCTATTTCATTAAGGTTTGTTAGGAGTGCATTCTCCGCATTTGTGCATTTCCATTCACTAAGGCTTTTTCCCCTAATTGTCTCGAAAGATCCAAAAAAAATCGTGCCTTATTAGGGGCGCGTCTCATGCATTATTGTTTTCCTTTTTCACACATCATGAAAAAATAATACATTAACCTCTCATTTTGCATGCAATTCCATTCAAGAAAAAAATCATGCCTTTCCATGCATTTTTTATTTATTTTTATTTATCATTGTGAGTATCATGCATTTCATTGCACAAAAAATGAAAACAAGAAAGCATTTCATTCATAATCATGAACAAAAATCATCATCGAATTTATTCAAAATGTAGCATTCATGCATCATTTCATTAGCCTCATCACTTTAGTTGAAATACATCATTCCACCATACATGCATCTTTCAAAAAGGAAGGGGCATTGGCATTTCATACTTTGCCCTGCCTCTAAAAAAAATCATTACTTAGAAAAAAAAGCATCATTCCTGCATCTTTCATCATTCAAAAGAAAAGGGGGCATCGGCATGTCATATCTTGTCTTGCCTCTATAAAAATCATTTTGAAAAGAAGCATCATTCTTGCATCATTCATCATCCAAAGATGCGTTGGCATTTCATATTTCGTCTTGCATAAAAAGAAAACATCAAAAAGAAAAAAACTTTTAGAATAGTCACACTTTTCAAGTGAACATGCTTTCATGCATTTCATTTTCATCATGCATACATCATAATGTTTTCATCCATGCATTGCATACAACAAAAACGTTGTGATGAGAGACGAGATGTCCTTGCAAAGTAATCTTTCTTTTTTGGAAAAGTTTACCCTCACTCATTTGCAAACTCAAGGTGTTCTAAGGCCCTCAGTTTTTCACATCAATAGCTCATTTGTATTTAGTAAAAAAAAAAAAGCAACGTGATCTCATCCATTCCATGATAAAAGACTGAAACTGTTCATCAAAAAAAAGTTTTTATATCATGTTTTAACCAATGTTAGCTCTCTGTGAAGCGTTCTCCTAGTAAGTATGCATGCCACGTGCAGTCTCTCTTGTTTGAGTCAGCCAATTTCCTTCGTTTATCATCATTCCCCATCCAAGTCTAATCCCGCCCCGTCCACCCATAAAGTGCATATTCTCTCCCATCAGTACATACTTGACTTTTTGGTTCATTCTCGCTAACACTTTAAGTCCTCCATGCTGGGGCAATTCTGTGATCACTAATTTTCCTTGTTAGTATCATATTCCTTTAGTGCAAGTCTTTCTAAAAAAATATATATATATAATAAATAAAAAAGATAAAATAAGCTCGCTAGGTTGAAAACCCGCAAAGGGCGGCCTAGGCAAAAAAACAAAAAAAATGCGCCCGGTGGGTTGAAAACTCGTAAGAGCGGCCTAAGCAAAAATTAGGGCATAAAAAAAAGAAATAAAAAAGGAGCAAATATATAAAAGTAAATAAATTATTGTCCTTAAGTTAATTTTTGAGAAAACGAGCAATCATGTTTTGAAATGAACTTTGACCATCTTCCCATATCCTCAAAAAAAAAATCCTTTGCTACCCACTTTTGGCCAAAATTCCAAAAATCTCCCAATCACCCTAGACAATGATCGATTCCGCATCAAAAAAAAAATGGTGCATTAGTTTTATCAGTTCACTCGCAAAAAAAAAGAAACAAAAATCACAAAAGAGTGAAGTCAAAAAAAGAGGATTAAAAAATCCCAAAAAAAAACAAACAAAAAAAAACAAAAAAATAGTACAAATCGTGAGCTGATACTTCTTACCATTAAATGCATAAGAGATCCTTGTCTGAAATAAACCCCAAACACTTCCCTTGTCCTCAATATCCTATCCTTCATAAACCCTTGGCCAAGTTATATCCCTAAACAGGTCCATTTTACCATTAGGCACATCAATTACTGTCCCAATAAAACCTCAAACACTCCTTTGAGCCTAAAAACTGTTTCCTTCATAAATCATCACCCATTAGCCAAGTTACATCACCAAATCATTTGTCTCATCAATCCCCAAACACTACTTTGAGCCCAATAACCATTTCCTTCATAAACCATGGACCATCGGCCAACACCGAATAAGACCCATCCTCCTCATCAACCCCAAACACTTCATTACAATCATCCCCTTTTCCACATCACAACCCTAAAAAGTCCATTCCGATCAATGACTAATTGCTTTCGTTTTCTCAAATTTTAATCTTAGGACAAATAAGTTTATCTATTTACGACGTGTTTGCTCAAAAAGAAAAAACAAACAAGCAGAAAAAAGGAAGCTGCTAAAAAAAACAAACAATCAAAAAAGAAAGTTGGTAAAAAAGGAGAAGGACTTGCACTCCAAGATGCATTCATGTTGCATTAAAACAAGGTCTAGTGGTCACCAAGTGGAGCCTCTCCTCATACTAAAAAGTCAAAACTTTCATTGCATTTGAGTTGTTCTTAAAGAGAACCAAAAGTGTGCATTCCCTTCACCTCTCACTCCACTCAACTTTGGGGAGGTTTGTTCAGTGCCCACCCCATTCATATATCACCCTCAGTTCATAACCATCACCATAACTCTGTCGCCTTTCACAACCTCACTCAAAGAAACCATTTGAAATGTCATTCGAAAGTGGGGCAAGTGTGTTCCCATTCCTTCACCCCATTCATTCCTATAGAACCTCACCGGGGCAATCTCTCAACTCACTATCCTAAACAAGGCCTTGTCATTCTAATTGGGGCAGTGTTGTCCTTGCTATGACTGGGGCAACATCAAACTTTATGGGTTGAGACAAAATCTTTTTTCCTCCACCCTTCATTTCAAAAGCCGAAGCATTCCCAATTCATCATCTTCTACACCCCTAGTTGTTGTCACCACTAGACAAAGGCAAGCTATGCACTCATCCAAGACCTGAATTGGGGCAATCTTGTATCTCTTGATCCTTCATGAGCTTCGGCAATAACCATGTCTGTCATTCCCTCACTTGCCATAAATGTCCATGCCCTAAACCAATTCCGAGTTAACTGACTCATTCATTCACATTTGCAATCCTATGCATGCTTACTAGACAATGCTTCAAAAAGAGAGAACACAAGTTGTTTACGTGATATCTAAAATTCAGTCATCATGGAAAGAAAGAGAAAATGAGTGAGGTTGTTTGTAAATAAAAACCTTGAGAACACCGGAGTTTGGGTCAAATTCAATTTTTCAACAGAATGGTCAATAATCATCTCAATTCCTTGCATCCAAAGTCTCGTGATCTCATCATCACAAAAATGTTTACCTCATGCATCTAAAGCGGTTCAATCTATTCAATATGGCATATGCATCAAAGCATTACTGATTGCATCCTCACATTTTGTGCATTCATCACATAAAAAAAAAAAAAATGTTCCACATCGAGCATTGCATCATATTAATGTTTGCATTTCATAGAAGAAACAAAAAGAAACAAATGAAGTTAGAAACAGAGCATTGCATTCATCAAAGCATCAATCACCACATACACTTGCATTCAAACATCAAAGGAATACAGTTGCATTACATCAATACTTGCATCTCATAGAAGAAAAGAAATCTAAAACATCTCATGTCATTCATCATTTCATGTTATTCATCATTTTATTTCGCATAATAGCAATATTCACATTTCCTAGAAATAAGGCAAAGAAGAAAAAGTTTTCCATTGCATGTCATCTGCCATTTCATCAAAACACAAAAGCATTACATCAAACATCAAAGCGCTACATTTGCATATTCGCATTTCATAAAGAGCAAAACAAAACAAACAGATGATCAGAAAAAGAAAGCTGATCAAGAAAAATCAAATCAAAAGGAAAACCTCAAGAGTGTTCCACCACATGCATCATCACACCAAAATCATAGCATTGCATGCACTCGCATAACATGCTCCTGCATAACATGCCTTTGCATAACATGCACCCATGCTTCATGCACCATCCCTTGCATCAGCTGACGTATGCAGGTACCTCAATTCAATACGCTAGCATTGGCCATCTCAATCAGTCAATCAACAGGATTTGCGAATCCCTTCAGGACACGCGTGTCCCTTCAGACCAATCGCGCCCTTCGGATCCCGTCGTTATCGAGCACCGACGAATCATCGCACTCCACAGGGTCCTTCGGTTTTAGTTCAAATCAACAGTCCAAACAGCGACTTTGAACTCGACCTTCATTTTGCCAAGTCATCACTGAGCATGACGGATCGGCCCCCCAGACTTCGTGTCCTTCATTCCAAGTCATCACTGAGCATGACGGATCGGCCCCCCAGACTTCGTGTCCTTCATTTTGCCAAGTCATCACTGAGCATGACGGATCGGCCCCCCAGACTTCGTGTCCTTCATTTTGCCAAGTCATCACTGAGCATGACGGATCGGCTCCCCAGACTTCGTGTCCTTCATTTTGCCAAGTCATCACCGAGCATGACGGGTCGGCCCCTGCACCGTGTCCTTCATTTTGCCAAGTCATCACCGAGCATGACGGATCGCCCTCGGACCTTGTGTCCTTCATTTTGCCAAGTCATCACCGAGCATGACGGATCGCCCTCGGACCTCGTGTCCTTCATTTCGCCAAGTCATCACCGAGCATGACGGATCGGCCCTCGGACTTCGTGTCCTTCATTTTGCCAAGTCATCACCGAGCATGACGGATCGGGCCCTCGGACTCGTGTCCTTCATTTCGCCAAGTCATCACCGAGCATGACGGATCGGCCCCGCACTTTCGTGTCCTTCGGACTAGTTGTGTCAAGATAAAGCATAGCGTAAGTCCATCAAGGTAAAATGTATCGGCCCCACAACTTGATATTGAACCTCGTGCCGCTCGGACAGTCACCTTCAGAGCGAAGTGCTCTTCAGAGCCACAAGTGCTCCTTCGAACCCAGTGTTCCTTCGAGCCACAAGCGCTCCTTCTTTCTCGCATTCTTTTATCGCTTTATTCTTGTTTTCACGCTCGAGGTTGGCACCAACCTGTTTCCGCTAGTGTCGGCCTACCAGAGGCTGGCACACTCTTTATCGTATTCTTTATTGCTTTCTTTATTTCCGCGATGTTTCGGCTACTGCAGGTCGATACCTTCTTTACTGTTTTCTTTACCGTTTTATTTCTTCCTATTTTTGCCGCCTGAGGGTTGGCACCAATATACTTCCTGCTTTTGTTGGCTTAATGAGGGCTGACACTTCATTCATTACAGTCATTTTTGGCTGGCATCCATTCACCCCAAAAAGAAAAAAAACTAGAAGATAAAAAAGAAAAAGAAAATTCGGGTTTTTCCCTAAGTAGACAAAATCGGTATAATTTCTGAATTCTTTATCTCTATTTTGCCTCGGAATATGTTTCGGCCAATTCATATTCCTTGTTAAAATCTAGATAAAGAGGGGCAGCTGTCATACCCCAATTTTGTCCGGCTTAGGTCAAAACCCTAATTTTCCCCAAAAATAAATAAATAAAAGAAAAAAGCATCATGCATTGCATTTAGGGTTCTAAAAGTCATTTCAAAGTTTCTAAAATCATTTTTGGAGTTGGAATGCACTTTTTGGACAAACTAGGGTTTTTCAGTGCAAAAGGGTATTTTAGTCATTTCGCAAATAAGGGACAATTCCCCAGAACAAACCATTCAACATGCATTTCAAGGTATTAGAGGTCATTCCTAGGGTGAAAAGTCATTTTTGAAGTGAAAATGTGTTTTGGGCAAAGAACTAGTGTTTTTAGTGCAAAAGGGCATTTTGGTCATTTCACAATAAAAACGGTCTTTCGTCCCAAATCACTGAACAATCATCAATGATCTATTTGAGGAATATTTGGGCCTAATTGTGATTGTTTTTGCGCATAAATATTAAACCTTTTGGCATAAAAATCATTTTTTTGGATAGAAGGGTAAAATAGTCATTTCCTTTGAAGTGGGGTCAACAAATCAATTTTGGGATTGGTGAGATCATAAAATTCAGAGCCCAATCATTGAATCATGGGACATGGCCCAAAATGGCATGAATTTAGAAGAATTATCTTGAAAGGAATAATCAATATTCTTTTGAATTTTGAAAGGTCAAGTGTAGTACAATAGTACAAGTTGCAATTCCACTCACTCTCTCTCCATTAGCTGCGCCCACAACAGCCATATTCCTTCAATTTTGATTTATTTTATTGGTTGTAAATTGTGTTTAAATCATGGCCTTCCATTCAAGTCTTAAGTACAATCCTCACCTTTCATTTGAATTAAAATGACACTTGTGTAATAAGCTTCATGGAGAAATACAATTTTGTAAATGAACTTATCCTTCACCACCCTCCTTATGCTGCACACTCAGCCCCCTCTCTCTCCTCACTTTGTGCTTTTTAATTGCCCTTAATCCATGTGACATTGCATCTTGACCATTGGTTCAAAATTAAAATGCAATCCTAGAGCACAAGGGAAATCAAAATGACCTAGATGCCCTTAATGATAAGTGAGCACTATATATACCTTCATATGACCAGCCCCTAGGTCTCTCTCATTCATTTTTACCCTAGCACACTCTTCCTCCTCTCCTCCCTCTCTCAAAACCGAAATCCTCCCCTCCTCCTCCTCCATTCTCTTTTCAACTTTCATCCACCAAATCACCTCAAACTCACTCCATATTCATATATCTTCTTCCTTTCATCCTTAACTCCACATTCACATCATCAAAGGGGCTGTTCTTAAAGAGTAATATAGCTTTTGTTGGTGACTTTTGAAGAGTGTTGGTGACTTGTTACTCTTGGTCTTCATTTTCTATTCTTGTTAGTTTGGAATTAAGGTATAACCTAAAACCCTTTGCATTTTCATCAATTTTCTTGCATTAAAATCCTTTTTCAACTTATATTTGCATCTCATAACATCATTTTAAAAGTAGATTAGGGGCTGTTGTGGGTGAGAGTTGGTCCATCACCCACCAAATAATTTGTTCTTATGACTATGTGTTGATTATGTGTTGTTCTTGTGATTTGTCCTTTGCTCATGTGATTTTCACCAAATAAAACATGTTTTCCTCTTCTTTTTTGCTTTAGTCTTAGGCCTAATTCATGATCCTTGTGTTGTTCTTGTTCATTAGATGGTTTGAAGTTGAATAATGCATGATTAATTGTGCTAATTTTGTGAATGAATGATGAGCCATACTTGTTGTTGAACCTTGATGTTGTGAGCTTGAATTTTGGGGGGTTTAGGTTTCGGTTTTGGGGTCCCAATTTTAGGGTTCTTGCTTGTTTTTGTTGTTCATCATGTATTCATGCTTATCTATGTGATTGGGTAGATTTTGATGAAAGAATTTGATGATTTTAGGGTAAATAAGGCCTTAGGCTCAAGCAAATTTCTAGGGTTTTGTTGCTTTGTCTTTCCTTTGATTTTTGCATGGAATGTTGGTTTGAATGACAATATGCTTTGGCCTTGTGGCCCTTTCATGCCTATTTAATATGCTTGAACAACAAAATAATTGTTGCTAAGTCTTGTGAAAAAAATAATAAAAATTGTTTCAAAGTTCTTGTGTTTTGCAAATTATGATGTGAATTAGGGTTTGTGACTTCACTTGTAAACCAAATTGAAATGGGTTGTAGAAAATGATTTTTCTCAAGTTGTTATGACATGATTTGCTTGCCATTTGTGGTTGGTTGATGATTGGCAATATGAGGCTCACTTGTGCTTCATGCACTTTAACCATAGTGGGAGGATTGCTTAGCATGATTCAATTTTCTATTCTTATGCCAATTGTTTAATTGTTGATGATTCAATATCATTCTTGTGCATTATTGTTGTAAATGGTAATGAGCATGCTTGTGTCCTAATTGTTGATTATTTTGTTTGCAAATTGGTAAGTATTGCGTATCGGTTTTGACTTGAAAAGTGATTGAATGTTCTACTTCCTTTTCTTTGTGGCCAATACCACTCTCAAATTCGCTTCTTTTCCTCTCTAACCAATCTTTTTCAAAGACTCTTCCAAGAGTCAATACTCTTCAAATCGCTTTCACAAGTTAATCAAATCTTTTTTTGAGATCAATAAATAACCTTTTTTTTCAAAACTCATAAGGAGGCAAGTCGGACGTACGACCGGTGTTGTCTAGCGTCCTAAGACCGGAGCTGTACAGCTCGAACGTCTTGGGATACTTATGAGAAATAAAACAAGTAATTAACAACTTCAAACCCTTTTCCAAAATGAGTAAGGTATCGATTCGGATGTACTTCCGATATTGGTTAGCGTCTTAGGGTTAGCGAGCTGTACAGCTCGTGCGAGCCTAAGATACTTGCTCAATAAAAGCAACCAACCTCGCAACAAACTTTTTTCCTAAGAAAATCAAAAAAGATCATTTTTTCAAAAAGTAGTGGGGCACGCGTCGTCGTGCACAAAGCGGGTTGTCTTTGTTCTAGGTCTATTGGACTGTACAGTCTAGGACCGAAAACCCCTACATTAAAAAATACCAACAAATCGAGGTTTTTTTCGTCAAAGAAGAACTACGTAGCTTTGATTCCTCATCACAATGGGGATACGTAGGACCGGGTTCCTGTCCCGTCAAGCACACTTTCAAAAAAAAAAAAAAAAAATCTCAAAGCCGTCTTCAGACGCAAAAAAAAGAAGAACTATGTAGCTTTGATTCCTCATCACAATGGGGATACGTAGGACCGAGTTCCTGTCTTGTCAAGCACACTTTCAAAAAAATCACAAAGCCGTCTTCGGACGCAAAAAAAACAAGAACTACGTAGCTTTGATTCCTCATCACAGTGGGGATACGTAGGACCGGGCTCACGTCCCGTCAAGCACCCTTTTAAAAAAAAAATCTTTGTTTTGTTCCGCTTTTCAAAGATGCCAAAATATTCTTTTTTCCCGTCTCCAATAAATAATTTTTCAATCGAAACCAAAAGAAGAGAAAAGAAATAGAACGATCGTTTCAAATCAAACATTTCAAAACCACACATCAAATTAAAGGTTCCCTTTCGGTAGAAAGGAGGTACGGGGTGCTTATACCTTCCCAGTACCTAACCGACCCCCGAACCTACATCTCTTGTTTTCGAAAAGACCACCCGCCTTGTATAAAAAAGACGTTTTTCAATGTTTTCGTCTCAAAACTAAAATATTGGTGGCGGCTTCATAAACCTTCCCACGTTGTACATCGAGAAGTCCAAACCGGATTTTTCGGGGTGCAACAGCTGGCGACTTCACTGGGGACAGTTTTTTTTTTTTTAAAAAAAATAATGAGGGTCAAGCCTAATTAATTTGATGTGTGGTAGTTTGATTCAAATGTGATTGTTCTATTTCCTTCTTTTCTTCTCTTTCTTTCTTTTCTTTCCTTCTTTCTTTACTTATACTTATGCATCATATTCCCCTTATCTCCATTGTTCCCCTCTTCTTCGCTCCCTTTCTTTGGTAAGTTCATGCATTTTTCCCCTTCTATTATGATCCCCTCTTCTTCGCTCCTTTTTCTGAAGGTAAGCAGAGTTTTGGATAGTTGTTAATACCTTAGGTTGATTTCTTGCTTAGACTTGAATGATATGTGCAAAACCCTAGGGTAGACGATTTTCTTTGGTTGGACTGTTTCTGGATTTTTCTTTGCATGTGGGGGGTATGTTGGCATTATGCTCCCTGCACACACATTGCACTCCTCTTTTGTTCTTGTTACTTGGTGAGACAGCCCTACACCCGGGCTAGAGTACATCTTAGGCTAGAACGAAGTCATTAGTGATTGCTCACTGGACGTACGTCTTGTTGGGTGATTGCGAAGACTTCACCTAGAGTTTGACTTTGTTTGATGACATCATCACTTGGACGTACGGCCCTGTGATCGGTGCTCTCAGACGAAGTCGTTGGCTCTAGGAACCTTATCTAGGGCTCCCTTTTAGTGCTTTCCTTGAAGTGTGCACCCTTAGAAAAGCCTTAGATCCTGTCTCTAAGAAACCTCAGAGGACACAAGGGAGCGCATACCCCGCATCCAAACTTTTTTGAAAAATATATATATTTTTCCGAAGTGTGAAGTTCCAGCTTTTGAAAATCCTATGTTGTAAATAATTTTCTTTCAATCATCCTCATCATGCATTCATTCATGCATGTCAAGTCGCATTATCGCCGTCATCTTCATATAAAGACATCATTTGCATTGCATAAAACAAAACACGATAAAATTCATACATGCATTTTTCTCTATTTCATTAAGGTTTGTTAGGAGTGCATTCTCGCATTTGTGCATTTCCATTCACTAAGGCTTTTTCCCTAATTGTCTCGAAAGATCCAAAAAAATCGTGCCTTATTAGGAAGCGTCTCATGCATTATTGTTTTCCTTTTTCACACATCATGAAAAAATAATACATTAACCTCTCATTTTGCATGCAATTCCATTCAAGAAAAAATCATGCCTTTCCATGCATTTTTTATTTATTTTTATTTATCATTGTGAGTATCATGCATTTCATTGCACAAAAAATGAAAACAAGAAAGCATTTCATTCATAATCATGAACAAAAATCATCATCGAATTTATTCAAAATGTAGCATTCATGCATCATTTCATTAGCCTCATCACTTTAGTTGAAATACATCATTCCACCATACATGCATCTTTCAAAAAGGAAGGGGCATTGGCATTTCATACTTTGCCCTGCCTCTAAAAAAAATCATTACTTAGAAAAAAAGCATCATTCTGCATCTTTCATCATTCAAAAGAAAAGGGGGCATCGGCATGTCATATCTTGTCTTGCCTCTATAAAAATCATTTTGAAAAGAAGCATCATTCTTGCATCATTCATCATCCAAAGATGCGTTGGCATTTCATATTTCGTCTTGCATAAAAAGAAAACATCAAAAAGAAAAAAACTTTTAGAATAGTCACACTTTTCAAGTGAACATGCTTTCATGCATTTCATTTTCATCATGCATACATCATAATGTTTTCATCCATGCATTGCATACAACAAAAACGTTGTGATGAGAGACGAGATGTCCTTGCAAAGTAATCTTTCTTTTTTGGAAAAGTTTACCCTCACTCATTTGCAAACTCAAGGTGTTCTAAGGCCCTCAGTTTTTCACATCAATAGCTCATTTGTATTTCCGTAAAAAAAAAAAGCACTGCATCTCATCCATTCCATGATAAAAGACTGAAACTGTTCATCAAAAAAAAGTTTTTATATCATGTTTTAACCAATGTTAGCTCTCTGTGAAGCGTTCTCCTAGTAAGTATGCATGCCACGTGCAGTCTCTCTTGTTTGAGTCAGCCAATTTCCTTCGTTTATCATCATTCCCCATCCAAGTCTAATCCCGCCCCGTCCACCCATAAAGTGCATATTCTCTCCCATCAGTACATACTTGACTTTTTGGTTCATTCTCGCTAACACTTTAAGTCCTCCATCTTTCAGGCAATTCGTGATCACTAATTTTCCTTGTTAGTATCATATTCCTTTAGTGCAAGTCTTTCTAAAAAAATATATATATATAATAAATAAAAAAGATAAAATAAGCTCGCTAGGTTGAAAACCCGCAAAGGGCGGCCTAGGCAAAAAAAAAAAAAAGCGCCCGGTGGGTTGAAAACTCGTAAGAGCGGCCTAAGCAAAAATTAGGGCATAAAAAAAAGAAATAAAAAAGGAGCAAATATATAAAAGTAAATAAATTATTGTCCTTAAGTTAATTTTTGAGAAAACGAGCAATCATGTTTTGAAATGAACTTTGACCATCTTCCCATATCCTCAAAAAAAAAATCCTTTGCTACCCACTTTTGGCCAAAATTCCAAAAATCTCCCAATCACCTAGACAATGATCGATTCCGCATCAAAAAAAAAAATGGTGCATTAGTTTTATCAGTTCACTCGCAAAAAAAAAGAAACAAAAATCACAAAAGAGTGAAGTCAAAAAAAGAGGATTAAAAAATCCCAAAAAAAAACAAACAAAAAAAAACAAAAAAATAGTACAAATCGTGAGCTGATACTTCTTACCATTAAATGCATAAGAGATCCTTATCGAAATAAACCCCAAACACTTCCCTTGTCCTCAATATCCTATCCTTCATAAACCCTTGGCAAGTTATATCCCTAAACAGTCCATTTTACCATTAGGCACATCACCATTGTCCCAATAAAACCTCAAACACTCATTTGAGCCTAAAAACTGTTTCCTTCATAAATCATCACCCATTAGCCAAGTTACATCACCAAATCATTTGTCCCATCAATCCCCAAACACTACTTTGAGCCCAATAACCATTTCCTTCATAAACCATGGACCATCGGCCAACACCGAATAAGACCCATCCTCCTCATCAACCCCAAACACTTCATTACAATCACCCCCTTTTCCACATCACAACCCTAAAAAGTCCATTCCGATCAATGACTAATTGCTTTCGTTTTCTCAAATTTTAATCTTAGGACAAATAAGTTTATCTATTTACGACGTGTTTGCTCAAAAAGAAAAAACAAACAAGCAGAAAAAAGGAAGCTGCTAAAAAAAACAAACAATCAAAAAAGAAAGTTGGTAAAAAAGGAGAAGGACTTGCACTCCAAGATGCATTCATGTTGCATTAAAACAAGGTCTAGTGGTCACCAAGTGGAGCCTCTCCTCATACTAAAAAGTCAAAACTTTCATTGCATTTGAGTTGTTCTTAAAGAGAACCAAAAGTGTGCATTCCCTTCACCTCTCACTCCACTCAACTTTGGGGAGGTTTGTTCAGTGCCCACCCCATTCATATATCACCCTCAGTTCATAACCATCACCATAACTCTGTCGCCTTTCACAACCTCACTCAAAGAAACCATTTGAAATGTCATTCGAAAGTGGGGCAAGTGTGTTCCCATTCCTTCACCCCATTCATTCCTATAGAACCTCACCGGGGCAATCTCTCAACTCACTATCCTAAACAAGGCCTTGTCATTCTAATTGGGGCAGTGTTGTCCTTGCTATGACTGGGGCAACATCAAACTTTATGGGTTGAGACAAAATCTTTTTCCTCCACCCTTCATTTCAAAAGCCAAGCATTCCCAATTCATCATCTTCTACACCCCTAGTTGTTGTCACCACTAGACAAAGGCAAGCTATGCACTCATCCAAGACCTGAATTGGGGCAATCTTGTATCTCTTGATCCTTCATGAGCTTCGGCAATAACCATGTCTGTCATTCCCTCACTTGCCATAAATGTCCATGCCCTAAACCAATTCCGAGTTAACTGACTCATTCATTCACATTTGCAATCCTATGCATGCTTACTAGACAATGCTTCAAAAAGAGAGAACACAAGTTGTTTACGTGATATCTAAAATTCAGTCATCATGGAAAGAAAGAGAAAATGAGTGAGGTTGTTTGTAAATAAAAACCTTGAGAACACCGGAGTTTGGGTCAAATTCAATTTTTCAACAGAATGGTCAATAATCATCTCAATTCCTTGCATCCAAAGTCTCGCATCTCATCATCACAAAAATGTTTACCTCATGCATCTAGGCAGTTCAATCTATTCAATATGGCATATGCATCAAAGCATTACAGTTGCATCCTCACATTTTGTGCATTCATCACATAGCAAAAAAAAAAACGTTCCACATCAGAGCATTGCATCATATTAATGTTTGCATTTCATAGAAGAAACAAAAAAGAAACAAACAGAAGTTAGAACAGGAGCATTGCATTCATCAAAGCATCAATCACCACATACACTTGCATTCAAACATCAAAGGAATACAGTTGCATTACATCAATACTTGCATCTCATAGAAGAAAAGAAATCTAAAACATCTCATGTCATTCATCATTTCATGTTATTCATCATTTTATTTCGCATAATAGCAATATTCACATTTCCTAGAAATAAGGCAAAGAAGAAAAAGTTTTCCATTGCATGTCATCTGCCATTTCATCAAAACACAAAAGCATTACATCAAACATCAAAGCGCTACATTTGCATATTCGCATTTCATAAAGAGCAAAACAAAACAAACAGATGATCAGGAAAAGAAAGTCGATCAAGAAAAATCAAATCAAAAGGGAAAACCTCAAGAGTGTTCCACCACATGCATCATCACACCAAAATCATAGCATTGCATGCACTCGCATAACATGCTCCTGCATAACATGCCTTTGCATAACATGCACCCATGCTTCATGCACCATCCCTTGCATCAGCTGACGTATGCAGGTACCTCAATTCAATACGCTAGCATTGGCCATCTCAATCAGTCAATCAACAGGATTTGCGAATCCCTTCAGGACCCGCGTGTCCCTTCAGGACCAATGCGTCCCTTCAGATCCCGTCGTTATCGAGCACCGACGAATCATCAGATCCTAGGGTCCTTCGGTTTAGTTCAAATCAACACCCAAACAAATGACTTTGAACTCGACCTTCATTTTGCCAAGTCATCACCGAAAGCATGATCGGATCGGCCCCGGACCGTGTCCTTCATTCCAAGTCATCACCGAGCATGACGGATCGGCCCCGGACTTCGTGTCCTTCATTTTGCCAAGTCATCACTGAGCATGACGGATCGGCCCCCAGACCGTGTCCTTCATTTTGCCAAGTCATCACTGAGCATGACGGATCGGCCCCCCAGACTTCGTGTCCTTCATTTTGCCAAGTCATCACTGAGCATGACGGATCGGCCCCCAGACTTCGTGTCCTTCATTTTGCCAAGTCATCACTGAGCATGACGGATCGGCCCCTCAGACCTTGTGTCCTTCATTTTGCCAAGTCATCACTGAGCATGACGGATCGGCCCCTCAGACCTCGTGTCCTTCATTTCGCCAAGTCATCACTGAGCATGACGGATCGGCCCCTCGGACCGTGTCCTTCATTTTGCCAAGTCATCACCGAGCATGACGGATCGCCCTCGGACTCGTGTCCTTCATTTCGCCAAGTCATCACCGAGCATGACGGATCGGCCCCCTGACTTCGTGTCGCCGGACTAGTTGTGTCGGTATAAAGCATAGCGTAAGTCCATCAAGGTAAAATGTATCGGTCCCACAACTTGATATTGAACCTCAGTGCGCTTTCGGGACAGTCACCTTGAGCCCAAGTGTGCTCAGAGCCACAAGTGCTCCTTCGTAACCGAAGTGTTCCTTGAGCCACAAGCGCTCTCTTCTTTCATCGCATTCTTTATCGCTTTATTCTTGTTTTATTTGCTCGAGGTTGGCACCAACTTTTTTCGCTAGTGTCGGCCTAGAGGTGGCACACTCTTTATCGTATTCTTTATTGCTTTCTTTATTTCCCGCCGGTTTCGCCTACTGCAGGTCGATCGCTACTTTCTTTATCGCTTTTCTTTACCGTTTTATTTCTTCCTATTTTTGCCGCTTCGAGGTTGGCACCAATATACTTCCCGCTTTTGTTGGCTTAATGAGGGTGACACTTCATTCATTACATCATTTTTGGTGGCATCCATTCACCCCAAAAAGAAAAAAACTAGAAGATAAAAAGAAAAAGAAAATTCGGTTTTTTCCTAAGTAGACAAAATCGGTATAATTTCGAATTCTTTATCTCTATTTTGCCTCGGAATATGTTTCGCCAATTCATATTCCTTGTTAAAATCTAGATAAAGAGGGGCAGCTGTCATACCCCAATTTTGTCCGGCTTAGGTCAAAACCCTAATTTTCCCCAAAAATAAATAAATAAAAGAAAAAGCATCATGCATTGCATTTAGGGTTCTAAAAGTCATTTCAAAGTTTCTAAAATCATTTTTGGAGTTGGAATGCACTTTTGGACAAACTAGGGTTTTTCAAAGGTGCAAAAGGGTATTTTAGTCATTTCGCAAATAAGGGACAATTCCCAGAACAAACCATTCAACATGCATTTCAAGGTATTAGAGGTCATTCCTAGGGTGAAAAGTCATTTTTGAAGTGAAAATGTGTTTTGGGCAAAGAACTAGTGTTTTTAGTGCAAAAGGGCATTTTGGTCATTTCACAATAAAAACGGTCTTTCGTCCCAAATCACTGAACAATCATCAATGATCTATTTGAGGAATATTTGGGCCTAATTGTGATTGTTTTTGCGCATAAATATTAAACCTTTTGGCATAAAAATCATTTTTTTGGATAGAAGGGTAAAATGGTCATTTCCTTTGAGGTGGGGTCAACAAATCAATTTTGGGATTGGTGAGATCATAAAATTCAGAGCCCAATCATTGAATCATGGGACATGGCCCAAAATGGCATGAATTTAGAAGAATTATCTTGAAAGGAATAATCAATATTCTTTTGAATTTTGAAAGGTCGTCAGTGTAGTGACAATAAGACAAGTTGCAATTCCACTCACTCTCTCTCCATTAGCTGCGCCCACAACAGCCATATTCCTTCAATTTTGATTTATTTTATTGGTTGTAAATTGTGTTTAAATCATGGCCTTCCATTCAAGTCTTAAGTACAATCCTCACCTTTCATTTGAATTAAAATGACACTTGTGTAATAAGCTTCATGGAGAAATACAATTTTGTAAATGAACTTATCCTTCACCACCCTCCTTATGCTGCACACTCAGCCCCCTCTCTCTCCTCACTTTGTGCTTTTTAATTGCCCTTAATCCATGTGACATTGCATCTTGACCATTGGTTCAAAATTAAAATGCAATCCTAGAGCACAAGGGAAATCAAAATGACCTAGATGCCCTTAATGATAAGTGAGCACTATATATACCTTCATATGACCAGCCCCTAGGTCTCTCTCATTCATTTTTACCCTAGCACACTCTTCCTCCTCTCCTCCCTCTCTCAAAACCGAAATCCTCCCCTCCTCCTCCTCCATTCTCTTTTCAACTTTCATCCACCAAATCACCTCAAACTCACTCCATATTCATATATCTTCTTCCTTTCATCCTTAACTCCACATTCACATCATCAAAGGGGCTGTTCTTAAAGAGTAATATAGCTTTTGTTGGTGACTTTTGAAGAGTGTTGGTGACTTGTTACTCTTGGTCTTCATTTTCTATTCTTGTTAGTTTGGAATTAAGGTATAACCTAAAACCCTTTGCATTTTCATCAATTTTCTTGCATTAAAATCCTTTTTCAACTTATATTTGCATCTCATAACATCATTTTAAAAGTAGATTAGGGGCTGTTGTGGGTGAGAGTTGGTCCATCACCCACCAAATAATTTGTTCTTATGACTATGTGTTGATTATGTGTTATTCTTGTGATTTGTCCTTTGCTCATGTGATTTTCACCAAATAAAACATGTTTTCCTCTTCTTTTTTTGCTTTAGTCTTAGGCCTAATTCATGATCCTTGTGTTGTTCTTGTTCATTAGATGGTTTGAAGTTGAATAATGCATGATTAATTGTGCTAATTTTGTGAATGAATGATGAGCCATACTTGTTGTTGAACCTTGATGTTGTGAGCTTGAATTTTGGGGGGTTTAGGTTTCGGTTTTGGGGTCCCAATTTTAGGGTTCTTGCTTGTTTTTTGTTGTTCATCATGTATTCATGCTTATCTATGTGATTGGGTAGATTTTGATGAAAGAATTTGATGATTTTTAGGGTAAATAAGGCCTTAGGCTCAAGCAAATTTCTAGGGTTTTGTTGCTTTGTCTTTCCTTTGATTTTTGCATGGAATGTTGGTTTGAATGACAATATGCTTTGGCCTTGTGGCCCTTTCATGCCTATTTAATATGCTTGAACAACAAAATAATTGTTGCTAAGTCTTGTGAAAAAAATAATAAAAATTGTTTCAAAGTTCTTGTGTTTTGCAAATTATGATGTGAATTAGGGTTTGTGACTTCACTTGTAAACCAAATTGAAATGGGTTGTAGAAAATGATTTTTCTCAAGTTGTTATGACATGATTTGCTTGCCATTTGTGGTTGGTTGATGATTGGCAATATGAGGCTCACTTGTGCTTCATGCACTTTAACCATAGTGGGAGGATTGCTTAGCATGATTCAATTTTCTATTCTTATGCCAATTGTTTAATTGTTGATGATTCAATATCATTCTTGTGCATTATTGTTGTAAATGGTAATGAGCATGCTTGTGTCCTAATTGTTGATTATTTTGTTTGCAAATTGGTAAGTATTGCGTATCGGTTTTGACTTGAAAAGTGATTGAATGTTCTACTTCCTTTTCTTTGTGGCCAATACCACTCTCAAATTCGCTTCTTTTCCTCTCTAACCAATCTTTTTCAAAGACTCTTCCAAGAGTCAATACTATTCAAATCGCTTTCACAAGTTAATCAAATCTTTTTTTGAGATCAATAAATAACCTTTTTTTTCAAAACTCATAAGGAGGCAAGTCGGACGTACGACCGGTGTTGTCTAGCGTCCTAAGACAGAGTCATGACAAATTTCGAATGTCTTTGGGATACTTATGAGAAATAAAACAAGTAATTAACAACTTCAAACCCTTTTCCAAAATGAGTAAGGTATCGATTCGGATGTACTTAGATATTGGTTAGCGTCTTAGGGTTAGCGAGTCATGCGCATTTCGTGCGAGCCTAAGATACTTGCTCAATAAAAGCAACCAACCTCGCAACAAACTTTTTCCTAAGAAAATCAAAAAGATCATTTTTTCAAAAAGTAGTGGGGCACGCACGTCGTGCAGACAAAGTGGTCTTTGTTCTAGGTCTATTGGATCTGCATGCATCTAGGACCGAAACCCCTACATTAAAAATACCAACAAATCGAGGTTTTTAAGTCAAAGAAGAACTACGTAGCTTTGATTCCTCATCACAATGGGGATACGTAGGACCGGGTTCTGTCCGTCAAGCACACTTTCAAAAAAAAAAAAAAAAAAAAAAAAAATCTCAAAGCCGTCTTGGACGCAAAAAAAGAAGAACTACGTAGCTTTGATTCCTCATCACAATGGGGATACGTGGGGCCAGAGTTCTGTCTTGTCAAGCACACTTTCAAAAAAATCACAAAGCCGTCTTGGACGCAAAAAAAAACAAGAACTACGTAGCTTTGATTCCTCATCACAGTGGGGATACGTAGGACCGGGATCACGTCCCGTCAAGCACCCTTTTAAAAAAAAACTCTTTGTTTTGTTCCGCTTTTCAAAGATGCCAAAATATTCTTTTTTCCCGTCTCCAATAAATAATTTTTCAATCGAAACCAAAAGAAGAGAAAAGAAATAGAACGATCGTTTCAAATCAAACATTTCAAAACCACACATCAAAATCAAATTAAAGGTTCCTTTCGGTAGAAAAAGGAGTGAGAGTGCTTATACCTTCCCAAAGACTCCTAACCGAACCCCGAACCTACATCTCTTGTTTTGAAAAGACCACCCGCCTTGTATAAAAAGACGTTTTTTCAATGTTTTCGTCTCAAAACTAAAATATTGGTGGCGGCTTCATAAACCTTCCCACGTTGTACATCGAGAAGTCCAAACCGGATTTTTGGGGTGCAACACCCACATCCGTAAATGAAATTCCGGATTAGTTTTCTTTAGATTCTGTCATTAAAAAAGCGGCTATTGTAATTGTAATTTATTACATCCAATAAACAATTTTGCCATATGTCATATTAGTGCGAATGAAAGTGATGAATACACTCAACCACGACCATCGAACCAAATCCAAAACCGGATCAACGATACGTATAACATAAAACGCACCTCTCTTTCCATTTGAGAAAAGAACATGAAACCGCACAATGCCCTCTTAGGTGCATTAGGGTCTTTTTCTTCTTTTGTTTCTTCTTCTTTTCCATCTTCGTCAAGATCTTTTGATTTCTTCTTAGAAGTAGATGCCTTAGAAGACACATCCTTCTTTATTTCCTTCTTGGCGAAGCTTCGAAAATTGGCCATCATTAAACGATCGTAAACAAATGAGGATTTAAATAGTAGAGTTGAGGTATCACATGAAAATAAAGGCAAATAAAGTAAGTCACTTGCCTCTTTCTCTTTCTCATCACCACTTTGGCTAGCATCGAGTCAGTCATCGCGAAGAATCATCGGTAGGAGAACCTGAATCATCCTTTTCGGCAACAAAATCTGAATCCTGCATATAATAAACATTCAAGCACAGATCATTTCATTTCATTATAATATAAACATAAACATAAACATAATGATTATCACTCAATCCATGTATCAGTTAGTCAAAGATAGTTCACCTCAGTTCACATTTGAATCTCAAAATAAGATTCTAATTTTGAGAATCTGCACTTCTTTGTTATGTTTTTTGTCATCTTATCCAAATGATCACAGTTCACGCTAACCGTCATCTTTAGGCCCCAAAGTGGGTGCTAAAACTACATACAGCAGAAGAATTAAAAGAAATATCACTAAGCAGTAGGAGAATTAAAACAAAATATGAGATTGTTTTCTGTTGCTCCTACCTCACATGTATAATCATAAACAATAATTACCTTTAACTTAAATATAAGTGTGGGCACTCTCAAACTAAAAGCTATGCGGCCAAAGAAAGTATTGTCCAGAGGTAGTCTACCTCACCAGTCTAAGCCTTTATAGGTACCTGAAAGTCCGAAGGTGAAAAAAGCATCACAAGTGTTAATATTGCTTTTCAACAACTATAAAACCTGTAGGCCTACTTAAAAGAATCGTGAATTTGCGAATATCATCTAATGACTTCAAAAAAAATACCTCAATTAATGACTATGGTCAGAGGTAATCTTCTCAATCCAGAAATATATCAGATAACTCCATGAATAAGGTATATCTTCACAACTCAGAATGTTACTTCATTTTATTTTTAAATTTTACTAAAGTGACTTGTGAAGCTGATTTTGCTCAGTATCTTACCTTCAATTTTTGAAAGCTGATTTTGTTCACTAATTCTACCAGATTATGTTGCAAACCACAGACTTTGCCACAATAAGCGATGAGTTCTAAGTTCTAACTTCTAAATCCAATATATATTTGACTGCAATTGGTTTGAATGGTAAATCTAAGATGAGACAATCATGGCAACAATGGAGACCATTTGTGTCATATCTGTTTGGAGACTTCTACAGATTCTTTATGATTCAATTAAGTCAGCAAAAGATGAACTCAAATCTAAATAAAGGAAAGTAACCTCATTTTTGCTTCATGCACACCTAAAAATGCATATTCTCCCCATCCAAAAGACTAACTAACATCAATCAATTAACATCCATACTTCCAATATTACAATCATTCGTCTATCAAAAACATGGATAGTATCATTGAGCTTAGGACCATGTTATCCAACGGCTAACAAGAAGTATAAGTTTATTTATACATGAATCAATATGCACTTGAAAATAACTAAACCAACTCAATTGTTGAACTCTCTTTCAAACTTCAAAGCACTACTGGAAAACAAACAAACAATAGCTACATGTAGCTGATATGATTATGCTAATGAACACAGTCAGAGACTTAACTATTCCAGCAACAGATTTTGAGGCTATACTGGGTGAAAACAAGAGCTACCATATGTCAGAGCACAAGGTACCTGGTCAAGTTGCATTTCATCACATAAAGCCCAAGAATTCCTATTTTCTTGTTCCTATTTCCATTTAGCCATCTATTCTGTTGCCAAGGTTAACGGAGTTAGATACATTTTAAGGAACAATTAGGATAAAGGAATAACAAATAGCCCATAAATATTAAATTCACATTAACCCACATAAGTAATTATTAACAAAAATTGGATAGAATAGATAGCTTGAAGATCTGAAACTTTCAAAAAACCTGTACCAAATATTAAAACAAAATCAAGATTGAAAGAATAAACATGGGTATCCATGACCAAATGCAAGACACAGTTTCACATAAGCCTAAAAAGTTGAATCATTGAATCCCTAAACTAGGTCAAATCACAACCAACAACGATACTCAACATAGACAAAAATCCATAAACCCATGAACTACACCTAACCTCCACTGTCGTTAAAGATAGAAGCATGGAAATGGGGTTAAGTTTGATGACCAATTCTTTCTAGGTGCCTTTCGTTCAGTACCTGTGAGTACCAATTGGAATAGGAGAAAGCAATGCCATGAAATCAATAAGGGATATTGAAATTGGAACAAAATAATAGGGAAGGAGATTACCTAGAACATGGAGATGATGATGCAAACGAATAGATGTTCTTGCTGTTCAGCAAATAGTGAGTAACAGTTCAGCGATGGCAACGGCAAGACGTGAGACGGAGGGAGAGCAGTGATGGTTAGACGGAGGGGGGGAAGTGAGGGTGAGAGGGAGGGCGAGCAGAGATGGCGAGAGGGAGGGAGAGCAGTAAGAGCTAGGGTTGAGAAAGAGAGAGTTGGGAGGAAGTTGAGAACGCAAGAGATTTCAGAGACTGAGACGAGAACGCGAGAATGAAAAAATATAAGTGGACTTTTACCATCGGTTGTTTAAACAACCGATGCTAAATGTGTCTTGCGTAAGACATTTAGCATCGGTTGTTTAAATAACCGATGCTAAAAGTAGGCAGTAAAATGCAAAACGTCCATTTAATTGCAAAATTGCCACCGTGTCTACATTTAGTATCGGCTATTTAAACAACTGATACTAAATGATGCTTCTTAATGTAGATTTTGCACTAGTGAACCTTTCCAAAGAGAAAGAATAGAAGAACGGTTAGGGAGAGAGAAGAAGATAATCTTCAAACAATCAACAACATTTCTCTCATGATGCCATTACTTTTTATCCCACACAAAACCTCTCAGCATGGAATTCTCTTTCCTGGTGCGTGTGCTCCTCGTCACTGCTACCGTGTCAAGTTGTGTTGTGTCATTAGTTGCTGAGTCATCATCCATGTCATCATTCATTACAGAAGTATCTCGTACATGATCTTTTACTGAGTGGACGATCGACATGCCCAATTTGCATTGCAAAGTCACTAACTTCAGGTTATTATTGCTTCAAAGTAACATTCCCAAATATTTTGAGAGTACGGTCTAGTGGTAAAATATAAACAAGTGTTGTGTAGATATTAGGAGTGTCGATCAATTCAAACTCGCAACGCTCCACTTTTCCCTCTTATTCCTCCACCCTCAATCCTTGTACTAAAGACAAAAAAAAGTAATATTCCCTATATTGGTAGAGATAGAGAGATAATATTAGTAGAGAAATATGATAAGAGATAAGAGAAAGATAAAATATACTTAATGCTCTTAATTGCCTTAATAATTTCTGATTGGTTTTGACCATACCTAATGTTCTAATCAACGAATCATTGATTATCGAAAAAAATAACACAAAATACAAATATAATGCAAAATAAGAGAAAATAAGCCAACAAAGGAGACTTACAAACGAAGTCTTGAAAATAAAATATTTAAGGGCTTGCAAACTTCTCTTGCCAAATTTCTATATTGAGAATTGGAGTACGTAAGTTATCGATGCCCAAAACTAACACAAGAGTGTCCTTTTATTGGACTGTCCTTTTATTGGAGAAAGAATCACTCAATAATAATTACAACAATAACGTATAAATTTTACTGGCAACATCATAATGGTAATAACAAAAAGTTCAAAATTGGACATTAGAAGTAAAAAGGCTTAAATATGTTTTTACCCCTGTAAATATGGGGTGTTTTGCTTTTACCCCCTGCAAATTTTTTTTTATTTAAAAAATCCATTGCAAAATCAACTTTTTTGGTTTTAGCTCTTCTGTTAGATGGACGTTACAAAAAACGTCTATGTGGTATTTTTAAATGCGTTTTTACCACCTGCAAATAGGGAGTGTTTTGCTTTTACCCCCTACAAAATTTTCCATTATCCTCTCTCCCCCACCTCATCTCATCTCTATCTCTCACTTCTTATCACTATATTCTTCTCCATTCAACCTTACTTCCACAATCAAATCCCTAATATTCAACAGAACAAAATGTCCAAACCTCAAACTTCATCTCTCTCTCTCTCTCTCTCTCTCGTTCTTCACCACCATTATTTCTTCTCATTCCAAATCTCAAAATAGAACTCATCTTCTCTTTCTCACAGAACCAGCACACAGTTTAATTAAACCACACACATTTATTAAACCCATAAAACCTTGATTTTGAGATGAAGAACAATCCATAAAACTTGAAACAAACCCTAAAATCAGAATCACAATAAAAGTTAATTGCATGTTATGTTCATGGTTTGCTGGTTCTGTGAGAGAGAGAGACGAAGAAGATGAGAAGATGGGTTCTGGTTTGATATGGAAGCGTTGGTTTGTGTTGGAGATGGAAAAGTTGATATGAGGTTGGGTGGGTGCTGAGGAAGAAGAAGAGGATTTAGATTTTTTTTGCAGGGGGTAAAAGCAAAACACCTCCTATTTGCAGGGGGTAAAAACGTATTTAAAAATGCTACATAGACGTTTTTGTAACGTCCATCTAACAGAAGGACTAAAACCAAAAAAGTTGATTTTGCAAGGGGTTTTTTTAAAAAAAAAATTACAGGGGGTAAAAGCAAAACACCCCCTATTTGCAGGGGGTAAAAACGTATTTAAGCCAAGTAAAAAATGAATAATATTTCCAATCACATGTCAATAGTAACCCTTGTGTGCTCTTTGTCTAGTAGTTCCAGTAATAGATAATCTTCACTACAGCTCTGGTATTCCATCAATCCTATAATAGTCGTCCTCGTTGAGATGTGTAAAACTATAACTCGAACCAACTGAAATTTTTTTCATCATTTTCTTCAGACATAGCCATATGCAATTTCTTTAAAAACTCTTTTTTATTTGTAGAGGAGGATAATTCTTGTAAATGTGTGAAACTGTATTCCATTGATTGAGTTTGTTACAACTGAACTTTAACTATATACAACAGAAAACAGACTTGCAGTTAATGCAAAGTCACAAGCTAACTAAACGAGGGAAAATAAAGTGGGCAAAACAAGTGAGGCCCAAAGCAAGTAAAACAATAAAAACAATATACTGGGCTAATACAGAAAAGGCCATATACTAATTACACCCTCTCTATATTCCAAATACAGACACTATTACAATTCCTCTCTTAAACAGTCACATGATGAATGTGTTGTTTATCTTCATCAGTTTCTGCCATGCTTGCTTTCTTTGCTTCAGTCACTTTAACCATTCCAATTTGCCTCTTCAACTTGACAAAGCTACTAGTCTTCAGTCCTTTAGTGAGTATGTCTGCTAGCTGATTTTGAGAGCAGCAAAACTTCAATTCAATGCTTCCAGAATTAGCCAAATCCCTTAGAAAATGAAACCTTACATCTATGTGTTTAGACCTGCCATGCATCACGGGATTTTTAGACAACTTGATTGTTGAACTGTTGTCACGAAGACACGATCAAGCACTCTTTTTTGCTTACGTCCAATGACATCTAATATGTGCTTCAACCATATTCCACGCACACACAAGATGCACGTGCAGACACAAACTCGCTTCGTGGTTGATAAAATCATGATTGGTTGCTTTTAGATGACCAATAGATGGCACCACCATTCAACATGTACACATAGCCACTTTTGCTCTTTCTATCACTTAAATCCCCAAAGATAATCACCGTCACAAAATGCCACAAGTTCATCATTTACGCCGCCGATATAGAATTCCTCTGCAATGGTTCCCTTCAAATATCTGCAGATTCTCTTTGCTGCTATCAGGTGTTCTTCTGCAGGTCTATCCATGAATCTAGAGATCAAACTTACACCAAACATGATGTCTGGTCTAGTGGCGTTGAGATACATTAAGCTTCCAACAAGTTGCTTGAATGTGGTGGGATTTACATTTGCTATGTTCTTCACTCCTTCTCGGTTTAGTTCTGTCACTCTGAGATTCTCAACTTGCTTCCTATCTTGCATATTGAATCTCTCAAGCACTTCTTTTGCATATTTTTGTTGAGTAACAAATATGCCTTTGTTGTTTTGGATCACTTCCACACCTAGGAAGCATCTCATCCTGCCAAGATCAGACATTTCAAACTCCCTTTTCATTGATTTCCTGAAATCATCAATGAACAATGAGTCGCTACCAGTGTATATTAAATCATCAACATAAAGAGTAACTATTAAAAGTTTGTCTTTGTCTCCTCTCTTAGTAAAAAGTGTGTGTTCATAAGGACACTTAATGAACCCTTCCTTGTTGAAATATGAGTCAATTCTACTATACCAGACCCTTGGGGTCTGCCTTAACCCGTAAAGTGCCTTTCTGAGTCTGTAAACTTGCCCTTCTTTGCCCTTTTTCACAAAACCATCTGGTTGATCAACATAGACTACCTCCTCTAGCTCACCATGTAGAAATGCTGACTTGACATCTAGTTGGTACACTTGCCAACCTCTACCAGCAGCCACTGCTAAAACAGAACTGATGGTATCCCATCTTGCAACGGGTGCATATACCTCAGGAAAAATCTATACCAGCCTTTTGTGAGTACCCCTTTGCCACCAACCGAGCTTTATACTTGTCTACCTTTCCCTCTTCATTGTATTTAGTTTTAAAGACCCATTTCATCCGTACTTTCTTTGCACCAGTAGGTAACTCTTCTAGCTTCCAAGTCCCATTTTTCTCAATGGATTGTATCTCAATATCCATTGCCTTCCTCCATTTCTCGTGTTTACAAGCTTCATCATAGGTTTAGGGATCTGCCAAATTGTCAAAGACTACCAAACTGTGCTGCTCATCATCATTATCAACATCATTATGCAGATTGGCTTCATTGGCATTCTGATTTCTATTGCTACTGAGAACACCAGTAACAATATAGTCCTGCCACCAACCCGGATTCCTACTTACCCTTCTATTAGGACTTAAACTTGAGTCACCAATATCATCATTTTCCCTCCTCTCTTGACTCAAGTTTTGGGTGGAGTTTTGGGTGGGTTCAGTACTGTTTGAATTTGTATCTGTGTGAGTTACATTGCTAGGAACGGTTTGCACTACCTCTTATATATCAGTTGGTGTATCATCTTCCAAGTCACAGTTTGGCACATCAGTAGCCAACTCATTCCAATTCCACCTATTTTTCTCATCAAAATTCACATCCTTGCTAACCATTATTTTCTTAGTAATAGGGTCACAAAGTCTATAGGCCTTGGATTCCTCACTATCACCTAGGAACACACATTTCTTACTTTTTTCATCTAGTTTCTTTCTCTGAGAATCAGGAATATGCATATATGCCAAGCATCCAAATACCCTAAAGTGTTTGACTGAGGGTTTGACATCACTCCAAGCTTCTTGAGGGGTAATGTTTTTAACAGACACAGTTGGACACCTATCTAACACATAAAAGCTCCACTTGGCTGCCTCCGGCCAGAAACTCTTAGGCAACTTAGAATCACTTAGAAGACATCTAACCATATTCATTACAGTTCTATTTTTCCTCTCTGCCACACCATTTTGTTGTGGTGTGAAAGCAGCAGTTAGTTGCCTTCTTATTTCATTTTCAAAACAAAAGTTAGAGAATTCTGTTGAATTGAACTCTCCTCCTCTGTCAGTTCTTATGTAGCTAATTGCACTATCACACTCCTTTTCAACCATGGATTTAAATTTCTTAAAGGTTTGAAATGTAGCAGACTTTTCCTTTAAGAAATAAATCCAATATTTTCTACTAAAGTCATCGATGAAAGTAATAAAATACCTCATCTTGCTGTTTGATTCAGACGTGATTAGGCCACAAATGTCTGAATGCACCAGCTCCCAGCTTTTTCTTGAGGCCCTCGGTTGCTCTCGCTTGACATTCTCTCTGTGTTGCTTGCCAATTTGTGATCAACACACACTCTCTTTCAATTTCCTTCAAAGCAGGAAGCCCCTTCACCATTTCTTGTTGCTTGAGCAAAGCTAGACCCTTGTACCCAAGGTGAGCATATCTCCTATGCCACAACTCAGCCTCTTCATCACTGGTGACTTGCAGACACTTTGAATTTGATACCACTGGAGCATCTTTAATGGCAAACATTCTGTTTCCAGCCATGTGTGAAGTCATTATCAACCCTTTTTCTTTGTGATACACCAAGCACTTATCATCCTCGAACACTACCTTCAAGTTCTTCTATTGCAATTGCCCGATGCTAAGCAAGTTGCTCTTCAAGTTTGGAACATAGTAGACTTCAGAAATTACTTGTATCTTTCCTTCAATTCTATATTTCACACTGCCCTTGCCTTCAACAGTTAGCTTTCTGCCATCTCCAACCTTGACAGTTTCTCTGAAACTACCACTCCTTTGTTCCACACATATGTGTGCTACACCCTGAATCCAAGAACCATATCCAATACTTCACAAGTTCTTCATCCTCACTCATTGCCATAAGAAGCAATTCCTCTTCATCTTCGAACCCATCATAGTTGGCCACATTGCTTTCAAGACTAGGGCATTCATTCTTGTAATGCCCCATCTTCTTACACTTGAAGCACTCTATGTGTTCCTTTGAAGTTTGCCTCCCTCTTCCTCTTCCTGCACTATTGCCAGCACCACGGCCTCTACCTCTTCCTCCCGATGAGTTACTCACCTTGAGAGCCTGTTCTTCATCATTCTGACCCTTCATACGAGCTTCTTGAACAATAATGTTGCTCTGCAGTGCATCAATTGACATTTTTTCAACGTCATTTGATTGCTCGATCAAGAACACTACATAATTGTACTTCGTGGGCATCGATCACAGAATCTTCTCAACAACACTCTTCTTTTTCACTTTCTTTCTGTGACTCTTCATTTTGTTGGCGATGGCGAGCGTTCTTGCAAAGTAATCGTTTACGGATTCATCTTCTTTCATCGTCAACACCTCCCATTCACGTTTTAGCTTGTAGCTGAGCACGCTTCACTTTGTTGGATCCTTCAAATTTCTGCTTCAATGAGTCCCATATATCTTTGCTCGTATCAATTTTCAAGATTGTCTCTAGAATTCCCCTTTCAATTACTTGAAAAAGGTACTTTTTAGCCTTCAAATCCTTCAATTTCGCGTCGTCGTGAGCTTTCTTGAGTTCCGGTGTTGCATTCGCAGCTAGTTCTGGAATCCCATTCGCAACCACTTCCCAGTAATCTTTTGATCTCAAGAGGTTCTCTATTAACATTTTCCAATGTTCGTAATGTCTGTCGTATTTGGGGATCGCCGGTTGCACGTAGTTACCATTCTCCTTCTCCGCTATGGTTGATCGGCAATCGAAATTGATGCAACGAAACTGTGGTTCTTGCGTTCAATTCTTGCTCTCAGACCCCGTAGAGCTCTGATGCCAATTGTAAAATGTGTGAAACTGTATTCCATTGATTGAGTTTGTTACAACTGAACTTTAACTATATATAACAGAAAACAGACTTGCAGCTAATGCAAAGTCACAAGCTAACTAAACGAGGGAAAATAAAGTGGGCAAAACAACTGAGGCCCAAAGCAAGCAAAACAACAAAAACAATATACTGGGGTAATACAGACAGGCCCATATACTAATTACACCCTCTCTATATTCCAAATACAGACACTATTACAATTCTTTCATAATTTTGGATTTTTTGGAATAATGCTTCACTATCTTCTTGTTTGGTTATTGCCATATAATTAGGATATCTTCTTTATGCGATTGTGAGAAATTAATTTAGGATTAAATTTATTCCACCAATTAATTCTAAAAATTCTAATCACTTGAGTCACAATGCAATCGTCCCAAATGTACTCAGTTCCACAAGCCCAAGACATAATCCAAGTAATTCTGAAACTTGCACAAAAAGATAGTAATTCCATATGTTTAAGGAAACAGTTTAATAAAAAAGTTTATTTGACAAATGATTCAAAGACTTTAATAGCATATTTAGAAAAAGGCAAATTCTTAAATAGTCTTATCAATTACTTGCGTACTACACCTGCATCCAATGTAATAAGGCAAAATATGATATATATTTTTTGTTGACCAAGATGAAAATGCACTAACAACACACTTTGGTGCAGTACTTAAATTTATGTTATGTTACCTTAGTTGTAACGTTAGAAAAAATAGTAGTGTTTGGAACCCGCTAACAAACCATTGAGAAAACTTAATGAGATATCTTTATTGAACAAAATAAACCAAGTGTCGTTATAGGGTTCTTGATAAAGCATATAATACCAAGTTTCCATGTAGTCCTAGCATAACAAAGATATTAAAAAACGAGAAATCTAATCTAATCTAATCTAATTTTCTAAAGTTGTCTTAAGAGGCAGAGAACTTTCAACTTCTTTTGCAACATTATTAGAGTTGTTCTTCTCCGCAACAACCTTGGACAGACCAAACATCTGAAAAATTGATAGAAAACAATTATTACAACATTAATTTTCTCAAGAAATTTAATTTTTTTTAACTATAATAAAAACACAAACCTTGTTCATAGTTTTCTTAAAGCAAGTTTTGTGTTCATCCATAGAAGCATGAATGAACTCGTCAATATGATCCTTTAAATCTTCCAAGAAACTCGCTTCCTCATTCTTCTTCTTTCTACACGAAACAGTCCATGAAGATGGCTTTTCTGCTTGGTTCTTTTGTTCTGTATCCATACCTTCCAACACTGCAAATTAATTAATAATACAAAATCTGATCTTCTATTCAGAAACCATTCGAGAACAAAAAACGTTTAAAGATAGAGAAAGGAAATTGAAACAAGTTGAGAAAAGAAATTACATACCTTTCTTGCGCGCTTAACTAACTATCAGGGGGATTGGAAAAGAGGTGTTTGTTTATTAAAGAGCGAGCATGGAGATTGGATTGCGTGGAGACAAAGATTAGTAAGGTCTACCGTGTACCAGAAGTTTCTATCTTTTTGTTACCCGCACCGCTGATTTCTTTATGCGCACCCCTAACGTTTTTTTTTTTTGGAGAATATATTGGTAACTTCTACCATGCCCCGTTTAAGTTATTTGGGAATCACACCCAAATGAGTTGTACCAATTAAAACTATCAATATGTATCTTATTTATCATATCAGCATGATCACTTTAATTACATTTAAGTATTCAAAATTATAATAACACCCTCAGTAAGGTAAATACTTTACCTTTATTTCCATTTCAATCCCTATTAGGTACTGCGTTTTTTAATCTCTTAGATTTTTCTCGGTATTTTCATTGTTAGAAAAACAATGCCAAAAATAGTGACAATTAAAAACCAGAATTCTGTTTTGTCAATAGAGTAAGCAGAAAATATTTTGATTAAAAATAATAGTTTTAATAAAGGAAGTCACAATTTGAATGAAGACACAATAAGAAATTGCAAGCAGTAAACACGAAAGTAAAGAAGTTAAAAGAAAAGAAACGTAAAAGAGAAAGGGAACGGAAGAGGTTTAAGCTTACCACACGTTCTACTTTGGACAAAAACACAGCGAAGTGCAACTATGTTGCAAGCGTTCAAGACAGGAGAAAAAGAATCTTGAAAGAAAGAAAAATGGAGAAATGTGAAAAGGGGGATAACGGGCAAATCATTTAAATTTCATTTTAATAAAATTCAAAATCCAATGGTTTATTTGCAATTTAATTAAAATAAACGTACACTTTTCAAAATTTTGATTATTGTGATGACAAGATAAATGAGCTACAAGTAGCTTTTTTATATTTGTCCAACTCAATTGGGTATCATACCCAACATTTTTTGTTGGGTATGGAAGTGTTCACGAAATATATTTTGAATAATTAGGAGTGAGTGAGTGCAGTTAGAAATTGCCTTTTCTTATGGTTGATAACTTGTTTTAGTCCTAATTTATTAGTCTTTTTTTTTTCATTTTCTATCTACTATATTAGGCATATTTTGAACTAATTTTAAGAATTAATCAAAATTAATTATTTTGGAATTAGTTAATTAAAGTTTGAGAATCAAGAAAGAGGGTGGCAATGAGAGAGAGAATGTATAGCAAACCTTATATGGGATTAAACATGGTCGTTTTTATAGGTTTAGATAGTGTCATTTAATGGTTGAGGTCATGAGTGAAGAGGTGGAAATAAATGTTTTTAGACGAAATGAGTCGAATACAAAGTGCCCAAATGCACGTATTCATGTCAAAAACAAACTTAATCTGTATTTGGAAATAGATTTTTCAAGAAACAAACTTGCAGTCATTTCATTCATTAAAATAGAGCTAATACAACGTGGAATAAAACAATGAAACATGGTGACAAGAAAACATTGAGTCACTGCAATTTAAACTATGAAGAAGAACACAATTGGGCATCGTACGAATAAAACTGAGTGAACAGTTATGTAAATGAGAAAGAGACTCCTTGCAGGAAGAGATAATGGCCCCAAACTCGTTGGCTAATCGCACACCATTGTTGACGGCGTCAACTACAGATTTGCAGTCAATCTCTAAGTCAACATCATGAATGTCCAGCTGGATCAACCATCGAAGAGCCTCTAGTAAACCCACTACTTCAATCTCTTCGCGAACCAAGCCCCGTCAATGTTGCACTTCTCGCAACCTACCGGAGGTCTAGACCAGCGCTGCTGAACACTCGCTACTGGTGGCAGATTCTGGCGCTAAACAGAATCGTACCTGTGGTGAAGCTGCCAGGAAGCGAGCCACGTTGTTGCTTCGTGGAGGCATTGGCCAATCGGACTATGTAGAAAATTCCACACCATGTCATTACGCTGCCGCGAAATACACCATATACCAGCTGCAAAATCACATCTAACATTGTTTCCGAGCAGCTCCAGCAGAGAAAAGAGTAATTCCTGCGCTCCCTCAGCTCTATCATATTCTGGTTCAATGTGGTTCCATAGACAAGCTGCTTGCCACACTTGCTAGGCCTTAGACACACAGAAGAATAAATGTCATTCATTCTCTAAAGCATTGTCCCACATGGGACAACTACCAGTGCATTGAACACCCTTACGTTGCAACCAACACCGTGTAGGGAGGCAACCACGGGCGGTACGCCATATCAGAATTTTTAATTTTGACGGAACATTTAAAGACCAAATATCATTCCAATTACCATAAACACACAAATGTGAAGTGTCCACAAGATGGTTCATAGCATAATAATAAGCAGACTTTACCGAATAGACACCATTACGACTCAAGTCCCACACCAATTGGTCTTCCCCAAAGCTGTTCAGTACACGGGGGATGCGAAGGATGACTTGTGCATCGACTTCATTAAAGACCTCGTTGATAAGGGTGGCCTTCCACTCACTAGTATTGTGATCAATGAGATTGGAGACAAAACAAAGATTAGAATTTTCCGGTTGGGTAGTAGTTATATAAGCATTTTCAGAGCTTCGAGGCCAAGGATCATCCCATATACGAATATTAGAGTCTGTTTCAACTCTCCATCGCATCCCACCTTTGGCAATAGATAACTATTAAGTATATTTTGTTTCGAATACTAGATTTCAACACACAACTCCATTGATTAAATAGTTGTAGATTTAACTAAAAGTTGTCTGTTTAAGAAATGAATTTTGATGTAAAATAATTGATTAAGTGGTCTATTTTGACCTATATTTTACTCTTCTAAAAGCTACATTATCCAAACATGTACTTAGAGGTCCAAAATTCCTAGGACATAACTACCCAATAGGCGTCAAAGCTGGTAGTAGTCTTGGAGAGTCCAAATGTTACGCATGAGACTAATGAGGGTAGGGAAGTGATTTTCGATGCATTAGGGCATGAACAAAGAGCGGATCTTGGAATTCTTTGAGGCAAATGGACATGTGAATAAACTAAATTCATACCAAAATGAGAGGGATCTCGAGCTTATGTAGGTATGGGACTGTAAGGCTGGAGAGCTACTTAAAAGCATTTATTTGTACTACTATACCGATACAATGCATCTTATTTCTCATAATCCATCAACTAAGAACTCCATATTTAAGTGTGCTAGACTTGGAGCACTTGAATAGGTGACATTCTAAAAGTTTCCTGGAAAGAAGGTGAGTGGGGAAAAAGGATACTATAAAGACTTTTGTTGGCTTGTCGAGAAAGTCAACAGTCTTGAAAGCAGTCGTGCTGTTACATGATACATGCAAATGCTTAAATATATTGTTCTCCATCCCCTTTGGCATATTCAAAGGATGCAACTCGCTAGATGGTTTTCGGTTCTCGATCTTAGCCTTCTGACAAACCGAACAATAATTCAAAAACTTAATCACATTCTCCTATGTTCCAGAACTCTAATTTGTCTTTTTCAGTATCTGATACTTCTTTGTGGCTCCAGTGTGGATACTCAAAACACTGGTATGACTTTTCATATGAATCAATCTTTTGAACGTCGACCCTGAGTACTCAAACTCCCCTTTGATTCAAGAGATGCAAGTCTACCTTTTGACCTTCTCTAATCTAATCCATAAAGATTACTAATGATTTTTAACATTTCAAACCTAATACTCTTAGAAGTAACTCTCCAAGCAAAACTCAAATGTTTAAACTCCTCAATCAAGACCATCTCCCCAACAAAACTCAAATGTTTAAACTCTCCATACATATATGCAAGATTTCTCATATATGGCTGTGTATAATATAATATTTACTGGTTCATGCAGCTCATTTTGTGAACTTGTTCTACCAGTAACCCACTGACCTAGCATCTTGGTCAAGTCGATAAATGGTCTGATTTTTTTTTAAAAAAAAACATCTTAAAACATTCATTCATCAATTCATAAGCTCTTTAATACAAGTCATTATTTAATATCACACCCAATCAATCATTCTCTTGCTCGTACACATTACCAAAAATGAAATATCACATAGGAAGTAATAGGGATAGTAAGAAAATCCAACCATCTCCAATTCTTTCCAAAATCCCATATGTAATAATCACTCTCCCCCAAACCTAGAGTACACATTCACATTTTGCAAGGAAGAGATCCATGACTGTTCGTAATGGAGTCAATTGTGATCACATGGCCACAACGGACGGATCTCAAACCGCAATGCAATTGTTGGGATCAAAATCAGACATGTTGAGAAGAAGCTAACAATACATACTTGAACGGCAGGTCATAGATACAGAATGTGAAGGGTCTATTTGCAATTTGTGTTTAATTGTAATTTGAACTGTTGAATAAAACATTAGTATATACTGATAAAAAATGATGGTACACAATGGTCCATCCTTTAGGGCGCAACATAGAATTTACTGCAATCTGATAAATAAAACACTTTCAATAGCAGGCAATATATTTTAACCAAAGCTTTGCAAACCTCTCCTCCCATACTGCCAATCCCATTACATTCCTCTGCCAGAGTGACACACATCTTTACTATTACCTCTAAGGTTGTAATTTATGACTACAGCATCACCCTTAGGAGATTTTGCGTCCCAATTAAGTAGCTTCGGTTGGTGAGCTAAGAAACACCAAAGGAATATAACCAAGAGATCTATATAGGGTCCAAATCATTGAAATTAACAATTCCCCTCCCCTAACTAATTGACCACTAACACTTGTCTATTAAAAAAAAGTAGAAAATTACGCAATTAGGACAAACAGATAGCATTTATCTTGATAGAAGTGAACGACACTTCTTATATATAGGTATTGTTGCATTGCATCTTTGTCATCTCTATACTTGAGTCATGGAGAATACTCATAAATATCTGTTCGATTGCAAATATTTCTTAGAATGTTCTATCTAAGACCAAATAAAAATAGATTAATGTAACAGAATCTTAAATGCTTGACAGTTGACACCGATGGGGTATTTGTATATCAAAGAGGGGTGCTAAACGTTTGTTGATACCCTACAAAAGAAAGAAAATGCTCTATATACTTTGTTCCTTATTCATAAAAATAAAATAAGGTTATAGAATATAAAGCAGTTCAAAACACTCAAACCTTAAGTTTTCTTGAGTTTACATGTCTTTATATGTTCAAAAGTTTCCATTCGTAATACTTCATACTCATATGTTCGAAAGTCTCCACTTATCATACTTCGCCTTAGTTATTGGTTAACCGCTTCCATCAAGCTGTCCAAGAGAAAGGAGGTGTGCCATGTATTGCTGCAAGAAGTTCAACACATAATAGTTAAAACACGATTCCATGTATTGCTGTTATTTTTTAGTTAGTTACATCACAAAATAACAGAAAAAACACTATCAAAACTTCAAATTTTTTTCTAGAAACAAGGACTTCACTCATGAGCATTCTTTCCTGATGTTCCTAACATTATGCTTACATAAAACATGGAAAAAGCATTCAAAATCTTCTAAAATATTGAATTTATTTTTCCAGTGCCAATTCTCTATCCAAATTTTGAAAAAATTCCTATCACAGAAGTCTGGTACTCCTATTATAAAGACAAATCATCAATTAACAAAAAAAAGGACTACCTAGCATTAACAAAAAGTTAAAGGAACTTATCGTATTCCCTTTAGCATGCTGCTAAGACTTGAGAAGTTACATAAAAAAAACTGAAAGCATTTGGTTCTCAAGAGATTGGAGAACAAATGGGATTTACAAACCTATATCTTTAACGATTTAAATATCAAGTGTACACAGTTTTATTCTTGACTTAACAAAAGATAAAGAAAATATATGAGGAATTTAACATTAAGGGTGGAGAAAGAGAAGTAGAGTCAAAGAAGGGGAACATATAACTCACAGCATGATATGCATATGGTGACTTCCCTTGACGCTCAAAGTGTTTTGCCATGACGCAGAACTCAAATGGACCCCAGTCTTCAGATTCAAAGCAGTTTCCAAGAGCAGCTTTGTATAACTAAAACAATTTAAAACACTACAATCATACTTTTGAACTAAAATGATATCAATTGTATGCATTTTTCAGATCATATGAGGCAAAGACCTTGGTAGTGTCCGTTAAAAGCTCAGTACCAGCTGGGTATGATGCATAGAATTGATCAGCTCTAGATATGCCAGCCCTTGTTCTGAAACACCAAAATCAAACATCAACACACTAGAGATTAACACAAGAACCAATAGATAAAATCTAAATTCTAATTTTAACAGCATGAACAGTGTGCAACGCACGTATTGCTAACATAAGCATAGCTGATAAGTGTAGCGAAGCAGTAGAACCCTGTATAAGAAACCACTCTTCGAAACTTCTGAATCTTTAGTATCTCTTTGAATTCCTCATAGAGCCTCATGAATGGAGGTAGAGATAGAAGTTATCCTGAAATCCAAAGGAGGCAAACAATCAGAGGTGTTTGCAGCAAGTACAATTGTGGAGTCAGATTTTAAGTGTTGATCCTCAAGTAGCCAAGTTTCAATCAATTAACAATTAACTTTCAAAATCATCGGATAACATAAACGTTAAATCACTGTAAATCAGTGTTCCACATTACATGATGCTTCTCAGCTACTTATATGACAAGGATAATATCCTAAACTAAAGTGCAACTAAATAATATCCTAAACTTTAGGATCTGAAAGAAACAAACATTAGAAATCAAATTGAATTGAATGCAGTAGCCAAATGAACAACAATACACATTCCCCATCATGGCTCAGTTCAGAAAATAAATGAACGTTTGCGGAAATTATTATGTATCAGTCTTTGTGCTGTGCTATGCTAATTTGGTTATTTCAAGTTGATGATTACTAATTAACGGCTTGACAACTTACAAATTATGGTCCAGCATGGGTCTTTGAAGTTTGAGAGAAATTTGGGGCAAATTCGAATTAGGGTTTTCACCTACACAAAAATTACTCACCAAGAAGATACGATTAAGAAGATGCAGAGGCGAGCACCTAAAGAGAAGACGCGTGGTCGGACGGGCTCGCGGCAGATAATAGGCGAGCAGGGAAGGCACGGAGGTCGCGAAGAGACGGACGCGGAGGGCGGCACCGGTAGCGGAACTGGGCGTTGAAGCGGCGGTCGGAAGCTGTGGAAGCAGAAACCAACAGTGAGTGAGAGTGCGACTGTGGATGCAAAATCGAGATAATATCCAATTTAGTCCTGACTTTTCACATATGTCAATTTAGCCCTCAATATTTACATATGTGTATCAATTTGATTCTTTTGTCAACTATAATTAGTTACAAAGCTGACCTGACAAATATCAAGGACCAAAGCTGACCTGACAACCATAGTTAATTACAAAGCCGACCTAACAAGTATATATATATATATATATATATATATATATATATATATATATATATATATATATATACTTTTTTTCAGTGAATGCACTAATAAACTGTAATAAAAGATTAGATAATAAATTTCAAAATTTTAAATAAATAGTAAATTATTATTTCCTATGATTAAACTTTTAGCTAAACTTAAAATACTCTAAATTTTAAAATCAAAGTAAACATGTTCACAATTATATATATATATATATATATATATATATATATATATATATATATATATATATATATACTTTTATCGTATGAATGAACCAATAAACTGTAATAAAAGACTAGATAGTAAATTTTTAAATTTTAAATAAATAGTAAATTATTATTTCCTATGATTAAACTTTTAGCTAAACTTTAAATACTCTAAATTTTAAATACTTTCAGATAAACTTAAGAGAAGCGGAATGATTATTATCTACTATGATTAAATTTTAAATACTCTATAGATAAACTTTTAGATAAGTAAATTTCTAAATTTTAAATAAATAAACTCTTTTCAAATTTCATTATAAAAAATTACTATTTTTAATATGATTAAATATTTATCTAAAAATAGTAAATTATTGAATTATTCAAATTCATAAACATATTATCTAACATAGTTTCTTTATGAACGCCGTTTTAAAACAGAAATGTGTGTAAAGGCCAAATCAAACGATCGAGGGGACAAACTGTAAATTTAACAAGGACCCGATCAACAAATCAAGATGATGCATTCATTTGAAACGATACCCCGTCTACGATACGAGTGATCATCATAATATATATATATATATATATATATATATATATATATATATATATATATATATATAGTGATTTAATTTTGTAAAGAACACTTGGTTAAAATGCGAACGTGAGAACATATATATAGTCCTCGCAACGCTTTCAATTTTCGTTATAAAGCAATTTACAGAAATAAGACAAGGGTTGAATGAATTAATGAATTAAATTCACCAATTGGATTTCATTATAAAGAAATTTACAGAAATTAAACAAACCCGAATCAACTTGTTTCCATCTTTCTCGTTTTTTTTGGTCAAAAAAAATCTTTCTCATTTTTTTATTTTATGAGCAAAAACCCAGTTCTGTTCTTTGGATCGTCTTGTGCTTTCAAACCCATATCTGTTTTTGCCTTTTTGGGTTTGATTTTTGTTTATTTTAAAAATTATTTTTTAATTACTAGTTTTGTTTTTTTGGGTTTTTTGTGGAAAAATTGTGGAAGATGAAGAGGGTGGTGTTTCTGGGTTTGTTTGAGGTAGAAGATGATTACTCAGAAAAAAAATAGAGACATGTTAGCTCTATCAAGCCAACCCAGCGTCGTTTATACCAACTGAGAGTTTTTTTTTGTAACTCGAATACTTAAAAGGGAAGCGGTGAAAACGTTATCAAACTTAAATGATTCAGTTTATACGTAAAAATATAAAGTACCAACTCGTTTCAAATATATTAAAGAACCCCTGGTGTAGTTTTGCATTGTTATAATTTAAGAAAAGTACTTCAAACGTAATTTAATTTCCCTATAAATTATTACATATTAATATCAAATATAAACATACTTTTATATTTTTACTAAAATTTGTTGATAGCAGTACTAAGTTTTACTTAGTACTTTACAAAATCAATAAATATGGTTAAATGATATATAGTGTATATAAAATTATATTAGATGTTATTAAATGCAATTAATTGGTAATGTATTAATTTAATATTATTATCAAATATAGTTATAGAAATATTTTGGCCTAAATGCACTTTCGGTCCCCTATTTTACTAAATATGCAAATTTGATCCCCCTATTTTTCAAATTTTTGAAATGTTGACCAAATTGAAATTTACAAATCTTAGATGTTAATGTGTCAACATTTTAAATGATATGACACTTAACTAGGCATAATTGACATGCAACACCATTTATTATTTTATAAAACATTCGCATTTGTTTCTATTAAATTTTTATTTTTAATAATTAATTTTTATTTATATTTTAAAAATTAGAAATTAGAATTTTTTATTTTAAATAATTATGTTATTTTTATATTTTAAATAATTAAATAATAATTTTTGTCAAAAAAATAATTAAATAATAATTTTATTTTAAATTAAATTAAATTATTCTTATATGTTAAATGAATTATTTTTATATTTTTTAAAATAAGAAATTGGTTTTATTTTAAATAACTAAATTACTTTTATATTTTAAAATAATAAATTATTTTATATTGTTGTATTTCTAATTTTTAAAATATAAAAATAATTGAATTTTTAAAATAAATATTTAATAAAATAAAAGTAATTGTTTTTGAAAAATAAAATGAGGTGGCATATCAAGTAGGTGTAGTCAAGTGTCATGTCAATTAAAATATTCACACATCAACATCTAAGAGTTAAAAATTCCAATTCGATCAAGATTGCAAAAATTTGTAAAATATAAGGGGACCAAAATTGCCCAAATGAAAATATGAGGATGAAAATTGCACATTTAGTAAAATAGGGGACCAAAATTGTTTTTAAACCAAATATTTTTAAGCATAAAGAAGGAAGGAAGTCTCGTTAAGACCTTCCGATGACACTACAAGAAAATCGTTGATTTGCCACGGACATTTCGTGGCAAATGTACAAATTTCCGTGGCAAAACACCATTTGCCACTTGATTTGCTACACGACCAAAAATGGTGGCAAAAACGCCGTCGCGAATCGCTTGCCACGGACTTTTCCGTGGCAAATATTTCCGCCGCTAATCCGCCGCAAAGTTCCGTGGCAAATCCGTACGCAAAGTTCCGTGGCAAATCCACGCAAATTTAAAAAAAAAAAAAAAAAAAAAATTAAACCATATATCCAAAAATATCGCTTTAATAGTGATATCTATATATGGAGCAGATGGAAGATGAAAAAGCGAGAAGAGGTTTTATTGGCAACACTTTGCATTAATTCACTATGATCTTGATTGACTCAGATGATGTGCACACATCCTATAGTCAAATTATAGTCAAATCTCCATTAAGACTTAGTCCACAAAATAATAGTAAAGCATAAAAGCAACTTGGAATAAACAAATAGTCCAACCAATTTGTTGGCAACAAAAACCAATTCTTTCTTCTCTATGTATATGATGCTTAATCTATGCCTTCTACCAATTTGTTAAGCCCTCAGACTGAAATTCTTGGAAAAGCTCTCTTCACCACTTTATTCAATGTAACGCCCGAGGGCTTCTTTAGTCCGGTTTATGCTTATTATATCCTCTCGCATATTCTGCGGTTGAATGAAGAACCCATCTTTCATCAGTAAAATAAATATGCCACTGTGTAAGCAAAGGAAACTGAACTAACCATATATATATATATATATATATATATATATATATATATATAAGTATGTTCCACTAATGTAACATTAAACATATACCTTGTAGTAGACCGGCCTTGCTTTGTCGCTATCACAATGAGCCCAACTTAAGACTTTAGAATTTTTAACAGAGAAGCCTTTAATTGGAATCAAAATATAATTAATTCATTTAGATTAAGATCCTCAAATTTACATCACAATAAAATGGTCCTAAATGAATGATTGAAATACTCTACTAAGCCTTAATCCAACTTGATTATGAATGCATTATCTTTACACACAAATTAATTACCACATAAATCTTCTCGCCTCGCTAAACCTGATTTTCATTGTTTTATATAGTAGATATCAAGCTACATAACTTCACAAAGAAGGAAGAAGACAAGAAGCTAGACGAAGAAAATGGAAATCAAGAACCATCAAACATGTATGCACAAAAATATTGATGCGGGATTATTGATTACCACGGTGTGTTTTGTGTTGGCTAGGTGACATCATCACATACAAAGATGACCTCCTTTTCTTCACGAGGAAACTTGATGTGCCTTCTCGGAAACTTGCTATGCACTTTCGCCGAGAAAGTTCTAGTAATGATCTTTGTTGGAAGGCTCGATGTTGTTGGAAGGCCTGAGCTCCCGTGAACTTGATCCGTTTTGCTTTTTCTCAAAGTGAATGCAAACAAATTCTTAAGCATTCTTAGCACAAAAAAATCTGAAAACTATAAGAATAGGTAACATAAAGAAATAGAACATAAAACTTGTATCCAACAAGGTAGATGCCTCAAACCATGTTCAACAACCTGCTCAAGTGCATCAATTAAGAATGAACCATGTTTACTTGCCAAACAAATCAAAGAATACTAGAATGAACCAATAAAGAGTACTAGAATGAACCATGTTTACTTGCCAAACAGATAAAAAAATATATAAAGTCATGTTGGTTCAATGGTGTAAAGAAAGATTCATTTATTTGATAGCAAAACAGAATTGCAGAACTCAGTTATAAGCTGATATAAAAGAGGCATTATATTAACACACACACACACACAAAGGGAAAGATGATAACTCATACTCAGCACAACTGAAACCATTAAATTTAAAGAAATGAGTAGCAATGATCCTATCACTGTCTTAGGACCTTCCTTTCCCAAACACCCTAAGTGTATAAAGTACTACACTCATGCATCATGTGAATGTGAATGTGAAGATCTACCCCATATAATTAACAGTCAAAAAGATAAATCCAATGACTCATATACATCTCATCTGAAGCACTAACAATTCTATAAAAAAATAAAATAAAAATGTAGACTATCTTTGGTGAAAGAATATCACAATGGTGAGAAAGGAGAGAAAGAGGAAAGAAGAACCGGTACAAGGGCAAATGGCATAAGAACCAAAGGCAAAAGAGAGAAGAAAAAACACAGGGAGATATGAGAGAATGAAAAAATATATATTTCCGCTACAGATGGCTCTGAGCCATCATTATAAAAGCAACATTATTATACCAGAAAATAGTAGGGAACAATCCTACTGCTATTATTTTCTCTTTCCTTTTAAGATTTGGATTCTAATGTATCTGTTTACACTTTACAGATTTCTAGAAAGAAAACACTTCAATTGTCGCTTTACGATCCGAATTGGAATCAATAAAGAAAAGCAAACCATCTAGCTATAAATCAAAGATATACCTCAAAAGTGTAGCCATTTCCTTCAGACTTCGTGTATTTGCTTTTCTTTTCATGTCTATAAGTTCTGGATCATCAAGCATGTGCTTTTTTGAGTAAACACAGATGAGATTCCTGTACAAACAAAAATTGCAATTAACTAATTGCAAAGTCAACTTCATTTAAAGTAGGAAATATGTCAACATAAATTTAAAACTCAAAAATGTAAGAGTAAAATGAACTCGCTTATCATCAAGGGCTTGCATATAGGATCAGTTATAACTCTATCTCCTGCTACATATGTCTGTAAAACAAAAGGGAGAACTCACTAAGTTACGCATTCCTAAATGTGCAATGAAGGTTGTACTTTAAAATAGTAATAGTAAGACGATACATAAGCAAATGTTACCAGGTTTTCTGCAATATATGGAAGTCGCATTTCAAGCAAAGAAGGAAATAATAGTGGATCTCGCTTGGTTTGGTGATTTGACATCAAGATGATATTGTGTCCCTGCAGAATTCTTTCAATCCTTCAAAAACTTTCCTCACAACTATGAAAATGTTAATATAGGGTAAATATATATAAGAACCCATAAATCAGGATCAAGTTTGACATTTCACTAGAGGTGGAAGAAAGGCACCACAGCAGTTGTTACTTACTTCTTAACATGTTTCCTGGAAATTGACACCATGCACAATGCATCTAAATGCTCCAACCGCAGATCCGCAAAACAACAAATCTTTATATAGCATATGCACATGATTACTTTACAAACACAAAAAGTACGTAGATACAAAATAGAAGCAATCAAATCTGTCTAAAAGAATAGTTGCATTGCATCTATCCATCACTTGAATTTCTCTCATCTTCAATCTAGTTCATCATCTACACAATCACAACAAACATGTTATCATGGGAAAATATATCAAGATCACTTGGATTGCATTAATACATTAAATGATGTTGTTGAGTTATTAGTACTATTTTGTCTAAGTTTAAAACTAATATGCAGTAGAAATAGTAGTAAAACAAAAGGGGGAAACAAATTGCAAAGGGAAAAAAAAAAGAAACCCTAGCATAAAGCATAAATACAGCAATGCAACTTATGAACCTTTAAGGTTGGGAGAGCCAATGATATTCAAGGGTGTCTTTCCCTGACTACCCTTTGCACTACCAGATGCCTGACCAGCAGAGCCTTAGCATGTGCAGCCTCAGCTGCTGCAAGTGATTTCTTTATCTGCCAATAATATAACCAGGACAAACATATAAATGAAATAATAATAATAATAATAATATAACAAATAAGGGTCTTGCTAATAATATAAATGAAAACAGCTGCTACGTTTTTTAATTCCTTAATCAATTTATCATTCTCTAAAAAGTAAAACTATAAATATAAACTGTTTACCAAACAATGTTTTTAAAATTAATACACACACAGACATAGCAAGAGTGCACAAAAAGTATACCAGCATGTGGCAGAAGTGTGCAATAACAATAAGCACCTGATAGATATAATAAACTCCCTAAATAAAACAAGGAGACAGAAACTTACGGCCATTATGCGCTCCTTGTGAATATCACTTGTAGGCTGCAAAACCATCACAAAGTACAAGCCAAGAATATGAAATTTAAAACAAAGCAAAACAACACAAAGATGTTACGAAGATTGATGATTCTTACCTGTTTTCTGTAGTTCTTAATCTCATCACCAGCAAATCCAGGAAGTGTCATATTCCATGCTTTCTCTATAAAGATGTAGATATAAAGTGTGAAAAGTGTTGAAAATAAAATCAGAACAGAGTGTTTTTTTGTTACTAACCAATAGGTAAAAGTATGTCCTTGGCTTCCAAAATTGATGATTTCCTGTGCTTGGCTAGTAAGCAACCAAACCTTATTACCTATTTTTAAGGATAGAAAAACAGAAGCCATCGTTTAAAATAATTAAATGAGTATATAGGAAGAAAAAGGACAAGAGGATTATCTGAAGAATAATATTGCGAGCTTAGTTCATTTCTATACAAACTAAACATTACAAAAGGAAATTAATGAGGATCATAAAACAATTAAACAATCCAACACCAATTACTAAGGGCTTAATTATCCACCATGGATGGAAACAAATGATTATATAGAAGGGTAATCGTAAAGGAGAGGGGAGTAAATCTTAACTGTGCAACCAGATGAAATGACGAGATCCTTAAATCAGTAATACGAGATCCTTAAAACCTACTTTCAAGAATAGTGTAGAAGATGGAGGAGGAAACAAAGAATGGATTCGTTGTGGTGAATCAAAACCTAGCTGGAGAAAGCAGAGGTTGAATCAAAGGCAACGGTTAACCCATTTCAGAAAGAGGTTAGGGTTTTAGTTTCTTTTGAGAGTGAGAGAGGGAGACTGAAAGAGGATGTTGCAGTGGAAGAGAAGGAGAAGCGAATTGAAGGAGGAACGGTGGTGTTGGGTGGTGGGTCGTGCCGTCGTGGGTGAAAAGTCTGGAGACGGAGAGAGTAAGAGAGGGAGAATGAAATGAGAGAAAGAGTTGGAGTGATACGTCTCGAGAGTGGTAGAGAAAGAAAAGCGTGTTTGTAGTGGGTTGCCACGGACTTGCCACGGCATCTCCGTGGCAAATTTCTGTCCTTTCAAATGTCCGTGGCAAATCCGTGGCAAACAGCAGCGGGAAATTTCGCGCCCCTTATTTTTACACATGCCGTCGCAAATCCGTGGCAAATTACTGACGGAATAAGCTCCGTGGCAATTGTTGGTGGCTAAAACAAGCTTTTCTTGTAGTGTGAAAAACAACATCAAGAAGAAAAAAATAGAACTCCGCCTGATTTTATTAAAAAAAGATAAAAAAGAAAGATGATGAAGTTTAACCCAAATGGGGACTACATCATACCCTTGGCAAAAAAGAAAATAAAGTCAAAGTAGTAATAGTGAGCTCCTAACAAAATCCCCTAAAACACTCCATCCTGGAGAGAAATATAAAAATTCTAACTTATAATAATAGTCAATTCAAAACGAGACAAGGATAGAAGGTTCCCTTTTACGAGTATTATAGCTTACGATTCTCTGGACCAAATATTTTTTTTGCGGAGATTTTAGGATTAACTTACAAGAATCAGATCTAAAAGAGACAGAGACAATTAATGAATTTTTTAATACCATTGAATTTCTTTTAAATTAAATGAGTTTTTGTTAATTACTTTTAATATTTTACTTAAAAAATTATTTTAAAAGTAATTAAATGATAATTAAATGGTATTAAATGTTAACCATTAATTACAACTTGCCAAAAACCATTTATAAAAACAATTAATGACTTTTGGTCAAAAATAATAATTAATGACTACAATTTGAGAATAAATATAGAAAAATAAGTCAACCTTATAAATTGTTGAATTAATTAGTATCAATTACTCCCCATTCCTATTTACTTGTCGCTTTTGAGAGCATTAAATTTTGTTACTTTTAATACAATCAATTCTCTTTACCTATAATACCCTTAATAATTTATTATTTGATTTCATCTATTTCTCTCTACAATAAATACTTAGGGCCATTATTGACAAAACAACAATAAATGTTGCATTGAACTTTGAAAGTGACAAGTAAATAGAAGCAAATTTTTACTCGAAAAGTGACAAGTAATAAAGAACGAAGGGAGTATAAATATATTGTGATTTACTAAAATTTGTTAATCACAATACTATTTTCTGCTTATTCTTCAATTGCATTCAAAGGTGCTTCTCTCTGTTTCACAAAATGAGGCAACCTGAAGTATGTGGACATGGGTCCATTGCGGTTATTTTGATTCTTGTAGCCATACTTCTGTTGGGTCCTTTCTTCATGGGACCCGTTTCACCCCCAGGAATTCCTTTGCTCATGGTGTTTCCTGTGGTTCTTGCGGTGGTTCTCATCTTACTCATTGTATTCTCTAGTGATTTATGTAACTGACTAACTGCTTGCTTCTTTATCGGTCATAGAGAAAAGATGTTCCTATTAATTAATGAGTAATATTAATTTTGGGTTTACATGCAAGCTTTTGTTGTTTGCTTTTATTTTATTTGGAGTAGTCATTTGATCGAGGAAATAGGGTAAAGAACCATTTTCCTTCTTGAAAAAGTGTTATTCGCTATCAATTTGATCTCTCACTTGCATAAAAAGGTAAATAAGTCCTCCAATATTATACCCCTTCGTCACGTTAGTCTCAAATCTTAAGTTCCATTGTTAACTCCACCATTTTTTATGATGCAGCACGTTTAGTGTCACAGTGGATGCTACATGTGGCGCTCTTAGAGTGGTAAGTCAGATTAGTAAGTTGCCATGTATGGAAGAAATATTTTGAGAGTAAAACAAAATCATTTCTCCCTCTTTCTCTCAAAATCAGTTACATCCCCAATTTCATGCCATGGTTATCAATGTTGTTCTTGATCCCTTCTCTTTCACACCAACCACTTCGGTATCAACCCCACATTGCTAATCAGCGGCGGGTCCAAAGCCATTTGACAAGTAATCGCACGATTTCCTAAAGTACCAAAAAGACACTACTCATTCATTGTCACACTTTACGTATTTTGTTATAAATTTATTTTTGTTTTCATCAAACCGATTATTGAGGAACTAACTCGCGTATTTGAACAACTAAATTTTTTCCGTAACCTAAAGTACCTCAAAACACATCGTTTAGCCTCACACTTTATACATTTTGTTACAAAATTAATTTTTTTTGGAAGTTTTAATGTTACCAAAATACCCCTATAAAACATGGTGGGATACTTAGAATGATTGCATTTTTTCAGTCTACAAAGTAAGCAAAGCTTAATTGAAATAAATGGCAAAGTTGGCGGCTTAATATTGCGTATATTCGATTTTGTTTTTAGATATAAAGATTTAAGCACAAATTGACATATGCATATATGTTTAGTAAAACCCTTAACAATTAACCATTAATATTTGCCTAAAAAATAAATAGAAAATTAACCTTAATAGATGTCAAATTTTTATTATTGATGAAAATAAACTAGACATCACATCACAACAAACAACACAAATAATAATTGTACCAAGTATACATTCAATTTAGAGCTCTTCTGGCTAACTTCGTCAAGCCAATTATATATATCCAATTTTGGAGACTACTGATCATGTTTATCAAGAATGTAACTGGCTACATTAGTTTTTTTTAGCAAATGGCTAAACTACTCTAAGAATTTATCTATGTTGAAAGTCATCGACATAACTTCTTCAAGAAGCTCAATTCCTATCTACTCCAACAATCTCCACATTGATTGTAATTGATACCCGAGACATCTTCATTGTCTATACCAACAATTATAGTTCAAAATAACTATCATACTCCACCATAAAAAGTATACTCAACTTGAAGCTAAACCACTTCAAGAATTTATTCTTTCGGCACATCGAAAAACCTCTGTAAAAATTATGGTGAAATTTTCATGTTTCACTTTTTCGGAAGTTTCATCTGCTATCGACATTCATTTCCACCATACACCTTGCACAATTGTGAAACCAGTTTCTCATCGCAATTATGGACCCTTTGGAGCAATTTGTCGAACATCTGCTCCCCTGGACAATTTTTCTTTAAATGTCCATAATTGTTTCCTTTCAACACCGTGTGCAACCCCGATCCCATCAACACATCCATGACTTGAATTTTCCACAAGGCAAAATTGATTCTTCCATCAAATTTCTCCATGTGAAACTTAACAGCACTTGACAAATTTAACATTCCAGTTGTAAACACACTGTAAATCGTTCACTGAGTAGGTTCCTAGGAAAGAGAGAGGTGGGTCACAATGGAAACACTTAAATACGAAGTCTTTCCATAGCCAGAATATTTCTCAAATGACACTTTCGCAGTATCAAACTTCTTTTCTGATGTGGAAGATCAGGCAAAGCAGCAACCACAGAGCATACTAAAAAATTTACACCACTGAACCAAAAGCTCGATACCAGCTTGTTGGGAAAAACAACATAGAGAAATAAAAATGAGCACATCGGGAACACAAGAATTTAACGTGGAAAACTTCAATACTGGGAGAAAAACAACGAACCGCTTTCTAGCGACAACTAGAGAATACCTCTATGTAAAAAATTTACAACACGTAGACCTCTCTCAAAGATCCGTGGGCCCTAATACACCCACACCCTCCAAAAAAATATTTAACTACATCTTACAACACTCAAACAAGAGTATAAGAGAAAAACAAAGTCAAATAATCTTAAGGTATTTTCGATGGTGCATTTTCATCAAGAACTTGAGCTCGTTATATAGCATTGGTCTCCTTTTCCTTTACAAAACTAAGCAATGTGGGATTTTTCAAGATGTCAATTTCAATTAACTCCAACAATTGGTATCAGAGCTATGGTTCGGCTTTTGGGATATAGTTTGCAGAGAAACAAAATTTATTTTGATAAGGAGGTGTTTGTTTATGATTATTTGACAAGATCTTGGCAATACATAATGTTTCGGACTAGGCTGTGCCCAATCCAGCGTTGCAAACGCCCAACCGCTGCCGACAAGAGGAAGCACATTTCAACGGTCTAGATCAAAGTGGCCGCATCCGGCGCCTCAGGTACGACACTTCCCTCTATAAATAGATGTGCACCCCTCCGTTTCTAGGTACGTTCTCATTCTTTGCATACCTCTCCCTTTCCTTGTCGACTTAAGCATCGTGAGTGTCTGCGCATGTACCACCCCAAAGAAGCTCAAGCAAGCAACCTTGGACTATCCAAGTATATCTTCAATCATCCAAAGTCCATCTTCAACCATCAAGTCCATCTTCAATCTCCCAAGCACGCCTCCTAAATACCCCGGTCCGGACTACATCCGAGATCCCGATATTAAGCACATAACTAATAATATCCATAACTTGCACCACTACTCTGCCCCTGTATGGTAGATAACTCAATTTTCAATCAATTTTAAATACCACGGTTCTATAACCCAGTCTTTGTTTCCATCACTCATAAAAACATGCTATATAAATAGGCCCATGCTTCGTACAACCCCCCGCTATTCACTAGAACCCCCTTTTTGGTGTAAAAAGACCAAAAACCCTTAGTGAAATTTGGTTTTTATTTTTTTTAAAGATTATGCACAGTTCGGCGCATGGTTGATCGAACCTGATCAAATCTAGTAGCGCCGAACCGTGTATTTTTCAATGTTCGATGGAGGTCCAGTCGAACTGGTTCGATTAACCGTGCGTCGAACGGTGCAGTTTTGTCTGTCACATGATTTTCACGTGAGGGTAATTTGGGATTAAACCAAATTTAGGGTGTCCGTGAGTAATGGGGGTTGGGTCAAGCATGGGCCTATAAATATGTAGCAATCCAAATATTCATACCCATCCGGTAACCCAAACAGGACTATTTGGCCCATGTGGGATAGCCCAACCCTAGCCTGTGTGGGCAAAGGCTTGAAAAGCCCATGGGCCAACAAGCCCAGATGGGTCAGAATCCCACAAAGCTCCCCTAGGCTGGGGCCAACCCATCAGCCCTTTTTTTTTGGTCAAGAACCCATCAGCCCTAAAATTTACATTTTTATAGAAATTTTGAAAAACATTACAGTGGACTTGTTGGCCCCCTTTTTAATTTTATTCTTGGCATAAATCGCAGGGCTCACAACAAAAATAAATCAAGCAATCCTTACAATTATTTCCCTTCAAATTGTATAGTTGTCTCATCTTGAAATGGTAGAAGCACGCAAGAAACCACACCCAATCACACAAGTAATCAACGTATTGTTGCAGCTAAATTTTGGATTTGAAATTAGCTACAAAGACGCGTCAACAAGGCATTAGAAGAGAGTTTGAAAATTATCTAAAGGAAAGAAGGTTCAAAAGATAATACACCTCGGGTAACACACATGTTGTTTCAAAGAAGCTCAGAAGCTAGTCTCGAAGGTTGAAGCGATGTGGGAAAACTGGAAGAGAAGTTAAGGCAGTTTCTTCCGAGAAGATTCAAAGTACAAAGACAAATGCAAAGCATCCAGACGCCAGAGGACAAGTGGCATCGATCATCTCTGGTTATTTTCGCTTTCAACGGGGACATGTGTCCACCATACATCAAGTTTGTTTATTTTTCGCAATTTATAAATAGTAGTATGACGTACGATGTACTAGGGGAGATTTCATAACATTTAGTAACTCATTACTCCTAACACATCCGATTACATAGGATCTCTGGCTACAGCGGTGCAACAACCCTTATAGCAGCCCCTTTCACAGTTTGAGGAGGGATAGGACCCTTCACATTCTTAGTTATATAGGTTGCAAGCACTTCCCTTTATCTCTTCCAAATATATATAGTTGGTTTGATCAACAATTTGCAAGTCCCCAACCAGACATTTTCCAATTTGCTTTGGAAGGCGAAGGTATTCTCAACACTCTAGCATCTTACGAATCCAAACCTTTTCCCTTTGATATCTCTTTTAGGTGGTATGTAGACATCTCTTGTTGTAAGGAGACAAGTCAACCAAGTTGCTCATCGAATCCAAACCTTTTCCCTTTGATATCTCTTGTTGTAAGGAGGTCATTAACCAACAACGAAACTTTAAGATAAGTTTTGCAAGGAAACAAGTCAACCAAGTTGCTCATCATTTAACAAGAGCACCCAGAAACTATTCTAGCATCCATAATTTAATTATATTCTGCATTGTGTTATGTTACAAATTTTAACTGAAAAGAAGTGAGTTTTTTTGTGTTAAAAAAATGTAACTGAAGAACCTAATTAAAAAACCAAATTAATTTAGGGACTGGTTACAATTTTTTAGTTTCAGGACCTATTTAAAAGTTTTCATATAATTTAGAGATCTACCGAATCATTAAACCTACTTAATTGAAAGATAATAACTGGTTTGAGACTTGTCATGAAATTCAATCTCTAATTTTTCTTGAGTGTAATTGACTTTCGAATTCAATATTATATTCAAAGTTGATTTTTAAAATGCTTTATAAAATAGAAAAAATCATTATCTAAAATTTTGGATTCGGGTCGGTGCAACTCATCCTACGTTGAAAGCTCATTATCTCTTATTATTGAACTTCATAATTGCAAGGAAGAAAGTCACATTGCTATCCTTATACCTATCAACTTGTATATTTTAAATATGATCATGTAATATAAAATAAATATGCTACTTACTATCTTTGTCATGCATCACCATTCGTTATTCTTAAGTTTTTTACTCCATAATTTAGATCCCAATAACCTTAATTAAATGAATGTGGAATCAGATACCACTACACTAGAAGCTCGTGTATGCCACGCATCGGCTTGTGGAATGCCGAGGATTTATTTTGGCTTTGACATCTATCAAGAACAATCGTATCTTATTTTAAATCTTATTTTCTTTTTTCTGATTCTTACTACATTGTTAATAATAATAAAAGATATTATTTTTTTTAACTTTTTGCAATATAAATATTTTAGGTAACTTCAAATATAGTTTTTTTTATCGCGTTTTTCCTTTTTATTTTATTGCATTTTGCAATTTTTTTTAAGGTATTTATAATTTCAGACCAAATTTTAACAAATAGAGTGTCACCTGTGCGGATGCGCGATAAATCTAATTAAGTTAAGAGCATCATCAATGGAGATCTTCATATTTGGGTACTTAAGTGGGTTCCACGTAACACATCAACTTTTTATAATTTTTAATGTTACTACTTAATAAGTACCCAACTACTCCAACTCAGCACCTACAGCAAATTTCTTAAACGAGTCCCACAAATAACTACATATCGAGTCTAGTTTATGTCACTAAAGCATTATGTTTAGTAACTATTACTAAAGGGAAAAAAAGGTAAGATCCATCATAATAATTAGGAAAAAAAAACTAATCAGCAAATTCGCTATTTTTCTTCCATAATTATAGGTCTTAATTATTAGCAATTAACTGAAAAGAGAGAGAAACAAAAAACCCTTTCCTCTTCCTTCAAACCTCAGAAACGCAAAAACCCGAGAAAACGCAAAACCCATACGCAGATACACAAAACCCCTTTTCCTCTGCCTCCAAACCTATAAAAGTTTCATTTTTGGACTGTCATCAAACCTATAAAAGTTGTTCACTATTGTGGTTAACGTTGTTCACTATTGTGGTTAGTGATTGAAGAGTAATTGATTAACCAACGTTGTTCACTATCGTGGTTAGTGATACTTTTAACCAACGTTGTTCACTATTGTGGTTAGTAATTGATTAACCAGATTAAGGTATTCATGTGGTTAGAAACGCAGGAGGAAAGGAACAAACAAGAAACGCAGGAGGAAACGAAAGATATTCTGAACACAAGATGAAAGAAACGAAGGAGGGAGGAAGGAATGAGTTGGAGAAAAAAAAAGGAAAACATAGAAATAATAGGAACATCAATTAAAGCCATTTAAATATATGAATATAGGAATCATGGTTTAATTGTCCCATAACCGTTGCAATTGAATGCCTTAAATATAGGAAACATGGTTTAATTGGTTTTATTTATTTAATTAATTATTGTAATTAATATTAGATAGTACAAAAATACCCCCCTTTAATAACAACCTTTGGATAGAATTTAAGTAAAATATTAATCATCCTACGGCTACCATCAATTTAGTGACTGTAACTAAAGCATTGGTTTAGTGATATAAACTCAAACCCTACATATCATTTTTTAATAATAAAAAGGCTTAAATATATGTTACCCCTGCAAATATACCAATTATCCATTTACCCCCTGTAAAAATAAAATTTTTTAAAAACATCTTGCAAATATAAATTAGGCTTAAATATATGTTACCCCCTGCAAATATACCAATTATATAAAAATAAAACTTTTAAAAAAGACCTTGCAAATATAAATTATTTCTAGTTACCTCCCTACTGTTAGATTTTGTTAACGGCGTTAAGTGTAAATATATGTTACCCCCTGCAAATATATTCATTATCCATTTACTCCCCTGCGTAATATGTTACCCCCTGCAAAAATTCTCATTATCCATTTACCCCCTGCAAATACGCTCATTATCCATTTAGCACCCTGCAAATAATAAGTGTTTCAACATACACTTAACGTTGTTAGCAAAATCTAACAGCAGGGGGTAACTAGAAATAATTTATATTTGCAAGGTCTTTTTTAAAAGTTTTATTTTTACAGGGGTGTAAATGGATAATGAGTATATATGCAGGGGGTAACATATATTTAAGCCTAATAAAAACTAGTGCATTGACCAATATTCAGAAGAAAGTGAAAATTCTTGTATAGGAATTCATGCTTAATAAATACTCAATTTTTTTCTCCACAATGGTAGTACCTAATAGGTACCACTTAAATACTCTATAAGTACCACCATTGGAGATGCTCTTATAAGCCCAGAAGGGTAGTTCACATGGTTGAGTAAAAGGACATTGCTGGTGGAATTGTAAGTGTACGGGGTTCGAACCCTCCACCATTTCCTAACAACCAACACATTAATTTGTAACCACTTTGCCTAAAAAAACATCAAGTCTTTATGTTTACAGGGTTAAATATATTTTTGATCTCTATAAAATTTGTGAGTTTTATATTTAGTTACTTAAAAAAATTCACTCATTTTTATTCTTCACATTGCCTCCGTAAATATTTTAAGCCACTCGTGACTTTTAATAGCGCTTAAAAGCGGTATTAAACGGCTTAAAAAAGCACTATTAAAAGTTATGACAGACTTAAAGTGCTGGTGAGGAAAATTTAGAGACTAAAAATGAGTGAATTTTTTTATGGAGACTAAAAACTAAATTTTCAAATTCTATAGGGAGAAAAATATATTTAACCCTAGTTTTAAATGATTTAAGATTTTTTTCATGATTTTAAAGATATAAAATAGTCCTTATAAATTAGTAAAAAGTTATGCATGTAACATTAATAATATTTTACTCCAAATTATAAATAAATCAGCTTAATTTATTTTGTTTAAAGATAATAAGGATTATTCTAAATAATTTTAAATGATAATATAAAGTGTATTTGTAGTCGATAATCTAACATCTTTGAAACCGTTTTGAAAAACACAACTAAGTGGTTAAATACATAATCTGTTGTGAACACCAAAACACGAGTTCAAATCAACAAAGATAAGAGAAAAGTGAATATTGATGGCTTAATTAGGTCTGTTGGTAAAGCCAAAGAGCCACGGGTAATCAAACCGCCCGGCAAACGACTTAACAATGGGGTTGTAGCCTTTGGAGAAAAGGGGTTGGAAACACATACCGACAAGCAAAAGAAATTTGTCGGTAATTATCGATAGCTACCGCGACGGTGTTGTCCATCGATAATGAGCGACGACTTTAGCCGTCTATAATTATCGGGCGGCGAATCCATTGATACTCATCACACGTGATGAGTTACCGACATGTTAGTCCGTCGATAATTACTAGTGTCATTATTTTTTTGTTACAACCTTGCTGCTTACTATCAAACGTTTTTAATTTTTCTAGAAATCGAAAAGCAATTAAAATCAAACAATTCATCCAACAATATATAAAGAACTATCAAATATTATAAAAATGTCATAAAATGTGATAATCATAATCCAAGTGTAATCTAATTCAAGCCTTAAGTGTTATAAAAATCTAAAAATACTAATGAAATCCTAATAGCCAACATAGTCACACGTCCACCACCATCACCATCAGAGGTGGAGCCTAACTCATCGCCATCAGAGGACTCAATCTACTCTGGTTGGAGAGAGCTCATCTTTGTCCACATCATATTTGTTCTGCTCCCGCTGAGTACGACCGATAAACAGTTATTTCCCTCTCGTTGGGGCTATGTATGCGCTATGCTACTACCTCGGTTGAACTCTCTATAGGAGGAGTTTGACTGAAAGATGCTCCACTAGTGATGTGATTGATCCTCTCCGTGTCAAGAGAGCATAGAGACTCATACCATACAGACGATCCTTATACTTCACTATAGTTGACTTCTTCCAACTATATGTCGATAGTGGTGTGGTAGGGTCATTGCCTGTTTGGCCTGAGTAATGAGCTGCTCGAACTCCTGCTATTTTGCATAACCAAACAACAAATTAAAGAGTACATTTATAAACAAAACAACGTAACAATACAAGTCATGTTTGGATCTTGAGTGCTCATCAACATAGTCGCTGGTTCCCTGTCGATGCAACTAATGTAAAAGAACCATCCTCCGTAATTTCTTTGCTTGCAAAAATGAAACCACGTGTCTTTATTTTCTAACTAATTGCCCTAATTAAAATGACACATATATTTAATCCATGCTAGGCTGACTATCTAATCCACAACAGTGTAGGGAGCACCTTTCTTTGATACCCTATTCTTCTAATTTTCTTGCTCGACAACTTTTGAACCCTTCGAAGTGTCTCGTAGGGGCGGGCTAGACGTTAGTGGTTAGTAATTAATTAGTTAGGAGATGTGAGAATGTTAGTTTCTAGGATTTAAACCTTAGACCACAATTTTGTAATTTCTTCATGCTCCTTAGCTCCACCAACTGAGCTACCTTCTTCGGACTTAGTGTCCACCACTCTTATAATTAGCAAGTAACATGAATATATAGATAGAGGGTTAGGGTCATGTGTTTAAGTTTCCATCCACGTTTTTATCCTAGTCACCCTCCCCTCTATACACACACATAACATAGATGCCACATTGCAAACATGCGCTTGCATGCGCACCTAACTATTTATCGAGTGTCCCATTTCTTTAATCTCCTCTCAAACTCATCCTGTCGCTCTTATATTAACTAACCTCTCTTAAACAATGTCATTTTTTATTCAAATTTTTAATTAACTGCCACCATTAGTTTTCTATACATTAAAATATTAGTAGATGCTTACATAAACGATGATGGTTACTACTATAATGTTCTATACACATAAATATAAATATGCAAGTGAAGATCATTATCTCATTATTAGGAAACTTGTTAATCAACTGTTTAATTTCAACTACTTCATTATCAATATGCTAGCATTATCTCCTTCTTTGTTTTCAACCATTGAATTTCCCTTTGAGGAGCCTATAAGCCATGGCCAGAATAACTTTTTTGAAGAAACTGAACAATTATTTCCTCATCAATTGTTTCCAATATCTCACCACCCACAAGTTGAGGCTGAAAATTCAATTCCTTCACAGGCTACAAGTATTGACCTTACTATGGTTAAGAAGCTTATGCATAATGCTAGTGAACGTGATCGTCGTAAGAAGATTAATACTTTGTATTCTTCACTTCGTTCACTTCTTCCTGTGGCAGACCAAATGGTACTTAACCCTCTCACTCTCTCTTAATTTGTTTGTCATGAATTGGTTATTGGTAGCTAAGAAATAAGAATTAGGTTAATTAAATTGTAGTTTTCGTCTCCTTATTTTCGAAAATTCAGACATTTGATCCCTTATTTTAACACTCAGGCATTTAGTCCATCTATTTTCAAAAATTTATCAGGCATTTAATTCATATATATGTCAATGTATATTGCAGAAGAATTTGAGCATTCCAGCAACAATTTCACGAGTCCTAAAATACATACCAGTGTTACAGAAGCAAGTGGAAAGACTAACCAAGAAAAAAGAAGAGATCTTATTGAGACTTACTCGACAAGGGGATGCAGTGAGCAACAAAGAATCTCAAAACAAGAAGGATCGTTACAACTCTAAATTTGTGGTTTCAACTACTAGGCTCAATGATAATGAAGCTAATACTCAGATTTCATGTTATACAGTCCACAAGATTCCACTATATGAGATATTAATGTGCTTAGAAAATGATGGTTTTGTGCTTCTAAATGTTTCTTCTTCTGAGACCTTTGGAGGGAGGGTTTTCTATAACCTGCATTTCCAGGTATGTTTTTTAGAACATTATTATTACTATTATTATTATTATTATAATTATTTTCAAAGTAATCATAAATAATGGAGTTTTTGTTTTGTTTTCTCTTATAAAAAGTAAATATTTGGGAATTTACTAAAAGTGCCGTTTTTTGTGTTTTTGCAGGTGGATAAAACACAGAGTTTGGAATTGGAAATTCTTAATGAGAAGCTCATGTCAATTATTGAGAAGGAAGGAACTATTTAGTCAAATGAAGTTAGTTACATTGGCTTTAACTATGATGATCAAATGGGAACTCACTTGGCATTTTATTCCTATGCATATTTTGGAAGCATGGATTGTAGGTTTTGCAACCATATGTTCATGTGGTTAATTTGCTCATTAGAGTATTAGAGCTATTAGTAAGGAGAGGGTCCTTAGCAGTGGCGTATCCAGATTAAAAAATAGGGTGTTCATTCGATGACACTAAGGGCATGATGTATTACCACCAAGATAAGATGTTTGAGGTGTATTACCACTAAGGCAAGATGTTTGAGTGTTCCCAGAAACACGGGGAACACCCCATGATCCGCCATGGTCCTTCTTAGTGCATAGATATTAGAAGTTAATCTAATAGATGCGATGTAAACGTAAATTTTAGACTCGACCTATGTTAACCAAGCGAAGTGGCAACTCTTTCCTTCTATAATTCTATTGCATAGAGAAAGAAGAATGTGGGATATATGATCATATATATGATGTACAGAACAAAATGGATGGATTGGTTGTTACTCTTCAGCATATGTAAGTTTTGTGTACTAATAATATATGTAGTAACCTTTCATTAATAGCGTCGTCTAGTTTCAGTATCATATGTGCATGACTCTACCTACCTTGTATGAAGGATTGCAGAAAACACCTATTATTATTTGTTGGAAAAAATTAAATCAAAATATAGTGCAATATTCAACATCCGAGATGGAATCAAAATAATCAAATATAAAATCACCACTTATGGGGGGGAATATGGCATTCAAAACATCCTGTATGCGATTTTCCTTACTAATACTCACACTCCTCTACCTCCACCTAGGAAAAACTTAGGGCCTTAAGACATTGAATAAGTTGGAAGAGACCACGATCAATCTCATCTAAATGCTCCCAAGTTCTCCCAAAAAGACGTATTTTATTTGCCATTTCTCTAATGTTACTATCGAATTTTAAACCAGTTGTTGCTGGTATATTAGACTTGTTGAACCAAGGTCAAACACTCTTTATTTTGTATGATAACAAATTACAATTTGTTTACTAATGGTTATAGTTGAACCAAAGTACAGGGCTTGAACCAAAGTACAGGGCATGAACCAAAGCATAAGGCATGAACCAAAGCGTTTGACATGATATCTTAAAGTGTAGCAGTTCAGAGAAGAAGCTACTGACGCATTCAAGACTTATGTGTTACATTTCTTTGCATAGGACACGTGTAAGATCCTGTCACTTCTGCTTTATGACTTTTGTAGTTGAGAGATGATCTTTTAAAATAGAAGTGTTTTGTTAAAATAGATTTGAACTCATTTTAACTTAGTAAAATCTTTTTTATAAAAGCTTGCTAATATGTTAGGCACAGGCACATAATAGATTATGATAATAGATTATCAACCTGTCCTCTTGATTTATGGAAAAACACATAATCGATTGTTTTCTTGATTTATGAAATTGATTTTTAAAGCAAATAATCGATTATGGACTTGATCTTGGAAGCAAATTACAATCGATTATGAATATATGTTTTAAAAGCACATAATCGATTATTTAGTTGTTTCTTCTATAAGCACTTAATCGATTATGAGGTTGTGTTTTTATAAGCCAATAATCGATTATCCACCTATGAAGATGGAAGAGGATAATCGATTATGAAGGTGAGTTTTAAAAGTGCATAATCGATTACTCACTTATAAAGAAGTGTGTGATAATAGATTTTGACAGGAGTGTAATCTATTATCGACCTGTTTTTTAAGCACATAATCGATCATGACCTTGTTTTCTTAAAGCACATATATAATCAATTGTTTCAACGGTCGTATTTTTACAATCCATATAAATAGAACATAGGGTTTTCACGATCAAAAATACACAACCCACAAATCAAAAAGAAGAAAAGAACGAGAACTCTCACAATAACACTCATCTCTTCACATTCTTCATCTAGGGTTTCAAATCTATCATCTCTCTCAACTATATATTGTTATATTGCTTGAGTGATTGGATCCTAGTTTCTACTTGTAATCGTTTATACTTGGTTGTTGTGAAATCCTGGGAAGCTTTCTTGGGTAGTTCAATCAGGGAGATTGAATTGTAGCGAAATCCTTAGCGGGGAGCTTGGATTCTCAATTTGGGGAAAATTGAGATTGGTGTGGTAGCTGTAGTAATATACGCTATGAAACAACAACAACAGTGAGTACCTGCAAACACAGAACACGTTAGGAAAAATAACCGGAGGCGTCTGGTAACTTGTCCTGAAGAATTTATCCGCCTCTACAGCGCAAATTTCCCGAGATACAACCGGTCCGTCTCAATCGCAAATAACGAAAGAGGAATCCGAACTGGCAAGAATGAAATTTTTATTTCAGACAGGAGATGAACCCAGGACTATATATTTCAAAGAGAAAAAGTAATTTTTCTGACAAAATGCGCTAGAGGATCCCTAGCGTTTTACAGAAAACGCTAGGTATGGACAAAATGCGCTAGAGGATCCCTAGTGTTTTTGCGAGAAAGCGCTACGTATGTCCAAAACACGCTAAGGAAGATCCGCATCGTTTTATTTCAAAACGCTACGCATTTCTGACAATCCCTAGCGTTTTTAAAACGCTACAAATGGGGGGTACGTGTAACACCCAAAATAATTTAATTAATTATTTGATTAAATTATTTAAGTGTTACATTATTATTACTTTGTTAAAAATATTAATATAATGTTTTATTTTAATAAAGGGAGTAGTAATCGGTAACTACAGGGTGGTAAGAAGCGGCCCAAGCGCCCAAGCCTATTGACCTAGGCTCCTAGGCGCAACGGTTGGAGACCAGCGTCTCATTGTGTCAAAGAAAGAAAGAAAGAAACGTAAGAAGAGAAGAGAGAAGAGAGATCGCGAGAGAGTGAGAAGAGAAAGAAGGGTACGATCGCAAGCAAGGAAGGAAAAGGAAGAAGGAGTCTTTGTTGCTGTAGTTACTTTGGTGCTTCGTAGAGATCCCTTTGTCTTCGAAAAACTTAAGGTAAGGGCGGGTCTTACCTTATAATAGGGTTTATAATGGGATGTAAGTGGGTTGTAGGATTTATATTGATCTCATTGTGATTTTCCTGTTGTTTTGATGTATGATGGTACGTATGATGAATTGATGCTCTATGTGGTTGTTGAAAAGTATATGACTTGTTAGGTGTATGTAATTGATTTGATTGTCTCTGGATGATCCTAAAACTGTGATGTATGTAATTGTAATAGGCCAAGAATCGATTGTTTTACTCCAAAATGAAGCTTGAAATCGATTCTGAGCTCTACACCAGGAGCTAGGAATCGATTTCCCTCTTTAAAATAAAAGCAAGGAATCGATTTCCCCCTTTAGAATAAAAGCAATGAATCGATTTCCCCCATTAAAATGAAAGCAAGGAATCGATTTCCCTCTTTAAAAATGAAAGCCAGGAATAGAATCCCTCTTTAAAATGGAAGCCATGAATCGATTTCCCTTTTAAAAACAAGAAGCCATGAATCAATTTCTCTTTTACAAACAACAAGGCATAAATCGATTGTTAGTTTTAAAACCACCAGTAATGAATCGATTTTGTGCTTGTCAATATTTTCCTAACTTATTTAGCATGTGTTTATAAATGTTAGGCTAATGGGCGCCTTTGTCTTGTTTATTTGTTTTGGCGCTATTCTGTCGCCGTTTGTATTTTATGTCTTTGTTTTTGGTGTTGTGGGTGATCTTTGGCACATTTTTATGTTGCCAATGTTGTTGTTAACTGACGATGTTGTTGATGATGGGCTTAATGCCAAAGTGACGATGATGTTATAGATGATGTGATGATGTGGACATTATATTTGTTGATTGTTCATGAAGTCACATGCATACATAAGGCTGCGGTCTCGACGATATAAGGCTGCGGTCTCGACGATTTTAAGGCTGCGGTCTCGACGATATGCCCAATTGGCAATAATAAGTGACAATGATGGTACCACATGCATAGTTGCACTTCATACATTCATGCTCATCATTGATAATTATTATTTTGGTTGGTGTGTAGTATGATTGTGTGGCAAATATAGGCATATGTATATGTATGTATTGTTGTGATTGGTATATTTATGTGCTCTACCATACTGCTTATTATAAGCGTTATTATACGGTTTAGACTCACCCCTTTGTTGTTCATTACTACAGGTAACCGTGAGTGAAGGCTTGTTTTCCTTCATATCCCGAGTCAGTCTTATGCTCTGATACGTAACACTCAGGGGATGAGCGTTAGATTTTATTTTTGTTTGTTTGTTTGGCTGTTGAATAATTTTTACTGAGGATATTATGTTATTGTTGAGACTGTGATTTGATTTTATGAGATTTCATTTTATTTTTGTTAATGTATTTTTGAGGATTTCATCCCACTTGCTATGTGTTACGTATTATATTGATTTATAAGAGAATTTGTTATTATGTTATCGTTGTTTAAATGAAGTGAATGTAGCATCCCGTTTGGATGGATTGAAAAATAATTTTTAAACTCTGATATTTATGATTTAAATTTCCGGGTAGAAATGGGGTGTTACATTAGTGGTATCAGAGTAGTTCGGTCTGTCCGGCCAAGTTGCCCTGTCATAGTGTCTTATGGCAGTTGTTAGATTAGTGCTAAATTTTTGTTTGTGCTGCAGTGTTAAGTTGAAATGGCTGGGAGAAACGATGCTGCTCTTGCTGCTGCTCTACAAGCTATGGCTCAGGCTGTTGGGAACCAGCAAAATGTTGGTGAGAATGCTGGGTCTCGAAGTTTGGCGACCTTTCAGAGGGAGAATCTGCCTACAAGGGCAAGTATGATCTCGATGGTGCTCTTGCGTGGTTGAAGGAGATGGAAAGAATTTTTCGAGTCATGGATTGCACTGAAGCCCAAAGGGTCAGATATGGTACTCACACGTCTTGCGCGAAGAAGTCGATGACCGTGGTTGGAAGTCAGGCAGAGGTTAGAGACTGCTAATGAAGAAATCACTTGGGCTGTTTTCCGTAGAGAATTCTTAAGAAAGTATTTTCCAGAGGATGTTAGGGGGAAGAAGGAGATTGAATTCCTTGAGCTGAAGCAAGGAAACATGTCTGTAACAGAATATGCTGCCAAGTTCACTGAATTGGCCAAGTTTTATCCTCACTACACTAATGTCGACTCGAGTTCTCAAAATGCATTAAGTTTGAGAACGGGTCGAGGCGATATATTAAGAAAGCTATTGGGTACCGGAAGATTCGGTATTCACGATTTGATTGTGATTCTGCGAGGATCTTTGAGGAAGATAGTAATGCTCACTCTAGGGTCATGAGGATCGGAGGGTAAGTTTCAGTAAGTAACAAGCCATATGAGGTTCTTTGGTAGGGTAATGTCAGAGGTATCTTTGATAGTAAAGTCTGCTTTGAGGTAAGAAGTCTAGTGGGGAGATGCTCCCACCAATATTGTGTGTTTTAAGTGTGGGAAGCCCGGTCATAAGAGTTTCGATTGCAAGATGGGAGTGAGAGTGTGCTTAGTTGTGGCAAAGAGGTCATTTGGCGTCGATTGTGAACGCAAGGACGTGACTTGTTTCAACTGTGGTGAGGTGGGTCATATTAGCACCAAGTGTTCTAAACCGAAGAAAGAGAGGTTCAGTTGCAAGGTGTTTGCTCTCGCGGGATCAGAGGATGCTAATGAGATTAGAGGTACATGTTTTATTAATGGTACCCCTTTGATTGCTATTGTTGATACCGGTGCTACGCATTCATTCATTGCTGCCTTATGTGTTAAGAAGTTGGGTCTTGCATTGTCTTCTTTGATGAGGGAGATGGTTATTGATACTCCAACTAAGGGTTCGGTAACTACCTCTCTTGTGTGTGCTAAGTGCCCTCTGTCGGTCTTCGGCAGAGATTTCGTTGTTGATCTTATTTGTTTGCCGTTGGGTGGGTTGGATGTCATTCTTTGTATGGACTGGTTAGTGGATAACCATGTGCATATTAATTGTTTTAGCAAGTTCAGTGAGTTTCCTTCCTCCCAGAAGAGGAAGAATGCATTTTGTTGTCTATTTTGGTCGGATTGCATAAGGTAATGAAGGAGGAAGTTCATCCGTTTGCTTTGATGGCGTCATTGTCTCACGAGAATCAAAGCTATTGTTGAAGGGTTGCGGTGGTGTGTGAGTTTCCAAGTGTTTCCTCGATGAGATTCCTAGTGTTCCGCGAGAGAGGAAGTGGAGTTTGCTATTGATCTTGTACCGGTACTAGGCACGTGTTCATGGCACCGTCATGGGATGTCGACCTCGAGTTATGCGAATCGGAAGAAGCAACTAGAAGATCTACTTGAGAAGAAATTTGTAAGGCCAAGTGTGTCACCGTGGGGAGCTCCTGTGTTGTTAGTGAAGAAGAAGGATGGAAGTATGAGACTTTGTGTGGATTATAGGCAGCTGAACAAAGTGACAATTAAGAACAAGTATCTGCTCCCGAGGATTGATGATTTGATGGACCAGTTGGTGGGTGCTAAGGTGTTTAGCAAAATCGATTTGAGGTCGGGTTATCACCAGATCAAGGTGAAGGATGAAGACATTCAGAAGACAGCTTTCAGAACCAGATATGGGCACTATGAGTATTCTGTGATGCCGTTTGGTGTTACCAACGCGCCGAGGGTATTTATGGAATACATGAATCGTATTTTCCATACTTACTTGGATCGGTTCGTAGTGATGTTTATTGATGATATTCTGGTGTATTCTAATACTGAAGAAGAGCACGCAGAACATTTGAGATTAGTGCTAGAAGTGTTGAAAGAAAGGAAGCTGTATGCGAAGTTGTCAAAGTGTGAGTTCTGGCTGAATGAAGTAAGCTTTCTGGGTCATGTTATTTTGGTAATGGTATTGTTGTGGACCCAGCCAAGGTAGATGCAGTGTTGCAGTGGGAGACCCAAAGTCAGTCACTGAAATCAGAAGCTTTTTGGGGTTGGCTGGTTATTATAGGAGGTTTATTGAAGGTTTTTCTAAGCTAGCCCTTCCGTTGACTCAATTGACGTGTAAGGGAAAAGCTTTTGTTTGGGATGCTCTATGTGAGGAGAGCTTCAATGAGTTGAAGAAGAGATTGACAACATCTCCTGTTTTGACTTTGCCCGTGCCGGATCAACCGTTTGTGGTGTATTGTGATGCTTCCAAAATGGGTTTGGGAGGTGTGCTTATGCAAGATGGTAAGGTAGTAGCTTATGCGTCTAGACAGTTGATGACCCATGAGAAGAACTACCCTACGCATGACTTAGAGCTAGCTGTGATTGTGTTTGTGCTGAAGATTTGGAGGCACTATCTTTATGGTACTAGATTTGAGGTGTTTAGTGACCATAAGAGCTTTGAAGTACTTGTTTGATCAGAAGGAGCTGAATATGAGACAGAGACGTTGGTTAGAATTGTTTAAGGACTATGATTTCGGCTTGAACTATCACCCAGGCAAAGCTAATGTCGTGGCTGATGCTTTAAGTCGAAAGACCTTGCATATGTCAGCAATGATGGTTAAAGAGTTGGAGTTGATTGAACAATTCCGAGATATGAGCTTAGTTTGTGAAGTAACACCGCATAGTGTTAGATTGGGGATGCTGAAGATTGGCAATGAATTTCTAGTTAGTATCCGAGAATCCCGGAAGACAGATGTGAAACTAGTGGACTTGATAGTTGCGAATGATCAAGCTGCGAATGGGGATTTCAAGTTAGATTCCCAAGGTGTGTTGAGGTTCGGGGATAGAATCTGTATTCCTGATGATGCTGAGATGAAGATAATGATTCTTGAGGAGAGTCATAGAAGCAAGTTGAGTATTCATCCGGGGGCTACAAAGATGTCCCAAGATTTGAAGAAATTGTTTTGGTGGCCGGGGATGAAGCGCGATGTGGCACAGTTTGTGTATGCATGTTTGACTTGTCAGAAGTCAAAGGTTGAGCACCAGAAGCCTGCGGGGTTGATGCAACCATTGGATATCCCAGAGTGGAAGTGGGACAACATTGCTATGGATTTTGTGACGGGATTGCCTCATACTGTGAAAGGGTATGATGCAATCTGGGTGATTGTTGATAGGTTAACAAAGTCGTCCCATTTTGTTCCTATTAACATCACTTATCCAGTGCCTAGGTTGGCAGAAATCTATATCCGGGAAGTTGTGAAGCTTCACGGAGTTCCTAGTAGCATTGTTTCAGATAGAGATCTTAGGTTTACTTCAGAGTTCTGGAGAAGTTTGCATGAGAAGTTGGGATCAAAGTTGAGGTTGAGTTCAGCCTATCATCCTCAGACAGATGGTCAGTCAGAGAGGACAATTCAGTCACTGGAAGATTTGCTAAGAGCTTGTGTTTTGGAGCAGGGAGGTTCATGGGATTCCTACCTTCCATTGATAGAATTCACATACAACAACAGCTACCATTCTAGTATTGGGATGGCACCCTTTGAGGCGTTGTATGGTCGGAAGTGTAGAACCCCACTATGTTGGTATGAGTCTGGTGAGAGCGTGGTACTTGGACCAGAAATTGTCCGCGAGACAACTGAGAAGGTTAAGTTGATCCGTGAGAAGATGAAAGCGTCGCAGAGTCGACAAAAGAGCTACCACGATAATTGGAGGAAGGATTTAGAGTTCCAAGCAGGTGATCATGTATTTCTGAGAGTCACTCCGGTGGATCGGTGTTCAGGCGTGCCTTGAAGTCGAAGAAGCTCACTCCTCGTTTTATTAGTGCATGTCAGTTCGCGAGAGAGGTTGGAAATGTTGCCTATAGGGTGGCTTTGCGCCTAATCTTTCGAACTTGCACGACATGTTTCACGTGTCGCAACTTCGAAAGTATGTTCGAACAGTCTCATGTGATTCACATGGATGATGTGGAGAGTGCGGGATAATCTCACTTTGTGGAGACTATGCGGTGCATTGAAGATAGAGAAGTGAAGGTTACGAGAGGAAGGAGATTGCTTTGGTAAAAGTGGTTTGGTTAGGAAATTTCTTTGGTGAGAGCATGACTTGGGAGGCTGGAGAGTAAGATGCGGGAATCTTATCCAGATTTGTTTGAATCGAGTAAGAATTTCGAGGACGAAATTTTCTAAGTGGGGAGAGTTGTAACATCCAAAATAATTTAATTAATTATTTGATTAAATTATTTAAGTGTTACATTATTATTACTTTGTTAAAAATATTAATATAATGTTTTATTTTAATAAAGGAGTAGTAATGTCAGTAACTACTGAGTGGTGGTAAGAAGCGGCTCAGCGCCCAAGCCCATTGACCTAGGCTCCTAGGCGCGAGGTTGGAGACCAAACATCTCATTGTGTGAAAGAAAGAAAGAAATAAAGCGTAAGAAGAAGAGAAGAGAAGAGAGAGATCGAGAGAGTGAGAGAGAGAAAGAAAGGTACGATCGCAAGCAAGGAAGGAAAAGGAAGAAGGAGTCTTTGTTCTTTGTAGTTACTTTGGTGCTTCGTAGAGATCCTTCGTCTTCGAAAAACTTAAGGTAAGGGTGGGTCTTACCTTATAATAGGGTTTATAATGGGATGTATGTGGGTTGTAGGATTTATATTGATCTCATTGTGATTTTCCTGTTGTTTTGATGTATGATGGTACGTATGATGAATTGATGCTCTATGTGGTTGTTGAAAAGTATATGACTTGTTAGGTGTATGTGATTGATTTGATTGTCTCTGGATGATCCTGAAACTGTGATGTATGTAATTGTAATAGGCCAAGAATCGATTGTTTAACTCCAAAATGAAGCTTGAAATCGATTCTGAGCTCTACACCAGGAGCTAGGAATCGATTTCCCTTTTTAAAATAGAAGCAAGGAATCGATTTCCCTCCTTTAAAATAAAAGCAAGGAATCGATTTCCCCCTTTAGAATAAAAGCAATTAAGGAATCGATTTCCCCCTTTAAAATGAAAGCAAGGAATCGATTTCCCCCTTTAAAATGAAAGCAAGGAATCGATTTCCCTCTTTAAAAATGAAAGCCAGGAATCGATTCCCTCTTTAAAATGGAAGCCATGAATCGATTTCCCTTTTAAAAACAAGAAGCCATGAATCAATTTCTCTTTTATAAACAACAAGGCATAAATCGATTGTTAGTTTTAAAACCACCAGTCATGAATCGATTTTGTGCTTGTCAATATTTTCCTAACTTATTTAGCATGCGTTTATAAATGTTAGGCTAATGGGCGCCACTTTGTACTGTTTGGCTATTTTGGCGCTTGTTGCTGCCGGTTTGTATTTTATGTGCTGTTTTGGTGTTGTGGGCTGATGCTGGCACATTTTTATGTTGCCAATGTTGTTGTTAACTGACGATGTTGTTGGTGATGGGCTTAATGCCAAAGTGGCGATTTTAAGGCTGCAGTCTCGACGATTTTAAGGCTGCGGTCTCGACGATATGCCCAATTGGCAATAATAAGTGACAATGATGGTACCACATGCATACTTGCACTTCATACATTCATGCTCATCATTGATAATTATTATTTTGGTTGGTGTGTAGTATGATTGTGTGGCAAATATAGGTATATGTATATATATGTATTGCTGTGATTGGTATATTTCTGTGCTCTAGCATACTGCTTATTATAAGCGTTATTATACGGTTTAGACTCACCCCTTTGTTGTTCATTACTACAGGTAACCGTGAGTGAAGACTTGTTTTCCTTCATATCCTGAGTCGGTCTTATGCTCTGATACGTAACACTCAGGGGATGGGCGTTAGATTTTATTTGTTTTGTTCGTTTGGCTGTTGAATAATTTTTACTGAGGATATTATGTTATTGTTGAGACTGTGATTTGATTTTATGAGATTTCATTTTATTCCGCTGCGAGATTTATAAGTTCCTGTTATGTGAACTGAATTAATGTATTTTTGAGGATTTCATCCCACTTGCTATGTGTTACGTATTATATTGAATTTATAAGAGAATTTGTTATTATGTTATCGTTGTTTAAATGAAGTGAATGTAGCATCCCGTTTGGATGGATTGAAAAATAATTTTTAAACTCTGATATTTATGATTTAAATTTATGGGTAGAAATGGGGTGTTACAGTACGCATCCGTAGCGCCAACATTTCTAGCGTTTTAAAACGCTACCAATGCCAAAAAAAAACGCTACAAATTCTTAAATCGGTTGTAGTTCTTAAAACTCACGCCTCTATCATTCCTTTGTTCAAAAACTTTTCCCTATTATATATACAAAACTCATGTTGACATACTTGTACCGTTAGTACCCTTTTATGGTCATAGAAAACGGAACCAATAATAATGAGATGACCAAAGGAAACGGAAGCAGCATCATACTCATCATGAGAAAATGAAACGTATAAAATGATCATAATAATGAAACGTATAAAATGAAACCAACTTTGAAGAGAACTTAATTATTTTTATAACAGAAAACAAATAATTAAAGACTTATAAAATGGGACCATATACTTTAAAAGATTTCAACGTAAACTTTTATAAAAACAAATGAAACTGATCTATATATAATTAAATCAAAGTTAATCTTTATGCATATAGCTAATCTTAAAAGACAAAACGGATCTAGTGATAAAATATATATATATATATATATATATATATATATATATATATATATATATATATATATCCGTTAAAAAGAAATTTTATCAAACATAAATATAGTTTTATTTCCCACTTTAGAAATATTTAGTAATAAAATTACAACAGTAGCTATAGGGAAGTTGCTTGCTTGTAAAACGTTGAAGAAGTTCTTCTCTTATAGTGGATTTACCAAAGTCCGAAGGTTGCAAAGCCGGAGGCCGAAGAGTAGGGCTTTTATCCCGAACCTCGCTAAATTCACGGTGTACTCCTTTCCTTATCTTTACTTTGCATTTTGTTTGTAATTGTTAACTGTCATTGCATTTGATATTATCGCGCTTAGATTTCATAATAGCTGTAATTGTTTCTGCCATTATTATAGCTTGCTTAGGTGTTGCATATAGTTTAAATCATTTTTTCCGCATTCGATTTAAACTTGCATCGTTAATTTTTCGAAAATCAAAAGATTTCATTTTTAGCATATAACCTTATTCACCCCCTCTAAGGTTATCATATAGTCCAACAAGACTCAAATTTTTCTCACAGTGATTTTAGCTCAACTTTAGTGAATTGTAAGAAGGTCCTTAGCGAACAATCAAACTTTAGAATAAATTTTGCAAAGAGGCCAAGTTGCTCATCATTTAGCAAGAGCATCTAGAAACTATGCTAGCATCCATAATTTAATTATATTTCGCATTGTATTATGTTACAAATTTTAAAAGAAGTGAAGTGAGTTTCATTGTCTCAAAAAAAATGTAACCGAAGAACCTAACTCAAAAAAATAAATTAATTTTTTTAGTTTATAGACCTATTTAATTTTTTTTTATATATCTACATAATAATTAAACCTACTTAGTTTAAAGATAATAACTGGTTTAGACTTGTCATGAAATTCAATCTCTAATTTTTCTTGTATATGATTGACTTTCGAATTCAATCTCTAATTTGTTTGAGACAAGTTTTGAATTCGAAAGTCAATCTCTAATCTCTAGTTTTGAATAACTGTTAGGTAGGTTTGGTTTTTGTCTGAAGTGGAGAGACTGGATTCGTGCTTGTGTATCTTTTCGGAAAGCCTTTCTTTTCTAGTTAATGGCTCCCCAACCGAAGAAATTATCATCTCTCAGGGGCTCAAACAAGGGGATATCCACTTGCTCCTTTCTTATTCCTTCTGGTGGCTGAGGGTCGGGAGACTTGTTAGGATGACAGTCGAGAGGAATAGATTTACTGATTTTAAGTTGGGTTCCCCTCTGGTGGAGATTTCTCATCTCTAGTATGCGAATGATACTTTTCTGATTGGGGAGGCTTCAGTTGCTAATCTATGGGTGCTAAAGTCGATGTTGAGGAGTTTTGAACTGATTTCTGAACTTAAAGTCAATTTTTAGAAGTGTTGCCTTATGGGGATAAATGTTTTGACCTCCTTCTTAGAAATGACTGCGGGTTTCCTCCATTGTAGAATAGACGCTTTACCTTTTAAGTATATTGGTTTACCGGTGGGTGCGAGCTTCAGTTGTTTATCAAGTTGGCAACCTATGATTTGATACTCTGAGGCAGAGGTTGAAAGGGTGGGGGAATTAGGTATGTTAGTAGTATTGGGGGGAATATACTGTCCTGATTAATGTCGTCCTTAACAGTATTCCGATCTTCTATTTATCTTTTCTAAAGATGTCGGTCAAAGTGTGGAAGGTAGTAGTAAGGATTCAGAGAGACTTCCTGTGGAGTGGTGTTAGCTCAGAGAACAAAATCCCATGGGTCAAGTAGGCGAAAGTATGTAAGCCGAAAAAGAAGGGGTCATGTAACATTCGTAAATAATTAGATATATGCACCACTATATTCTCAAAAAGAAGCACCGCTATATTCCATAACCACTAGGCGTAGATAGCATTTGATATGCCAAGTTAATAATGGGACGGGGGGCTTGAGCCACGTTACCTATACACGTCCCTTCGTCTTTATCTAAGATGAAGTGTTTTTTTTAGGAAGCTTTGTTAAAGACTCACTATTATTATTTTTTCTTTTTTGTCAAGAGTATTGGTCTAATCCTCCTAGACTCTTTTCTATCATTTTTTTTGGTTTTTTTTAATAAAATCAGAAAATCAAGTCAGTTTGAATATATATTAAAAAAATGTTATATAACTTAAAAAATCGATTGTCTCATGACATGCAAGCCCAATTTGAACCAATCCATCCATTAAGGAGTTGGTTTAGTAAGATTTTTTTTATTTAAAAAACTTCAAAGTCTAACCAACCAAAACCAAAAAATTGAAAACCAACCCAGCTGACTTAGTCTCTGTTTGACAAAAAGTAGCGGATAGCGGATAAGCTGGCGAATAAACTAGCTTATAATGGACGAGGTAGCGGATATCAGATAAGCTACCAGATTGAACTTAAATTGTTTGGTAAAATTGAAGTAGCTTAAAAAAATAAAAATACATAAATAGACATTTGCAATTAATGCTTAATTTTTTTTCGATAAGTAGAAATATCACTAAATTTAGCTTGAGCATTACTGTGCACGCACTCTACCCACCTTCTATGAATAGTTGCAGAGGACACACTACTATCATATGCTACAAAAGCTAGACAAAGGTACAAGAAGAGTATTATATACACTGCCAAAGAGGGAGGAGATACACCCAAAAAACACTATGGGCTTGAGAGCCTAACACCAAGACAGGAAAGGCAAAATAAAGAAAAACCTAAACTACAGCTAGAGAGTCAAAACAAGAAGAGTAAAACACGAAGACAATGAAATGTAAAAGAGTGAAAATAACTCCAAGCACATCCATTAGTTATAGCCTCTGCATGTGTCAGTTGCAACTTCAGTAGTAGATGTCACAAAATGAGAGAGAAATTAATTTAAGGGAGGATAAATGAAGAATTTAATTAAAGTAATGTGGGTAAAATTGAGAGAAAAAATGAAACACTATAAACTATAAGCTCAAACACGTTTCAATGAACACTTTAAGTTAGTGGAAAAACGCTAAGCTAGTTGTGTCAAACACTTACAACTAGCGAATCTGCTATAAGTTATCCGCTATAAACTAGCAGATCAGCATTGCCAAGCAGAGCCTTAGAGTCCACCACCCTTATAACTAGGGAGTAAGTAGCAACATGAATATATAAGAATAGAACTCACGATCAGGAAGAAAGGATGAGAGAGAAAGTAGAGAGAGAGGGAGTGGTAGGGCACGCGGAAGCTGGAAAGCGGCAGGAGAGAGAAAAGAAACTCGAGAGAGCAAACGAAGTGGAAGTAAGCGAGCTTGCTGAGAAACCCAAAGGTCACGACGTGAAACTCAAAGGTCACGGTGGCAAAGAAGACGCAGACGGTGACAAAGAAGACGCAGAGCATGCTGTGAAACCCAAAGGTCACGACGTGAAACTCAAAGGTCACGGTGGCAATGAAGACGTAGACGGTGGCAAAGAAGACGCAGAGCATGCTGAGAATCCCAAAGGTCACGACGTGAAACTCAAAGGTCACGGTGGCAATGAAGACGCAGACGGTGGCAAAGAAGGCGCAGACGGTGGTGGAAGCGGTGGAAGGAAAAAAAAGAAGCGGCGACCACCATGAAACGAACCAAGCGTTATGGGCGGTGGAATGGAAATATAGATGGAACTTTCACGTTCTTCTTCTCTGACTTACCTGATACCCACGGTGCAAGAGAGATGTTCAGGGCGTTCAAGTTGTATGGAAAGGTGGTGGAGGTGGTTATTCGCCAAAGAGGAACAAGCGGGGAAGCGGTTTGGTTTTGCTCGGTTTGTTGGCGTCGAGATCCTCATAGATTCGTGGTGAAACTAGACAACATAATATTTGGGTGATAAGATTCATGTTAATATTCCTCGGTTCGCTCGAGGCGTGGGCGGACCAGCTCAAAGGAGAAGATTGGGAACGATCGGCGGCGAGGAAAAAGGAGTGGAGGCTAGGTTGAGGCGCGCGGTTAGTAAGAAGGAAGAGGATGTGAAGGGTCACGGTGGGGGATTATCAACAGGGTGGAACAGGAATAGTCATGCTGTAGTAAAGGAAAAGGAAAGTCACGCAGAAAGGAATGGGAGGAGGTTTATGGAGGGGAGGGTGAAAGGGTATATTGAAAATGGAGGTAGGAAAGTGTATGGGCAGAAAGGTGCTACTGTGCGTCTTTGGGTATGGCGGTGGTACGTGGGGTGTTGTTGGTAACCACAAGGTAAATAATAGGTGGAATCCGAGAAAGCAACAACGAGAGCAAAACATCGTGTATCACCGGAAAAAGAATTTAAGTGGGGTGTGGTATTATGCCCCGGATGAGGAATTGAGTAAGTTCAAAAAAAGGTACGTCGCAAAGGTATGGAATGCTGGATCTACGCATATGGTGCAGGAGTGGCTCAATATGCAAGGTGTTTTCACAGTGAAGGCAACCCCTGATGGGTGCAAACTTGGTGCTATTGGAGGAGGTGGAGGATGGTTTAATAGAAGATCTTATAAGGGAGGCTAAGGATTGGATGCATGAACACTTTAGTGTCATTAGACGGTGGAGTGAATCTGACGTGGACAATGAAAGGGTGGTTTGGGTTAGGTGTCATGGTATTCCTCTCCACGCTTGGAACAATGATTTTTTCTCGGCGTTAGCAAGGAAATTTGGAACTTTTTGGGTGTGGGCGAGAACACTAGAACGATGAGGTCCTTGGATGTGGCAAGAATTTTGATAAGAACAAGGAGCTACGATGTGTTTAATATGGAGGTGGATGCAAATATTAACGATGAGATGTTCTGTGTTAAAGTTTTGGAGGAATGGTGTGGTCCGATGCATTGGGAGGGCCTCTCTCCCCCAAAGGATGATTGGGATGCAGTGACTTTGTTGTCTAGTGATGAAGAGAGTGAGGAATATAATAACCCACCACTGTTCGAAAATGATGTAGAGAATAAGGATGCTTCGGAGGATGAAGAGGATGGGGATGATGGCGTAGGGTTGAAGGAAGGTCGTATGGTGGGAGAGGAAGGTAAAAATATAGCTGGGGTGGTTCCAATTGGGGAAGGTGAGGAGGGGTGTAAGGAAAATAATGCAGAGGTAAGCTCGGGAGCTGAAGGGTCTAATGATATAAGGGGTGTAGGAGATATGAAGGTTGATACTTTAAGTGATCCTGGTAGTCATCCTGGGATCAAAAACAAGGTGATAAATCCGTTGGAAGTGGGTGGGACGTCCTCAGCTAGTAGTGCTGAGAGTGGGGTAAATCTATCAGCAAAAGTAGCATCAAAAGGTAAAAGCAAAACAAAGGAGGATGGGGAAAGAAATAGCAATATATTGATAGGAGTGGTGAACGAGGAGGCTAGGAATCTGTTTCTAGCTGAAGGAAGCTCACAAGGTACAGAGGATTCGGGCAGGGAGCGTACCGAGGGAATTGCTGGTTTGGACAACTTAGAGGTCGGATCTGCAGTAGAAGAGCGGCGGCGTTTACGGTTTTGCATTTGCGAGGAACAGTGCTGCGAAGTGCGCCGCAGAGGCGTGGTTCGGCAAGCCGATGGATTAGAGGCGGTGGGCGGCGTAGTTCGATGGCGTGGAGGCTCGGGATGCATTTTTCTTGGTTTAGACGCTTGATCGTGGCGATTACGATCCTGCGATTCTTGCCGGTTTTGGTTCATTTGTAGCTAGCGATCGCGATGGGCAAGCGATGTTTTAGCGGGTACGGAGGGATCGGCATTTCCGGAAATCGGTATTGTGGGTGTGTTAGGCGTTGAGATGCATTGGAAACAATTATGGGAAAATGACGTGCCTTCAAAGGTATTAATATTCGGGTGGAGATTATTGTTGAATAAATTGGCAACACGGGAGGCTACATGAAAGAGGTATTTCTACAGTCTAACTTGGATAAATCTTTGCGTTTTTGCATTTCGAGGAGGATGAGTCAGCGGGTCACTTGTTTTTGGGCTGTAGAGTAATTAGAAGGGTATGGCAGCAAGTAAGTGTATGGATAGGGGAAAATATCACGGAATCAGTGGACGTGGTGCGTCACTTTTTGGAGTTTGGAAAGTTAACGAAGGGAAGGAAAACCAAAAAGGTTAGGCATCTTATTTGGTTATCGGTTGTATGGAACATTTGGATTATGAGAAATAAAATTGTCTTTAAGGGGGAGGTTGCTTCGGTTCCTAATTTGGTTTCGGGAATAAAGGACTCGGCGTGGAGTTGGTTCAAAGCTAGGAAGGGGAGGAATTGCATGGCGCTTTGGTCGGATTGGTTTACTAATCCTTTGGGTTGCTATTCGTTATTGTAATCATGTTTTGATATGTAATGTATGCAAGTCATAAAACTATTAGAAGGGGAGAAGCGTGGTTAGGGGACGGTATTGTCCATTGTTGTGCAATTCTTTGTGCGGGGTACTCTTTTCCTCCGAAGTCTTTTTCCCAAAGGGTTTTGGCTTTGGGAGGTTTTGAGGAGGCCCTCCCCCTTCCATTTGTATTCGTTGGGCACATATTGTGCTTTATCAATAAAGTTGTTTATCTAAAAAAAAAACATGAATATATAAATAGAGGGTTAGGGTCATGTGTTTAAGTTTCCATCCACGTTTTTATCCTAGTCACCCTCCCCTCTATACACACACATAACATAGATGCCACATTGCAGACATGCGCTTGCATGCGCACCTAACTATTTATCGAGTGTCCCATTTTTGTTCTTTAATCTCCTCTCAACCTCATCCTGTTGCTCTTATATTAACTAACCTAGCTACTTGTTGTTGTCTCTCTAAAACAATCTCATTTTTTATTCAATTTTTAAATTAACTCCCCAATATATATTAGTTTTCTTTATTTTGATGATGGTGTCCACTATTAGTTTTCTATACACTAAAATATTAGATGCTTACATATAAGATAATATATATATATATATATATATATATATATATATATATATATATATATATATATATATAAGATAATATAGGAAACTTGTTAATCAACTGTTTTCAACTACTTCATCATCAATATGCTAGCATTATCACCTTCTTTGTTTTCAACCATTGGAATTGGATGGCCTTTCGAGGAGCCTATAAGCCATAACCAGAATAACTTGTTTGAAGAAACTCAACAATTATTTCCTCACCAGTTGTTTCCAATACCTCAGCCACAAGTTGAGGTTGAAAATTCAATTCCTTCACAGGCTACAAGTAGTGACCTTACTATGGTTAAGAAGCTTATGCATAATGCTAGTGAACGTGATCGTCGTAAGAAGATTAATACTTTGTATTCTTCACTTCGTTCACTTCTTCCTGTGGCAGATCAAATGGTACTTACTTAACTCTCTCTTTGTTTGTCATAAACTGGTTAGTAATTGGTAGCTAGGACCCGTTTGGATCGGCTTATTTTGGCTTATTGACTGACATAAGTACTTGTGAGACTGTTTGGGAGAGCTTATGAAAACAATTTATGTCATGTTTATAAGCTATTTACAGCTAATTTCCATAAGCTCCTCGTGATAGCTTATGAAAACAGTTTATAGCTAATAGAAAAATAGTTTTGACATTATTTTATAATTTATTTTATAATTTATTATAAAAACAGCTTATGCATAAGCTCTTATATAATAAGCGCTTATGCCATAAACACTTAATTAAGCTATTTATCCAAACGGGATATATGAAATAAGAATTTCAATAAGCAATCTCTTCAACTTCAATTTCTATAAGCAATTCCAATTGAGTGAAAGACCATTGTTGGTGGAAACATACGTGTATGGAGTTCGGAGCTCGCTCTCCTCTTCTCTTTAACAACTAACACACTAATTACTAACCACTTTGCCTATAGACAAAGTACCACTAGCTACATTAAAAATCTAGGTAGTTTAAGGTTTTTATGCGCACATTAAAAACTTATTGATGTGTGTTTATACCAAAAAAAACATCTATTTTTCTCATTAATTGTTTTACAAATTTCCATATATCATTTTTCAAGGAGTATAAATTTTTCACTATAGTCAATTTGTCTGTATCATAAGAATCAAGATAACTTAAATTATTTCATTCGTCTCATATTGTTGGTTGTTTTAGCAAAACTAATTTGTCTTGATCAGATTTATTGTGTTTTGCGTCTTTAATGAAGCATTAATTATTATTTTTTCAGTTATGCCTTTTTTTATTATACAAATTTGTTTTTTTAAAAAAGGTAAATAATATTATATCATATGTAATGTGTGTTTTAAGAAACATAAAAACCTACATACAGATGAACAGAGATAATCACGACAGGCACATGTCAAACAAGCTAAGTCAAAAATCTACCACTCCAAATCAACTAAAAAGGTCCACACCTTTGTAGGATTCATAATGCCACATGATCGCGACATCCAATCCTATCCCCCAGAAATACATTTCAGGGGGCCACACACCACTCATTGAAAAGACAATGGCTAGACCTAGCCTTAACCAAAAACCAATTTGACGAGTAAAGCTTAGTAAAAAGAAGGTCTCATGGGGATCCACAGTTTTATTAAAAAATATTACCCCATTCCTAGCCTCCCAAATAACCCAGAGGATTTATTGCCAGATCATGATTAGCTCATTTCTACCTTTTCTAGGATTGACCCCAGCATAGATGATAGAAAACATAATAGGGAAATCAGGCGGGAGCACCCACCACCAACCCCAGCCACCTAGACACTATCTCATTGAACACTCACACCTCAAGAACAGATGAACCTCTGACTCCAAAGGTTCTCCACAAAGAACACATCCTATAGCGACCGGATCAGATCTAACTTGCCTAGGAAATAGGCCCGAGTTCAGAGCCTATTATGGAGGGCACACAATGCAAAAGCAATAACTTAGGGAGGTGCTCGACTCTTCCACTGATTATATAAAGTAAATATTGTAACCAGGTCCCTAGTACCCGAACTAGGAATGTTATTCATTAGCATCACATATGCTGACTTAACGGAAAATAGGCCGTCACATGAGGCCTCCCGATACCACCTGTCCTCAGTAGGGGTGAGGACCACTGGATCTAGAAGTGACATCAGTAATTCCTCTAGTACCTCTTCTTCCCAAACAAAAAAATGCTCTTCTCCAAATGATCAAAAATTTATTTAAGTGGAGCAATAAATGATAAAATATACTCTCTCGGGTCCACAATATAAGAGAAAAAACACAATATTACACAAACCAAGGGATGACATTGAAATTAGCTATTATCATTTTAAAAAAGGCTTAAAGTTTATCTACTATCCAAGATTGCCCTTTACTTAAATGATGATTTACACTCCTAATTAATGACATCATTTTTAGCGACACCACTTAAATAGGGGTAAATTTGGGATTGATCATTTAGTGCACATCAAAAATTGTATTAATTTTTTTTTTTTGAGATTAAAAATTGTGGAAGGGGGAACTTCACAGCCCCGGCGAGAGAAAGCGGCAACGGTATCTCAGCTCCCCAAGGAAATACTTTTCGTGAGGATCGAACCCGGGAGCAAACCGAGTCGAACCTTACGGACCATAGCCCGCTTCCACTAGGCCAAATCCATTGGGTAATTGTATTTATTTCTTATATTGTGGAGAGAGTAGTAAACTGTATTTTTGATTTCTAAAGGATAATTGTTTTGAAAAAATATCAGCTAAAACCACAAAAAAGAAGAATGTAACCAAAAAGAAAAAAACCACAAAAAGAAGTTTTAGTTCTCGGTTGTGGATTGCTAAATAAGACTAAAATATTACTATATATCCATAAAGATGTAACATTAGTTCGATCTCATGTCAATGTGTATAATGCAGAAGAATTTGAGCATTCCATCAACAATTTCACGAGTCCTAAAATACATACCAGACTTACAGAAGCAAGTGGAAGGACTAACCAAGAAAAAAGAAGAGATCTTATTAAGACTTACCAGACAAGGGGATGCAGTATTTAACAAAGAATATTGTCAAAGCAAGAAATCTCGTTAAAACTCTAATTTTGTGGTTTCAACTAGCTAGTAGGCTCAGTGATAGTGAGGCTACTACTCAGATTTCATGTTATACAGTCCATAAGATTCCACTATATGAGATCTTAATGTGTTTAGAAAATGATGGTTTTATGCTCTAAATGTTTCTTCTTCTGAGACCTTTGGAGGGAGGGAGGGATTTCTATAACTTGCATTTCCAGTTGTGTTTTTAGAACATTATTATTATTATTTATTAAATTTTATTTTCAAAATAATCATAAATAATGGAGTTTTTTTTGTTTTGTTTTCTCTTACTTTAAATGAAAAAAGTAAATATTTGTGATCTAATTAAAAGTGCCTATTTTGGGTTTTTGCAGGTGGATAAAATACAGAGATTGGAATTAGAGAGTCTAAATGAAAAGTTCATGTCAATAACCGAGAAGGAAGGGAACTATTTAGTCAAATGAAATTAATTTGCTACATATACTGGCTTTAGCTATGATGATCAAATGAGAATTCAGTTGGGATTTTATGTCTATGCATATTTTAGATGCATGGATTGTAGGTTTTGCAACCATTTATGTACATATGGTTAATTTGGTCCCATTAGTATTAGAGCTAGTAGAAAGGAATGTAGTGCATAGATTTTAGGAGTTAATATAATATATGTGATGTAAACGTAAATTTTAGACTCGAGCTATGTTAACCAAGCAAGAAGAATGTGGGATATATGGTAGTAGAAAGGAACGCTTTCCTTCTATGATTCTATTGCATAGAGAAAGAAGAATGTGGGATATATGGTCATATGATGTACAAACCAAAACGGACGGATTCAGTGACGTATCTAGGACCCTGGCACAGAGTGGTCAGACTTTTTAATTTAATAAAATTTTAATAATTTCTCTAATCATAAAACTAGTAAAAAAGATTACCACATATGACGTTAAATATGTCTTTGGGCCCTATAGCGCATTAAAAATTGCCACATGAGTCTATTAGTGGGGGGACTAACAGCAACAAATAATATGAGAACCAAAAGAACCTAAAAAATTTAGAGAGACTAAAAACAAAAAGTGTTATATCCACATGAACTAAAAACATAGCTAACCCATTTGTATATGTCCTCTAGCAGTATCCGAAACCGTCCGGATATTACACATTATTTCCAACTTTCCATATTTCACACTGCACTACTATGCAGTCTGCACTACTCTGCTATCTGTAGTGTGCTATCATGTCATGTCATGTATACAGTGTTTATTTTTTTTGCACACTTGACTATTGCTTTCTTTTTAGAGAGCTACACTCTTTATATTTATTTATTTAAACCTAACCATTTGTACTTCACAACACGGTATCCAATTTTTTTATTGTTTAAGTAATGGATAAAATAATAATGTTTAATTCTTCTTCTTCTTCATCGTTAAAAAAGCTTCATCTTTTAGAAATGTTGCAGAAGAAAAATGGCAATACTCATTCATCATTTATCTGTGCAGAGTGCATTAGTAGTGCAGAGTGGTGCAAGTAGTTAAGTAAGGGTGTGCAAATAAAAAAATAGGGGTCAAAATTTAAAAAATTAGGGGTTATATATAAAAAAATTAAAGCTTGAGAGTGTGCAACTGCACACCCTAAGCTATATCTAGATACGCCCCTGGATGGATTGGTTGTTAAAATGCACTCTATTGACTGCTACACCTTAACTACAGACTGCACCAATTGGAGCAACTATGTCGTAGTTGCTCTGTACTTCTCATTTCCATGTTACTGTCACTGTTACAAATTACACTTTTGTTAAGACATTCTGTCCGGTATCCTTTTCATGAGAATTTAGAGTCAAACTCTTAAACTCCATTAAGCAACCCCATTTCATTCTCATATAGGTAGACTATATAAAAAATGCACCCATATTTATGTGTTCCAGCAAACATATGCTATATGTCTATTATAAAAGAACCTCATCCTTCCACTTTTATTCTTATAGTCTTAGTACTTTTACTCTTTTGGGATGTATTTATTGTCAAGTACTTCAAAGTGTGTGTGAACACTAAGCTTTAGGTTCAATTCTCCTCCACTAGTTCATGGGTAAACTGGAAAATCCCCTTCATGATACTTTGGATCCCTTGAAGTGAATTGCACACTCGCTCCAAGCGTATCGATCAATGGTAGCTTACGGAATAAAGCCTCCGTACTAGGAGTGACAATTTCTACCCGCAAGTGGGGATCCTCATGATCGCCCCTCAATGTGGCCCAGTAAAGTGAGGGATTTTTCAGTGGGGATGGGGACGGAGGAGAAAATCCCCCTGCAATCAAAGTAGGGATGGGGATGGGGATCATACTTACCTTGCATGAGAGGCCATGAATATATTACATAAATATTCTTATTATAGATATATATTATGTTATAAGTAATTAATTTTTTAGTCTTTTTTATACGTGTTTTTAATTTAAAATATTAACAAACTATTAAATTGTTCTAACTTTTATACTTTTTAAATATTAAAATATAAAAGTAAGACTAACATTTATATTTTAGTCTTACTTTTTAAATATTTTTCAAATTTTATTATATTTTAATTTATATTTTTGCTAACTTTTAATAAACTTTTGGGGTGCACGGCAGGCAGGTAGAGATGGGAGAGGAAATATCAGAGGCGGAAGCGGAGATGGGACGAGGAATAATTTGGGAGGCGGGGACGAGGAGCGGGGGAGTAATTATTTTCGTGTTTCATTTTCTGACTCTAGAATATCTCTATTTAAAGAGAAATTCTTGTCTTTTAGTGGTAGAAGACAACTCTTCCAAAAAATCTGTCAGAAAAACCAACGGGCTAATTAATGCACCAAAATAAAACTGCCATCTAAAATAAGATTTTTATCCAATAGCTAATTAAGATTTTTAGAGACTTCTAGGGGGGGTGTAACTACAAAAAACGGAACAAATAATAGCGGGGTTTTTTAAATCAATTAGCGGGAGTTTTTAACCTACGCAAATAAAACTGCGGGGGTTTTTAACCGTCAGAGTTTCAAGTACCGCAATCATTTTGCAGAGCTTTTTAGAAAACGTTGGTATCGAGTCTATTTGCGGGGTTTTTAAGGGGGTTAATGTTCCTGGGTGTATCAGCAAATACGAAGCGCCTAACAAGAATGGACTGCTGGCCAAACCCAACTCGTCGGCCCAACACGCGCTTGAGCGCAATTCTCGCCGGCGAAATCTCCGCGAAAGCGGTCGGACCTCACAGTATATATACGCCATTCGCATATGGCATCAGTGCACGTTCTCTAACCTTGTGCTATCCGCTCGCGGCGACCTCTCACTAGATCGTCGGAGTGTCTTTGCAGTACCACCGAGGTGCTCGTAGCGTGAAGCCGGGACCGGTCCTTTCACTCATTCAACGGCCACCCATTTGGTGAAACAACAACTACTTCAACACTTCATTGGTCAAGGTACGATCAATTGGCGACCACGATGGGAGGCGAGCGCTATCCTACTCCATTCATGGCTCCACGCGAGCGGCCCCAAACGCGGGCCTCATCTCGGCTCAACCCTCGGGCAACATCCTCAAGAAGAAACCCCGGGGGCGAGCGATGACGATTCATGAATCTCGAGGAATCGCGACAAGAACCCTCGGTGCGGTCGCGGACCGATCTTGGAGCAGTGCGGCCGTGCTCGCACCCCAACTACCGCCCGAGTTGGTTGAGGCGAGCATTGAAGAGCCGTTGCGAGCATGTCACTCGAGCCGTTCTGCAGATCCTCAAAGCAAGAATCGGTGATCGCATGACGAGACGCGCTTCATCTCTCGATGCGAAAGAGGTTCGGTCGGGCGCGCGCGCGCGAAGAGCGGAGAACCCTGCGCCCAACGCCGGCCGTAGCGACACCGCTCCTCCTCCTCGAAGGAGCATTTCTCGCCGAGAGAGCACTACTCATCGTTCTCCGCAAGAAGAAGGCGGGCGCGCAGTCGCCCCCAGCGAGCGTGCGACGGCGCCGTTCGATGTCCTATGATTATGAAGATTCTAGCTACCGATCCCGACGACGGCCGCTCACCCACGCAGGTACTCCTCCAATGAGTCGTCCGGTCACGTCGGTCGAGAAGCAGATCTTGGGATTCTCGAGAAGAATTTGGAAGATTATAGAGATGGAAGAATCGGGGGCGTTTCACATCGGCCAAGGAGAGGCCAAAGCGAGCGAAGGGCTCCTCAACTTCCACCAACCGCCCATCCGGAGGATTTTATGGAATGTCGAACGCGAGGCATGCCTCGCAATGCAACCCTTTGGGTCGAGCGGCATTGAGCGAGCACGGCGTTCTCGGAAATCGGCGTTACAAAATTCGAGAGATCTACGCAAGCCGCCCGATCTCAACAAGTTTGCGGTAGGGGATCCGGACAAACATCTCCGTTACTTCAATAATTACTCTTTGTTATAGGGAATTGGGACCGACCATGAAATGCGTGCTTTTTCCCGGTCGTTGGATGGCCGAGCATTGAAATGGTGGGAGTCTCTGCGACCCAATTCCATCTCCTCATGGGACGACTGGTCGAGAATATTCTTGTCCCTACTACACCGCCAACCGCCAATTTCGATATGAAGAATACTTGGACTCGTTGTTCAAGGAGATAATGAGGCGAGGCGATATATCGACCGGTTTAACTGCGAGGCCGAAAGTCCGTTCGTGACTTGTCGACAAGGACAAGCTAAAATATTTGAAGCGTGGTATTCGACAGGACCACCGGTTCGTAGAAGAATTCACTCTTAACCATTATCGAGGATCTCGATTATTTAACGCGAGGCTAACGTCCACATGGCGTATGAAGAAACTCTGGCAAAGCAAGAAAGGCCGTCCGTGCACGACCTAAAGAAAGAAAGCGATAAAAGCGGCGCCAAAGGGCATGAAGGTCGCCGCGACAATCGGTCGACTTTCGAGATAAGAAGTTCGATCATCGCACTCGGCTAAACACCTCTATTGCCTGATCTATAGCGAGTGCCAAAATAATGAATTTGTGGGAGTAAAGCGGCCCGATCCACTCGTGCTCAAGAAGGGCACGACCGACTAAAAGGTACTGCCAGATTACCACAAGAGCAAGGGTCATGATACTAACGATCGTATGGCCTCAAAGATGATATTGAAGAGCTCATTCGAAAGGCAAGTTGGGAAAGTATGTGAGGTCGGAGGAAGGCGACCGACCTCGAAAGCGGCAAAGAAACCGATCGGACGGAGGAAAGGCGCTCTAGTTGTGTCAGCGCCCCAAGACAAAGACCGGTCTCGAAGATCGAGCGCTCCACGGTCCGAGAGGTCGCATAGCGTTGCAATGGTCATTCACGGTGGAAACCCGTTGGACCGTAGAGAATCAAATAAAGCCACAAAAAGAAAGTGGGACGAGCTCCTGATGGTCGGTTCAACATCAACAGTCCCACCGGTCTCGAATAGACCCCTCATCTCGTTCGGAGATAGCGACCTACACGACGGCAGGCGAGCGATTACGTTAGTTGGTCGTCGAGCGATTATGGCCAATACGAAGTTCAAAGAATTACGGTCGACTGGGGTAGCTCGCCAACATCATGTTTGAAGGCTTGATTGACAAGATCAAGGTTGATCGGAGCGAGATAATTCCCCAGGCCGAGCCTACCCCCCTAACGGGCTTCAACGGAGCGATCACCTACCCGTTGGGAACGATTGAACTCATGGTCACCTTTGGTGGCGACCTTTGAGAAACGCCGTGCGGGGCCGGTCCGCACGACATTCCTCGTACTCCCCCTCAAATCATGCTATCGGTGTATCATTGGTAGGCCGACCACGGGCAAGCTAGAGGCCGTGGCGTCAGCGGTGCATCCGAAGATGAAATTTACGGCAAAGCGACCCGGTGTAGTTACCCGGCGGCCGATCGAGAAAGCGGCAAGATGGTGCCACGATGCAGATCGACAAATTTGCGATGAGGTAGACCTTGGCCCAAATGTTCGGAAACACCGGTGAAGGCCATCAAGTCAACGTCACCGATTTGGATGCTCGGTATGATCGCACGGTGACCCGGAGGATAACGATGATGACTTAGCGATGGTGAAAAAAGCAGTTGAAAAGGCCGAACCTCATGGAGAACTAATAGATGTGCGGTTGGAGAGCGACCCAACAAAGATAGTTAAGCTCGGTAGCGACCTACACGAGCAAGTAAAGCAAGACCTTGTGCAATGTTTGAGAGACTATCTTTGACTGTTCGCATGGCGGGCATCGACATGCCCGGCATTCCTATCAGTAGCACGCCATCAACTTTCGATCGATGAAGGGGCCGTGGCCGTCGCTTCGAAGAAAGGCGTACTCGAGCGAGGAAAAATCTCAAGCCGCGCAAAGGCCGTTGAGGACCTCATAAAGGCCAATTTCATAGAAGAGATCAAGTACACGACACTGGCTATCCAATGTCGTCTTTGGTTAAAAAGAAGAATGGCAAATGGAGAATGTGTGTAGACTACACCGACCTAAATAAGGCATGCCCGAAGGATGCCTTCCCCGTGCCCAACATTGACAAATTGGTCGATGGTGCCTCGGGCTACAAATTGTGTCTTTTTGGACGCTTACTCGAGGATACAATCAGATCACGATGTATCCCCGATCGACACAAGACGGCCTTCATGACGGATCGGGAAATTTTTAGTACAAGGTGATGCCTTTCGGCTAAAGAAACGGCTGGAGCGACTACCAAATGAATGATGAACAAAATTTTCAAGAAGCGGATCGGTCGAATCTCGAGAGTGTACTTGGGCGACATGATCATCAAAAGTGAGACCGATCCGGATCATGTAAGCGACACGAGGGAAATCTTTGAGGAAGCAAGGAAGAATTCACTCGGACTAAATCCGAGAGAAGTGTACATTTGGGGTGAGTAGTGATTTTTGGGCTTCCACCTAGCGAAAGAGGATGAAGCAAACCACGAGAAATGTAGAGGCGATCGCCGATATGAGGTCGCCCACAACTAAAAAGAAATACAAATTTGAATGGCATGGTGGCCGCTCTATCCAGGTTCATTCCCAAAGCGGCCTGCAAGTCGCTGCCACTGTTTAAACTCCTCAAGAAAGATGTAGATTTTGAATGGACCGACCAATGCCAGCGTGCATTGGATGAATTGAAGCAAGCTTTGACCAATCCGCCAATTATGACTAAGCCGCTGCCGGGCGAGACGCTATACCTGTACTTGGCTATAACGGAAGAAGTTATGAGAGTTGTGTTGGTCAGAGAATGCGATCTGAAACAAAATCCGGTCTACTTTATCAGTAAAGTCTTCGCAAGGGCCCAGTGAGGTACCAGAAAATAGAGAAGTTTGCTCTTGCACTCCTGATTGCTGCTCGAAGATTGAGACCCTACTTTGTGGCCCACCAGGTCGTGGTAAGGACCGATCAGCCAATCAGGCAAGTCCTTCATCGGCCGGACCTGGCGGGACGAATGATAAAGTGGGCGGTGGAGCTCAGTGAATTTGGCATTAAATTTGAATCTAGATCGGCCGCAAAAGCGCAGGTGTTGGCGACTTTATAAATTTGAAATGACTCCTATCCCGGAAGATCAAGGCGAGGCGACACGGATCTTGCACGTAGATGGGTCGATCCAACAAAGCAAAGGAAGTGGAGCCGCCTAATACTAGAAAATTACGAAGGCCCCGGTGTGGAGGTGTCTTTGACTTTCGCTTTCCATACATCGAACAATCGGCCGAGTATGAGGCGTGCATAGGTGGCTGCAACTCGCCGAGGACTTCAATGTCGGCCCGGGTTGAACTTCGATCGGACTCTTGCTTGTTGTCTCACGAGATCAAAGAATTATATGATGCTAAGGGCGGCGTCTTTGAAGAATTACCTAGCGAGTAAGAGAGTTCTTCGCCAGCGATTCGGCCGGTGAAGTGACTCATGTGCCTCGACCGAAAATGTTCGGCGGACATTCTATCGAAACTTGCAAGTCACGAAGACCCCGGGAATCACGAAGTTTGATTCAGAGAGACTAAAACCGCCGAGCGTGTCGACCAAGCCAAGTCGATCATTGAGTGCGTTACGTGTGTCAATACTGATTTGATTGGATCGCCCTATCACGAGATACATTGTTGAAGAGAGAAGAACCGAACGATCCGAAGCAAGCAAAGTTGGTCGGACTTAGAAGCGACCAAGTATTCGGTAATAGAAGGAAAGTTGTACAGAAGAGGATTCTCCTCTCCATTGTTAAGGTGTCTTACGTCGGTCGAAGCCGACCATGTGTTGAGGGATATTCATGAAGGTGTTTGCGGAAGTCACCAAGGTGCACGTTCCATAGCTAAGAAAGCTCTCAGGGCCGGCTATTACTGGCCGACCATGGGACGAGGATGCTAGAAGCTCGTTCGAAGTGCAAGAAATGTCAAGTACATCGCGATGTCCACATTGCACCATCCTCGAATTACAAAGTCTTGTCTCACCTTGGCCGTTAAGCTTGGTGGGGCATGGATTTGCTAGGCCCGTTTCCACCTGCTCCAGGCCAGTTCAAGTTCTTGATCGTGGCGGTAGATTATTTCACAAAGTGGATCGAGGCCGAGCCTCTTGCAACCATCACCTCGGCAAAAGTGAGCAAATTTTTCGGCCGGTGTGTGTTGGCGTTTTGGGATCCTCGGCAACTAATAAGCGACAGCGGCACCGGTTCGCGAGACAAAGGTTCGAGAGAAATGTTGGCCGACTTAGGGGTAAAGCAGCGTTTCACCTCGGTCGAACACCCTCGAACGACGGCCAAGGTAGGCGGCAGCGAGTTATCTGCGTGGTTTGAGGCGAAGACTCGACGGCGAAAGCGGAAGGGGCTAGGTCGAGAGCTACGATCCGTTCTTTGGGCCTCTGGGGCGACCCCTCATTCAACGGCCAGAGTCCCCCCTTCGACTAGTATATGGGGACCGATCTTTGTCATACCCATAGAAATGGGTGAATCGAATTGGAGAACCTCAAATCCCCTACAGTGGGTGACAACGGCCAGAAGCTATTCGAGAAGAATTGGACCTAATTGAAGAGCTGCGCGCACCAAGCGTCACTAAGAGAGCAATTGATCAAAGAAGGTCGCAGCCGGTACAATACTCGCGTGCAAAAGAGAGACTTCACGGTCGGTCGGCTCGTTACGAGCGGGCCGGCGTAGGAAACAAGAATGCACGCCAAGGGAAGCGGCACCAAATTGGGAAGGTCCATACGAGGTCATCAAAAAGAGGCGGAAAGGGGGCTTACAGTGGAAACCATGGATGGGGCGACTATCCCCGAACATGGAATGCGAAAAACTTCGAGAAAATATTACGTTTGAATGTAATGAGCGATTTGAATGTAATGAGCGACCGAACTATAAATGAAAGCGGTGCAGCGCTCTTTTTCCCCGGGTTTTTTACAGAGGCGACCTTTAGAAATATGATGTGTTCTTTACTTTCGCAAGAATGTATGGCCCGTCGCTCAAGATTGCCCGTGGCAAAGGAGCGATCGAAGATTTATCAACTTGATCGGATCGTCGAAGCGATCTACCTCGAAAGCCATCGAAATGGCCCGAGGTTAGATAACCCCCAAACTTGGTCGTCGAATCGATGCATGGCGTGTGCCACCGAGCAGCACGGATGGCGGTCGCCGAGTTGACTCGAGCAGCGCCATCGAAAATGGCCCAAGGGTTAAGTAATAACCCATCGTAACAGGCCGTCGAAACGACCTACCTCGAGAGATCATCGAAATGATCCCAACGGGTGCCATCAAAATGGCCCAATCGAGTGCCATCGAAATGGCCCAAGGGTTAAGTAATAACCCACAAGCGTTAGGTCGTCGAACGCGACCGTATTGAGCGCCACCGAAGTTGGCCCAAAAGAAGGTCACCGAGTTGACCCAATCGAGTGCCATCAGAATGGCCCAATCAAGTGTCACCAAGTGGGCACCGTTTATTGGGTAAGAAATGCCGAGCGACCTAAATCTAAAGTTCGTAAACTTTGAAAAATAGATGCGAAACAATCAGATTCAAGTAAACAAACAAATTAAATGAAAAGAAATTGTCATTACAAACAAGGGACGCCCGGTCGAAGCCGAGCGCCCACTAACTCAAAACGCGCACGGGCGGGAAAATTGTTGTGCCCGAAGGCAAGTAAAACGATTACAAAAATTACACCGCTCGCAGGCGGGCTTCAGAAGAGAACTGTGGCCGGGCGAACAACATTTCCCTGTTCATCGACTTGCTCAGGCAGCATGATCTTGTTGTCCGCCACATAATGGGCAGGATTTATCATCTTCTCATCAAAGTTGATCTTCAAATCTGCATTCAGTGCCCGCGCCTGAGCAAGAGCATTGTAGAACTGCTCGATCGCCGCCTCCCTACCGGCCTGGGCTACCATTTGGATTTTTGCCTCCAGCTCGGCCTTCTCGGCCTCCAGCCTGGCTTTATCCTTCTCCAGGGATTCAACATCAGTCTTCAGAGTGGTCACCTGGCCAGCAAGTTCCTTGTTCCGCTTGGAGAGTTTGGCGGTCCTCCTCACCCTCCGAAGAGCGTCTTTCTTGGCAAGCAAGCTTGTCATACTTCACTGCGCCTCGGTCAAAGCCTTCTTCTTATCAAAGCCACGAGCCCCAGAAATGCAGAGATCGTCCAACTATTAGTCGGTCGATTTAAGACAAAAGAACTAACGGACTGGGAAAGTAAAGTACCTTCAGCTTCGGCCGCAAGCTCGGTCATGATTTTATCTATTCCCAAGCGGAGAAAGCTTGGACCTCCATTGGCTTCTTCTGAACCACTCAAGTTCGACTGTCCCCAAACCCTCGGCGAGAGAATAGGGATGTTGTCCTTGGCGGAATCCATGTTTCGGTCGTCAAGCCTTATCCGCTTTGCGGAGCGATCGTTCGTACAAGGGGACGACCGAACAACTGGCTTTTTCCCTTGGCTCTTGGGAGTGGGGGGCACCTTTGAGGACGATTCAGGAACATCCCCTGGCCGAGCCCCTTCATATTTCTTGGCCCCTGGAATGGTAGCGGAGTTTCAAAGCCCGGCTCGAGCACCTCCCAGTTCTTACCGGCCATTCTTTCTGCGAAATAACGAGTTATGAGTTAGAAGATAAGATTGACAGCAAAAATATAAAGGCAAAGTTCAAAAGCAAACCGATCTCGGCCTCCAGATCCTGGCCCTCGAGCAAGACAAAGGGACGGCAAGGTATGTCGCCCTTAGGTGCGGACGCATCATGCCCGTAACGCCTTGATCATCTCCAAGGATTCCGTGTCGGCCTCGCCCAAATCCTTGTGAGTAAATGTAATCGCTTTGGCCTCCTGCGAAGTGAGCCTCGTTCCACATGATTGGGAAGTAAGGGGACCAAGCATTCCGTCCGGTTGGACCTCGGATATGGCCTTACGGCCTCCTCGGTGGGAACGATCCAAAAATACCGACCTCTCGGGCCGCTCCCAATGATTCTTGGTATGCTTATGATGAGTTTTTCGCATCTTAAAGGAGACTGCTTTGTTAGCCTTCTCCCGAGCGGCTCGGCTCAAAGAGAGTAAAGAAACGGCATGATCGACACGGCCGACCCAGCTTAGTCAAAAGGACTTCAAAAGTTTTTGAAACGCCCATGCGTTAGGGTGGAGTTGAGAAAGGCGACCGATGTGACGCGGGGCGCCACGTTGAAATTCGATAAAAGGAGGGTGATATTCATCCTCTCGAACACGAGCGATACATCGTGAACTTAAGGTTGGCGAGTAAGTTGCAATGTTTTCTCCGTCTTTCATGCCTCTCACCCTCCGGCCCGGCAACTCGTCGGCGGCTCGCCCAGTCGGGCAAGGCAACATGGCCGGCGATAATGATACTCCTATGTGAGCGAAGGGTTTCTGATACCCAAGACATGTCAGATACATCTCGGGCTACGTCTGCTTGAACTTCGGCCGACCCTTCGTTCGATCCTCCGATGTTTACCTCTAGACCAGAGTAACTAGCTGCGGGCTGAACCACTTCTTCCTCGTGGACTTCTTCATTTCGGCCACCACCCGGCCTCCACCATCTCTTCGTCGCGATCGGCGGCACTGCTGACCGTCGTCATCAATGATCACCACGTCAACATCTCCTTCCTCTCCTTCCGCCCGAGATACGATGTTCTCCGGTGGTGGAGTGTTGCACGGCCGCTCCTCAGAATGGGCGGACCGGAACGAGCTCTTCGAGCTAGCCGATCCTCGACGGAAGAGTGGGAACTCGAGCTCGCATCTCAAGAACCGCTTGAAGAAACGGAATCTCTCGCGCCCGAAGGCGACTTGGACTCCTCCTCATGGGGATTGGGCTCGCCCGGCCTCGACATATGTGTAGCAAAAGATTGGGACGGTTTCACAGGGGATACGAGCCGGTCAAACCGTCCGTGGCATGCAAAAACACACTGTGATAAAGGGATCGAGTCGGTCGATCGAGCGAGAACACTCATGAGAGGGGGCGATTTGGCCATCCCTCGACCTGACACCCCCTATCACGAGGCGTGGAAAAGCACGAAGTACTTTCAAGTAAAAACTCAAGTTTAAAAAGTAAAAGTAGAGATCGACCCATACCTTGAACAGATGTTGTGGATCGGTCGCGAGTGACGAAGCGACTACGGATGCAAGTCGGCGGAAAAGGCGAGTCGATCATTTGTGAGAGCATTCGTGAAAGTGTGAGAAATGATCTCGGTGAAGGGCTATTTATAATGCACGGACCCATGGCGCGAAGGGACCGGAGGCGAAGCGTCGCAGCGTTTCATCTTTCGCCAATGGTTGTCTCCAGACAACCTCGGAAACACCAAACGTCATGTCTTAAATGTCAGTAAAGACCAACCGTCGCGTCAGCACGGCCGGCGGTTGGCGAGCGGTCGAAACCGTCCCATCAAGAAAGCAAACGGCCGCGTCCGTTTCGTCAAAATAACTTCACTCCTGGGGGCATCGATTCAAGCCTCGGCCCGCTCTTAAGCGACCTAGGCTTGGGGGCAAGCTGTTCTCGGGTGTATCAAGAATACGAGCGCCAGCAAAGAATCGGGCTGCGGCCCACCCAACTCGATCGGCCCAACACGCCGCTTGAGCGCAATTCGCCGGCCGAAATCTCCGCAAAGCGGTCGGACCTCGCGATATATATCGCCATTCGCATATGGCATCAGTGCACGTTCTCTAACCTTGTGCTATCTCGCGCGGCGACCTCTCACTAGATCGTCGGTGTCTTTGCAAGTACCACCCGAGGTGCTCGGTAGCGTGAAGCCGGGGTGGTCCTTTCACTCATTCAACGACCGGCCCATTTGACGAAACAACAACTACTTCAACACTTCATTGGTCAAGGTACGATCAGTTAAAAACCTCCTGAGAAATAGAGTAATTTTGCAATTGTTTTAACCTCCCCTTAATTCCCTATGCGTATTGAGAATTTTTTTTACCTTATCTCATTACCACATTTTTATTACTAGCACTTATGCATCCTATATCTTACAAAACATTTATTAAACTCAATCAAAACACTAAAAATTTTATTAAAAATATAACTTTGATAACATAATTGTATTTCAAACATTTATTGATTATATATCGTCAAAAGAAATATTTGTAACTACAATATCTAATGTCATACAACTCAAAATTCATAAAAGCTAAAAAGAAATCATATACTAAATATCATAAAAACATCAAACGTTGCCAACACCGAATGATCCTCTTGCATCTATTGGTGAATTAGGAACACTCGGACTCTCACTCGCCTTAAATGACAAAAGAAAAATTTAGGGCCTATTTGATTCTATTTTCAGAAACAGTTTTTTAGTTTTTAAAAAGTTAAAAATTTAAAACTTGTTTGATAAGGGCTGTTTGATTGTGTTTTGTTTTTTTGTTTTTGAAAATTATTTTATGGATCAATTTTTGAAAACTGTTTTCAAGAAAAAAAACTAGAAAAAACCTTTCGCAAACAATTTTTAAAAACTGTTTTAAAGATGAGAAAACTCAAAAACTCATTTGGTTTAATTGTTTTTCAAAATATGATTTAAGAACTAAAAAACTTAAAACTTGTTTGGTAAAATTGTTTTCATTTTTAATATCTTTTTTAAGTTTGAATATAATTAAATATATTTTTAATGTAATATTTATTATATTAAATAATAACAATAAAATAAGAAATGCACAATATATTTTTACCTTAATTTCAAGATTATAATTAAAAACGAATAAAAAGTGGAAAAGCAAAAAAGCAAAGATCCATTAAGATTATAACTAAAAGATATGCATATTAAACTCTATAAGGATAAGTATTCATGATATAAACATCAAGTCAACTCAAATAACAAGTAAATACCCTCCAATGGTTGCACATAAAAGGTCTCTTACGATGAAAATACAATCCATCCAAATATAAGTAGCAACAACACATATGTAAGTAAAGTTATATCCCTAAAGTCGATTTAGCCATTCAAGCTTCTTATCATTAGGCAAGACAATAAACATTTCTCTCTAATCAGGATCCTTATAGACTTATCCAATGCTTTCATATAGGCGCCTTCTGAAGTGTCTTGTATCTCACCAAGAACGGCCACACACTTAGCAAGGGAATAAGAGCCGCCCACACCCAAGATACCTCTCGACTTTTTCATATAGATGTTTTTGCCCATGCTTCGGTGCTTCTCCCATTTGACGTGATGTTAATTCTCTCTTGGATTTATGAGCTTTGGCTTGAATTTTCCGCTTCCTACTAGGTGTGAGGCCCTCCACTTCTTGTATATCATCATCTGAACTATCATCATCGAGATGCACATGACTCCCACTCTCAGTGTTAATATATTGACGTTCCAGCTCATTTTCTTCATCAGTATCCGGTGGATCCTGGGTAAATGAATGATGAAGAACTCTGGTTGCACTATTTTTGTTGAATAACATTCCCATCAGAGCTTATAATGATCACATCCTTGCTTCTGAAACTGAGAAGCTTTATCATGTACCTAAAATAATATGCACATCATCAATATAAGGGCTCATAAGATGAAAATAAAATTCATCCAAATAGAAGTTGCAATATAACCATAAAGACCATAAACATAACATCACTAAAAATGTATCTCATCACCAACAACACATATGTAAGTAAAGTTGTATCCCTAAAGTCTATTTAGCCATCCAAGCTTCTTATCATTAGACATGACAATAAACATTTCTCTCCAATCAGGATCTTTAAACTTATCCAAGACTTTCATATAGGTGTCTTCTAAAATGCCTTGTATCTCACCAAGAATAGCCTCACACTTAGCAAGGGAATAAGAGCGCCCACACCCACATACCTCTCACTTTTCGCCATAGATGCTTTTGCCCATCTTTTGCGGTGCTTTTCCCATTTGACGTGATGTTGATTCTCTCTTGAATTTATGAGCTTTGGCTTGAATTTTCTGTTTCCTACTACGTGTGAGGCCCTCTACTTCTTGTATATCATCATCTGAACTATCATCATCTGGATGCACATGACTCCCACTCTCAGTGTTAATATATTGATGTTCCAGCTCATTTTCTTCATCAGTATTCGATGGATCCTGGGTAGATGAATGATGAAGAACTCCAGTTACACTATTTTTGTTGAATAACTTTCCCAGCAGTTTATAATGATCACATCCTTTCTACGGAAATTGAGAAGCTTTATCATGTACCTAAAATAATATGCACATCATCAATATGTTAAATTATTAATAATTAATAAATAAAATACTAATAAAACCTATAGAAATTTACCTTGAGATAATTATTCCAAACTTCTTCACTTGCGATAGTTGATGTTGGTTTCGCATCTCACCCAAATCCGGTGTCTTGCAAAAATACGTTGAACTCACAATACACGGCTCGTAGCCTATTCATTTTTGTCGTGAGTTGACTTTTTCGCATAGGAACAATTAGTCCTAGAATTCAACCGAAAGCAAAGATTGAATTCTAAGTTCTAACATGAAACAAGACATTTGGCATGTTTCCTTTAGTAAATTCATCGACCATAATTGATGTCAATGAAACGTTTAGTTAAAGAAGCTGGGCCAAGCTCTCGATCATTAGTGTCGGCACGATCGCCATCTATATACAATAAATAAGTTCAAAATCGATCAAGCAAACTAGAGCTATCTAAAATCTTAAGATTATGTAATGTAACTCTATCAGGGTACACTACGCCAGAATTGTAAAAAGAGATCGCCACCTTTAGTAGCGTTTATAAAAACGCTACCCATTTTAATAACACGCTACACCATTAGTAGCGTTTTAATGTAAAACGCTACCAATTAGGTAACACGCTAGAGCGGATCCTAGCGCTTTTACTTAAAAGCGCTAGCAAATTAGAAAACACGCTAGACGGATCCTAGCGCTTTTATTCAAAAGCGCTAGCCAATTAGAAAACACGCTAGATAGATCCTAGCGTTTTTATAAAACGCTAGGTATTTAGTAAACACTCTAGACGGATCCCTGCGCTTTTATTCAAAACGCTAGGTATTTAGAAAACACGCTAGATAGATCCCTAGCGTTTTTATAAAACGCTAGGTATTTAGTAAACACTCTAGACAGATCCCTAGCGCTTTTATTCAAAACGCTAGGTATTTAGAAAACACGCTAGATAGATTCCCTAGCGTTTTTTAGAAAACGCTAGGTATGGTTAATAAATATTTTTTTGTTTCCTATTGAGCTACTTCCTTCTCTCGCCTAACACTCTCACCGAAATGCAAAATCACTCACCCGTAAACATAAAACCCTAACACCCTAACTCAAATTAACATCATCTCTCTCAAGGAAAATCATCTCTCTCGGTGAACATCATCTCTCTCACTCGGACAACATTGGTGAGTTTTTTGTTCCTTGCTCTGTTTCTTGTTAGATATTAATTGTGGGTTCTAGTTTAGAAATATATTAGTTTTGTCACTTGTGCACACTAGACTCTTCTTTTTTTTTTTACCACTAGCCTCTTCTTGTTAAACATAAATTAATTATTTGGAAGACTAGACTATATGGTTCCTTTGTCTTGACCAAAGGACCGAGAATAGAAATAGAATATGATATAGATATAGCTTGGGAAAATAAGGAGTGGATTTGAAAAAATTTTAAAAGAGGAATTTTTGTTTGTTTTTATATGAATTGATTCTTCATTATATTCGAATTGCTTGATGGGTCATATGTTAAAGTTCTCTTCTCAGGATTTTATTATAAATATAATTTGGAAATTATGGATAGAAATTGGATGTCCGCCAATCGTCTGCATCCAAGGAGTATACATTTGGAGTGGATTATTTTGTGAATTTGTCTTTGTTGAACATTTAGGGACTTCTAGTGGTATGAAATGTCCTTGTTTAAGGTCTTTGTTATGTAAAATCGATTCTTTCTTGAGAGGAGTTGGTACGACATTTAAAAGCGAATGGAATTGATCAAAGTTACACTTGTTGGATAATGCGGTGAGAAAAAGGTGAATCTTCAAATATGAATGATATTAGTAAGAGATATGCGCTGCGGTTGACACGGAACACATTCATTTGATGCGAACGAATTTGAAGAGATGGCAAAGGTGGTTGAAGAGGATCTTAATGATTGTCTGAAATGTTTGAGAAGTTGATAAGCGATGCAGAGACACCATTGTATGCGGGTTGTAATGAATTCACAAAATTATTGGTTTGTGATCAAGTTGTATAACTTGAAAACTCGCCACGGATGGACGGATAAGAGCTTTACCGATTTACTCTCACTTACGAAAGAAATGTTGCCGAATGATAATGTGCTTCCTTCTCGGACGTATGATGCAAAGCAAATGTTGGGGTCTATTGGCTTGAACTATGAGAAGATACACGCGCTTGTCCGAATGATTGCATTTTATTTCGGAATGAACATGCGTTGTTAAAGTCGTGTCCTAAATGTAATGCACCATGATATAAGAAGAAAGAGTCCGCTCCACAAAAGGTGTTGTGGTATTTTCCTATAATTCCTCGATTTAGGCGCATGTATCGTAGTTCGAAGATGCAAAACACTTGACATGGCATGAGGATGAAAGGATTAAAGATGGTATGCTCGACGACACAGATTCTCCGCAATGGAAAAAATCAATATTGAGTATCCTAATTTCGGGGATGACCCGAGAAACCTACGCCTTGCATTGTCTGCGATGGATTTAACCCGCACGGTATCGAGTAGCTCCCACGAATACATGGCCCGTGATTTTGGCGATTTATAACTTACCGCCGTGGCTTTGCATGAAACGCAAATATATGATGCTGTCTTTGTTAATTTCTGGGCCCAAACAACCAGGAAATGATATTGATGTATACTTGGCTCCTTTAATTGAAGACTTGAAGCAAATGTGGGAGGCGGGGTAGAGGTGTATGATGGGTTGAGAGAAGAAAGTTTCACCACGAGGGCTATGATCTTTGGCACAATTAACGACTTTCCGCATACGGCAATCTATCCTGGAGTGCGAGAACAAAGGCGGTGTGCATGCCCTATATGTGAAGATAACACAGATTGGATGTGGTTGGAACATGGTAAGAAGAATATCTATCTTGGTCATCGTAGATTTTTGCCATCAACTCATCACTATCGATTGTGGAGAAAGGCATTTGATGGGAATACAGAAACACGTAGAGCTCCCCCGCCTTTGACGGGCGAACAGGTATTTGAAAAGGTGGAAGATTTGAACATTAAATTTGGGAAGCCTTTTGCGGGAGAGATTGCCAAGCGGGGTGGAAGAAAAAGTCGATTTTCTTTGAGTTGCCATTTGGAAGTCATTATATGTAAGGCATTTCATTGATGTGATGCATGTTGAAAAGAATGTCTTGAAAGTGTCATTGGTACCTTACTCAATATGCCGGGTAAGACTAAAGATACCATCAACTCAAGGTTGGATTTGGTTAGTATGGGTTTGAGACTGAATTGGGTCCGGTAAAAGAAGGGTACACGTACATATCTACCTCCGCAGCTCATACTCTATCTAGAAAGGAGAAACGTCTTTTGTGAGTTTCTTCATGGAGTTAAAGTTCGGAGGATACTCTTCAAATGTGGCGACTCTTGTATCGATTAAAGACCTCAAGTTAAAGTCTCTAAAGTCCCACGATTGTCATGTTCTCATGGAGAATTTGCTACCCATTGGTATACGATCCATTTTGCCTAAGAAAGTGCGTCGGACCTTAACCAAACTTTGTTTATTCTTTAAGGCGATTTGTAGTAGAGTGATTGACACTGGAAAGTTGCCAACATTGCAAAGAGAAATTCTTGTCACTTTGTGTGAGCTTGAGATGTATTTCCCACCTTCCTTTTTTGACATAATGATTCATCTAATAGTTCATCGGTTAGAGAGACACAATTGTGTGGCCCATGTTACATGAGATGGATGTATCCGTTTGAGCGTTACATGAAGATATTAAAAGGATATGTGAAAAACCGATCACGACCGAGGGTTGTATTGTTGAGCGCTACATAGTTGAAGAAGCTGTTGAGTTACGTGACCGCCTATCTATCTAGTCTTGAATATTACGTGGGATTTGCCAAGGTCTCGTCATGCGGGAAGGATTAGTAAAGGGATGACAGGAAATAAATTAGTGATGGTATCAAGGAAAGAACTAGAGCAAGCACACTTGTACGTTCTTCACAATGATAGTGAGGTTGATTCATATGTTGCCAAGCACAAGGAGATTCTTAAGAGTCAATTCAGGGAAAGAAGCAAGTTTGGTTAGCAAAAGAACACAATAGGAGTTTCATAGTGTGGCTAAAACATCACATTGATGGTGAGTGTGTTTGAATCCTACTTGATTTCAAAAGATTGAGATGGTTAGCAAAAGGTCCAAATATACATGTCTTCTCTTACAATGACTATCTAATGAAGCAGTGCACTTTCTATACAAAAGAACAAGATGATCGAGTAAAATGCAAAATAGTGGGGTGACTCTTGTAGCTCATTCTATGCATGCATCCGAGTGCAAAGATAGAAAATCCCATATATGCGAATATGTCTTACTTTGGCTTCATTGAACACATATGGGAGTTGGATTACAATATGTTTGAGGAGCACTGTGTTCAAATGTGAATGGGTTGACAATAATCTTGGTTTCTGATTGATGAATTAGGGTTCATGCGGGTGAATTTCAACAAGTTAGGATATAAAGATGAACCTTTTATTTTAGCATCGCAAGCTCAACAAGTGTTTTATGTCACCGATCCGATTAATATCAATTGGTCTATTGTTCTATTGGTGACAAAAAATTTGTGTATAACAACGATGATGATGAAGCACCCGATGATGTTGGTGTTGAGGGCGACCCGTTCTTGAGAACATCGGAACCAATAATAGGGAAAATACTTCTATAGAGGATGTTGTATATTTTAGAAAAGATCATAATGATGGAATTTTTATTCGTCGGAAAAAATACCAAGACGCGAATTGCAAACAAAATTTTATCTAGGAAAAGGAAAAGGTAATATAGACTTAATGATTTCTCGTTATTTTTATTAATAGATAATTATTATATTGTTTTTGTAAATTTAACAATAACATGGATTATGTTATATTGCAGTCGGATGGCATCACTTAGTGATCATGAGATCTAGTGGTCAAGGCAGGTAGTCATATATGGTATAGCTTTAATTTGTAGCTACTTTTGAGTTTCATAATGTAAGTTACTTATTATGTTGTATGATTTGTAAACAAAAATATCTATTAATAGGTTGAATTTTGTGTGTATCTATATATTGGATTGTAATGATATTGGCTGAATTTTGTTGGAATGATATTTGATGAATTTTCTTTGGAAGGAATGAATTAATAGGTTGTAATTAAAAAGGAGAATAAACAAAAATAAAAAAATAATTAAAAAAATCAGTCAATAGGTAGCGTTTTAGAGTGAAAGCGCTAGAAATGAAGTTAAAAATTCATTCAATACCTAGCGTTTTAAAGTTAAAGCGCTAGGAATTGTAAAGAGAGAGCTAGAGGATCCCTAGCGTTTCTGTAAAACGCTAGGAATGCTAATAAAGGTGCTATAGCATCCCCTGGCGTTTTACATAAAACGCTAGGAATGCTAGTAAAAGGTGCTATAGCATCCCTAGCGTTTTTAAAGAAAACGCTAGGAATGCTATAGCACCTTTTACTAGCATTCCTAGCGTTTCATCAAAACGCTAGGAATGGTAAACACGGCGCTAGTTGATCCTAGCGTTTTACATAAAAGCGCTAGGAATGCTAGTAAAAGGTGCTATAGTATCCCTGGCGTTTTACATAAAGCGCTAGGAATGCTAGTAAAGGTGCTATAGCATCCCTGGCGTTTTTCGTAAAACGCTAGGAATGCTATAGCACCTTTACTAGCATTCCTAGCGTTTCTTAAAACGCTAGGAATGGTAAACACTGGCGCTAGTTGATCCTAGCGTTTTATGTAAAAACGCGCTAGGAATGCTATTAAAATTTTTACAAAGCGCGGCCTCTCATCTCCTCACACACTCACGTACAACCCGAACTCATCTACCTAACTTTTCTCCACGAACAACCAGAACTCATCTTCGTTCATCTTCGTTCATCGCACCTCTTCGTTCATCTTCGTTCATCACCGTTGCACATTTCGTTTCATCTCCACGCACAACTGGTTACCCATTTCTTTCATCTCCACGCACAACCAAGGGTTACCCATTTTCGTTCATCTCCACGCACATTTCTCGGTATGGATTTTCTTTTTCTCCCGATTGTATTGTACATAGATTGCCACCTTTGCTTGCATGTTAGTTATAACAATGTTACGTTATTGAACAAAAGATTTGATACTAGTCTGTACATGGCTTCTAGGTTACTCTTACTCTAGGTTTACTCTAGGTTACTTAGTGCATGTTAGTTATAACAATGTTACATTATTGGCATTTTGAACAAAAGATGAACTCTTGATACTAGTCGTGTACATGGCTTCTAGGTTACTCTTACTCTAGGTTTACTCTAGGTTACTTAGTGCATGTTAGTTATAACAATGTTACTGTTATTGGCATTTTGAACAAAAGATGAACTCTTGATACTAGTCTGTACATGGCTTCTAGGTTACTCTAGGTTTACTCTATGTATGTTTACTCTAGGTTACTTAGTGCATGGCTTTGACCATTACTTTGTGCATGGCTTCTTCTATATTTTGTTAAGTGTTTGTTGGTTCTAAACAATTAGAAAGCTAAAACTCACTCGAGTCTTATTCATTTGGGTGATTGCAAGTCAGATGGCATCACATAGTGATCACGATAGTAGTCAGGGTGGTGATGGGGGTGATAGAAACACAAAGAAGTTCACTCCCCGAGGAATTACATCGAAAAAGAATATCGTCAATCGGATAAGTAAAGGACACGAGAAATATAAGGTAAGTTAATTACTAATTATTAATGTTGTTCTCTACCTTTCCAAGTTATCTAATTATTTAATGATTTAATTATTTAAGGTCCGATGGAGTGTTAAAGGTTTGCCAATTGGAGACAACGGCACAAATTTAATTAGCTTTATTGGTACTAAGGTGAAGCAAATCTTTCCAATTTCAATTAAAAGTTGGAATGAGAAAGATAATCGAGTTTTGCCTAAAGCTGAAAGATGATTTTTGGGACTTAATACGGTATATAATTTTAGACCTCTTTAATAATCTTATTTAGTGATTTTTAGTTATATTTATTTAATCCATTTTTATGTATAACTAGAAACACTTTGATGTCGATGAGTCAGAAGAGATTGGATCTTGAAGGAAGCGGGAAGGTTGCATAGGGCTTACGAGGCGATGTGGGGAAAAAGTATTCAAACGTCTGATGGGACCATCGGACAGAGCCTCAAAGATTGTATGCGGGAATTATAACTAAGGAGGAATGGACCAAATTTGTAGATATACGCACTTCTGAGATCCGGATTTCTGGTTAGTATATTAATTATTTAAGTTATATATATATTTCACAAGTAGATATCATTCATTAATGTAGTAGTATCTTTTAAATAGAAAAAGAGCAAAGCGAATAAAGAAAGAGCTTCTAATCCAAGTACCCTTATAGAGGAGGTTCTAGTGGATATCAAATTCTCGAAGAAAGATTGGTAAGAAATTAGTTTAATTTATTATGATTTAATGAATCTTTTAATTTACGAGTTGATTAACAATTATTAAACTTAAATAGTTCTTTGGAAGAGGGAAAGATCCAACTCAAGAATCCTTGATAAATGCGATTATGCGGTTAGAGGCCCGACAAAACAAGGATGGGGAGATTGTGGATCCGAAAACTAAGGAGGTCAAGGACAAAATTGTAAGTATTTTTTTTAATCCGTTACTCGATTTTTTTTGACACGTGAACATATTTTTTATTGTCGATTAAATTTCGTTGACACTTGTTTATTATTTCTATCCGTTACTCGATTTTTTTGACACGTGGACATATTTTTATTCTCGATTAAATTTCTTTGACACTTGTTTATTATTTTTATCCGTTACTCGATTTTTTTGACATGTGGACATATTTTTATTGTCGATTAAATTTCACTTGACACTTGTTTATTAATTTTATCCGTTATTTATGTTTGTGCATCAGCAAAGCATATCACAATCTGTATCACAAGGAGATTTAACAGATTGTGATGGTCACCAAGATGTCCTTGCTCGTGCCTTGGGAAGGGAAGAGAGACAGGGTCGGATTAGAGGTTATGGATATGGGATTCCTCCGACAACTGTGTTTGGGCCAAAGAAGAGCCAAAGCAAGGGTGCGGGGATTGTAAAGTCATGGCGGAAAAGTATGACGAGCTATCCAAGAATGTTCTTTGTGCTAATGGAAGAGAGAGATGTTTAAGCGACTCTTGGCACAAAGGATTGGTGCACCATCCCCTGCTTTGCACCACCCCTGCTTGAACCTATTGAGCTCTTTGCACCCCATGCGCGCCCGAGATAGTTTGCACCATCCCTTCAACACGGTATTTAACAAAACTCGACTGCTTTTTTGTACAATTGTATTTGATAAAATTATCATGTATATTTATTTTTCTTTATAATTGATTTAGGATAACTGTGAGTGTGAGCTATATATTGCAAACCCACATCGAAAGGTTGCAGTGGGTTTGATATGTAACCAATTGAGTGCCACACTGCACAATCAGGCCATGCCTGAAAACCATTTGAGAGTTAGGGTAGACTATTCAATAGAGAAGTCGCACCATTGCCATTCCAATTGCTAATGCGGATATATTTCTTGTGGATCAAGCGCTTAGTACTTTTGTGGCATGGCTTTGAACAACTTGTCGTTGTAAGTGACAATATTTTTGTTAATAATTAAATGACTATAATGTGTGTTAACTAACTAGCTAATTAATCATTTTTTTAATATATACTAGGTACCCCATGTGTCCCGACCTTCCCCTTCCATGAAAGTTTCCCAACCTTCCCTTCCACTACCAAACTCTCTCGACCATCTTCTATACTGACCAGTCCAACATGTTGGTCAATTTCCCAATGATGAATTCGAGAACTACATCGATTCTCTAAAGGTCCACATTCAAAAAATGAACCAGACGACTCGATTTTTTTACCGCCCGATAACATTGTGGGCTGGAGCAGATTGGTAATGATCAACATCGAGGATATGAAAGCTATAGTTGAGATGGATTGGGCCACTTGCCAATCGATATCGAGTATACGAGGTATGTATTAAATTATTTGTACACAATAGTTGTTTATATTAGAGTATATATATGAGGATCACGAAAGTTGTATATATATTATTTATAGGTTTTTGTACAATCGTCTTTGGTCCCTTCTCAACGGACACGAAGTATTTCTTCTTGTGTCCGGCTTGTATAGTTGTGTTTCATAAAGGTAACAGAGGAACGCATTAAGACTATAAAGAGTGAAGTACAAAGTTATATCCATTCACGCTTCATGGAAGCCAAGCATTTGAAGAGGCGACTCTTTATTTTTGGCACCACTCAATAATGGGTGAGAAATTTAGTCTTCAATCACTTGTTTAATTATTTTGAGGATTGTATTATAGTGTAAATTAATGTGTACTCATTCGTTCTTCATTTACTTGCAGGCAACATTGGGTACTCTTTGCAATAAACCCTAAGCACAATGTTGTCTATTATCCGGATTCACTTCAAGGCCATTACAACGTCTCTACGAAGACTTCGTAGAATCGGTTGAGAGGTGTGTATGTGTAACCCTCTCATTTTAATTTGTATAATTTAATATATGTTTTTGTTCAACTTAACGTTATATATATATATATGTATGGCGTTACGTTGCTTTGAAAGAATACTTGGGATTATCTACAAGTAAAACAAGATGGCTACCCATAATCGTAAGCTTTTTAAGAATCATTCTTATAATTTTAATTGATTTTTGGTCATAAAAATGTGACAATTAAGTTATAATCTTTTGCTTTGTAGTGTCCTAAACAACCAAATAGCAATGATTGTGGGTACTATGTTATGAGGTTTATGAAGGAGATTATCACTCATGACAAAGTAACAATCCCAACCAAGGTAACTACTTAGATTTCTTTTTATATTGATATTATAATACTTACTCAAATTTAATAAACATTTTAATTCTAATTTTATTTCATTTTATTTTGATATTTTCCCGACTTCAAAAAATCGAGAATTACTCTCTGTGAAGAACTTACAGATAAGGGGGAGTGGTGCCATTATGTTTCTAGCTTTTTGTAGCAAGTTTTGAGATTCATAATAGTTTAGTTATTATTTATGTTGTATATATTGGATTTATATTATGTTGTAAGTACTTCTTAGAATGATATATATTGGATTGGAAATATTATTTGATGAATTTTGTTGGTGAATTTTGTTTGAATGATATATTGGATTGGAATGTATTTTTGAATTTGTTGAAAAGGAATGAATTTATAGGTTGTAATTAAAATGGAGAACAAACCAAAATAAAAAAATATTTAAAAAAATTCGGTCAATAGGTAGCGTTTTAGAGTGGAAAACGCTAGAAATGAAGTTAAAAATTCATTCAATACCTAGCGTTTTAAAGATAAAGCGCTAGGAATTGTAAAGAGGAGCTAGAGGATCCGCAGCGTTTTTCTGAAAAACGCTAGGAATGCTAATAAAAAGGTGCTATAGCATCCCTAGCGTTTTATATAAAGCGCTAGGAATGCTAATAAAAGGTGCTATAGCATCCTAGCGTTTTATATAAAACGCTAGGAATGTTATAAGCATCCCTAGCGTTTTATATAAAGCGCTAGGAATGCTTAAAAAGGTGCTCTCTGACATCCTAAGCGTTTTTATATAAAGCGCTAGGTATGGTAGTAATAAAAGGGCTATAGTATCCCTAGCGTTTTAATTTAAAACGCTAGGAATGGTAGTAAAAAGGAGCTATGGGATCCCTAGCGTTTTATTTAAAGCGCTAGGAATGGTAGTAAAATGAGCTATGGGATCCTAGCGTTTCTGAAAACGCTAGGAATTGTAAAAAGCGCTGGGTCAATGGCTAGCGTTTTATATAAAACGCTACGTATGTCTAAAACACATTTGGGTAAATGGCTAGCGTTTCTTAAAACGCTACTAATGGGGTGTACGCATTAGTAGCGCCAGCTTCTCTAGCGTTTTAAAACGCTACCAATGCCCAAAAAAAACGCTGACAAAGCTTGTACGCTGGCGTAGTGGTATTATTAGAACTAGCCAATGCCAGTGCTTAGAACTATCCAAAAAACTTGAAAGAATGAACACAGAATATGAACAAAGTGTGTGTGATAAGAAACCTGTGAATAAAGTGTGTATAAAATGTATTCCATTTCCATCTTCTAAAACAAAATGGTTTAAATCAAACCCCATTGTGAAGCCCTTAGTCAGGTTTTAAATGAAAGTAATGTTACCTATTCAGCTAGCACGACAATGATTGGGAGGGGCGGTTGAGACAGGCGCAACATCAGAGGAGGAAGCAGGCGCAACGAGAAAAGAGGAGGCAGGCCCAAAGAGGAAGAGGCGGGCATGACAAAATGCGATCAACGATTTGTGTTCTTCATGTTCTTTTAAAAAAACACAGTTATTGTTTAGTTTATCTTTCTTTCTAATCAATAATTAAAAACAACATAATGTAAATATTGTTCAATGCTAGCAGCCTAGCACATAACAATAGGCTGCAGAGTCATTGATAAACCAACACTGTTACTGATTTTGAACTTATTTATTGTATATAGATGGCGACTAGTGTTGACACTAATGATCAAGCACTTTGGCCCGGTTCTGTAACTAAAGGTTTCATTGACATTATGGTCGATGAATTTACTAAAGGAAACATGCCAAAGGACTTAATTCATGCTAGAACTTGGAATTCAATACTGCTCGGTTGAATTCTATGAGTGATCATTCCTATGCGAAAAGTCAACTCACGACAAAAATGAATAGGCTACGAGCCATGTATCGTGAGTTCAACGTACTTTTGCAACACACCGGATTTGAGTGAGATGTAGAGACCAACACTGTTACTGCAAGTGAAGAAATTTGGAATAATTATCTCAAGGTATATGCTTTAATTTCTATAGGTTTTGTTAATATTTTATTTATTAATTATTAATAATTTAATATATTGATGATGTGCATATTATTTTAGGTACATGATAAAGCTTCTCAATTTCCGTAGAAAGGATGTGATCATTATAAACTGCTGGGAAAGTTATTCAACAAAAATAGTGTAACTGGAGTTCTTCATCATTCATCTACCCAGGATCCATCGGATACTGATGAAGAAAATGAGCTGGAGCGTCTATATATTAAAATTAAGAGTGGGAGTCATGTGCATCTCGATGATGATAGTTCAGATGATGATAAATAAGAAGTAGATCGAGGGCCTCACACCTAGTAGGATACAGAAAATTCAAGCCAAAGCTCATAAATCCAAGAGAGAATCAACATCACGTCAAATGGGAAAAGCACTGGCAGCATGGGCAAAAGCATCTATGGTGAAAATTGAGAGGTATGCGAGTGTGGGCGGCTCTTATTCCCTTGCTAAGTGTGTGGCTGTTCTTGGTGAGATACAAGGCATTTCAGAAGACACCTTAATGAAAGACTTGAATAAGTTTAAGGATCCTGATTGGAGAGAAATGTTTATTGCCGTGCCTAATAATAGAAGTTTGGATGGCTAAATAGACTTTACTATAGGGATATAACTTTACTTACATATGTGTTGTTGGTGATGAGATACTTTTTTAGTGATGTTATGTTTATGGTCTTTATGGTTATATTGCTACTTATATTTGGATGGATTTTATTTTCATCTTATGAGACTTTTTATGTGCAACCAAAGAACCTTAGAGGGTATTTACTTACTATGAGTTGACTTGATGTTTTTGTCATGGATATTTATCCCTATAGAGTTTAATATGTATATATTTTAGTTATAATCTTGATGGATCTTTGCTTTTTTGTATAGTCTTCACTTTTTAACATTTTATTCGTTTTTTTTTTGAAGCAAAAATGAAATATTATTCTCATTTTTAATTATAATCTTGAAATTAAGCTAAAAATATATTGTGCAGTTCTTATTTTATTGTTATTATTTAATCTATTAAATATTACATAAAAAATATTTGTAATTATATTCAAACTTAAAAAAGAATAATGAAAACAATTTTACCAAACCATTTTAAGTTTTTGTTATTAAATCATATTTTGAAAACAATTAAACCAAACGAGTTTTTGAGTTTTCTCATCTTTAAAACAGTTTTTAAAAATTGTTTGCCAAACAGGTTTTTTCTAATTTTTTTTTTGAAAACAGTTTTCAAAAATTGATTGATAAAACAATTTTCAAAAACAAAAACACAATCAAACAGGCCCTTATAAAACAAGTTTTCAATTTTTAACTTTTTAAAAACTAAAAACCAATTTCTGAAAACAGAATCAAACAGACCCTAAATATTTCTTTTGTTATTTAAGGCAATTGAGAGTCCAAGTGTTCCTAATTCACCAATGGATGCAAGAGGATCATTCGGTCTTTGCAACGCGTTTGGTTTTTAGGATGAATTAGTATATGATTTCATTTTAGCTTTTATGAATTGAGTTGTATGACATTAGATATTGTAGTTACAAATGTTTCTTTTGACGATATAATCATAAATATTTGAAATACAATTATGTTATCAAAGTTATATTTTTAATAAAATTTTTAGTGTTTTGATTGAGTTTAATAAATGTTTTATAAGATATATGATGCATAAGTGCTAGTAATAAAAATGTGGTAATGAGATAAGGTAAAAAAATATTCTCAATACGCGTAGGGAATTAAGGGAGGTTAAAACACTTGCAAAATTACTCTATATCTCAGGAGGTCTTTAACCCCCCTTAAAAATCCCCCGCAAAAGACTCGATACCAGTGTTTTCTAAAAATCTCCGCAAAATGATTGCGGGACTTGAAACTCCGGCAATTTTAAAAACCTCCGCAGTGTAATTTGTGGATGTTAAAAACCCCCGCTATTTGTATTTATTAACTGACAATTAGTTAAAATATCTGTTTATTTTACCCGCTCATATCCATTAAGCTAATCGCCTTCCCATCACGGATTTTATCCGCAAACATTGTGTGTGGGTATAAGTTTTTTGCCATCCCAAATTTTTATCTGCAGATGTCTGCGGGTATGTATATTTTTGCATAAAACTTATTTTTGGGTCTGATATAATCCCTCCATTCAAATTTAGTCCAAAGTTTATCCTCCACTTGTTTCACTTATCAAGATGCCATGTGAACTTTATTAATAACTAGGACGATTACCCGTGCGATGCACGGGGAGGTGATTAACAGACCTACAGATATAGTTTTGAAAAAACATCAAAATTTTATAAACGGGGTACAAAAATACGCAACACATATATATAAGACGAAGAGGCAACAATAGCCTTTGGTGGGATGAGGCAACAAAGTCGGTCCAAAAATATAGAGTGAGGCATAGTTATCAAAATCGGGATTCTACTCCAGATCGGAGGGGGGTAGCAAAATCGTAAATCGCAAAATCGTAAGTAAAATCGGAAGATTCTACTAAAAAAAAAGTGTATGAATTTGTAGAATCGGGGAGGGGTTAACAAAATCGTAAGTAAAATCGTAAGTAAAATCGTAAGATTTTAATAAAATGCATACATTACTATTATCTAATATAATGCATAAATTCATAAGTCTTGATCAAAATTAAACAACTAACAAGCAACAACCAATCATAAAGTCTTGATCAAAATTAAACAACTAACAAGCAACAACCAAATCATAAAGCCTAAATCAAATCATTCAACGTGATATTAGGCATATCACCCATAATATCTTCATCTTCATCTTCATTAATAGCAACATATTCCCCATAATCATTCCCCTCATAATCATCCCTCACATAATCATCTACATTATGATCTTCATCATCACATCCATCACGACCTTCATCATAACCTCCATCTTCATCACCTCCATCATCTCCTCCATCATCACTTTGGGACAATATTTGCATTTAATTTTGTCGCCTTCAAGGCGTATTAGTGTAAACCACCTACATCTTGTCATTGCCGGGAGCATTTTTCGGTGGTGGGCGTTTAGAATTCGTCCCAACACTCGGGGTTGATGCGGTTAAAATAGAGAGGTCTACTACTACTTGTTCGACCATACAAACACTGTAGCAAAAGCAGAGAGAGCAGAGAGGAATGAAGAATCAAGAGCGAAGATGATGATGATTGATGAGTGAGAGTAACGATTTTACCTCTTGCAGAGAAGAAGCGAAGTTGCACTTCCGAGCGAAGTTGCACTTGCAGAGAATGAAGAGCGAAGATGATGATGATGATGATTGATGAGTGAGAGAGCTGCGACTGCGCGAGAGATGGAGCGGCAGAGAGCCGCGGCGAGAGAGCGAGAAACGGCAGCAGCGAGAGGGCGTGAGAGAGAGAGAGAAAGGCGTATGCGTGAACTATATGCACACCGGGTCGAGAATCGGGTCAAAAAAACCCGGCCCAAATCATCGTGAAATTAGGGTTCCAGTAGCCCTTCAATTTGGGATTTTTAGTGGAATCGTAAGTAAAATCGTAAAATCGCGGATTTCACTCAAAATCGTGGGATTCCACTTCAATTTGGGATTTTTTTGCAATCTTGAATCGTTGAGGCTTGGTAAAATCGTAAAATCGTGGGATTTTGGGATTTAAATCCCGATTTTGATAACTATGGAGTGAGGGTATATTGGTAAACAGTGGGGTACAAAATGAGGGGTACATTTTGATAATAAAAAAAAGTGTTGGACAAAAAAAAATTTGTCAGGAGTATGTCGGTCCAAAAATATAGAGTGGGGGTATTTTGGTAAATAGTGAGGTACAAAATGAGGGGTATATTGGTAAATGGTGGGGTATAAAATATAGAGTGGGGGTATGTCGGTCCAAAAATATAGAGTGGGGGTATATCGGTAAACAGTGGGGTACAAATGAGGGGTATATTGGTAAATGGTGGGAATGAAATATTCCCACCAAAAGTGGATAAAAAATGGACCAAAAAAACAATTTTCAGGGGTATGTCGGTCCAAAAATATAGAGTGGGGGTATATTGGTAAACAGTGAGGTACAAAATGAGGGGTATATTGGTAAATGGTGGGGTACAAAATATAGAGTGGGGGTATGTCGGTCCAAAATATAGAGTGGGGGTATATTGGTAAACAGTGGGGTACAAATGAGGGGTATATTGGTAAATGGTGGGAATAAAAGTTTCCCACCAAAAGTGGATAAAAAAAAGTGTTGGCCAAAAAAAAATTTGTCAGGTGTATATCGGTCCAAAAATATAGAGTGGGGGTATATTGGTAAGCAAGTAAGTACAAAATGAGAGGTATATTGTTAAATGGTGGGAATAAAATTTTCCCACCAAAAGTGGGGAAGTCAACGATTGTGTATTAATAGTTCTCGGTTAGAGTGAGGGTATATTGGTAAACAGTGGGGTACAAAATGAGAGGTACATTTTGATAATAATTAAAAAAAGTGTTGGAGAAAAAAAAATTTGTCAAGGGTATGTCGGTGCAAAAATATATAGTTGGGGTATATTGGTAAACAGTGGGGTACAAAATGAGGGGTATATTGGTAAATGGTGGGGTACAAAATATAGAGCGGGGGTATGTCGGTTCAAAAATATAGAGCGGAAATATATTGGTAAACAGTTGGGTACAAAATGAGGGGTATATTGGTAAATGGTGGAGTAAAAAATATAGAGTAGGGGTATGTCGGTCCAAAAATATAGAGTGAAGTCATTGCAGAAGCAAGTGAGTCTGACAAATGAGGATATATTGGTAAATGGTGGAAAAAATATTTTCCCACCAAAACGGCTATTAAAGCCGGTTCAGCCTTAATAGATACCGATGTGTCATCCACGCGACATGTATTGACATGGATTTTTGACTATCCAGTTAATATAAAACAAATAACAAGGACGAATTATTGAAATGCAGAATAACTTGGAGAAAAAATTAGTGACTAAGAACAAAACTGGAATGGAAAGTATTTTTTAGGGGCAAAGACATAAAAGAAACCTAATATACTAGTTTCGGGAACGACTTAGATTCTCTTTAAAAGATAAATTGAGGGAATATTGAAGTGATTACTTCATTGAATTTCATATGGAATCAACTGAACTGTTCATACAAGTGATCTAAGCATTTATAGTGCACCTTGTTGGAATATTAATAAATGTGTATTAGTTAGTATTTTGTTGTATTAATTTTTTGTATTTGTATTTGTATTGTAGCCCATTGTATTGTATACGGTACCTTTAGTGAGTTAGGTACTCAGTTAGTTTTAGCTCTAACTGCTTCAGTTAGTAATTATCTTTGTAATTCATTCTTCGAGCTCTTCTCATATAAGAGCATCACTTGTACACAGAGAAACTCAATTGAATACAATGGCAGTTCACACCAAAATCTCTCTACCAATTCTCAACAATTGGTATCAGAGCTCTTAGGGGCCCTGATCCAAGAAACCGCAGTTTCTCGTGAGAAAGATTGAAGATCTTCGCGTGTGTATCGTGTTCATTGCGATCGGTGTAACAAAGGAGTATTCAAGTGCTTGATTCTGCAAGAAAGTATTCATTTGACCTAGAAGTTCAAGAATCCCTAAATTGAAGTTCATGCAAAGTGAATCCATGGCGGAACGAGAATTTCTTCAACCTTCGATTCCCAAATTCGACGGGCATTTTGATCACTGGTCGCTATCGCTGGAGAATCTTCTCCGATCAATTGTGACAACGAGAATTCCAACTCTCTAGCTGCAAACGCTACGCCGGAGAATGTGAAAGCGGCTGATGATGCGAAATTAAAAGACTTATAAGGCGAAGAATTACCTCTTTCAATCAATTGAAAGATGTATCATAGAGACAATCACGAAGAAAGACACGACGAAAGAAATTTGGGATGCTATGAAATAACGATACCAGGGCTCAACCAAAGTTAAAAGGGCTCAATTGCAAGCGTTGAGGAAGGAATACGAACTATTGCAGATGAAAGATGGCGAAGGTGTGAACAATTAAGTGGCAAGAGTCTTGATTGTGATAAACAAGATGAAAGTGCAAGGGGAAAGCATGGATCAACTCACCATTGTTGAAAAGATTCTCCGTTCAATGAACCTCAGGTTTGAGTATGTTGTTTGTTCTATTACTGAGTCTAAGGATGTAGATACTATGACTGTAGAAGAATTAACTAGTAGTTTACTTATTCATGAGTCCCGTATATGAATGGTATTAGTCATAGTAAGGAAGAAGAACAAGCCTTAAAAGCCACCATAGGAGGTAGGGGAGGAGGATCTAGAGGTAGATGAAGAGGACGTGGTAGAGGTAGAGGAAGAACAGGTGGGAAAGAACCCATAGAATGTTATAAGTGTAAGAAGTTTGGGCATTACCAATATGAATGCCGAACTTGGGATGAGAAAGATAGTAAAGATAGTTCGGGAGCAAATTATACTGAGAATTTGATGAGGAAGAGGTGATTTTGTTGATGATGCAGACCGATCAAGAGAAGGATCTTGAGGGTTGTGGTTTCTTGATAGTGGTTGTAGTAACCACATGTGTGGTATAAGGAAACAGATTCTTCAAGTTTGATGATACATTTAGAGAAAACGATTAAATTGGGAAATGGTACAAAGATGATAGTTCAAGGAAAGGGTAGTGTGAAGATAAAGATTGTTGGTATTGTTCAAATTGTCACCGATGTTTACTTTGTACTGAATTAAAGAATAATCTTCTTAGTATTGGACAATTGCAAGAGAAGGGATTGAAGATAGTATTTGAAGACAACAAATGTAAAGCATTTCATAAGGAAAAGGGACTCATTATCAGCAACACAATGACTAGAAACCGAATGTTCTTGATATCAGGTCAAATTGTTCCTGCTAGTACTAGTTCTGCCTCTTGTTTTCAGGTAGAACAAGGTGATCTAAGTCACTTGTGGCACTACAGGTTTGGACACTTGAGTCAAAAGGGCCTGAACACACTCATTCGAGGAAGGATATGGTCGAGGTCTCCCAAATTACGAGATGGTGAAGATATGTGAAGACTGCCAGAAAGGGAAGCAACACAGAGAAACATTCCCAAAAGAGAGCAATTGGAGAGCTTCAAAGGTGCTTGAACTCGTACATTCAGACCTCTGTGGGCCAATTTCACCAGAATCCAACAGCAATAAAAGGCATTTTATAACTTTTATTGACAATTTTAGTAGAAAAGGTTGGGTTTACTTTATATCTGAGAAGTCTTCTGCATTAGAGGTCTTTAAAAGGTTTAAGGCTAGTGTTGAAAAGGAGTCTGGTGAGTTTATTAAATGCCTTAGGACAGATAGAGGGGGGAGTATAATTCTCTAGAATTTACTAAATTCTGTGAGAATGAAGGAATCAAAAGGCAACTCACAACTGCCTATACCCCTCAACAGAATGGAATTACAGAAAGAAGAAATAGAACCATCATGAACATGGTTAGAAGTATGATGAGTGAGAAGAATGTTCCTAAGAAATTATGGCCTGAAGCTGTAAACTGGTCTATGTATGTTTTAAATAGGAGTCCTACACTTATTGTAAAGAATCAAACACCACAAGAAGCTTGGAGTGGTGTAAAACCTTCCGTGAGTCACTTAGAATATTTGGCTGCATAGGATTTGTACATGTAGCTGATGTTCAAAGAAAGAAACTTGATGACAAAAGTGTCAAATGTGTCTTGTTGGGTGTGAGTGAGGAATCTAAGGCTTATAAGATGTATGATCCAATTACTAAAAAGATAGTAATTAGTAGAGATGTCAAGTTTGTTGAGATAGACAAATGGAAGTGGAACAGGGAAGGTAACTCAAGAGAAACCAGTGACAACATTGAAGATGATGAGGAGCAATTGCAACAAAATGGTGATGCAGAACAGAACACTATCACTGAGGAAAGGGACGCAAACACTACTGACAGGGATGATGCTGCAGATACTGATGATAATCGGAGAAATGATAATGCTAGCACCAAGAGAGATGAAGAACACGATCAAGAAGAAAATGAAATTGAGGAGAGCAAGAGGAGCAGAAAACTGCATGGTGGAATGATTATGACATGGGACAACAAGCTTTATTTGATGAAGTTAGCTTTGCAGTGATGAGTACTTCTGATCCTGTCAATTATGAAGAAGTTGCTCTCAATCCAGTATGGCAACAGGCAATGGATGTGGAGATGCAAGCTATAGAGAGGAACAAAACATGGAGGTTATAGTTGAGTTACCAAAGAATGCTACTGCCATAGGTGTGAAATGGATCTACAAAACAAAGTTAAATGAAGAAGGGAAGGTAGAAAAATACAAAGCAAGACTAGTGGCAAAGGAGTATGCTCAGAAACATGGTATACACTATAATGAAGTAGGCTTAAATACATGTTATCCCCCTGCAAATATACTCATTATCCATTTACCCCCCTGTAAAAATAAAACTTTTAAAAAATACCTTGCAAAAATAAATTATTTCTAGTTACCCCCTTGCTGTTAGATTTTGTTAACAGCGTTAAGTGTATGTTGAAACACTTATTATTTGCAGGGTGGTAAATGGATAATGAGCGTATTTGTAGGGGGGTAAATGGATAATGAGGATATTTGCAGGGGTAACATATATTTACGCAGAAGGGTAAATGGATAATGAACATATTTGCAGGGGGGTAACATATATTTACACTTAATGCTGTTAACAAAATCTAACATCAGGGGGGTAACTAGAAATAATTTATATTTGCAAGGTCTTTTTTAAAAGTTTTATTTTTACAGGGGGGTAAATGGATAATTGGTATATTTGCAGGGGGGTAACATATATTTAAGCCTAATGAAATATTTTCCCCAGTGGCAAGGTGGGACACCATCAGATATCTTCTTGCAGTAGCTGCACTAAATGGTTGGAAAGTATATCAGCTAGACGTTAAGAGTGCCTTCTTACATGGTGAGCTAAGTGAGGATGTGTACATAGCTCAACCAAAGGGATATGAGATAAAGGGTGAAGAAAACAAGGTCTACAAGCTGCAAAAGGCTTTGTATGGCCTTAAACAGGCCCCCAGAACATGGTACAGCAGGATTGAGAGTTACTTTAGCAGAGAGGGATTTTGTAAATGCCCTCATGAACACACACTGTTTGCTAAAGAGGGGTCTAGTGGAAAATTATTAGTAATTAGCTTATATGTAGATGACTTAATCTACACTGGCAATGATGAGTCTATGTGTGTTGCTTTCAAATATTCTATGGAAAAATAATTTGAAATGAGTGATTTAGGAAGAATGAAGTTCTTCCTTGGAGTAGAAATATCTCCATTTGCCATCAGTAGTATCACGGTATCTTCATTTGCCAATGTATATGCAAATGAGATTCTCGCAAGTTTAACATGGAGAATTGCAAGGTGGTAAACAACCCAATGGTGCGGAAATAGGTTGTGCAAAGATGAGATGGTAGAGAGCGATGAATGCTACAAATTATAAACAAATAATTGGTAGTCTTATGTACCTAACTGCTACTAGGCCAGACTTAATGTATGATGTGCGCTTGCTAGTGATACATGGAGAGACCAACAGAATCACATCTTGGTCTTTGTCAAGAGAATATTGAGATACATAAGGGATTTATTTCTTATGGAGTTATGTACAAGAGACTGAATGGGCGTAACAGTGAATGAAGGCTTACTAGGATACACATACAGTGATTATGGGGGAGACACAGATGATAGAAGAAGCACATCTGGGTATGTGTACATGATCAACAACTCTGTTGTTAGCTGGTCATCTAAAAAACAACCTGTTGTCACTCTTTCAACAACAGAAGCAGAGTTCATTACTGCTTCTGCTTGTGCATGTCAAGGAGTGTGGCTTAGAAGAATTGTAGAAAGGCTGGGAATGAAGCAAACAGGGGCCACAGTGATCTATTGTGACAATAGCTCTGCTATAAAACTCTCCAAGAATCCTGTCCTCCACGGGAGGAGCAAGCATATAGATATCCGTTTCCATTTCTTAAGAGATTTGTGTAAGGATGAAGTGATAGAACTCAAATACTGCAACACAACTGAGCAAGTGGTAGATATTATGACAAAACCACTCAAGTTTGAGTCTTTTGTAAAGTTGAGAATCATGTTGGGACTGATTAACTGTGAAGATACTGCTTCATGATTCTGCATCATGCTAAGGATAGCTTTCTGGTATAATCTGAGCTGCAAATGACTGCTCAGTTTAGGAGAGGCAATGTTGGAATTTAATAAATGTGTATTAGTTAGTATTTTGTTGTATTATTTTTTTTGTATTTGTATTGTAGCCCATTGTATTGTATACGGTACCTTTAGTGAGTTAGGTACTCAGTTAGTTTTAGATCTAACTGCTTCAGTTAGTCATTATCTTTGTAATTCATTCTTCGAGCTCTTCTCATATAAGAGCATCACTTGTACACAGAGAAACTCAATTGAATACAATGGCAGTTTACACCAAAATCTCTCTACCAATTCTCAACACACCTATCAGCTATACAAAGAGATCAGTTACATTGATAACTAACTTAACAATTTCTCAACTGAAACAACTTAATTTTGTTACTCTAACTAACTATGAATCTTCTGGAGATTTCATCGAGCTTCCTTGAGCTTCATGCACTTCGTTCTTTTGCTCTTCAACTTGAGTAGCAGTTTCAGTTGGTTTCGCTTCAAGCTCGATGGTGACTTGAGTGTTATCACCTTCATTCACTTTGACTTTAGTTAGTTTAGTATGCTGACTAGCTGTTGACTTGGCGTGCTTACTTGGTGCTAATTTCACTACGCCATATTTGTCAAAAAAGAGCGCCCCTATAAGCAGCGCTTTAAGTAAAAACACCACGGATGGCCAAAACAGCTAACCCATACCCAGCGTTTTTAAAAAAAATGTTGCCCATCGCCTTTAAACGCACTAGCCATACTCAGCGCTTTTTAAAAAACGCTGGGTATTGGGTCACACGTTCTCCCAATACCCAGCGCTTTTTAAAAAACGCTGAGTATTGGGTCACACGTTCTCCCAATACCCAGCGCTTTTTAAAAAACGCTGGGTATTGGGTCACACGTTCTCCCAATACCCAGCCGCTTTTAAAAAAGCGGCCGAGTTTTTCTCTCTCACAGATTCTATCTCTCTCACACTTCCCCTCTCTCCTCTCTTCCACTTCGTCTTCTCCACTTCCCCCTCTCCTCTCTTCCACTTCGTCTTCTCCACTTCCCCTCTCCTCTCTTCCACTTCGTCTTCTCCACTTCGTCTTCTCCACTTCGTCTTCTCCACTTCCCCCTCTCCCTCTCTTCCACTTCGTCTTCTCCACTTCCCCCTCTCCCTCTCTTCCACTTCGTCTTCTCCACTTCGTCTTCTCCATTTCCCCCTCTCCCTCTCTTCGTCTTCGTTCTCAAGTTGAAGAGAAAAAGTAGATCTAAGAGATAAGCCGCGCCTCAGACCACCGCGCGCGCTCCGCTCCGACAAAGTGCGCTAAGAACCCTTTTCGTGTGAAGGGTCGCGTTTTATGTGACCTTTGCCGTGCTGGTTTTGAGACCTCCGCCATCACCGACATTGTCGGTAACTACTAAACCTTTTCCTCTTCATCTACTTTATCATTTCTTTTTTGTAGATCTGATGTTGGATTATTTGCCTGATTTTGTTGATATTTGATGTCTGGATTATTGGATATATATTTGTAGATCTCGACGATTTTATTTGCTCGATTTTGTTTAGGTTACGCAATTACTGGGCCTATTGGGAAGGAGTGTCTTTGATCTTTGACATCTATTCTTTTAGGTCGCACGCAAGTCCGCCCCAACCAACCAGTGGGGTGAAGAAGCCACATCGCTATCGCCCCGAGGCTGTTGCTCTTGGTGAGTTTTTGTTCCTCTGTTTTGGTTTGATTTTTAGGTCGATAGTTTTATTGTGTTTTCTAATATTTGGATTGGTGTTTGGAGCAGTGAAATTAGGAAGTACGTAAGAGTATTGAACTTCGATCGAGAAACTTCCTTTCCAGAGGCTTGTTCGTGAAATTGCTCAGATTTCAAGGTAATGTGTGATTGCTATTGATTCTTTGTTTGATTTTGTACATTTGTTCAAAATTGATTGTTAATGATGTTGGTTTTGGTTGTTGCAGATCGATCTCTGTTTCCGAGCCATGCGTGCTTGCTTTGCAAGAAAGCTCTTTGAGGCTTACTGGTTGGACTCTTTGAGGACACTAACTTGTGTGCCATCCATGCAAAGCGTGTGACCATCATGTCCAAGGATATTCAATTGGCAAGAAGGATCCGTGGTGAACGTGCTTAAGAGGAAGGCTTGGTCTTTGTGCGGATGGTGATGGTGGTGGACGAGTGTTTTGTTGTTGAAATTTCTTTTTATAACTTATTAGTGAATGTGTTTCTTGGCTTTCCGCAAATTAACATTCATAGGAAATATATTGCTATCCTTTTGTGTAAGGTAAAATTAGAATACAATTGCTCAAGTGTTTTGGTTACGCAAATGTTCATGTTTTTGTGGATGGTAGTTGTGTTGGACATCTATTCGTTGCATCTAATCTAGTAAAATTAGTTAGTTGTGTTAATTTGTTTGAATTTTTGAGTAATCCGAGATATAATGGGAATTTTTGCTTTTATAACAAATAGGTATGTATCGATTATTTTTGGTTAGCATGTAAGTTTTGGTTAGTATGAAAATAAAGCGTTTTGACCTTTGGGATTTGTTCATTGTCTTTAATGTTTTTCTTCCTCTACATAATGAAGCTACCAAGTTGGCCTCTGAAACTTCCAAAGATCAAGCAAGTCCTCCATTGCTCCGATCCACTAGTGATATATTGAAGGAGTCCAAATTGCCTCGAGACAAACAATGCCTTAGAAATCCCTCGACCCGGGAACCAAGCCGTTGTTTCAGGTATTTAAAATTGTTAATTACTCTTATTAGATGTCAGTGTAAAACTGGTTTATACCGACCAAGTAGAAGTTCATACACTAATTCAATGTTACAATTTCTTTTGTCAAAAGCAGATATCAGATATCCAAGGAGAGCCTCACTTCTGAAATTTCTTGAGAAGAGAAAAGATAGGTAAGGACTAAGAAGCAATTGTTTATTTTATACTAAAACAAATATTGTTTATTTTGTTGTATTTTATTTTTAAGGAATTAGTAATTTTTGTGTTGCTAAATGTTGATTAATTAATTTGAATCTTCAATTTTCTGAGGTCATTGCGGAGGACCTTACCAACTTAACAACCCTTTAAAGCAAGGAGGTAGTAGTAGTTCGGAGGTGAACACGAAGCTTCATGTTCCAAGCAATTTGACCTTAACTTGTAGTGAATTTAGTTCATCATGAACTTTAGGTTATACTGAGCTTTGTGCTCTCCTAACTATGTCATTTGTAGTGAGGCCTTTTATGATTGTTGTGGCCTTCATATAGATTTAAGAGATATATATATATATATATATATATATATATATATATATATATATATATATATATATATATATATATATATATATATATATATATATATATATATATATATATATATTTTGTATGTATATTTTATCCAGGACCATTTGTAGTGAATTTATGATGTATGATTTAATTTTTTTGTTGCAAATATAAAATGGAAAATACACAAAAAGCGAAAAAATTTAAAAAAACAATTAAACAATGGGGCGTTTTTAGGAAGCGCGCCTATTTGAGGACGTGTTTGGGCAATGGGCAGCGCTTTTTAGGAAGCGCTGCCTATTTGAGGACGTGTTTGGGCAATGGGCGTTTTTAGGAAGCGGCGCCTATTTGAGGACGTGTTTGGGCAATGGGCAGCGTTTTTTAGGAAGCGCTGCCTATTTGAGGACGTGTTTGGGCAATGGGCAGCGCTTTTTAGGAAGCGCTGCCTATTTGACGACGTGTTTGGGCAATGGGCAGCGCTTTTTAGGAAGCGCTGCCCATTGTTGGAGTGGAATACCCAGCGCCACGTTCAGCAGCGCTCAAAAGCGCTGCCCATTGATGAAAAAAACGCTGCCTATATACTAATTTTGTTGTAGTGTTTGTCACTTGAGTGTGGTAACTTGATTACCTTTGCAGTGTTCTCTATTACTCCCCTTGCAAGCTCAAGTAAGCTTCTTACTTTGAGCTTGTCCCTTTAAATGAAGAAAAGCTGATGTACCTAATGGTTTGGTAAGTATATCAGCAAGTTTGTTGATTTGCTGGTACATGTTTTACCACAAGTGCCTTGGTGGCAATTATCTCTCGGACAAAGTGAATGTCCATTTCAATGTGCTTAGTCCTTGAATGTAATATTGGATTGTGAGCAAGGAGAACAGCTAAAAGATTGTCACAGAATAGATGAGGTGTTTGATGTGGTACTCTTAGCTCTGTTAGTAACGATTGTATCCAGAGCAACTCTGATGTAGCATGTGCCATGGCACGATACTCTGCCTCAGCACTTGACCGTGCTACTAGCTAGGCTTTGTTTCTTTGCACTCCAAGTGATTAAATTCGGTCCAAAGAACACACAGTCCAGTAGTTGATCTTCTGTCATCAACATCATATTCCCCGTCACTGTCACAATTAATTTATTTTGTTGTACTTTTAAAACCTTGTTTTCAATACCTTTCATTTATTAGAGGTAATTGTGTTCAAGGCATTATCATACACTAATTAAACGTGAGCACCTCTCTTAGTAGGATTCGAACCTTAATTAGCCATGTTGTGGAAAACTAAGGCCTTTACCAAACCTAATTTCTATTAGTTTTTTTATAATTATTAGTGGTTGGTTCTTGAAGGAGACATACAGGGCTTGATGTTGTAAATTATTATAAATTATATATATAAAATAATCTTTCATCTTTACTTTAATATGTTGTTTTATGAATAGGTGACGCTTAATTGATGTTTTATATTAACATGGTTATGCTTAATAGGTTTTCATTATTTTAAACAAGTCATACTTGTAAGTCTGGCTTTTAAAATCATTCCTTAATATTAATTTTTGACTTATGGTAATGCTTAACTTAATTTATTCATTATTTTAATGATAATTATTGTTGATTAAATATTAGTAAGTTGACAATTTTAATGATATTGTTAATTAATATTACTTGTATGTCACTACATATACTATATATGTTGATTAGTTTTTTTTTGACGCATATACTATATATGTTGATTAGTTGGTGGTTCTTTATTTTATAAAATTTGTGGATATTATGTCAAAAAAAATTTGTAGATATTTTGACTTCTTCTAGATTATTAGTAGATGTTTATTTACCTTTAATTTTCTTATAAGTATCTTTTGAGGAACTTTATCTTTTTTGTGTTACGAAAACAGTATAATTTAAGATATTTTTATTTTCATATTTTAATATTTTTCTTCATTTTTACTTATAGATTGATATATTTTATTTACATTATTGTAATATTCATACAATATATTAATTTAAAGATAATATATTGTCTAAGAATTGTTGTGAAATTCAATCTCTAATTGTTTTTCCATAATTGAGAGTTTATTCATAAGGCTTAACCAAAAAGACTAACCAAAGAGCAATTACAAATCGTTTGTAAGTTATGATTGCACTTAGCACAACTAAGACTAACTACTCATCATATATAAAGGTCACAAACACAGATTCTAAAGTTCAGTTGGGTGAAGAATCCATTGGAATGCATTAGACTAATAACTTGATTGTAAGTGGGTTCGTAATAGATTAACTAGCGGATTGAATTTAAAGTATTTATTAAAATTAGCGGTTGATCGAACTATAGCTTATGAATAAAAAATGACATAAATAGACACTTCTAATTAATAAGAATATTAATTTAATGGAGCTAGAATAAATGAGGAAGATAAATTAAAGTATTTATAAAGGTAAAAATGAGAGAAAAAATGAAACGCTCTGAGCTATAAGATCAAACGCTACTTCAAATTAGCATTTCAAAAAATGTTATAAACTTGTCATCTCACACACTTACAAAGAGTTTATCTAGGATAAATTAGTGAATTGACTAAAACTAAATAAACTTAATGAAGCTAAATCTTATCGACCTCGATCTGGATCCAACACCTTTTTTTGTTCTACTTATTGCTTACTACTTATAGAGTGTTCCAACACTTTTAATAAAAGACTAATTTTTCTGAATCCAACGCCTAGTATCATCTTCTAATCACTACAACAGAATTAGTATATAGGCAGCGCTTTTTTTCATCCATGGGCAGCGCTTTTGAGCGCTGCTGAACGTGGCACTGGGCATTCCACTCCAACAATGGGCAGCGCTTCCTAAAAAGCGCCACCCATTGCCCAAACACGTCCTCAAATAGGCAGCGCTTCCTAAAAAGCGCTGCCCATTGCCCAAACACGTCCTCAAATAAGCAGCGCTTCCTAAAAAGCATTGCCTATTGCCCAAACACGTCCTCAAATAGGCAGCGCTTCCTAAAAAGCGCTGCCCATTGCCCAAACTTGTCCCCCTATAGGCAGCACTTCCTTAAAAGCGCTGCCCATTGTTTAATTTTTTTTTTTTTAAATTTTTTTCAGTTTTTGCGTATTTTTCATTTTATATTTGCAACAAAAAAAATTAAATCATACATCCAAAATATTTTTTAATAGTGATATCTATGAATTTGTTGTATTTAAACCTGAATTAAATCATACATCATAAAAAAATTAAATCATACATCAAAAATACATCCAAAAAATTAAATCATACATCCAAAATTAAATCATACATCCAAAAATTAAATCATACATCCAAAATTAAATCATACATCCAAAATAACAAAACATGAATAAGAAAATGAGACCATAAGAAATTGCATCACTTTCCCAATTTTTAGATCAAGATCATACTCTATGTTTACACGCAACACAATAAGAAAATGATCAAGTTTGTGTATGCAAATCCACAACCAAAACAAACTATAATTAGGTACACCAAATTTAAGTCTTGTGGGATCAATAAAAACCACAGAGCACCCCACCAAAAACTCCCTTACAAAATGAGACCATAAGAGGCCTAAAACTAAAAGGCCAACCCCAAGATCTGTGAGCAAGGAAGGAAAAACAAGACAAAAAAACAAACTAGCTATTCCTTTGAAAGCATTGAACAAGTTTTCTAGTAGTGAAGTATATACAAATTAAAACAACATTTTTGTCATTAGATTATCAATTTACCATACTACAATGTATCAAGATGAATTACCTTTGGGTTTGCAGGATTGTCAAGGAAAAAGTGAAGAATTAACATTCAAATGCTAATGTTTCTAAAGTATTAGTTAATATGCCTAGTGCATATGAGAACTTGAGCGGGAGAAGAAAGAAAAGTTCCCTTTTCAGTGCTAATGTGAGAAAAATGCTTCTTTTTATTTTTGGGTAAAATTTAAATTGACAAAAGAACAAACCTTGAAAATAGGCTTTTCAGTCATGAATATGGTAGCATAACCAAGGTAAGGTAAGAACACGCAAAAGCAGATCAATGTGGTTGAACTTATTATACAAAAGAAAATAAATTGTTCTGTAACTCTGAAACATATTATCATTTTAAACCAGGAGCTAAAAGATATGAATTTAGCAGCGAATGGATGTTTTAAGGTAATTAGGTGATACATAGAAAAATTGTGTTAATTTGTATTCATATTCCCTTCCACGGTATTAAATTCTATCTAAATTAATTTCTAACTAAGTTTCTTTTTCTTTCTCAATCATTCTCTTTCTGTTGCAAAATAAAAATAAAAAATACCCTCCACATTATTTCTTCCCCTATGCAAACATAAACAACCAATAATTAAGACAAGACCCTCTAATCTTAGCTTCTGTTATTTATAAGCTGTCATCTCTCACTCTTTAGTGATTCCCGGATAGGATTGTTATCATTATTATTCAGTGCATTCTTTGTTGGCTAGAGGATTAGTTAGATAGTTAGTTAATTGGTTAGTTAAGGAATGTGTTAGAATTAATTAGATCCAATGAGGCATGTTGTTGCCTATAAAGAATTGAGGCCTTTTGGCATTAGGAGAGTCTAGAGTCTCTTGAATGCTCTAAAAATTCATTGCATTTTTCCTATTTTCCACAATAAACCGGTTGGTTCCTATCATTCACGACTACTTAACTATTCAAATAATAAGGTGTTACCAAACAAAAGAAGTGACACGGGAAGAAAGTTTTTACCCGATGACTTTTCCCATTTGACTATTATTTTTTCAATACCAAAGTCTATATATACAATCTTGGCTACATAGCATGAAAACCTTTAATTCATGGTTTTTATGTCTCTATGTTCATGATTGAAATTTGCATCGACTACATTTGGTGTGATTCTCCACAATATAAACAATATTTATTGACTCCCCATGACAAAACAAGGTATCATATGATGCATAATACCATTAACCTACAAAATGAATGGTTAATTATCAAAGCGGTTTTATATTGACTCGGGGAGATAAAGCGAGTACAACAAACTTGGTAATTTAGATGCCTCTCCAAGGCCATACACATGCGATTTAATTATCAAAAGCGGTTCTAAATTTTGTGACATTGTATCTTATGGACATACACATGCGATTTAGTTGCTATGTTGTATGGATCCCTATAGTAAAAGAAAATGCTTAATGGTAACTTTGGGGGCGTAAAGCAGATTTTATCGATTCGAAGATAATGAGAGAAAGGTTATTAACTTCACAACATAATCGGTGATAATAGCATAACAACATATGCTTCATCTATAGATAGGTAAACTTGTTCAAAAGACAAAGTCTGTCATATCTCGCAAATAGGAAACAATAATATGAGATAGGTAAACTAACATCTTTGCATCTATAGATAAGTAAACTACTCTCTCTTGTTTGCAAATCTGTCAAGTATAACTGAAGACATCAAATAATTAGGCATTAGAAACACTAGCTTCACAAGTTAAACCCAACAAGGATATGCCACATAAATTCATTTAATAATAATGAAAACTATGAGAACCTTTCATGTTCAGGAGGCACGTACTCATTTGATTCGGGGAAATTGTAAGCTGCAAACAGCGGAGATAAAAGTCAAAGCAGAAAGAAACTTGCGATTTAAAAAGAATGGAACGATGATATTAATCGAAAACATACCATTTGGTTCAAATGCTTCAACAAATTGACTACAGTGATGGTTGCAAGTATGTTTGGAAAAACATATAAGCATTGATCCTAAGCATATAAGAAGTGTGATTCTAATGCCCAAACTGCAACCAATTCTGACCGTGATTGTACAAATCCCATAATATGAACTTCGGTTGGTTAATCTATTACAATGTTTTATTTATAGAGCACGATGATTCGGACGGGGAAATCTAACTAAAACCTAAAACCTAAAATCGAGAATCTTAGAATTTGAAATCAAAAATCTAAGAGTAAAACCTAAAATTAAAACAGAACTCACGAGAATGAGCAGGAAGCAGCTTGTCGGAGCAGAGCAGACGCGGTGGTCGGAGGGTGGCGACTTATCTCTTAGATCTACTTTTTTCTCCACCCCCAATTTGAGAAACAAAGGCGAAGAGAGGAGAGGGGAAGTGGAGGAGCGCGGCGGCAGCGGAGTAAGAGGGGAAGACTTAAGAGGGGAAGGCGAAGAGTGGGGAAGAGAGGAAGAGGGGAAGACGGTGTAAGAGGGGAAGAGAAGATAGATCGGTTGTGTGAGAGAAGATAGAATCGTGAGATAGAAAAAGAGAGAAAAAGAAACTCGGTGTTTTTAAAAAGCGGCTGGGTATTGGGAGAAACGTGTGACCCAATACCCGCTTTTTTAAAAAGCTACTGGTATAACTAGTGCGTTTAAAGCGATGAGCAAGCATTTTTTTAAAAAGCAACGCTGGGTATGGGTTAATTTTTTTTGGTCATCCGTAGCGTTTTTACTTAAAAAAGGCTAACTATATAGCGCTTCTTTTTGACAAATCTGGAGTAGTGAATTTTTCTTCCTCTAAATTTTCTTGTTTATTATTGACTTTTGAATTTTTTATTATTTTCACAGACAATGATTTTGATTCCTTTAATTTGATTTCTTTATCAAATAAAAAACAATATATATATATAATTTGGAGTTGAGGTCACCACAAGTCATCCTACGTTGAAAGCTCATTGTCTCTCACAATCGAACATCAAAATCAAAATGTTTTAAATAAATATGATCACGTAATTTTAATATAAAACAACTTCACTTATTATGTCAAATCGGCATATGCTCTTTTGCTACTTAAATTCCTTCCATGGTGAAGTCACCACTTGATGTTTATGTCTTTTGATATATAATGAATTAAGTGGTGGTTTAACTAAAATAATGGCTTTTGCATGGTGTTTCCTTTTGAATAAAGATTCTCATCTTGAATTAACCTATTTTAGAGAGGGAGTAAACTTGAGATACGAGCTATTTCTTGTATCTTGTGTGGAAACTACCAAGAAATGCCACTTGTTCTTGAGATTACATTAGTTTTAGCACTTGATCTCCCTACCCTCTGTCATGAACCTAGGTTACGGTGAGGAGTTTACTTGAACCCCCAGAAAAAATATTCTATTTTTTTATATAATTTTTTTAAATTCCTAAAATTTTAAATTTGCGCTAATTCTCCTAAATTTGCATCTAATTGCACGCAATGCATAATTTTGAACCCTTGATCCCAGGTTCTGGGTCCTCCACTTTATACTATATGAGAGAGTTTTTCTAATTAACATTTGGAAAAGACTCGTAATAGTTTGACATGCACTATGAGCTATCCAAAAAGTTGGAAATGAGAAATTTTTCTTAACCGCTTAGCTAAGACTTTCGACCTCGCTGAGACCTTGTATTCGGTGAAGTCGTATTCATGGAATTTGTTTCTGGCTAAGGCCAAGTCGAACCCCTTTTGTATGTACGTCTGATGAGTGAATAATGTATGTCTGATACCAACCCCTTTTGTATTTTCAAACTTATTTCAATTCAATCCAACTTATTTTCGACAATTGAGTGCTTTACTCTTCTTCTTTATCTTTTAAACAATTTACTTTGCCTTTTATCTCTTTACACTCGGGGGACTTGTGATGTTCTTTCCCTCCTGGGATCGATTTCCGTGGGTTACTCGGGTTTGTTTTACTTTTTGAAAACCCTGGATTCGAGGCGTTTGGAGGATTCACGATGTTCTCCCCGTGTGGGCGTGATTTTTGTGTCTTGTCCGACCGCTTGGCACCTCGAATTCGATTGGGCGATCACCTAAAATACCTGATTCGTTTGGTCGTGCGATTGAATTCTGTTACATTGGCACTACCCCATCTCGAAGAGCACACAAATATGGGATTGCGGTGTAAGCCTGACAACTAGTGAAGTCAATATCTAATTCGAGTCCTTTAATCTCACACATCTCGAACAAATTTGTTTGACAATCCCTTAACGAAAAATACTGGAAAACAGGTAGTTTCATTTTCGGTGTTTCAGTTTCTGGCCCCTGTAGGTGTCTAATGTTATATATTGTTCACAGGATGTATTCTCTGCTTAGTGGCCCTCTTTAATTCACAGGATGTATTCTTCTATGATTTTATTGATTACATATGATATTAGATAATTTACCCACACTTTTCATATTAAGTTACTTCTAATAATATTGACTGCTTGTCATAATTCCCTTCCCACCGCGTCTATGTTTCATCGTCAAGACCTCATCCATTTGTCTATTTGCCAGCGATGTCACGATAAAGAAGAGAGTACTTTACATTGTCTGAGAGACTGTCCTCCTCAAGCCTTATTGTGGAGAAGGTTTGGTTTCAATTTTGCTGATTTCTTTTCTGAAACAGACTCCACTTCTTGGATCAGAGCGGGTTTGTCTTCCACTGAGCATATCACGTTGACAGCTACCATTTGGTGGATGTGGCAGGCCTGCAACGCAGCAGTCTTGGGTCATGCACTACAAAAAACGGAACAAATTGCGGGGGGTTTTAAGTCGTTTAGTGGGGGTTTTAAACCTCCGCAATGTAAACTGCGGGAGTTTTAAAAAACGTCGGAGTTTTAAGTGCCGCAATCGTTTTCTGGGGTTTTAGAAAGCATTTGGTATCATGTCTTTTAGCGGGGTTTTATTTGCGGAGGTTTTAACCCCACAATTAGTGGAGGTTTACTAACCTCCACTCACAATCCGTGGAGGTTTTTTTGAGGGGTTATATAGGATTTTTTTGTGGGGTTACAACCTCCTATAATAGACATAATTTTTTTTTTTGCAATTTGAGAATTTCGTTTTTCCTTATCTCATTATCATATTTAATTACTAATAACTATACATACATCTTACATAACACTTACTTAAAAACTGAAAATTTCATTAAAAATATAAGCTGTGATAACATAAATGTAATGTCAAATATTTATGTCATCCAACTCAAAAAATTAATAAAAAGAAACAATTGTAGCTCAAATATCTATTGTCATACAATTTCAAAATCCTAATAACATAAAAAAATCATATACTAAAGGATCCTAAAACCACTAAATGTTGCTAGTAACCGAATGATCCACTTGCATCCAATGGAGAATGAGGTTCACTCTGTATTTCACTGCACTGAAATAACAAAAGAAAAATTGACTCATTTCAAATATCCAAAATCAAATAAAAAAAAAACTAAATTGATACATATTTAATTCCAACTAAAAAATTGAAGAACATAGAAATTTCCAATTTCTCATTCATTTGATGTCATACCGATAGTCAAAACAAGTTGTTCCAAACTAAAATACATCTTGATAAGTATAGTCGGACAAATCCTAAAAAAATACTTGATAAGACTACGAGAGATGATGATATTATTTGTTTACTTGATTCAAACTTTTCAACAATTAATTCAAACTTGATTGAAATTTGAAAACTTACATTTGATGAATCAAAGACACCAATAAATTCTTGGGGATCTCTCCTTCTTAAAGTAGGAGGTATCCTTTAAGTGCACGTTCCATGTTTGTGTACTTCTCTTTCCATATGTTAGGAGATGATGTGGTAGCAGTGGATGAAGAAAGATTCAAATTTGAAAGTCGAAGTCTAGTATTTCTAAATACAACAGTAGGAGGCACTCCCATACCCATACACCGTGTTCTACCAGAGTGTTCAGGCCCCAATAGACTACCCAAAACGTCATTTGGAGAAACTACAGTCTCATCAATATTACTTTGAGTCAAACCCACTTCAATTTGTTCCTACCATCATATAAGATTTTCAGATTAAAAACCCATGATTAAAATAAAAAATGAAACCTAAAAACGATATTGTTTAAGTGAAACTTACCACTATATATAACTTTTGCGTCTCTCTTAGCGGGTTGCTACCAGAGTCAGACCACCCTCCTTGTGCCACCCGCAATGTTGCTTGGCATGCATCCAAAAAGGAAGTCACAGTCTTAAATATTGATGGAATTAATTAGTCGGGGAATCCCGAGACCTCAGGTTTTGGTGGTCTGCTTAAAAATAATTATGGAGCTTGATTAAGTGGATTTTATGCAACATTGGGATAGCTGATAACCTTCAATAGAACTCACTGCTCTCCATTATGGTCTCTCATTTGTTGGAATAATGGTGTGTGCCATCTACAGTGCTATTGTGACTCGCTCCTTGCAATCTCTCTGGCCTCCGCCCCCTTGGATCCCCGCCATCGATATATTGCTATCATCCAAAGTATCAAAGACTTGGTTACGAATAATAGTAATGTCCAGATCACTTATTTGTTAAAAGAAAGGAACGTTTGCGTGGACTACTTAGCTAAAGTTGGAGCTTCAAGCACTTCTAGTGGGACAACTCTTGATCAACCCTCTTCGAGTTTGCTGAACGCTCTGGTGGCTAATGCTAGTAGAGTTCTTTTTCCAAGGCGATATTTTACTTTTCCGTTTTTTCCCTTTTCTTTTTCTCCTCTATATAACCAAAAATAAATAAAACGAATGCTTTATCGTTAATATTGGTGTGGTCCACACTTGCGGATCGGAGTTTGAGTGTGTTTTATTTTATTTTGACATTTGATTCATCTATCATTATCAATATAATGGTTTCTTCTTCTTTTTTATCCAATAATGGTTTCTTTTTTGAAAGGAAATATAATGGTTTTTTTGAGTGTCCCTTCACTAAATATTAATATACAATAACAAAAGTTTTCACATATTAAAAGAATTAAAGTAAAATATAAAACACATGTCTTACGGTCTTTGTCAAGCATCATCATTCGTAATTCTTAAGTTTTTACTCCCTAAATAATTTAGAACCCAACCCTAATTAATTGAAACGTGTGATAAGATTCGAGTACTATAGAAGCCCGTGTATGCCATGCGACGGCACGTGAATTCCTAGGTCTATTTCATTTTTTTATTTCCCACTTTGACATGTGTCTCCATACGTGTCATTTTATATAATTAGTTTCCCGCCAACTTTTTCATTTTGCATTTCACTTTTTACTAGGGCGATTACCCGTGCGATGCGAGAAGTGATATAGTTCTACTGGATGTAGTTTGAAAAAACATCAACATTTTATAAGGGGGTATAAAAATACGCAACACATATATATAAGGCGAAGAGGCAACAATAGCGCTTGGTGGGATGAGGCAACAATGTCGGTCAAAAATATAGAGTGGGGGTATATTGGTAATGATGGGGTACAAAATGAGGGGTACATTTTGATAATTAAAAAAAAGTGTTGGACAAAAAAAAATTGTCAAGGGTATGTCGGTCCAAAAATATAGAGTGGGGGTATATTGGTAAATAGTGAGGTTCAAAATGAGGGGTATATTGGTAAATGGTGGGGTACAAAATATAGAGTGGGGTATGTCGGTCCAAAAATATAGAGTGGGGTATATTGGTAAACAGTGAGGTACAAATGAGGGGTATATTGGTAAATGGTGAGAATAAAATTTTCCCACCAAAAGTGGATAAAAAAAAGTGTTGGATCAAAAAAAAAATTTGTCAAGTGTATGTCGGTCCAAAAATATAGAGTGGGGGTATATTGGTAAACAGTGAGGTACAAAATGAGGGGTATATTGGTAAATGGTGGGAATAAAATTTTCCCACCAAAAATGGATAAAAAAAAAGAGTGGGGTATGGTACAAAATATAGAGAGTGGGGTATGTCGGTCCAAAAATATAGAGTGGGGATATATTGGTAAACAGTGGGGTACAAAATGAGGGGTATATTGGTAAATGGTGGGAATAAAATTTTCCCACCAAAAGTGGGGAAGTCAACGATTGTGTATTAATAGTTATCGGATAGAGTGGGGGTATATTGGTAAACAGTGGAGTACAAAATGAGGGGTACATTTTGATAATAATAAAAAAAAAGTGTTGGAGAAAAAAAAATTTGTCAGGAGTATATCGGTACAAAAATATATAGTGGGGGTATATTGGTAAACAGTGGGGTACAAAATGAGGGGTATATTGGTAAATGGTGGGGCACAAATATAGAGTGAGGATATGTTGGTCCAAAAATATAGAGTGGGGTATATTGGTAAGCAAAGTGAAGTACAAAATGAGGGGTATATAGATAAATGGTGGGAAAAAATTTTCCCACCAAAATGGCAAATTAAAGGCGACTTTGTATTATAGATGAGGGATTTAGTAAAAATCCTAAATGGTAGCTATTGTACTTTCAATCAACTATAACTTTAATTAAAACAAGCACTACCATTATGGGGATCAAAGTTTATAGATTGGGGATCAAACAAAGTTTGATTGAATTCGAGAATGGATTGCTAACCCATCCTCTTGTTTGAACATGCTACATTAAATGTATACGGGTTGAGGCACTCTTAGTGCCCCCATTAATAAATTTTTTGTTTATCAAAACAAAAACTACTAAAATCTCTTTTTCTAAAACTCAATTTTTTTCCTTTGATAAAATTCAACTATCAGTTATACATTTAATCAAAACAATCACTATACCAAAATTACCAATTTACCTTTTTCTAAAACTCAATTTTTGAGGGCAAAATTATCACTTCAAATTATTCTATCTCACTTTTTTTGTTGGTCTCACTTTCTCACATCATCTCTTAACTTTTTAATCTCACATTTAAAACTCACTTTTATTTTTCCTCTCCCACTCTTATCTTTCTCAATTTCCTCCTGTCTCTCTCCCCTTTATTCTCTCTCTTCACATTCCTATTTTTTTTAACGGGTAAACATTACATGTCGTTGGTATAATTTCATTACTTTGGATTTCTTACAGGGAAACATAACACGTTAACGGATAAACATTACATATTGTTGGAATGATTTCTTCTTTTTTTTCCCTTATAAATGAACATTTTGTCTTTGAGCCACAACAATAGAATACTAGATATACTAGTATTGTCAAAAAAAGTTATATTTTATTTTTTAATTTCAACGAGTAAACATCATATATATGGTATTGCTATAATTTCATTATTACCATTAGTTCTCTACGGTGGAATGTTACACGATGATCAAGCATAATTATTTTATATTCTTCTCTTGAGTTACAAAGGAAAATGTTACATATTATTAGTATAATTTTATTCTTGATAAAATGTATTTCGTACATTTATTAAATCGTGAGAACTACATTATTATTATATAATTGGTAATTACTTAACGATAAAAATGTCAAGTGAAGAAAATATTCTAAAATTTTGAAACTTCATTTCTTATCAATTTTAAAGATTAATTGTAATTGAATTTTATCTCGAGCCTATTTAACAAATAATACAATGTTACCCAGTGAGTATGCTTGCGGGTATCTGCTAGTGGAAGATTAATTTTCGCCCATGCATAGGAGAAAATTTTGTATTGACCAACACCAAATTTGTCAATTGCAAGAATTGAACCTGAAGCACCAAGTTAAACTAGTCCTAAAATTTTCTCCAAATAGAAGAGAAAAATATTATTTTATTTTTGAGATTCAACAGAAAATTCTATTGTTGCCAGTATAATTATTCTTTATAAATGATTTTTTATTTTTCAATCTAGACGAGAAACAATTACATTCTACTGGTAAATCTATTTTTCCTTTATAAATATCTTTACTTTTTATAAATGAATATCTTCTTTTGAACAAGATGGAAAAACAATATATATGTTCGTATAATTTTATTTTCCTTCATATAATTATTTTCAAGATCACTACTTAAATACTCCCACTTTTTTCCTGCCATTTTAGAGAATTTAAACTCCTTATTATATTTGTCAACTTATTTTTTTTGTTTTATAAATAAAGTATTACAAAAATAGTGAATACTGACGTGTGCGAAGGCACGAGTGTTTTGCTAGTTACATTATAAAGTCTATAAATGTCTACTTACTTTGTTAAAATTTAAATATCAAATATTTAAATATTTATCTTAATTTTATTTGGATTCTTATTTTAGTTATAAATATAATTTAGTCTTTTTTAGTTTTAAATGATTTAAGTTTTTTTTGTCACAATTTAAAAGATATAAAATAGCCCTTAATTATAGTTTTTAGAACAAAATGATGCATTTATATTTTAAAGTTTTACTCTAAATTAAAAATAAATCTAGCTAATTAACTTTTATTATTTAAAGATAATTGGGATTAACTCCAAGCTTGGGTAGAAGTGGTTAATACATTCTATCTAAATAGTATTCGACTAGTATCTGAGTTCGCTCCCCGACAATGGAACAAAATGGAGTCAGATTTTACTAACCTCCCTGTCGAACTCCAGATTATTCAAGACCCTTAGACACCGGAGCGGGGTTAAAGACTCTTGGTAAAAAAAAAATTGTGATTCTCTGTATAATCAAAATACTAAGTGTTAGCAAAATGTCATTTCTTGTCCAATCAAGAGCATGCCACATGTCTGCAGCAACTGAAGACAGAAATTGCTATTGATGAGTAAACATTTACAGACCATTGTGCAGTAGTGTTTGACTCATACATAGTGATAGTAATTACGCCGTCAAGGTAGGATAATTGTATTGGAGAAATAGATTGGCAATTCCATTGGAGAGTTTATTGATCCAAAAAATATTGTAAGAATATGATGACTCTTCTATTGAAGGGCATTGCAGGGGTGTCTAGAACCTTAGCAATGATTGATATATACCTGCTCAATTCTATTGGCCTAAGCTTGTTTAATTTGGCAACAAGCTAAACACCTTAATACATTTCCTGCTGGTTTTCTTCAACCACTACCTATTCCTAATCAAGTATGAGATGATGTCACAATGGATTTTTTTACTGGTTTATATATGTATGTCCTTTGGTTTTACTGTCATTATGGTGGTAGTTGATCGATTAATTAAGTATGCTAGCTCATTTCATGTCATTACACTACTAGATTTCAATGGTGGTAGTTGAAACTTTCATGTTTAATGTGGTAAAATTGCACGGAATGCCTAAATCTACTATCTCCAATAGGGATGAGATCTTTACTAGTAGATTTTGGCAACTCTTATTTCAATTACAATGCACTATTTTGGCCATGAGTTCCCCATATCATCCACAAACTGATGGGCAGTCTGAGACGGTTAAAAAATCCTTGAAATGTATTTGAGATGTTTTACCTTCACCTATCCAAAGTTTTGGGGTAAAGCTTCGAGTTGGGCAGAATATGGATATTAGACTTATTTATATCTAACCATAGTTAGCTCTATTAGTTAGGCTAACCATACCATAGTTAGTTAATTGTAACTACTTCCTTTTATCTGTTCTGTTCTCTCTTAGTTTCTAGTTTTAGTTCTTCTTTGTATATATACTGTACAGTTAGATCTCTTGTAACATAATTCGTTTTTCATCATTCAATATACAAAATGCTTTCATATTTCTCTCTAATTTTGGATGCCAAGATGGTATCAGAGCTCGGTTGAGCTATGGTTCATTGTCGTTCCGTTTTCCCCTTTGATTCAACCAGAAATTATTCTTCGTTCTTCAATTTTTCTTTCGCTTCCGCTCTTCGATTCTTTGCACAAATTCTTCGATTCTGCAATCAACTTTCCTGAACGCGATGACACAGACCACGCCAACCTACACTGATTTTGCAACCAACAATGGAAACCCGTACTACCTTCATCCAAGTGAAACACCAGCTCTCGTCCTCGTTACACCGGCACTGGAAGGTTCGAAAAACTTTCAACCATGGATTAGATCGATGAAAATCGGTTTAATCTCCAAAAACAAGATCGGTTTTGTTGACGGTACTCTTCAAGCTCCGGCGAAGACCGATTCTCTCTACAATCAGTGGACACGGTGCAATAGCTTAGTTCTTTCATGGATTCAACGATCGGTCTCCCCTAGCGTGCAGAAATCCATTGCTTATTTTGACAAAGCTTCTGATGCTTGGAAGGATTTACAAGATCGATTTGAGGCGATATGTTTCGTATCGCGGATCTTCAAGAAGATATATGTCGTCTTTCACAAGGTAACCTCACAGTTTCTGATTTCTATACTGAGTTGAAATCGCTTTGGGATGAATTAGAGAACTTTAGGCCATTAGTTGCTTGTAAATGTGCAATTCCTTGCACCTGTGAAGCTTTGAAATCCACTAGAAAATATAGAGATCAAGACTACATCATTAGGTTTTTGAAAGGGCTTAATGAACAGTATGCTCATGTTAGATCCCAAATCATGATGATGGATCTGTTTCCAATTATAACAAAAGCTTTTTCTATGGTAATTCAACAAGAAAGACAACTTGAATCGCCAATTCTTTGTCTTGATATAGATGGTAATAGGAATCTGCTTTGGTAGTAATGGGAATACCGTGGCCAATCTTTGCAAATACCTCTCAGTTTCAGAACCGTAGGGGTGGATTTTCTGGTGGAAGAGGCCGTGGCAGATGTTTTTCTGGTGGTAGAGGTACAAGAGTTTGTACTAACTGTGGAAAGAACAATCACACAGTTGAATCTTGCTTCTTCATTCATGGATTTCCCCTGGATATCAGAACAACAATCAGAATAAAGGCAATTTCAGTAGCAATGGAAATTCTGCATCTGCTAATTCTGCAGGTACTTCTAACAGCAACAACAATTCTCAAGGGGATGATGATAAGGAGACTTCTGGGGAATCTAAGGCTAATATCTTGTTATCTGCTGAACAATACCAAAGTTTATTGGAATTACTTCAAGCTTCTAAACTTCAAGCTGGCTCGGGTTCTCACTCTGCAAATACAACTATTGTGCCTTATCACTCTGTGAACTCTGCAACTGCCTCCAATGTCCAACAATCAGATGTTTCTGGTAAAGTTTATATTTACAATAAAGAGTTAGATATGTTGATAGTCGACACAGGTGCCACTGATCACATCACTCACAATTTGAGTCTTTTGTCCAATTGTTTCTTTATCAAACCCATTCATATTAGCTTGCCAAACAACACCACAGCCACAACCACATTGGCTGGCAGTATACACTTTTCCAATGGTCTTAGTCTGCATAATGTTCTTTATGTTCCCAATTTTCATGCCAATTTGATGTCTGGTCCACAACTTGCTAAATCTAGCAATTGTTCAACTTTTTTTTATATTTCTGCTTTATCCATTATGCAGGCGGATACAAGGAGGATTATTGGTATAGCTAGACTCATTTATGGACTCTACAGGATAAATCTTTCAATAGCTAAGTTCAAATCACAATCTAATAGTAGTTCTAGTGTTTGTAGTTCTGTTTGTGAACCTGCCATTTCTAGTAGCACACCTAAAATTACACACATTCCACACTCCAATGATTATGTATCACTCACATCACCAAACACATGTAATAATGCACCATTCACAGCACCAAATAAATCTTGTAATACTGCACCTTGTAATACACCTTTGATGAATAATGAAAACCATAGTTCTGGACAATCTGATTTTACTGTTTCTGATTCATATTTGTGGCATATGAGGTTAGGACACATTCCACTTAATAGACATCAATGTATGGCTAGACAGTTTCCTTTTATTAAATTTGAAAACCTCAAAGTTCCTTGTGATACATGCCACTTAGCCAAACAAAGAAAACTTCCATATACCTTAAGCTTAACCAAAACCAACAAACCATTTGATCTCCTCCATGCCGATATATGGGGGCCATATTCTCAACCTTCTATCCTTGGACACAAATACTTCCTCACCCTTGTAGATTTGCCTCTTGGCAAGACACCCATTGGCTGCAAATGGGTGTATAAGATCAAGTACTTGGCTGATGGCAGCATTGAAAGGTATAAGGCTCGTCTTGTAGCCAAGGGCTACACTCAAACCGAAGGCATTGATTATTTTGATACATTTAGTCCTGTTGCAAAATTGTCCACTGTTAGAACTTTACTTGCTCTAGCTGCCATTAAAGGATGGTTCCTAGAGCAATTAGATTTAAATAATGTTTTTTTACATGGTGATTTGCATGAGGAGGTATATATGACTCTGCCACAAGGATACTCTCCTCATCACAACAAGCTTGCTCAACCTGTTTGCATGCTGCATAAGTCTCTCTATAGACTTAAGCAAGTCAGTCGTCAATGGAACCAAAAGCTTACCTCTACATTGCTGTCTTTGGGTTTTAAACAATCTCAAGCTGATCACTCTTTGTTTACTAAGGCCACCAATGGTTCCATTACTATTTTATTGGTCTATGTTGATGAGTTCTTGCAGGTGACTCCATGACTGATATATCCTTTGTCAAACAGTTTCTGGACACTACTTTTAGAATCAAGGATCTTGGTCAATTGCGGTTCTTTCTTGGCTTGGAAGTGGCTCGTTTCTCTAAGGGAATTGTTCTAAACCAACGAAAGTACACTCTTGACTTGTTACAAGATAGTGGGAGCCTTGCCACTAAACCTGTCCTGACTCCTGGAGATCCCTCTGTTAAATTAAGCAATGATGATTCCACTCCATACTCTGATGAATCTTCCTACAGGCGCCTTGTGTGACGCCTTCTTTATCTCACCACCACAAGACCGGACATCTCTCATGCAGTGCAACAACTTAGTCAGTTTGTTGCCAAGCCTCTTTTATCTCATTTCAGGGCTGCAACTCGTGTTCTGCGCTATTTAAAATCTGCACCTGCTAAAGGTTTGTTTTTCTCTGCCTCTACTACAGCTACCCTCTCTGGTTTTGCTGATTCAGATTGGGCATGCTGCCCTGATACCCGTAAATCTATCACGGGCTATTGTGTATTTTTGGGGACTTCTCTTATTTCTTGGAAGTCTAAGAAGCAGAATACTGTATTTCTCGTTCCTCATTTGAGGTCGAATACCGAGCTCTGGCAAGCCTTTCCTGTGAAATACAGTGGTTGCACTTCATGCTTGTTGACTTACATTCTGCCCCTTGCTCTCCAACTGCTGTCTACTGTGATAATAAGTCTTCCATTTATCTTGCTCACAACCCTACATTCCATGAGAGAACAAAGCATATTGAAATTGACTGTCATGTGGTTCGTGAGAAGATTCAACAGGGCATCATTCACCTCATTCCAGTTCCATCTAGTGCCCAGTTGGCTAATGTCTTCACCAAGTATTTGCTTGCTCCAGCCTTCTCTGCTTTGATTTCCAAGTTGGGTCTATGTGACATCCATAGTCCAACTTGAGGGGGGATATTAGAGTTATTTATATCTAACCATAGTTAGCTCTATTAGTTAGGCTAACCATACCATAGTTAGTTAATTGTAACTACTTCCTTTTATCTGTTCCGTTCTCTCTTAGTTTCTAGTTTTAGTTCTTCTTTGTATATATACTGTACAGTTAGATCTCTTGTAACAGAATTCGTTTTTCATCATTCAATATACAAAATGCTTTCATATTTCTCTATGATTTTGGATGCCAAAAATGGATATAACTTAGCTCTACATACCAGCTTTGGAATATGTCACCTTTTAAGGCCCTTTATGGTCGAGACCCACCATTGATGACAAGGTATGTTCCTAGTGGAGATCAGATGACCCTCTTGATTTACAACAATGCGTTGCGGCAGAATCTATGGAGAAGAAATGAAATGTAAATTCATTTGTTTTCCAACTATTGCCTATTTTAATGTACTAGGTATGCCTATATCCACATGTTGAGTAATGAGGACACGAGATTTACTCCTTACACACAATATAACATAGATGCCCCAAATTCCAAGTGATTGACCTAGTACAGTGGAGCATGACAAGATTTATATTTAGGAGATCTCGAGTTTAAATCTCCACTAGTCTTCTTAGAGTGAGTTAAATACAATTACTTTCGTAAGTGGTCAGAGAGCCCAAACGTGTTCTCTACCTTGGGCACCATCCTGTCAACATAAATTTTTATGTAAAAAAGAAGAAAAAAACATAGATGCCCTATTGGACGTGAGCTTGCATGCGCAACTAACTAGTTATCGAGTGCCACAATATACTGTAATGAGCTGGCACACTAACCAACTTGATGTCTCCCCAAGAAGAATCTAACATGTTTTTTTTTCTTTATTAATTTGTTTAACATGTCCTTTTCTCTATTCGTTCTTCATTCGTTTTTTTAACATCCACTATTATTTTATTTTTTTTGATGATGTCCTATATTAGTTTTCTATATAGTACATTAATAAATTTAAAAGATGATGGCTAGTTGGCTACTATAATGTTCTATATATATATATATAGTCAAGATCATTATCTCATATTCTCATTATTATCTTACTTTAGGAAAAACTTGTTAATTCAACTACTACTTCAATATCAATCAATATGCTAGCATTATCTCCTCCTGTATTCTCAACCAATGGATGGCCCTTTGAGGAGCTTATAAGCCATGGCCAGGATAACTTTTACGAAGACATATCTGAACTAGTTTTTCCTCATCATTTGCTTCCAATATCTCAGCCAGAAGTTGAGGCTAAAAATTCAACTCCCCCACAGGATAAAAACAGTAACCCTACCATGGTTAAGAAGCTTACACACAATGCTAGTGAACGCGATCGTCGCAAGAAGATCAATACTTTGTTTTCTTCACTTCGTTTACTTCTTCCCATGGCAGATCAAATGGTACTTAAACCCTCTTACTCTCTTACTCTCTCTTTTTTAGTCATGAATTGGTTATTGGTAGTAAAGAAATAAGAATTTCTAGAAACAACTTCATAGCTAGATGTATGTCTGTTGAGCGGTTTTGGCAAATTCGAATCAATTCATAATATTAATCTGATTGAAGCCAAATTGTTTGGGTTTCAAACATTTTTCGTACGTGTTCAGGTTAAACCTACGCGGCCCATAAAGGTTGGGTTTAGGCTACAGATTTAAAAAAATGAAACTCATCTATCTGTGAACCTGAACGAAACACATACTCTCTTTTTTTACATCTTTTAGGGGATCCGAGTATCTAGGTTTGGTTTGGGCAATGTTTTCTGTGCGTTGCTAATGAGTCAGTCGGTTTGGTGTATTTTCTAAATTTTCGATTTTTGACAATTTAAAAGTGTTGGAATCTTAAAAAAGTGAATATTTTAATTTTTTTAAAAGATAATTACCAACTCGATCTGGATCAACATGTTTATAATTGGGTTGGTTTTTGTTGGAGTTTTGCATAAAAAAAACAAAATAAAACTGAACCACCCCAAAACCAAATAAATATAATTGGTTTGGACAATAGATTTGGTCAAAACTTATTCGTGAACACCCTCCGACTAACTCTATTCCAAATCTAGGTAGTTTAAGGTTTTTACGGACAGTTGAAAGAACTATTGAATTGATGTATATTTGTACGAAAAAAAAATCATTAATTATGTTACCAATTCCATATATCTTGTTTTTCAAATACAAGGGTATAAATACTCAACTATACGATCTTGTAAAAATCATATATTGATTTCCATCTTAATTTTGTATATTTCAGAAGAAGTTGAGCATTCCAGCAACAATTTCACAAGTCCTAAAATACATACCAGAGTTACAAAAGCAAGTGGAAGGACTAAAAAAGAAAAAGAAAGATATCTTATTAAGTCTTTCTCAACAAAGGGATTCAGTGCTACACAAAGAATTACCTCAAAGCAAGAAACCTCGTTACAACCCTAATTTTGTGGTTTCTACTAGTAGGCTCAATGATTATGAGGTTTCTATTCAGATTTCAAGTTATATAGTCAACCACAAGATTCCACTATCTGAGATATTGTTGTGTTTAGAAAATGATGGTTTTGTGCTTCTAAATATTTCTTCATCTCAAACCTTTGGAGGGAGGGCCTTCCATAACTTGCATTTCCAGGTGGCTAAAACACAGAGATTAGAATCGGAAATTCTAAATGAGAAGCTCTTGTCAATAATTGAGAAGCAGGAAGGGAACTATATATAGTTAAATAAAATTAGTTACAATGGCTTTAATTATGATGATGAAAATGAGAATTCAATGCAGTTCTTGTATGCTTCATTTGAAACAGAATATAAGTAAAAAAAAAGTGTGTCAACGAAAGCTAATATATTTGGTTCAAATTTTGGACTAAATACGTTAATTAACTTTTGTAACTCATTTTTTATTATATATATTCTGTTACGGAGAAAGTATAAGATTTTATGCCTATAAGTTTGTGCATATTTTTGAAGCATAGATTGTAGGTTTTGCAACGGACTGATTACTTCTTAGATTGTAGAAGTTAATTAATATAATATATATGTTATGTAAACATAAATTTTAGACTCGACCTATGTAACCAATAGCGATGCAACACAACTCGTTTCTTCGTTTTTTTTTTTAGATAATCACAAGTTTCATTGAAGAGAGAGCATGAGGGTGCAGGCGCTTTTACAATGGATAAAAAAAAAGGAAGGGGAGGAGGCCTCTCATCAAAACCTTCCTGAGCCAAAACCCATTGGGAAAAAGACTCAGGGAGGAAAAAGAGTACCTCGTGCGTGGAGCACAACAGTGAGAAAGTGGCTAATCTTCCTCACTGTTTCTCCCCCTGAAAACCCCAGCCAACACTAATAAAGAAAGAATTACAATGTGGAAAGTACACATAACGGACTATTATACCAGTCCACCCAACCCGCCCTACAGTTCTTCCCATTCCTCGCCTTGAACCAACACCATGCCGTGTCTTTGATACCCAGGAGAAGGCCGGGTAATGACAACACCTCTCCCTTGAAAACTGTTCTATTCCTTGCCATCCAAATGTTCCATATCACCGATAGCCATACAAGGTGCTTTACCCGTTTTTGCCTCTTTCCTTTTACCATCCTTCCAAATTCCGTAAAGTGCGGAATCACCTCATCCTCATCATAGTAATTTTCCCCCAGCCAAGAAAAAACCAGCTGCCACAAATTCTTTATAACATTACAATTCAAGAAAAGATGTCGTATCGTTTCATCTTCCATAAAGCAGAATACGCAGCTTGTTCCAATTTATGACTGAATAACTCCTCTTCTAGCCAAGGCCTCGCGCGTTGCTATCCTATTATGTAGGACACGCCAAGCGAATATGCTGATTTTTGATGGCACATCGTTCCTCCACAGTTTTTTGCATGCATTCACCAAATTGTCAGGGAAGTTCGCGCCGATACCTGCAAAAATATTCACAAACCAATCATAGCATCGTTTCACAGTGAAGCCCTTTATCGGATCAAGCGGCCCGGCTCAAGAATCGAATCATCACGGACGGGCTGCTGCATGTCGCAGCGATCATCAGTGAGTCTGCTGCAACCGCTGCAGATCGGTGCAGTGCAAAGACCGATGCCCAATTAAACTCCCAACGCCATCCGTTTTGCGACCACGAACCCATCTCTTCAACAACGGCACTTTGCTCACCACATTTGTCATATAACGATGGAAATAGTGATGCAAACGGTTCCGTTCCCAGCCACTTATCCGTCCAAAATCTTACTAAATTCCCTTTCCCCAATTTCAATTTACACAAACCATCAAACCATCCTTCCTCCAAATTGCTGCCCTCCCCCAATAAACAAATGTCCCTCCACCAAATAGACGATTTCCCCCAACTCCTTATATACTCCGTTGCTCTTGGCCACCTTCCATTTAATCCATACCTCTCCATTACAAGCTTTCGCCATAATTGACCGTCTTCCACCAACACTCTCCATCTCCATTTAGTTAATAAAGCTAAATTAAAGGCTTCTAAATTCTTAATACCAAGCCCTCCTTTGTCCTTCGGTGTGCATATCGTTTTTAATGATAAGTATCAAATGTTAGTGGAATAGTGCATACTACATAGAAAACGCATAAGATCATATATAAGAGAGTGACAAAAACAAAAAGGATAAAACGGATGGGTGGATTGTAATTGTTACTCCTCAGCATGATCATTTTTTTTTTGTGAAAGATTTTGTTGACTAATAACCATAATAGGTGCCTACTTCGTTACCCACCTAAAAAAGTGAAGTGCCAACACTTATGTGAGTTGTGTAGAATAATTTATTGGACCAAGTGTCACACCATTTACCATGTCATTATTAGTAGAAGCACAATATTTTATATATTTGTAATTTAATCCCTATTTTTCTCTTCTCAATGCATGTGCTAGCTCTTTGAAAAGTTGTCTTCTCCATTGTTAACTCCTCCTTGTCTTTTATGTTGTTCTTCTTTTTTCTTTGGGTGTACACGTGTGTTATTCTTGTTGCTACTTCGATTTTTTACAATATGCTTGGATGTCAAATATGCTTCTATATAGGTCCGAATCATTTGAGAATGGATTTTTTATACCATTTTATTTGAGAATGTGTGTTGTATAATGGCAAAAATAATATGAAGGTAGAAGACAACTAAAATATGAGTGTTTTTCCTTTTTGGATTGATTGGTTTATGGTTTTTCAACATATTATATGAATTTTTATCTAACTTTCAGAACATTGTTGAGACAAATTATAGTGGGGAATCATTATTTCGTCAAACACTAGGATTTTTATGATTTTGTAAACAAAAAACAATACAAGAAATAGTAGATTTCAATTGGGTTTTGAAGTGGGTCGTATACAACCCGATGATCACACATATTCCATCAAAAAAATAAAATAATATCCTGAAATTAAATGTGTTATTTATGGATATCAACAACATCTATGAGTCTATGACTGTTTTGTGTCAAAAAAAAAACACCTATGACGGTTGACTACCAAAAAATAACAATCGATTTGGTCAAAAAAAAAACAAATAAATGACAATTAATGCCTAATTATGTTTTTTAATGTTTTCAAATTTTTTGTTGCGGTACTGAATTTTCAACTTTTTAGAACATTACGTTGCCAAAAAAAATTAAAAAATTACATCCATAAATATTTATTATTTTGAGTTTTTAGTGATGCATATAATGTTTATTAAAATTGATTTTTTGTTTTTTGTTAAAAAAAAAAAACTAGACTTTTTTCAAGCAAATCTTGAACTCACATTTAGCATATTTTATTGTATACTTGATCTGTCATAAAATAAACAAAATATTATTTAATCATATCACAGCTCAATAATTATTTTGAAGAAAACATCAATTTTGTGAACTATAAAGTTAGAAAAGAAAGGATTTATAATAAAGATAAAACTATATTAAATAAAAGAAAAGAAAAATTCCCATTTGGACAAAATGATTTGTTTTTTAAAAATTGAGGGACTAAATGTCTGTGTTTTGAAATAGGGGGACCAAATGTTTGAATTTATAAAAATAAAGGGAAAAAACTATAATTTTGCCAAAAATAAAATAAATTAAAAGTTTTTTTATAAGCAAAAGTAAAACAAAGGTAATTACTCTGTTGGAGGGGGGAAACTACACGAATCAGCAAAGTCAAGTACTTGTGGTCTGTCAGGTTCCTGGACTTAAATTATTCATCGCTAAAGCCAATGTAAATTGCGCACCAATGACATGGCAACCCAATATATAAAGGTGATTACTATCGTAGGTACAACTGTCAATTTTGGCTTAGCCCAATGAACTGACCGACATTCTAGTGTTTTGGGTTGGGCTAAAAAATAGTGGCCTAGAAAGAATCAAGTTATTTTGGCCCCACCCAGTTGGCCCATTTTTTTTAAGTTTTTCTAAACATTTTTTGTTTTCCTTTGCTGAAAATTGGATTGAGTTGGGTCGGCCAGCTAGTCCAGTGTTTTGGGTTGGGTTTGGTTATAAAAAGGACAGCCCACTAAATAATTGGACTAATTCAGCCTAGCTCACTTCTTTCCCATTGGCCAGCACAACCCAAGTTGACATTTATCTAACCTAAGCATGTATCAAGGGCAAAAAATGCTAGACTCATTTTAACTGATGGTCTCAAACTTAATCAACCTAATCAAGTATCAATGTCAGACTTGTGTTGATTGATGACAACTTTAAAGTCAACTCAATTAGGTAGCAAGGTTAGTCTTGTGCTACCAATGGTCTTAGTCTTGATTAACCTGACTAGGTATTGGGTTTAGACTTGCGTTATTGTTAGTTGACCTAATCAGGAGAAGGGTTAATCGAAGTTTCAAGTTAAATCATGTATTTTGTTAGGCTTTTGTTGAGTTTTGTTCCTAACAGCAGTCACCCTAGCTAATCAGGTACCAGTGTTAGATTTGGGTTGAGAAGTGTCTAAGCCTTAGTCAACCTGGTCAAAGTTAAATGTTATACTTTAACTAACCACTAATTGAGTAATCAAATGTCATCCCAATCATGTATCACGATTAGGCTTGGGTTGACCATTGTCACCACCTTAGCCAACCTAATAAGGTATCAAGGTTAGGCCTGGGTTGACCAACTAGTCAACTTAGTCAAGATACTTTGGTCAACACAAGTTTGACCTTTATACCTTATTAGGTTGACTAAAGTGGGGACCACTAGTTAACACAAGTCTAATAGTGATACGTGATTAGGTTGACTATTTTTTACTGAAGTGAATGACCAATTAAGGTTAAAGCTATAAATTTTGGCCCCGTCCAATGGCTCTATGTTTAGTGTTGGGTTGAGCTCATTAAATAGAGGCCTAGAAACAAATTGGGTTAAATTGGACCTACTTTGTAATGTTTTTTGAACAATATTTAGTATTTCCTTTGTTAAAGTTAGACTGGGCCATGGGCTGCTCTGTTGGCACAGTGTTTTGGGCCAAACCGGACTACGTAAAACGCAACCCAATGAATAATTGGGCTAGCCTGGCACATCCCACATTTATGCATTGGGCCAATGGGCCGAGCTGGGGCGGCGACCCATCTTGACAGCTCTAGTTAAGGTCTTACCAAACATAACCTTAGTATTTTATTTTGACTTGTGAAATATTGTATTCTTGAATTTTAATTGAATATTTTGAATATAATTTTATCTTTATTATCAATAATTTCTTTTTTAATTAAATAGTTCACAAATTTGATGTTTTCTCAAGAAAAATGTATTTCAATACGATTTTATTTACTAATCAATATTTTATTTATTTTAAGATAGATCAAATATTTGAAAAATATTCTTTTACTTTTATTGCAAAAACTCTTGGGTGAGGGGATGACACCTCAATCCAAGGCAGGGAAGACGTTTGGGCTCTTCGGACACTTACGAAGATAATTACATTTACCTCGCACAAAGAGACTAGTGGAGAGTTGAATCCAACAAAACTCCTCGGATACAACTCCTGTCATGCTCCACTAGGCCAACCCTTGAGATTATATGAAAAATATTCTATATGTAATCTGAAGATTTGTTATAAAAAATCAATTTTATTATAAAGAAAAATAATCCAATTTTTAATAAATATTATATGCATACTATTTGAAAAAATAAATAAATATTATATGCATGTTAAATAAATCGTATAATATAATTTTTTTTACATGTTATATAAAACCTAAAAACATTTAAAGACACAATGTGGCTTCCGTTTTCATCTATTGACCGAATCAAGGGATTGATTGTCACTTATTGATAGTCGATAGTTGCGTCAAAAAAAAAAAGATAGTCGATAGTAATTATATTGTAGGTGTGGATATCTATAAACATATAATACATTTGATTTTTCTTTTTTGCCAAAAAAATAATGCATTTAATTTCGGGTGGTATTTTTTTAATAAAATATTTTTCGTCATCTTCAACCTTTGGTCGGATTGTACCGACCCAGTTACGATCCACTTTAAAACTTAACTAAAATATGCTATTCTTGTATCATTTTTTGAGTTTATTAAATCGCAGAAATCTTAAGTGTTCACCAAAATGATGATTTCAAACTATAATTTGTCTCGATAGTTCTTTGAAACTCAATCATATGCAATTGTGAAAAGAAAAATCATATGTCTTCCATCTTCAGATGATTTTTGCCTTTAAACAACACCATATTATCAAATAAAATCATATAAAAAAAATCTGTTCTCAAATGATTTGTCTTGTTAGTTTGGAGGCAAAGGAACCGGTACAACCACTAACGTTGAAACTATCGCGGAGAATCCCAATTATAGAAGTAGATTTTGCATCCATAAACGAGAACACCGTAAATGTTATAGTAATGACAATAACCCACTTGTATAGCAAAGAGAAAAAGGAAGAACAACAAAGAAGGCAAGAGGGATCGGTAACAATGGAGAAAGACAAATTTTCAAAGAACACGTTGAGAAGAAGAAAATACAAATTTAAAATTAACTGAGGGTGTAAATTACAAATACGTAAAATATTGTGCTTCTAAAAATTGGCCCATACTAATGACATGATAAATATTGTGACACTTGGCTCAACAAATTTTATACAACTCACATAAGTGTTGGTACTCCACTTTATGTATTGGGTACTTAAGAATTGACCTAAATGTAGTGAGTAGTGACCCTAAATTTAATGTCTTCACTAATCAGCAAGATGACTTCCTACAGCTTCGGCACATACTTTCTACAATATCCTCCAGCTACTCACTAGATACTCCTTGACCTTATGAAAAGATCAAAATAACCATTAATGAACAAAATAGTTTCAAGTGCGTCCATTTTTTTCTGGCTTTCAACGGGCACGGTACTTTAGTACCGAACTAGTACGATACTATAGTACCAAGACACAATTTTTGCCAAATACTCTCCCTTTGCAAGATTTTTTAACAGGCACGGTATTATGCTATTGTACATTTAATTTTCACAAAACTTAAGTACGGTACGTTACGTTAGTAACGAATTGGTTCGGTACTAAGGTACCGTACCAAGCCAAAATGCAGCGTGCGGGTTTTGGGAGCAAGTTTCACATAAGGGTATTTTTGAAATATTTAAGGGTTGGGTTGTTCAGTGAGTAGCTGGAGGGTTGTAGGAAGTATGAGCCAATAGTTTCTGACATTACCGTTACAAAAACCAAAGGCCCATGCTTTCCCCACACCCCCTAACTCTATGAAATACCAAAATAACCTTACCAGTCTAAAATATTGCCTTCCTATCCTTTATCCCTCTCCTTCTCCTCCAACACCCACACACTCCCCTCAAACACCCCACACCTCCCATCTCTCCACTCCCAACCCTATTCACCATACCTACTTCATTAACCTTCTAATCATCTTCTCAACATTGCCAACCATTATAAGGTTTTATCTATACCAATCGTTTTACATTTTGGTTGCTCTTTGTTACTACATTCGTGTTATTTTTTTTTTGGAAACGCGTATTGTTCAGCTGGGGGTAACCGAACCAGTTCAGTTGCCAGCAATCGTACCCATTAAATGTGTAAAGGGGTGTGTTTGTTAATTTGGGAGGCAACCGAACCGGTTCCCCCTCCGAGCCATACCTACGCAACACATCAGTTGTTCCCCCTTTTCCAATTTTACAACGTCTGGTTGACTGTTGTCGTAACGATTCGGTGGGAGGCAACCAAACCTCTGGAAAATACATCGTCCATGAGGGTTGTACGTGAGGGTATTGGAATTTGAGATTTGGGAGTGTATGGTGAGTAGGAGGGGGTTGGGAAAAACATGGCCCAAAACCAAATGATATCCAACAGGACCAAAATGAAGTTGGACTCCAACCCAGGTGAATGTCTACGATAGACATTGTGGTACTCATGCCTAAACACACCATGCTATAACAACTCTTGCAACTTATAGTCTTTGTTACAGATTAAAAAAAAACTAGTGATTTTACTGCTAAATAATTTATATATTAGTTTCTTGAGACTTTTAAGAAAATGAGAAGTTATTTTGTGTTTGTGTAACATACTGAAAATCACTTGTTTAAAAATATTCATTCTTTAAAAAATGATTTTTATGAGAAACTACTCAAAATAGATTCTCATTTGAAGCAACTTTTAGATTATTTTTAGATTCTCATTTTTTTAAAAGAAGTAACAAACAGATGAAAAAACCCTCTAAAAGTGATTACATTTATACAAAAAAGTGATTATTTGTAAAAATGTAACAAACAGGCCCTATGATCTTCTAAAATACATGCAAGTATCCCATTAAAATTTAAGATTAATTGTAGGATTAATCTCCCAATTTTATCAAATCTGTATAATTAAACCTCAAAAAAAATTCCTGTAAATTTAGCCCGTCAATTTTATCAACTCCACAATTTTAGAACCCTCGGTAAATTGCCATCCAATTTCTGATGAAAATGGTGACGTGGTGGTAAGATGGTGTTGCGCATTTTCTGGCTAAATGGACCTCTAATCTGGACCAGGTGTGGTTAGCTACCACTCCCCCCATGATCATGGATATACATGGCAATCATGTGTCAAGCAAACTAGATGAATTGTTATAAATTACAAAAAATTAACACCTAATGATTACGTTTGCACGACAGGTGACTGCCACATCACCACCTTACCGTCATGCCAGCATTTCAATCAAAAATTGGGAGACTAAAATTGCAAATTTGATAAAATAAGAATATCAAAATTGCAAGTAGTTAAGTCTAATGATTATTTATATTTATAATGAAATAAAAGCAACAAGACTAAAGAAAATTCTTGTAAACAAAAAAGACGAAATAAAATAACAGGGTGGGTCTGTCGGTGAAGGTCCTTTTTTTGAAAAGAGGGGGCTGTATAAATAAAATAACAGGGTGCAATAGACAAACCTAGAATGCTGAAAGGCCAGGGCTCAAAACCAACGGCCCAAAATCAAGAATGAAAGAGGGGGTTACACGAGTTTGAAACAGGGGTGCAAACAGAGGTTAGACAATTCTTTTGGTACAAGAGGTCATATATTTTTTCTATTCTGTTTTAAAAATTGATTAAAAAAATTAACAATAAGAAATTGATAAATGAAATAATTTTTGTCAGAAGTAAATAAATGGAATTAAAATAAGAAAGGGGAATATAAATGAATAAATTAGGATTTGTCTAAAAAAAGGTTGTAATTAGGATTTAGAAACCTAACTGTCTTTTCAAATCTAATATTAAACTTTAGCTTGATTTAAATCTTAGGTCTCTATTTTTGGTATGTTATTTTCCCCTAAATTTTTACTTTGTTTCAGTTGTATTTTACTCTTTTATGATGATTTCCAAATAGAACTAGTGAAACGAAACGAGAATGGATACCTAAGAAATTTTTAGGCCATGTTTGAGAAAGTCAATCCACTAACTTATAGTGGATAAGCTCATTGAATGTGTTTGACAAGACTAACTTATATTTTTTTTCACTAGCTTATAACATTTTTTATAAAAATGCTACTTAAAGTAGTATTTAAGCTTTCATATTTTTTTTTTCATTTTTACCTTGTTATTTGAACTGAATTTCTCATTTATCCTCCATTAAATGAATCTTCTCTTTTATTTTTTAGCATAAATTACAGGTTTCCATTTATGTGATTTTATATTTATAAACTAGTCCAGCCACTTATTTTACAAAATATTTTAAATTCAATCTACTAGCTTATTTTCTATTAGTTACCTGCTATCAACTCGTCCGCTAGCTACTATTTTTTGCAAAACAAAGCCTTACAACTACCTTTTTTTGGTTTGGACCCCTATCCTTTGGTAAATTAACTCACCGGGCCAACGGTGTTGGTTAACTTACAGCTACATGATGTAAATTATAATTTTAGAAAGGGAAAGTTGGGCACTATGCATTTTACTCATTTTTAATAAACACATTACATTCTTGTTTGAATATTTTAACTAAATAGAAATTGTAAAAAAGAAAACTAACCTTGCTTCCCCAGTGCTTCTGTTACATTCCTTTTGTGTGTGCAGGTATTGCATAAAACTCAAATGTTGAGCTTCAATTCTTTTCTTTGGTAGTGAATAAAACTTTGGCTTTTTTTTTTCACCCCCCTCCTTGTCACTCTCACCCCCGTAAATACAAAAAACCCAAAAATGCCCTTACATTTCATAAAAAAAGGGATCAGACCCCACCACCCGACAGGAATCCCGAATTTACCTTTAAAAAAGGTAATTCCGGGAATTTGGTGTTGTTTTTCCCAAATTTAAAGTTGGAAATTCTGGTTCAGGATTTTTGAACCGAAGTTATCTCCACAAAAGGTAAATTCGAATTTTTTTTTAATTTTTTTCCCGGAAATACCTTCTTTAAAGGTAAATTCGGTTCACATTTTGTGAACCGAATTTACCTCTAAAAAATGTATTTCCGGAATTTATTTTTTTTGTGACATTGATATTTGTTTTAAATAGATGGTTATTATGGATTTAACCGCTGCCTTTACGACATCTGAGATATTTCCCACTCAAGATGCAATGACACGTTGGGCTAGCGATACCGGGAAAGCCAACGGAATCATTGTGGTTATTGTTCGAACCGAGACGACGGAGAATGGGAAAGGGAAAAAGAACAAGGTTGTTTATTGCTGTGAGACACGAGGCACATACAGTCGAGTAGATGTTGGGTGTTTTGCTGGTAGACACAAGACATCAAAAAGATGTGGTTGTAGGTTTCAATTGAAAGCTAAACCGATGTTACCTCCTAGTTCTGATTGGAAGGTGAGAGTGGTGTATGAGATTCACAATCATGAGCCTCATAAGACTTTGTTTGGAGCAACTATATTTGGTAAGTTTACCAAGGATGAGCGGTCAGTTGTTGAGGAGCATCTGTTTTTGGGAGTGAAAGCACAAAAAAGTCTTGATGCATTAAAGATCAGATTTAAGAACAATTTGAGCAACATTACTCAGTTGTATAGAACCCGCAACAGTATCCGAAAGGCAAAGAGAGGTAGTATGACTGAGATGCAGCAGCTTATGACACTGATTCAGGCGAATCATTACTTGTGTTGGACGAGACGACTTAAAGGTACTGATATTGTTGAGGAGATCATGTGGTCACATCCTGATAGTATCAAGTTATTGAGGATGTTTCCGACTGTTTTGATTATGGACTGTACCTTTAAGACCAACAAGTATGCATTGCCTCTGCTGGAGATTGTTGGTGTGACTTCCACTGAGTTGACATTTCCTGTTGCGTTTGCATATCTATCTCATGAGCAGTATGATGACTACACGTGGGTGCTGCAAAGCCTACGAGATTTGATGGTGTGTGATATTGCACTTCCTCAGGTAATTCAATGCTAACTGACTTTAGTTTTTCGCATTACATTATTGTTTTTTATTTTTTCCATTTCTAGTAGAAGGTCTGGATTGTGTTTCTCAAGTTATCCTAACTGATTGTGAGGAGGCTTTGATGAATGGTATCAAGATTGTGTTTCCGGAGGCAATGAATTTGCTTTGTCGGTATTATATTAACAACAATGTTAATGCTCAAATTAAGAAGCTGGCGAAGGGAGATAGAGTGGGGTCACTGATGACACTTTGGCATCATGTAGTTGATGCTACATTTGATGATGAGTTTAATGAGGTTTTGCATGATTTGGAGCAATCGTTTACTGATATACCCCAGCTTATTGCATATGTGAAAAAGCAATGGCTGTATCCTTACAAGGAAAGATTTTGTGGCCCGTGGACGGATAAAGTAAGACACTATGGAAATACCACGACTAATAGGTACGCAAATTGTTTGCTTATGTGCTTTATGTATATGATTGTCGTTTTTTGTTTTAATTTTTCCTTATGTGTCATAGGGTTGAGGATGCCCATTGGGCATTGAAGAGGTCACTGGGTTCTAGTGGTAGCGATTTATGCAAAAGCTGGGAGTCAATGCATGGGATGATTAATGCATAGATTAATAAAATTGTGGATTCTTTTCAAAAGAGCATCAACCGTATAGATGCCCAACACAACATTCCATTCTACAAGAATCTACACGGTTTGGATTCTCTTGAGACATTGAATCATATTGCTGGTGAGTTTGATAACATGATGGATGGTGTGGGCACGAATAAGAAAAAGTGTGCTGGTTGTGTCATTAAAGTTACTCATGGATTACCTTGTTCTTGTGAACTTGGAAGGTTGCACCTAAATGGGATACCAATATCATTGGATATGATTGACCCTCATTGGAAGAGACTGAGTTTGGAGGCAATGGATGAGGAGCGGGTGAAAGAAGCGTCAGAAGGAGGTGACTTAAGTTATACAATAGAGGAGATTTGGAGGCAATGGAATGACATGCACCTTGAGGAGAGATGTGTTTGGAAGAGATGTGTTGATGATTATGTATCCAGAGGCACTACATCCATGGTTCCACCTAAGCACAAAGTCAAAACTAGGGGTGCACCGAAGAAGGGGAAGAAGAAGAAAGAGTATGATGTGAAGAGAGATCCATCTAGGTGGGAGCACGTGGATGCATCTTTGGAAAAACCCACACAGAAATCGTCAAAGATACCTCCCCGATGGTCCTCACAACTAGCTTCACGACTACCATCAGAGCTACCTTCACAGAGGTCAGCAAAGGAGCGGGCACAGCATGACATCCACTTGGTAAGTCACTTTCCAGATTTTTTACATAAGTATGTTGATGACATTATTAATGTGGAGGGAGATAGAAACTGTGGATTTAGATGCATTTTTGCTTCACTGGACTGGTCGGAGCACAGTTGGCAAATTGTTCGAAATGATTTGATTTGTGAGATGGAGTCCAACTGGTTTCAGTACACACAGATCATGGGTGACAATGTTCAGAACATTAGAGATTCATTGTTTCCTGTCCCAAACAGACAACAACAACCTATTGAGAAGTGGATGACCATGTGTTTGCTGGTGTTTTTAGCAAACAATCACTAGTTTTCAATATCAAGACTGTGAGATCAAACTAGAAAATCTCTTTGACAATTGCCATCGAGTTTGTGCTTTTTGAAGTACGTAAGAACAGAGAATGGTAGAAAGAAGTAACTTGAGAGCGAAGTAAAAACAATAAATGAACAAACGTAAAAAGAAAGTAAAGACTTTGCATTAAACGAAGAAATAAAAGTGGTTCACCAACACATACAATGATCTGTTTCACTCGTGTTTCTCGTTGACTTGGAAGTTGAGTTTCCCAGCGTTTTTGTAAAATGTGGTGACCCCTGTTTCCTATTACAAAGGGGTATTTATACTCCTAGGAACAATCGTGGGGGAAAGGGTAACTGCCTCCTAGAACTACGGGGGAGTAACCGCCCACTACTTTGCTGCTCTGCACTTTCGACTGACCCATTGTCGACTGTTTTGACGAAATGTTGAGCCCAACTCTGTCGAAGTGTTGTGTCCTCGCTTGTCGAAGATCCTTTGCTTCATGGCTTTGAGAGCTAAACTCGTCGAAGACTGCCTGCACTCCTTGCTCTTATCTGCCTTCCCTGTCGAACTCATGGTGCATTGACTTGAATATTGACCTATGGCCCACAGAACAATATTAAATGTGAAGTCAGCCCCATTTAAAGCTTCATTTAATGTGCTGTCGAAATTTTGAGGTAACAGATTGCCCCCCAAAAAATGTTTTTTCGACGGAATAAGGAAAGGAGTCAAGAAAAGGCATTTTTTGAATACTGTGCAATGGTCACTTTTACCGCCTTTTGCACTTCAACAGTGGTCGAAAAGACATTCATCATTACTTGCGCAGGTAAAGCGAACCGTTCTATTGGTACACGTCGCATGGTTGGTGGGCCATCACGTCTCCCAAACGTCGCAAACGTGCGAGTTATGGCGAACGTGCCAATAACTGTTTACTTCCAAACATATATAAACGACTACAACCCTTCAAATTCCTCTTTACCCAGTTTGAACCTTTGTGAAGTTTTTCTGCACTTTCCATTCTCTGCGTTTTGCAAAAGATTCCAAAATCACTAAAGTTTCAAACTTTCGTCTCTTCTCTTTAGTCTACACCCAGATTCCACCTTGTATTCACTTTTCTTAACTCATGGCTTCATCATCCGCTGCAATGACGCGACCTGAGAGCTCAAAGAAGAACGATGAATCCAGAAACACCCAAACCCTAGATGGCTTCGTTGATGAACCTGACATCAACGCATTTAACGATCTACTCAATGGCAAACCAGTGTATTAATCCCCTTCACGAGATTTACACTCATGCCTATTTAGGTCCTCTTAGGACATCTTGTTAGAAACTACCGAGGTTTTCGAGATTTTTCCCACCATGTTCGTCTCCAACCTAGACTTTTTCTTTGAAACCCCTTTTCATTTAGAGTTTTCGGCTAACCCTTCTAGTGGTCTTTAGGTCCGCTCCTAGGCTCGACCAAAGCAAAACTACCTAGGCGGCTTGATAGGATAGAAGCTAAGAAGGCCAAAGTTTGGAAAAAACAAGGCATCTCTTCGACTGATCCAATTGTCTAGGTATGGACCCTGAAACGACAATGAGACCTACTTTTGGTCGCTATGCGATTCGGGGACTATTCCACCCATAGCCTTCACACGAAATGTGGCATGTTATCTCCCACTCTACTAGATGTGGCTGCCATTCTGGTCCAAACCTTTAGGAGAGACCTTCAATCCCACACATCCTGACTATTCATACAGTTTCAGATTTAACAATGCCACTTTTTCCCCTTACATTGCTGAACACCATGGGGACACTGAGGAAGTGTCTGCTATGGAACATGTAGCCTTTCTAACTTTGTGGCTTTCTATTTTCGTTTTCTGCACACGTTCCCTTCAAGTCTCCAAAACTTACGTCCCTTTGGCATGTCAACTCCATGACCGAGAAGACATCAACTTGGCCAAGTTGATTTTAGGCTCTCTCTATCAGCAGCTTGATAATGCTGTTATAGAGTTGAAGGAGAATGAGCCAGCTACCAAGTTCTTGGCCTCAGGTCCTCTATGGTTATTGCAGTTGTGGCTGTTGGCCACTTTCGAGTCTCGACTAAACTTGTATATCCCCAAGTCTGCTCGACTAACTGTGGAGAACAGCAACACTAAGGGGATTCGATTGGCTCAGTTTAGGCCTAAACAAGCAACTCTCCCTGCTGAGGAATCCTTTCTGGCCTATTTTTAAATTTTCCTGAACTGTACCACCTTCACCGATTCAATGGCTCCTTTTCTCCAAAGGTCTTGTGGTCCAGCATGGTTTAAACAACCATTTCCTTCTTCCACCGTCGATTCTGCTGAGGAAGTCAACCGTATTTGGCAAGCTTACCTCTCTCCTGCTGTCCTCTCCACTAGGCTCACCCCTGGCAAGACAAAGAATAGTTTGGGAATTACTAGATATTTCCCAAGTTATCTTGCTAGGCAGTTTGGCCTTTGTCAAGTCGCTACTGCACGATATGTTTTCACGGCGAGAGTTTTTGAGTCCAGAATCGGAAGTTTCTTACAAACAAGCCTTCAAGAAATTTCACTACAAAGCCTTGAACTTTGAACCTCTCAAATTCAATCCAAGGTTCTCCTGTACTGTGAAGTTTCATGAATGGTGGACCGGTTATTATACCACAGCGGCTGGGGAAACCATTGATGCCTTTACTGGCAACATTGTGAAGAAAGTGGTAGTAGCCTTCCCTTCGAACAACACTGGTAAACGTTTTTCGACACTCAAAGCTTTTTTAAGTTTTGACTACTTATAACTTGGCTTCATTTCCAATTGCTTACCAATGTTTTCGACAATTTCAGAAAAACCTGCAACAAAGTCGAAGGTTAAGGTGGGCAAAACTACCACATCAACATCCTCTCCCCAAGCTACGAAGAAAGTAGCAGCAAATCCCATCTCAGACAACATTCCAAAAAAGGTATGGCACTTTCCACTCATCTTAAGTTGTCTGTTGACTATGGCTTTTACTCATGTTAGATATTCCCTCCAGGTGACAACCCAAACAGCTAAGCCTCCTCAAAAGCCTAAAGCCAAGAAGAAATTGGTTATTCCCTCCAGCTCTGAGGTACTGCTTACCTTACTACACGTCGAACTTTCTCTTCGATGTTATCATTTACTTTCTTGTGGCATCACCTATACCATAATTTGATCTCTTTTGCAGGACACAGAAAGTGAAGACAACACTCCTCTCACCCAGAGGTCGAAGAAAAGGGCTTTACCTGAATCCCAAAGGGCATCTCAAGGCATTACAATCGTTGAGCCTTCTGAATCACCTTCTTCCCCTGCCATTAAGAGGCTTAAGGTACATGAGGTAACTTTCCTTTCGACGTCATTTCGAAACTCTTTGATCTCACCTTTCCCGTTTTAACTTAAGTGTTATTACTTACTGTGAACAGGTAGGTGGATTGCTCGTCGAGAATCCTGGCGTCGAATCTTTGGTTGAGGTTCTTTGACGGAATTGTCGGCTCCAATGCTTCCTTTCCCTTCTTCGCCTCAAGGCGTGACGGCTGAAGAGGTTTTTCAGGCCCTTGCTGACCCTGGGATTCCTCCCTTCGAAGAGCTCGTTCCAAACGTGGGAGTAGAAGCGGTTGTCGAAGAGAACGTTCAAGTTCGAGCCTAACATTCCGGAAGTCGAAAGACAAGCAAAGCGATGGCTACCTCGTCGAACTTCTCGAAGAAAATATGGCCGATCAAGAACAAGAGGCGCCTAGAGTGGAGGAGCTCGCAGATCAAAGTGCTTACGCCAAAGAGTCGCCCATCAACGGTAAGTAGCGATCAAGAATTGGGTGAGCTAAAGAAGACGAATCCTGGCGACCTTGAAGATCATGTTGAGTCTTAAGAGCTCGTCGAGCCGCTTGATTTGCAGTTCTTCGAACAACTCTCTAAGTTCTATCAATCAGGAGACGGTCGAAAGCCTGCTTCGCCAGCTGAAGACGAAGGTGTTAGAAGGAGATTTGGTGGCAACCATTGAGAATGACCCATCTGTGTATCTTGAGGTAAAATCCCTCATTCACAAGATCACCAATTTGGACCCTCCTCAAAACATCCTTTCGTTCTTCATGGAATTCGGCCCCATTTTTGAGCAACTTTCTCTTCTAATCAACCAACGGTCGACCACCTCCAAGCGCAAAGTTCAAGAGAGCCAACTCTGCGAGGTAGAACTCGCTTATCTCAAGGCCGATCAAGACAACATCGAGGCTCTCGAAACTCAAGCAGCTAACGATGAGAAAGCAATTGCTGAATGGGATGCAGAGATTGCGCGTATTGACGAGGAGATAAAGACACTTCAACTCAAACTGTCAAACGCTAAGCATCAGAAGAGCCTGATCGTCGAAAGGATGAGTGCTGCTTCTTCATCCACCAAAACCACCAAAGCATTGGCAGCTATAGAGCACTTGGAGAAGATTGACAAGCATCAAGCCATTCTCGCCGACCTCGACAAAGAGCTACACCTTCTCGACACCTCTATCTCTTTGAGTGTTAGCATTATGGAGAGGCATAAGGCTACTCTGTCGAACTTCTGAGACTGTAATAGTTTAGAATTCTAAAAATGGCTGTGTAATTTTGACGTTTCTTTATACATTGCCATTTATGAACAATTTTCGTTTATTTATAACTGCTCAATTTTTATCTCAGTTAACGTTGGCTTGTATCGCTTTAAGTACTTGCCATTTATTCTAAAGATTCTATTTTCGTCACCTAGCTCTTCGACTTCATAAGCGCCGTTCGAAAAGCATCGCAACACGCGAAATGGGCCTTCCCACCCTGGTGACCATTTGCCTAAAACTCTATCCTTTTTATCCATAGGTAATAGGACTTTCCACACTAACTCTCCCTCCTCAAAGGTTTTTAACTTAACCTTTTTATTGTAGGCTTTAGCTACTCTTTCTTTCTGTCGAATAAGCATCTCTAAAGCTAACAACCTTTCTTCGTCTAAATCAACTAATTCATCAATCATCATATCCCAATAGTGGTCAAAGGGAATTTCACATTGTTTCTGAATCCTTGTTGATTGTAAACAAATTTCAACAGGTGACACTGCATCATACCCGAATGTTAACCTGTAAGGAGTAGTGTTTATAGACTCTTTAGGCGACGTTCGACAAGCCCATAATACTTGGTCAAGAGAACTGTGCCAACTTTTAGGCTTACGTCCAACGTGCTTTTTGATCAAGTTAATAATGATTTTATTTGCAGCCTCCACTTGACCGTTGGCTTGCGCATAGTATAGTGTCGAAGTCAACAACTTGAAACCAATTTCAGCAGCGAAATCTACCATTTTTCGACCAAGAAAAAAGCAGTACCTTGGTCGTAGTAATGGTTTCGGTATTCCATATCGTAAATGATATGGTTTTGAATGAACCTTATCATCGCTTCTTGATCAACATTGGCTAAAGGTACTGCCTCTACCCACTTAGTAAAGTAATCAATCCCTACCAAGATGTACCTGTGGCCTTTCGACGACGTTGGTTTTATTTCTCCAATTACATCTAAAGCCCAACCTCTAAATGGCCAAGGTTTCACTATAGAATGCAATTCATTTGCGAGCAGCACATCTTTGGATTCAAAGCATGCTTTTGGCATTCTTGGCGACCTTTAGCAAATTCTATGCAATCTTTTAAAATGGTTGGCCAATACATTCCTTGTCGAAATAACAACCATTTCATTTTGTGACCTACTTGATGTGAGCCACATGCTCCACTTTGTGTGTATCGAAGCGCTAAATATGCCTCATTTTCACTAAGACATTTTAATAGTACCCGCTTGAGAGTTTGCTTGTACAATTCGTTTCCAATTAACACGTAGCTTAGAGCTCAGACTTTACTTTTTATTAGTGTTCCCGTAGGATTTTGCAAATACTCTACAATGGGCTTGCGCTAATCATCATCGACCATGTTGTCAATAGCAAAAATTTACGCTAAGTCAACATCGTCGAAAATGTGGCGTTTTCGACGCAGATTTCATTTGCACTTATTGCCCCCAATTTTTGGTGTTGACAATAGCGTCAAGTAGTAGCATTATAAAGAGAGTCTTCGAGATTAGTTTATCTTTTATCTCAATTAACTCTTCTAAGCTTTGTTTGGATACCTTGTAGCTCGAGGCAATTTGTGCTAACTCATTCGCCACGTGATTTTCAATTCGTGGTAAATGTTCTAGGTGTACCAATGTAAACCTTTTTAAGCGTGTTGGCAATGACGAAATATTTGATAAGGTGCTCACCGATGCACTTGTATTCTTTTGTCAATTGTTTGACAACTAGTTTTGAATCACCTTTTACTTCGACATGGCTTGCCCCTTTGATTCGAGTAAAATTTGAAGGCCTACTATTAGGGCCTCATACTCAGCCTCATTATTGGAGCAAGAGTCTCGAATTTTAAATTTATATTTCGTTGGAATGTTCTCTGGGGAAATAATTAATATTCCAATACCCACTCCATTTTTATGGCTTGAGCCGTTTAAGTATAGTCTCCAAGGACGTATGTCTAACGAATGTATTTCATGTTCGACAACAGAGTGGTCCACTATGAAATCAGCAACCACTTGTCCTTTGATTGATTTAAGGGGCTGATACGTTAAGTTGTATTCTAGCAAAGCCAAAGCCCACTTTCCAATTCGACTATGTAACATTGGTTTTGACAACATATGTTTAATTACATCAAAATGCGAATAAACATAAACATCTGCTGACTTTATATATTGCTTCAATTTTGTACAAGAGAAATACAAGCAAAGGCATAGTTTTTCTATTGGACTATACCTAGTTTCAGCATCAATCAAAACCCTACTAAGGTAATAAATGGGTCTTTCGACACCACTATCATCCTCTTGCGCTAACATGCTACCTATTGTGTTATCAGAAGCTGCTATATACAACTTTAGCAATTTGTTTCCAATAACAGGCAATAAAATTGGTGGTTTGACCAAATAAGACTTGATTGCGTCGAAAGCATCTTGGTGCACTGCTCCCACTTGAATGCATCTTCTTTCTTGATCTCAAAGAATGGCGAAAAAGCTTGTGTTTTGCCACTTAGATTTGAAATAAATCTGCGAAGGAAATTGATTTTTCCCAGTAGTGACTGAAGTTCTTTCTTGGTCGAAGGAGCCTTCGTTTCCATAATTGCTTTAGTCTTATTTTGGTTGATCTCAATGCCTTTCTTGTGCACTACAAAACCCAAGAATTCACCTGCACGTACACAGAAAGCACATTTGGTTGGATTCATTTTCAATCCATATTTCCTCATTCGTTCGAAAGAACGTCGAAGATGGTCTAAATGACCAATTTCTGAGGATGACTTAACCACCACATCATCTATGTATACTTGCATAAAATCATCAATAAAATCATGAAACATAGAATTCATTGCTCTTTGATAGGTGGCACCAGCATTTTTTAACCCAAAGGGCATTACTACCCATTCATAAACACCCAATGCCCCTGGACATCGAAAAGTTGTTTTCGACACGTCCTCTTCAGCAATAAAAATTTGATTATACCCTGAGTAGCCATCTAGCATACTGAGATAATCAAATCCTGCTGCTGAATCTATTAGCATTTCTGCTACAGGCATTGCGTATTCATCCTTAGGTGTTGCATTATTTAGGTCCCTAAAGTCTACGCAAACTCTAAGTTTTCCGTTTTTCTTCATTACGGGGACAATATTAGCTAGCCAATCTACATACCTGGCAGTTCTGATGAATTTGCTTTTGAACAGCCTCTCTATTTCTTCCTTGATCTTAGCCAATATTGGAGGAGCAAATCTTCTTGGTGTTTGCTTTACTGGTTTCCTTCCTGGTCGAATAGGTATTTGAAGTTCCACCACTTCTCGACTTAGACCAGGCATTTCGTTGTACTCCCAAGCAAAGCAATCTTTGAACTCCTGCAGAAGTGAAACAACTTGGGTTCTGAAGGCAGCATCGAGGTGTGCACTAATGTATGTTGGCCTTCTGACTAGGCCATCTCCCAAATCCACTTCCTCCACTGGATCTTGAGCTTGCATGCGCTTTGTCGAATCTTTAGGGTCTTTTTCAAAACCTAATGGTTCGTCATCATAAATGCAATCAAGCTTGCCATCTATGACTTCACCATTTTCTTCAGATGAAGTTATGGCTTCGACAGCCATTGTTTGTTGATTTATCTCGCTTCTAAAGCCGTTTTACTTTATTTTTCGGCCATGTAAGCGTAATTCTATCCTAGCATTGGGCACGCGACATCTAAAACTTTTTAAGAGTCGGTGTCCCATCCTGATGGAGGTAACACACCCTCGGGATAGACATTTGCACCTTCTATCACCTCTCTTTCCCACACAAACCCATGTGTTGGGTATAAGCGACAGAGGATAGCACATTATCGAAGAGATATATGCTTGGCTAGAAGATGAACATGGCGCAATGTTCGCCATTTGTTTTTGAAATTTTCCTTGGTGACATTATTTACGTCGGCCAAGGAAGTAACTTTGGTCCGCTTCAACATATTCCACAAGACCATCTTCCTTCCACATTACCGAACACGGTGTAGGCTTGAAGGGACGGCTCTACTACCCCATGTATCCACTCTCTCCCAAGGAGCAGATTATAGCTTGCTTTTCAAGCGATGACAAAGAACATGGTAGTCCTTCTAACAGTTCCTACCACCACTTCCACTTCAACGGCCCCAAAGATCGGCGGTTACCCTCATAATTAGTCAACACTATATTATGGGGCCTAAGGTCTGTATCATACATCCCTATTATCGGCGGCATGGCTTGAGGCATCATTGACAAGCAGCAGACTCCATCGACCAATATTTTATTGACGCCCACGCCATTAACTTTGGCTTGGACATATAAAGGCTTCGGATGATGTTGCATGCTTCCATCTGGCCTTTCAAAAGTTGCCATCTGCTCTTCAATGCAGCCGTTATTCATGACATAATAGCACATTGGCTTGTGATTAGCCATATCTCCAATGAAGTCTTCTTCGACATCATTTGCAATCTATATGGCGTCATACTACTCACTAGGCAGAATGGACACCACGTTGCAGATGACGTCGAAACTGGCTTCAGAGTCTTCGAAATCCGAAGTAACGTCTTCATCCATGTCGAACGAAGCACTTTCCTTCTTCAATGATGTTAATGGAGGAAAAATTCTCTCCAATGCAGGCCTTCTAGGTTCCTCTATCACAATAGATTTTCCTTTAGCCTTATTTCCAACCTTGACCTGATTGGCAGCAACAATGTTTACTTTCGTCGTTCCCACGGCTCTAGATGTCATACTCTTAGCCGTTTTTGAACCTTCTGGCGTTTTCTCGTTAGAAACAGCAAGTGCTGCCTTCTTCTTCGAGCGCTGATAACGACGCCATTGGGTTTTAGTCATGGGATTCTTCCCTTTATAATTATTCTTATAATTATATTTAGCGGCCTCTTTGCACGTGGCTTGACCGTTTCAAAGATTCTCGAGCAAACATTCCTATAGTGTCTACACCCAGCGTGTATCCACTTTTCGTTGGAGAGATCTGCTCTTGGAATAAATGGCTTAGCAGAGGCAGATAACACGAATTCCTTCTTGCCTGCGCTCTTGCCAACAAACTGTGGTTTGCTTGTCGAAGCCTTGTTCGAACTTTTGACCTTGTAAGGCGGTCCCCTCTTTTAAAGCTAAAGTTTGGCCTCTTGTGTCCGCCATTTCCTTTTGAGAGGTTGTCGAACCTCACAAAGATTCGACACTTTTAGTTTTGCCTCCTTATCGAACACACAAGATCGCATCTTGGGCACAACATGACTTGAGTTCGGTTTACACTGCTCGGGAAGTCTATCAACTCTTCCTCGACTTTGGGGTACCAGATTGTACCTTCTCATTATATTCTTCCCGAGTGACATGTTGTGCAGAACACCCATACGCACTACACTTTTGATTTTGTCAATCGAGGGTTTGGCAGGCTTTGGAGAATCCACCATTTTAGCATCCACCATATTGATATTCATCTCCACTCCAGTTCTGTGATACATAGCCTCCACTTGATGAAGTGGGTCGGTGTCGATCGATTTGCATAGGTGCTTTATTTTTCTTGTCTCCAAATTTGAGCCTTCCTTCTTCGATTGCTTTACGAACCATATCCTGAAAAGAACACAAGCAGTCGGTTGTATGTCCCAAAAAATTATGAAACTTACAATAACCCTTTTTCTTCCTCTGTTCGAGAGGAGGAACTTTCAGGCCGTTTGGCACTATGATTTGGCCATCAGTTACTAATAAATCAAAAATCTCATCACATTTAGTAACATCAAAAGTGTATGTCTTAGGCACAAATCTATCGTTCTTTGGCTCCACGGGATTATTCCCGTTTGCGTGCCTTAATAATTTCTGAGGCATAGGGAGGACCGGGCTTAAGTTGACCACGTCTATCTCCTCATATTCGACATCACTAAGCGCAAAGTCGAACTGCTCATCGACATAGGCAATCTTTTCTTTCTTGTGAAAGCCAACTGAGTTTTCTTTTCTATTGTATTTACTCACTCTAGCCTTTTCCTCTTTAAGCCTTTCGACTTGTCGAACTCTATCGGCTAACTGGGCCATGTCTCTCAAATGAGAGGTATCCAATTTCTTTCTCGATTGAATAATCAAGGCCGCCGCATGACCATTTAAACAAGCTCATGCTCGGGCACTTGTGTGAAACACCTAGCCTTTTTGACCTAAACCTATTCGGATAGTCGTCAATGGCTTGGGCACCTTACGTCGAACACTAGCCAATTCTTTAAGACTAATTTTCGATCGCCCATGTAGAATCTGCTCATGAAAAGCCTTTTCTAATTGCCCCCATGTATATATGGAACCGGGGTAGAGTGGTAAACCACGTAAAGGCATTCTTAGTTAGAGAATTTGGAAAATATTTCATTTTCAAACTCTCATTTTGGGCTATGTCCCCGCCTCGATCATGTCTTAAGGCAATATGTTCGATGGTGGACTCATTGGTGTCACCCCAAACTTAGTGAATTTAGGGATTTTCCAACCCCTGCAGCAGTGTCTGTAAGATATATTCACACAAGGCGATATAAAATTAGGCTGTGTAAACCTCACGTTAAGGCCATTTTGCGCCATTATGGTTTCTACCAAGGTGGCTATGTTGTCTTGAGCACAAAGCGTTATTTCGTTGCACTTGTCGAACAACTTCGTCGGCATTTTGGTTTCGATTTACCATGACCACTTCGGGACGTGGTTTCCACCCCTTGTTGTTCGCCCATAATCGCACAGGCTGACAAAGAAAGATCGATCTGTGGGGTATTAGGCGCATTATTCCCACCATTGGGTAAGCGCCTATTGTTTCTGTAGGAGCCCCAAAGAAATCGCAATCCTACCCATTTGGTTTGCTAACATTTGGTAAGCGGTATTTGTATTTCAATCAAAGGATTGAACACGCGATTACCAATCTGCTTTGAGTCAAGATATTAACCATATCATGATTGCTTTCGTCTACTTGTTGTCTTAACGCCAACAAGGACGCGTTGGTTAATGCAAAGTAGGATTTCGGCCGAGTGCACGCCTCGTAAGAGAGGCGTGTGAAGGAGAAAAGGTCGAGACATGTGGCATTCCAGTAGGCATGCCATATACCCCAAAAGGGTATGGTGGTAGACTCATGTTTTGGAAACGTGTCTCCAAACTATTTCCTGTTGCCACATAAGGACTAGAAGGAAGTCCTATGCTTTGTGGCAAGGCCATAGACGATGTCGAACCAACATTGGTCATTGACATCGTGGGAACGGTTATTGATGTCACTGGGGCCGTAGTCCCTGCAACATTTCCAACGCTGACATTGGCAGAATCTACCGTTGTTCCTTGCACTTGTGATATCACAGGGCTGGAACTAGAGGCGTTGTTAGAATTGGTGCGTACCATCCTACCACTCCTCAAGTGCATACAAACACGATATCCGGCGAAAAAAAGACACAAAATTAATGGCAAAGGTCCCACCGGGTGTGCCAATTTGTTTGCTGGTGTTTTTAGCAAACAATCACTAGTTTTCAATATCAAGACTGTGAGATCAAACTAGAAAATCTCTTTGACAATTGCCATCGAGTTTGTGCTTTTTGAAGTACGTAAGAACAGAGAATGGTAGAAAGAAGTAACTTGAGAGCGAAGTAAAAACAATAAATGAACAAACGTAAAAAGAAAGTAAAGACTTTGCATTAAACGAAGAAATAAAAGTGGTTCACCAACACATACAATGATCTGTTTCACTCGTGTTTCTCGTTGACTTGGAAGTTGAGTTTCCCAGCGTTTTTGTAAAATGTGGTGACCCCTGTTTCCTATTACAAAGGGGTATTTATACTCCTAGGAACAATCGTGGGGGAAAGGGTAACTGCCTCCTAGAACTACGGGGGAGTAACCGCCCACTACTTTGCTGCTCTGCACTTTCGACTGACCCATTGTCGACTGCTTTGACGAAATGTTGAGCCCAACTCTGTCGAAGTGTTGTGTCCTCGCTTGTCGAAGATCCTTTGCTTCATGGCTTTGAGAGCTAAACTCGTCGAAGACTGCCTGCACTCCTTGCTCTTATCTGCCTTCCCTGTCGAACTCATGGTGCATTGACTTGAATATTGACCTATGGCCCACAGAACAATATTAAATGTGAAGTCAGCCCCATTTAAAGCTTCATTTAATGTGCTGTCGAAATTTTGAGGTAACACCATGCCAGACACAGGACATGTTATAGCTTCTAGATATCAGAGACCCCTGGTTATGTTGTCACCTCATGAGAACTGGACATTCTTTCCTTTGAGGGGAGATTGTGTTTCCAGTCAGAGTCAGTTGGTTTGTGTTGGGTTCATCCATAAGAATCATTGGATTCTAGTCAAGTTGAACCACACTAGCCCTATGCCTCCCGCACATCCTTCTTGGGGTCGACACGCTTCAGATGAAGCTAGATCGTGGCAATATCCATACATTGGACGCATGCAGTTATAATCTTCTTTTGTTCCAGATTATGTTCCAATGACACCACTTTCTTATGTAGACATCACCACTTGATTGTTTATATACATTTACATTATTATATGGTGGTTTTTTGGTATACGTTAATAGTCTTAGAATATTTTGTAACTCGTATTTTTAACCACTGAAACGTAGTATTATAGTTTGTCTACAAAGTTATAATTTTAAAAAATAATTTAAAATTTTTACGGTTGGTAAAAAATGTCATAAACTTAGTTAAAAAATCATTTTTTAACACTAAAAACATGTTTTTAGTGCGACTTTGTCCTACAATTACCGTTCGTAAATAAATTTGTAACTCGTATTTTTAACCTCCATAACGTACTATTATACTTTTCCTACAAGGTCAATTTTCTTAAAAAAAATTTATGCATGGTAAAAACGGTCTACAACGCAGTAAAAAAATCATTTTTTAAAACTAAAAGAAACATGTTTTTTTATTCAAATACTAATTGACGGTTCAGATATTGCCGACCACTTTTAAACGATCTAGATTTTGCCGACACTTTAAACGGTCCAGATATTGCCGACCACTTTTCAGCAACGGTGGAAATCCATTCTAGGGTTTCATTTTTCCCTACAAATAGACCTTTTGCATTTCACTTCTTTCACACACAAGTAGCCTCTCATGGACACTCTGAATACACAATACTCTCGTGATTCTACACTCACTGCCCTTCACCATCAGGGCACAATCACAAACAGAGAAAATGGTGTCTATTTCGAGAGTCCAAACCCCATTTTATGCAGGCTTAAAGACGACATCAACTTTGAAGCACTGAAATAAAAAATAACAACGAAGGTGCAGCTGGAGGGTGATGAGCAAGAAGTCACCCGGATCATTTATCGCTACCCCACTATGGGCGATAATAATCGTGTTTAGTGGTCTACCATGGATGTGAAGAACAACGATGACGTTCGAGTAATGATGGACCGTTTTGACTTATTTCAGATGCGGAGTCCTTTGCAGCTGTATGTCGAAACCAGAAGGACCGTTGCTGAGATCCTTCGTCGTTTCAAACCACAATCTCACTAGTTTCTACCGTGTTTTCATTTTGTTTGATGTTTGTTTTGTTGTTTCCGTTCAGAATTTTCATGTCTTATTTCGTTTCGTCATCATAATCGTTGTAAAACGCTCCTTTAATTAATTTTAAGTTGTTTTTAAGTAATTTAATTTTTTCCCGGAATTATCAGGGAAAAGAGGTAAATCCGGGAGAGGGTTTGGGATTCCCGGATTTACCTAAAAGTTGAGATAAATTCGGTTCAATAAATGTGAACCAAATGAGGGGGGTGAAAAAAAAAAGCCTAAAACTTTGAATTAAAACTCAACATTTGTTTTTTAATTCTTTTCTTTCGTAGTCAATAATAAAAGTTAAAGACACGAGCCACTAAGCATCTTGTTCAATTATGTGGCTTTAAATATGTTTTTACCCTCATTATTTGGCGCCACATCATCTCTCAGCTTCTTCTCTTTTTTTCAAAAAAAAAAAATCTCTCGCTCTTTTTCTACAATGTGTCTCACTATTTTGCTCTCTTTGCGCTTCATCTTCATCTCTCTCTCAATCTTCCTTCTTTTCACAACCAATACCAACCACCATTTTCAAACAAATAGTAATACCAGTTCACCAATTCAAGCTAACCATCCAAGATCAAAATTGTTTAGATTCTATTCATTCATAACAAAGAAGATAAAATACATAATACCCAGAGAAGGCTTTACATCAGGCAACCATAAGTGATTAAGGGAATTTGGTGATGACCCAGACGAAGTAAATAGAACCCCATGATCAAAATCCCTTAAAAATCGAATATTTAGCTAGAAAATAGAGAACCTGGTAAAGTAGAGAGCAACCCACAATACAAAATAAATCAATTTGTTCACCATGATACATTATGTCTTTTTAGATTACTTGGTTGAGTGAAAGGGACATCGTTGGTGAAAAAATATTGTTGTACGGGGTTCGAACCCCGCTCCCCCATCCTCTCTAACAACTAACACACTAATTACTAACCACTTTGCCTATAAATTTTTTTATGTCTTTTTAGATTTGATAAGTGGGTTTGTTCAGCGAGACTTGTTCTCATTTTCTCAAATCGATCGGTTTTCGTGGAGCATATGGGTTTTCTCGATTAAATTTACTTCTGTGCGTGTTTTGATTTTAGTTTGGAAACCCTAAAACTTTTGTACTTCATCGTTCAATTTATGTTAGTGGGTTTCTCTCTCCTCAGTGTTAGTGGGTTTGTGTTTGGTATAGATGGAGAAGAGAGGGATTATGGTGAAAATGAAGAGAATAGAATGGTTTCTGGGTTAAGTGGTGAAGAGGAAGAGGCAATGGATTCTGGAATTGAGGAAGGAGAAGGGATGGGATTGTGAGTCAACAATTTAAAATTAATAAAAATAAAAATTAATGACATGACAAAGCCAAATGAGCTTTAAAAAAATTTAAATGAAAAAAAGACACATTAGAATTTTGTTAGTCAACTCAAACAAAATTGTAATGTTTGACTAACAAAATGACTTATTTAAAAAAGTTGATTTTACGTGGATCTTTTTTTTAAAAAAATGATAGGGATTAAAATCAAAATACCCCATATTTAAGTCAAAATAAAATAAAACGAAGCCTATTTTGCTAATGCTGTTAGGAAGCACTACCCATTAGTTTTACAATTAGTAGCGCTTTTTTAGAGTGCTACCTATTAGTTCGGAATCAGTAGCAGTTTCTCTTGAAGTGCTGCCTATTTATTTTCAAAAACAATTTAACTCCCTCTAATGTCTCTCACTCCCACACTCTTTCACCCACGCCCTAAACCCTTCCTCTCTCATAACGTGCATTTCATCACAGCGAACCCTTTCCTTCCTCTCTCACAACGCTAACCCTTTCTCTAGGGGTGGAGCTAAATATAACGTTTTCTTGCATTTTTGTCTCCAAACTTTCTTGGATTGGTGAGTTTGGTCATTCTATTTTACTTTTGGCGATTTTGGTCACCTAATTTGACAATTTTGGTCTCAGGTTTTTTAATTGCACTTTTGGTCCCAAAAATAATGGATTGTTCAATTTTGATCCCCCATTTTCTCAAAATTCAAGATTCTTAGGGACCAAAAGTGCAAATAATCTATAACTTTGGGAACAAAATTGGCTAAATTAAGAAAATTGAGACTAAAATTGTCAAAAGTAAATTACAGGGACCAAAATTACCAAGCAAATAAAAATCATCATATTTGATTGAGATACTAATAGACTTAAACAAATGGATTTGTTGTTGTTCTCGTATCTCTTTAGACAAATAAACTTATTTTTTTTAATAAACTTGGTTGTGTGTGCGTATGTGTATTGGAGTAGCTAAACATAAAATATACTTATTTAATCAAACACATATATTGTTTTTAGGGTAGCCAAAAGGTTAAATTACTCTTTTGGTCCTTTATCTTTGACATTGGTTTCACTTTGGTCCTTTATCTTTTTTTTCTTCTTGTTTTGGTCCCTCATCTTTCATTTATGTGTCATTTTGGTTCTTTTTTGGTATTTTCCATCCATTAAATTAACAGATGCCACACTGGCAGTTAACTGCTGACGTGGCGTCTTAAGTGTCAGAGCTGACATGGAACTCATTAAGTGATGTGGCACATGGGGGACCAAATTGAAACTTAAAAAGAACATAGGGGACCAAATTGACACAAAAACAAAAAACACTAAAATCTTCATCTTCTTCCTCCCCAAACACCATCTCCATCTACTCCTGGGAGCCACCACCACCTCCGGCGAGCCACCACCACCACCACAAATCAATCACTCTTCATCTCTATGTTCATGAGGCAAACTTAATCCTCTTTTCAAAACCCAAAACCCCCAATTTCTCAAACTTAATTCCTAATTCTGGAAAAATTGGGGGTTGAAGAGTTTATTTAAAACTAGCCCTACGACCCGTCCGATGGACGGGTTGACTAACAATTTGTTAAAGAGTAAACCTCCAAGGAAAAGAAGCATAAGAACAACAGTAAATAACAACATCAAACAAAATCTAAGTATTGTTTTTGACTAAACAAATTCTAAGAATTAGAAAGACATCACATTTAAAGACAAAAGTCACACATATTAGATTGAGTCATAACACAAACAGCTTAAGTTGGAGCATAAACAACATCCTATTCACACACATATTAGATGAAGTCATAACACAATCAGTTTAAAGTTGTAAAATAAACAACAACCTATAATAACATTATCCATATTCATCAAAAAAAAAAAAAAAAACTTAACTCATAATACCGTCTTACCGGTTCGAGGGATTAGTCTCTAGAGTTGCACGTAGAGGATACCCATTCTATACCAAAAAAATGTACACATGAAAACTTAACTCATAATTAAAGAGAAAATAACACAACATAATTAAAAAGTGAAACATGTACGTGGGTATCATGCAAAGTTTGATTTAAAAGTAAATATCAATTTAATTATGCTTCTAATACGTCTTGATGCGAAATTATCTAAATAAAGAAGAAAATACCAATTTGGACATGTAATTTTTTCAAGATTCTAAAGTACCCCAAAACACACTGCCTAGAATCACACTTTATGTATTTTGTCATGAAATTGGTTTTCCATTAAATAGATTATTGACAAACGTAATATTTGAATAGTTAAAAAAATTTCTGAATACTAAAGTAACCCAAAACACACTGTCTAACATTTCACGTTACGCATTTTGGTACAAAATAATTTTGTCCCCATCAAGTACACTAAAGCACACTATTTAGCATCCCACTTTAAAATATAAAAGTATAAAAAAATGTAGATTAGTCATCGGTAAAACTTTGTTGGGAGGATAAAACCACACACGCCGACAAAACCGAAGTACTCGTGGCGCCTAACTTCCCGGTGTACATTAGTCATCGATAACGCCAATGAAAACTACACATTAATGAGATGGTAACAAAAAAATTAAAAGAAAGGAAATAAAAAAAGAAGCCTAATTCGACATTGATTGGCTAGGAATAGAAGGGTAGGGAAATTAGAAACATTTTTACAAAGCGTTGATACAATCGTGTGTATACGTGTGGTTGGAATAATTGGTTGGTGATTGTTTTATTGAGTTTTCATGTGGAAAGCGTATTGAAGAATCAATTGGTGATATTTTGAATTGTAATGTGCTTAAATAATAGGCAAAATGACGACATAAAGCAATCCAATTGAAGGACAAAAATTGAGATGCTGAGACTAAAAAATTATTCTCGCTTTGACATTAAAAATGCATGTCAAGTATGTATGTATGTATGTATATATATATATATATATATATATATATATATATATATATATATATATATATAGAAAATAAGTATAAGAACAACATGAAATAATAACATCAAACAAAATCTAATAAGTATTTTTTTTGACTAAATAAATTCTAAGTATTAGAAAGACATCACATTTAAAGACAAAAGTCACACATATTAGATCAAGTAATAACACAAACAGCTTAAAGTTGGAGCATAAACAACAACGTAATCACACATATTAGATGAAGTCATAACACAATCAGTTTAAAGTTGTAAAATAAACAACAACCTATAGTAACATTATCCAGATTCATCTAATGTAACCATAAAAACTTAACCCATAATAGCGTCTTACCGGTTCGAGGGATTAATCTCTAGAGTTGCGCGTAGAGGATACCCAGTTTATACCACAAAAATGTACACATGAAAACTTAACTTATAATTAAAGAGAAAAGAAGACAACATAATTAAAAAGTGAAACACGTACGTAGGTTTCATACAGAGATTGATTTAAAAGTAAATATCAATTTAATTATGCTTCTAATACTTATTGATGTTAAATTATCTAAATAAAGAAGAAAATACCAATTTGGGCATTGTAATTTTTTTAAGATTCTAAAGTACCCCAAAACACACTGCCTAGAATCATACTTTATGTATTTTGGCACAAAATTGTTTTTCCATCAAATAGATTTCTTTTAACGAGCGTATTTAATAGATAAAAAAAATTAATACTAAAGTAACCCAAAATATACTATCTAACATTTCACGTTACGCATTTTGTTACAAAATAATTTAGTCCCCATCAAGTACACTAAAGCACACTATTTAGCATCCAACTTTAAAATATAAAAATATAAAAAAAATGTAGATTAGTCATGTAAAACTCTGTTGGAAGGATATAACCACACACGCCAACAAAACCGAGTACTCGTGGGCAACCAACTTCCCCGATGTACATTAGTCATCGATAAAGCCGATGAAAACGGCACACTAATAAGATGGTAACAAAAAAATGTAAAAGAAAGAAAGAAAAAAAAACAAAACTTAAAAAAAATGGACAAAAAAAATGAAACCCAATTGCCCAAAAAATTATTCCCCCCAAATTGGATGCCAATTTCCAATTGCATGCCAAGCGGCATTAGATATACTTTATGTATTTTGGCACAAAATTGTTTTTTCATCAAATAGATTACTGACGAACGACGTATTTGAATAGATAAAAAAAAATTAATACTAAAGTAACCCAAAATATACTATCTAACATTTCATGTTACGCATTTTGTTACAAAATAATTTAGTCCCCATCAAGTACACTAAAACACACTATTTAGCATCCAACTTTAAAATATAAAAAAATAAAAAAATATAGATTAGTCATCGGTAAAACTCTGTTGGGAGGATATAACCACACACGCTAACAAAACCGAGTACTCGTGGGCAGCCAACTTCCCCGATGTACATTAGTCATCGATAAAGCCGATGAAAACAACACACTAATAAGATGGTAACAAAAAAAAGTAAAAAAAAAAAAGAAAAAAAACAAAACTTAAAAAAAATGGACCAAAAAAATGAAACCCAATTTCTTGATGCGAAATTATCTAAATAAAGAAGAAAATACCAATTTAGACATGTAATTTTTTTAAGATTCTAAAGTACCCCAAAACACACTGCCTAGAATCATACTTTATGTATTTTGGCACCAAATTGTTTTTTAATCAAATAGATTTCTTTTGAACAGCGTATTTGAATAGATAAAAAAATTTAATACTAAAGTAACCCAAAATATACTATCTAACATTTCACGTTACGCATTTTGTTACAAAATAATTTAGTCCCCATCAAGTACACTAAAGCACACTATTTAGCATCCAACTTTAAAATATAAAAATATAAAAAAAATGTAGATTAGTCATCGGTAAAACTCTGTTGGGAGGATATAACCACACACGCTAACAAAACCGAGTACTCGTGGGCAGCCAACTTCCCCAATGTACATTAATCATCGATAAAGCCGATGAAAACGGCACACTAATAAGATGGTAACAAAAAAAAGTAAAAGAAAAAAAGAAAAAAACAAAACTTAAAAAAAATGGACCAAAAAAATGAAACCCAATTTCTTGATGCGAAATTATCTAAATAAAGAAGAAAATACCAATTTAGACATGTAATTTTTTTAAGATTCTAAAGTACCCCAAAACACACTGCCTAGAATCATACTTTATGTATTTTGGCACCAAATTGTTTTTTAATCAAATAGATTACTGACGAACGACGTATTTGAATAGATAAAAAAAAATTAATACTAAAGTAACCCAAAATATACTATCTAACATTTCACGTTACGCATTTTGTTACAAAATAATTTAGTCCCCATCAAGTACACTAAAGCACACTATTTAGCATCCAACTTTAAAATATAAAAATATAAAAAAAAATGTAGATTAGTCATCGGTAAAACTCTGTTGGGAGGATATAACCACACACGCCAACAAAACTGAGTACTCGTGGGCAACCAACTTCCCCGATGTACATTAGTCATCGATAAAGCTGATGAAAACGACACACTAATAAGATGGTAAGAAAAAAAAAGTAAAAGAAAGAAAGAAAAAAAACAAAACTTAAAAAAAATGGACAAAAAAAAATGAAACCCAATTAGCCAAAAAATTATTCCCCCCAAATTGAATGCCAATTTCCAATTGCATGCTAAGCAACATTATTTATATATATATATATATATATATATATATATATATATATATATATATATATATATATGGAGTAGCTAAACATAAAATATACTTACTTAATCAAACATATATTATTTTTAGGGTAGCTAAGACTACCTAATCTATCAACTACCCTCTGCCCCTATCTTTCTCCTTTCCTAGTCAATAATGTTATCTCTAAAAAACTAATGATGTTTGTATTGATATTTGTAAAGACATCCATTGTCAATAAAATTTATTACTATTCACACATTATTTCACATAACAAAGAGAGAAAATATGGAATTATTACTATATTTGTGACAAGTCATCTTTACCAACAAGTCAAAAATATTGACAATGGATGTCTCTTTACATTATTTCACATAACAAAGAGAGAAAATATGGAATTATTACTATTCACACATTATTGATGTGAATTTGACTAAATAATTTTGACTTGTTGGATTGCTAGCAATTTTGGCGCCCAAGATTTTAGGCTTAATATGTTTAAAGATTAATTTCAGAGAAGTTTATTTAATAGAAATATAATCTATCTCTAGCTTACTAAATTCACAATGCCATCTTTGCAAAGCAGCAAACTATTAGGGGAGAAAAAAAAATAAATCAAATATATTTTCAAACAACGAAAAATCTGATAAAAAAAACAAAGAAAAATACGATCCTTCTAGCACTTTCCTTTCCTTAAAATCCAAAAAGGCATATGGGTCCAAATTACACATATATTTAATTTCATAAAATTAAATTAAAGAAAGACAAAAAAAATAATAATAAGAGAAAGTTGTACAACTAAGTTAATCTAACCAAAAATGACTATGCTCATTGAATCATTAGCTAGTAGGAGCTATTTTAATGCAAATATCCATTTGAATTGGGTGAACCAAGACATTGTTGATCTTGGATAGTGACCCCTTTTGGCATTTACAATTACTAAGACTTGACCTCATCCCTATTCTCTTGTCCTTATCTACACCAATAAATTCCTCCACTATCTCTCTCTTCTCTAGCTAACCCTCTCTCTCTCAAACAATATATTGCTTCTGCTATAACAACAATCTAGTACATGTTGAAGATCTTCATCACTTTGTATTGACATGAAGACACACAATCTATGAACAATCCTTAATCAAACAAATCAATAGATTTGTGAATTTCAATGTGGTTTTTCTCAAGCTGCGGGCTAAAAAAAGACAAGTGTTGAATTAAGGGTACACGTGGCAGGTTATAATAAAAGAGAAGAGTACATGCATGTTAAGGTACTACTACAATTCTATGATGGTTTTAGTTCTTCTCACTTTATCCATTTTGGTGCTTCCGGTGATACTGCCTCCTCTACCACCACCACCTTTGATGTTTCTTTTTGTTCCTGTTTTTATCATGGTGCTTCTCTTTTTCTTAGCCTTTTCTCCTTCTAAAGTTCCAGCCATGACTGTTGGTGGTTCTTTTTGATGTATTATTAGCTAGAAACTATGTAAGGCTTTTCCATGAAGAAATAATTTAGATAATTAAGTTGGCAAACTTTAGTTGACTTTGCCAAAATATTTAATATGCAAGAAAATGTGGATTGTGTTTTTGATCTTTCTTTGTTACATAGATCATCTATGCATGCATGCTTTACTATATGAATATGAAGAGGTGTATTTTTTTTTTGTTAAGAAATGGGGCTAGAACCCCAAACACAAAACAATTAACAAGAGGTATAATTAGGAATGGAGATTTCTAAACTATTACCGAATAAAAGAGATCACACAGAAAGCGAATATTGTTTAAACAAAATCAAGGACTTTTGAAGACTGTATCTGGCCAGGCGATTCGCCTCACGGTAGGTAGACACGAACTTTAGCTCCTACTCTAAATTTATTATATTTCAAAACATTACCCGCCAAATCATCCTGAATGATAGAGCAAGCAGCAGCAGAATCCACCTGAACAATAACTCATTTACAATGCTTACCTCCACTACCGCATTGAATGTTATATTTATAATGTCAAAGGATACAAGGTCAATAGATCTAAACCGTATGATTCTGGGATCAGATCCTGGCTATAGATGGTTGGATCCAAGATTGGCTGATGGGCCTCACCTTAGGTAAACCCAATAATAATTTGTCTTTGAAAGGGAGGGGGTGTGTGTGCATAGAGCACCAATGACTTAACTCCATAACAGTAATGTCTCTCAATTTCGACATTACTCCTCCTTTCTTTTATATAATTTTTTAAAAACCAATTCACAAAAATTAAGAGTATGTGTTACCAAACAAAGAAAATGTCTTATATTTCTCATTGATACCAATTACAAGGTAATATATAATGCTTATATAAGCTAGTGCATATACACCATAATATGAATTATACAATAAGATTGCTACCTGACGAAGAATATGTCTAAAAGACCTTTCTAAAATAAACTAAAAGAGTCATCGTTCTATTAATTAGACTCAAAGATCCTTTAGTCGATTTGTTAAGTTGGTGACATTGAATTTGTTTTATTTTTAAAACTATCCTTAAAGCGTAGAGGAGACGATCACGAGTGCCGCAAAGGAGCGTAACCTCTACTACTCAGTCCACGCGAGGGATATATCGGCCTCAGAGAGTGTCCTTCTTCTCACCAGGGGAGAGGCACACAGTACTTGCTTTAAGTGCTTCTCACCTTTCATGTCTTCCTGTTGGGGAGTTATACTAGAATAAAGGCTTTTTTCCCACCCTCCTCATTATCACTCCCACCCCCATAAATAGGAAAAACCCCAAAATGCCCCTGTCATTTTATAAAAAAACGGACCAGACCCACCACACTTATAAGATTTTCCGGATTTACCATAAAAAAATGTATTTCTGGAAATTTGGAGGTGAATTTTTCGGATTTAGCGCAGAAAGTTGGTATTTCCGGTTCACGATTTTTGAACCGGAATTATCCCCAAAAAAGGTAATTCCAAAATTTTGTTTTTTTAAAAATAATTTTTTCCGGAAATACCTTTTTCAGAGGTAAATTCGGTTCACAATATCTGAACCGGAAATACCTCTAAAAAAGGTATTTCCGGAAAAAAAAAATTATATAACATTTATATTTTTTTAAATAGATGATTATTATGGATTTAACCGTTGCCTTTACGACATCTGAGATATTTCCCACTCGAGATGCAATGACACGTTGGGCTAGAGATACCGGGAAAGCGAACGGAATCATTGTGGTTATTGTTCGAACCGAGACGACGGAGAATGGGAAAGGGAAAAAGAACAAGGTTGTTTATCATTTGTGAGAGGCAGGGCACATCTGATCGAGTAGATGTTGGGTGTTCTGCTAATAGACACAAGACATCAAAAAGATGTGGTTGTAGGTTTCAATTGAAAGTTAAACCAATGTTACCTCCTAGTTCTGATTGGAAGGTGAGAGTGGTGTATGAGATTCACAATCATGAGCCTCATAAGACTTTGTTTGGAGCAGCTATATTTGGAAAGTTTACCAAGGAGGAGCGGTCAGTTGTTGGGAGCATCTGTCTTTGGGAATGAAAGCATCCAAAAGTCTTGAAGCATTGAAGGTCAGATTTAAGAACAACTTGAGCAACATTAGTCAGTTGTATAGAACCCGCAACAGTATCCGAAAGGGAAAAAGAGGTAGTATGACTGAGATGCAGCAGCTTATGACACTGATTCACGCGAACCATTACTTGTGTTGGACGAGACGACTTAAAGGTCAGCAAAGGAGCGGGCACAGCATGACATCCACTTGGTAAGTCACTTTCCAGATTTTTTACATAAGTATGTTGATGACATTATCAATGTGGAGGGGGATGGAAACTGTGGCTTTAGATGCATCTCTACTTCACTAGACTGGTCGGAGCACAGTTGGCAGATCGTTTGGAATGATTTAATTAGTGAGATGGACTCCAACTGGTTTCAGTACACACAAGTTATGGGTGACAATGTTCAGAACATTAGAGATTCATTGGTTGCTATCCCAAACAGACAACAACAACCTATTGAGAAGTGGATGACCATGTCAGACACAGGACATGTCATAGCTACTAGATATCAGAGACCCCTGGTTATATTGTCGCCTCATGAGAACTGGACATTCTTCCCTTTGAGGGAGATTGTGTTTCGATCAGTCGGTTGGTTTGTGTTGGGTTCATCCATAGGAATCATTGGATTCTTGTCAAGTTGAACCACACTGGCCCTATCCCTCCTACACATCCTTCTTGGGGTCGATACGCCTCAGATGAAGCTAGATTGTGGCAATATCCATACATTGGACGCATGAAGTTATGGTCTTCTTTTGTTCCAGATTATGTTCCAATGACACCACTTGATTATGTAGACATCACAACTTGATTGTTTATATAATTTTACATTATTATTTGGTGCTTTTTTTGTACACGTTAAGAGTCTTAGAATATTTAAATACTCGTATTTTTAACCTCAACAACGTAGTATTATAATTTGTCTAAAACATTATATTTTTTAAAAAAATTAAAAAAAAAAATTGACGCATGGTAAAAACTGACCAAAACCTAGTTAAAAGTCATTTTTTACACTAAAAAACATGTTTTTATGGCACTTTGGTGTACAATTACAGCTCGTAAATAATTTTGCAACTCGTCTTTTTAACCTCAATATCGTAGTATTATAGTTTGTCTACAAGTTTGTAATTTTTAAAAAAAATTTAAAAAAATTACGCATGGTAAAAACTGACCAGGACGTAGTTAAAAAGTCATTTTTTTAAAAGTAATAAAACATTTTTTATTGGAATACTAATTAACGGTCTAGATATTGCCGACCACTTTTGAACGATCTAGATTTTGCCGACACTTTAAACGGTCCAGATTTTGCAGACCACTTTTCATCAACGGTGGAAATCCATTCTAGGGTTTCATTTTTCCCTATACATAGACCCTTCCATTTCACTTCTTTCACACACAACACTCTCATGGACACTCTGAATACACAATACTTTCGTGATTCTGCACTCACTGCCTTTCACCATCAGGGCACAATCACAAACAGAGAAAATGTGTCCATTTCGAGAGTCCAAACCCCATTTTATGCAGGCTTAACGACGACATCACCTTTGAAGCTCTGAAAGGAAAAATAACAATGAAGGTGCAGCTGGAGGGTGACGAGCAAGAAGTCACCCGGATCATTTATCGCTACCCCACTATGGGCGATAATTGTGTTCAGTGGCCCACCATGGATGTGAAGAACAACGATGACGTTCGAGTAATGATGGACCGTTTTGACATATTTCAGATGCGGAGTCCTATTCAGCTGTATGTCGAAACCAGAAGGACCGTTGCTGAGGTCCTTCGACGTCTCCAACCATCATCTCACTAATTTCTACCGTCTTTTCATTTTCTTTGTTGCTGTGTTTTGTTGTTTCCGTTCAGAACTTTCATGTATTATTTCGTTTCGTCATCAAAAACGTGTTTTTAATTAATTTTAATTTGTTTTTAATTAATTTTATTTTTTTCAAGAAATACCGTAAAAACCACGTAAATCCGGTAGGGGGTTTGGGGTTTTCCGAAATTACCAAAAACTGAGGTAATCCCGGTTCATATTTTGTGAACCGGATTTACCTCGCTTTTTGTAATCTCGAAAACCCCAAACCCCCCTACCGGATTTACCTCTTCTCTAAGGTAATTCCTAAATTTTCACTATTGCTGGGGGCATTTTTGTCCGAAACGGTATTTATGGGGGTGGGAGTGATAACGAGGGGAGTGTAAAAAAAAGCCTAGAATAAATTAGCTAGGCGTTGAAGTTCAATTAGTTGGGCTTTTTATTGTGTTTTAATTGGGCATGCATGTAGCCTTTAGGTCTTTTATCTTATTTGGTCATGGGGGATGTTATTTAGACAAAAAAAATTAGACAAAATAGACAAAAACCAACTTACAACACCAATTAACCAAGTTTTTTAGATTATTAGCCAAGTGATCAATTAACCAAGTTTTTAATCAACGTCTCGAAAACTGTGAAAAAGCAGGTTGACTAATAGTCTAAAAAACTTGGTTAATTGGTGTTGTAAGTTGGTTTTTGTCTATTTTTGTCTAAATTTCTATGTCCAAATAACATTGTTGTTTTCATTAAGAGAGTGTTAGCTTCCAAAAACCAACAATGTTATTTAGACATAGGTTTTTAGACAAAATCGACAAAAACCAACTATTAGTGGTTTATTAAAAAATTATTAATTTAATTATTTTAGTTAAATTATTAAAAAATTATTTTGGCATTTTTGTTATTGGTTTATTTTTTTTGACAACTATTAGTGGTTAAGTTCATTGATTTTAGTAGTTTTATATATATATATATATATATATATATATATATATATATATATATATATATATATATATATATATTAGAGTAAAAACTAAATTATATATCATTTAATATTAATTTAATAATTTTATCTATATTGTCATAAAAAGGTTATTTTGAACTTTTTGTTTGTGATTAAAATTTTATTATCAATTATTAGTGAGTAAATTAAACGATTTTAACAGTTTTAGTATAAAGTAAATAGTGTTCAATAAAAAAGAGAATGTATTATGTCAAAAAAAAAGAAAAAGTTAGTAGCAAAAAAAAATTATTTCCCCGTGCGTCAGAGTGTGTGTGTTTGTGTGACCTTTCTCTCTCTCTCTCTCTCTCTCTCTCTCTATTTCTAATTGATTTCCTATTTTTGCTATGCAAGTGATGTCCTTTCTTTGGTGTTTTTTTTTATGCAGGTTTTTTTTTGTAAATGACACCAGCTTTTGCAACGCGTCAGCGAGACAGTTTTGTGCGGGAAATGAAAAAGTTGTCAAAACTTTGTCATTTTGTGGTAGTTTTACTTAACTACCCCGAACTTTATACAAATGGCAACAACATAAAATGTTTAATTTTGACTTTTTCCTAGCACTTGATTTTATTAATTTGAGAGTAGATTTCTCGATCCCCAAGTAGAAACATAAATTCCAATGGACACAATATCACATATTAGTCCATTCTAGCATTGCCATCCATTTCCAAGGTCTTGCTCTACCGCGAGAGGCCCAAGATATAGCTCTTGTTAAATAGAAGGAAGAAATTCAATCTACGTCTCCCACAACCCTCCACATGGTTTATTCCAGCCCCAATAATCACCTTTATGATTGTCCTTTTATGGACAATGTTTGATAGCTTTAAAGTCTACAACTATTCACGTGTGAACCGTAGTGACTTCAAGTCAAAGGACTGCTCACAACGGTAGCATGATAATCGATAATGACACTTAAATAACAATTATGTAGCATTTCATTGTAGGTCAATCCGGTATAAATATTACTCCTAATATTATATACCTATGTTCTGATTTGATATCGCCATATCCATGACTTGTGAGTGAGAGAGGGAACGAGTGTGAGAGCTGCTGGAAAACGAAAATGAAAGTGTGAGATCGTGAGAGGGAACACGAGTTTGGAGAAAAAAAATTACACAATGGGCAGCGTTTTAGCCCAGAAGCGCTACGCATCGGTATGCGCGTTTCACCAATGGGCAGCGCCCCACCCCAAAGCGCTGCTTTTCAGTCTAGTGTGTTTCACCAATGGGCAGCGCTCCACCCCAAAGCGCTACTTTTCACTCTAGCGCATTTCTCAATGGGCAGCGCTCCAGTCCAAAGCGCTGCTTTTCTATCTAGCGTGTTTTAGCCCATGGGTAGCATTTAGGCATAAAGCGCTACCCATCATTTAGCGTCTTTTCTCATTGAGTAGCGCTTCTTTGGTAAATGCTATTGATGATGTTACATTAAGTAGCGTTTTGGTAGAAACACTACTTAAGGGTGCGACTTTTTTTGACAATTTTGGCGTAGTGTTTGCTTTAAAAAAAACCAATATGTATGTCCAATAAACATGATTCAAATATGCGAGAAATGTTTGTTTTTGTTTACATTCTCAATAGTTTATTTATTTTACTTTCGGATAACTTATCCTAAAATTTACTTTGTTTTAGTTTACTTTAATCTACCCAAAAAAGTTATTAGTTATTTTTTTAAAAAAACAAAGAAAAAATATGTGCTTAACACTACGTGAAAAACACATTCTATATAGTATTATTTCACTTTGTATAGGTAGGGTAACCAGCAAAATTTTCATAAAAGAAAAGGTAAACCAACAAAAATTTATTGGTTATTTAAGAAATTATCTATAAAAATGAGAATTGAGATGGTATTTGACTCTAATGGCTTGAGTTACCTTGAGAGTTGAGACATGGTGGATCAGGTGTAGGAACAAATTCGGTATTGGTTAGTTCAAATTTTGTCTCTATACACCAGCGAATATTAATATTTCATTGAAAGTATTAAGACACTTTGCGAATAGTGTGAAATGGTCCAAACCAAAGTAATGGTACGTATTTGACTGAGGGAGTACGTGGTGGGTCTAAAGTGGTTTAGTTGAATCAAGACATTATTATATAAGAGGTAAACAAAAGAGTATAGACTAACAACACTGTCTGAGTTATTGTAACACTATGATTGGTGCATTTCTTTCTCTCATCTTTCACTTCTTCATCACTATGGTTTATTAACCCAAATCAAAGGTTAGTATAGTTAAATTCACATCATAAGCAAGCTTAAAGCTAGGTAACTAGCTAATTGGCATTTATATATGATAAAGTTTTTTGGAGTTAAATCAATGGTGTTCATGGTGGTGTTAAGCATAGCACTCATTGGTCTTCCATTAATGCTTCCACCACTTCCTCCTCCACCAACTATACTCATGTTCCTACCCATTTTCATAATGTTGCTTCTTTTTGTTGAGGCTTTCTTTCTTAGAAATTCCCCCTCTGATCATACCATGTTATCTTCTGTTTAATTTATTTACATTTGTTTGTAATATTGTAGCTATAAGCTTATGATCAGTTATTGAATGCTACCCCAATTTTCTATCTTTTGCTTTTTAGATGTACACAGAAAAGCAACATGCAATGCAATTATCTTATATTAATCAAAATATTTTCATTAGCTTGATCAGAAGACAATGTATGTAAGTTTATATACTTTTTTTTTCTTTTATCTCTCTTGTTTTTTTTTTGTTAATTTCTGTTAAACTGCTGTGCGTGAGTTATTATGCAAAATGCTGGCATTGAAATTGAAGGTAGAAACGAGATGAATAATGTAGCATATTTCTTTGGTGAAATCGCCATGCAAACTTCACAAGGATTCCTCAAGTTTGCTTTTTTAATTTAGAAAACTCTTGTGTTAATTTTTTTTTAGATGAGCAAAAACATGTATGGAAGAGTCTGAAGAGTACTCTAACTCGTAGTACAAATCAAAGCAGTTCATAAAAGCGCTTGACAATACCCTTTCAATACAAGAAACTCCTACCTAGTAACAACCTCCTACCCCACAACTAAACACTTATGATATAATTGGATCACTCTTGTGTTAATAAATAAAGAAGAATGGTTGGTACGACTTACGAGTAGTAACTAGGTTTGGATCTAAGCTTAAGATATTGGATTCGAATTTTGAGTGTAGTAAAAACTCTGTTAGAAATGAGAGAATCACACATGGCTAGTCAGATTCTTTGGTATAGATTAGTCACCGACAAAGTCGGTGAATACTACGGACCAATAATACGGTAAAAAAATTAAAGAATTATATGATTTATATAATGTATTTTCTTGAGTTCCAGTTACTAGTAACTAGTAAATTGTTAATATTTATAATTTCTTTTAAGTTGATTGAATATGTTGCATCGTAAATGATCAAAAGGGCATAAAAGCAAAGAGTGAAAGTAAGAAAGGAAAATAAAAAATTGACGGAGTGAACGAGGAAGGAGAAGGACACAAGAAATTGAAACTATTTTGTGTGTTGTTGTTGCTCTCAGATATGTAAAGCCCTGAAATGGAGACACGTGGCGAGCAGAAAAAGCATTTGGAAAAGAGAGAAAAGGAAGAGAGTGAGTGAGTGTCTTTAATTTGCATTAACGTTGTTGGTCAACAAAAAAAGATACAGAAATTTAAGCAGGTTCATCTGAATCTAGTAGTGGTGTAGTACAGTAGTAGTACTACTTCTGGGATTTGCCGGCTGCACACGGCTTATAATAACAAAATAGTAAAGGAGTAAAAATTCAAATTGGTCCCTGATAATTTTCTCGCACGATAAATTGTTTCCTTACAATTTTTTTAAGATACATTAATCCCTGACAATTTCAAAAGGGGACATGTTAGTCCCTCTATCTCTTCCGCCGATAACAACTCATCTAACGTCTCTTACGTGACACGTTAAATACCACGTAAGACAGTATTTTGGGCCAAATAGGTCCCTTGTGTTACAAATTTAAAATTTTTAAAAGAAATGAACAAATCAATCCCTACGCGTTTTGGGACAAATTCGTTCATGGGTCACTAGTTGAGTGGTTTCTGGTTTTCAAAATCAGAAAACCATTTCAGAGACGGAAATACTAAGAACACGATCTCTTTTGAACACTCTCTTTTGAACACTCTCTTCAACACTCACTCTATGATTGGTTAAAATTCATGTGTGTCCCCACTTTGAAAATGGGACCCATTAATATAGTGGGACCACATAAATTTTAACCAACCATAGAGAGAGAGAGAGTGAGCAGAAAGAACACAGATTCAGATTCACAGCCGTCACTGCTGTGAATCTCTCTCCACTTTTAATTTTTTTTATTGTTTTTAAAAAAAATCAAAGGACAAGATTTATCTAATATTGTATCTAATGGTTCTTGATTGATTGACAGCCGTGACTACAGTCAATTTCGACTGCTGTGAATCACGGTCCGAAAGAACACTCTCTACCACTTTCCCTAGAGAGACAATGCTGGCCTTTTGGAAGTGAGGCATTGCCTGAAGGAATTGTTGCCGGAACATTTAACTTTGAAACACGACCATAACCATTATGTAACTTTCGTGATTATAATTTATAATGTACTTCCTCCGGTCTTTATTATAAGAAGATTTTTAAAGTTAATTTTTTCTCAAATATAAGAAATTATTTTAGTTTTTAGTGTATATTTATTGCTTAAATATCAATTTTACTTTATTAAATGTTTTGTTTTTTCAGTTTTCAAGGTGAGTGAAAATAGTGCAGATAAATTTGACTTGAGTGGAGTTATGTTAGTGGAGGGTATCTTGGAAACTTTATTTAAAAAATACAAGAAAAAAATGAGCTTATTGGTATTGGTGATTTTTGTATTTTTTTTCTTATGAGCCAGTTTGTTACAGTTTATTTTTTAAAAAAATCACTTTTTTTAAAAAATAATCACTTATTACTACATGTTGTCCGTTTGTTACAGATTCTTAAAAAAATGAAAAGGTGAAAATAATCTAAAAACTGCTTCATATGAGAAGCTGTTTTGAGTAGCTTATCATGAAAATCAGTTTTTTAAGAATGATTTTTTTTTTTAAAATAAGTGATTTTCAGTATGTTACACAAACACAAAACAACTTCTCATTTTTTTAAAAATCTCTAAAAATTAATCTCTAAATTATTTAACAACAAAATAACTTATTTTTTAATCAGGCACCGGAGGGAGTATGTAATTGTGTGCAAAATTTCCATCGTTCATTTATAACACTGTTAGTTTTAAGCTTTCAATTATAATGTATGTAATGTAATTGTGTGCAAAATTTTCATCGTACATTTATAACACTGTTACTTTTAAGCTTTCGATTAATAAAAATATTGTCAATCAACTGTATGAACTGTTAGATTATTCAGATCAGGCTTGAGGAAAAAAATAACTTGCTACATAAATTAGAATTGTTTCTTACTTGTTAATGCCCTACTTCAAAAATTATAATCATACTCTTACAAAGTTTTCTTGTCCATAAGAGCATAAGTTTTACCAAGAACACGGTGCTTTATAAAACACAAGCTTTGAGGATGACATTGAACTTGTTGGCTATTGCAGTAGGAGTTAAACAGAAAGGACTTGTTGACCATTAATTTCAGGAGAACTTGTTTCGTCTCTGTTCTTTCTGGTTTCTCTCTGCCATTTTCTGCGCTCTCTATCTCTCTCTCTATGTTTGATATCTTTGAAATGGTTTTTTGGTTTTGAAAACTAGAAACCATTCAACTAGTGACCCTGGGACGAATTTGTCTCAAAACGCGCAAAAACTGATTTGCCCATTTTTTTAATATTTTCAAATTTGTAAAGCCAGAGATCTATTTGGCTCAAAATAATGTATTACGTGGCGTTTAACGTGTCACGTAGAAGACGTTAGACGAGTTTCTAACGGCTGAAAGGACATAAGGACTAACGTGTCCCATTTTGAATTTGTCAGAGACTATTGCGTCCCAAAAAAATTGTCAGAGACCAATTTGTCTCGCAAAAAAAATTGTCAAGGACCAATTTGGGTCATTACTCCACAATAAAGTATAAACAGTTGGCAATTTATTTATCAATAATTAATTAGTATTGGAATACTAATTAAAAAACGGTTTTCTTTTCTTCCTACCATTGCTTAGTACTTATGGAATATTCCAATGCTTTTCTTTTACTTAAAAATGATATTCATTGATTCAAATTGACAGATTACATCAATGATAATACACATTCAGTATTGCTAAAAACAGAAAAAACTTGTGTCAAAAAAAACACAAAAGGTAAATCTGTGAACAAACTCACAACTCCAAAGTTAATAGCATAGAACGGCAAAATGCCCTAGTTATTGGTTGAATCTGCAATGGATTGTAGTTGATTTGTCGATCTCAACCTAACGAACACGACGGGAAGTCAAAAAGTTGCACCAAAACGTTGGGCAACAATAGCGCCAGACTTAAACAGTGAAATCAAGAAAAAATTAGAAACTATATCTATGTGGTAACCAGTTATTTAGATAAAATTAATGATACAAATGGACGATTTCAGGCCAAAAACTGGCCTAAAACCACCTCCTATGGCAGGTGAGCAATAAAGAAGAGAAGAGTGGAGAGATAGTTGAAAGAGGTGGCTAGGGTTTAGGGAGATTTTTTAATAAAAGACTAATTTTTACTTGTACTTAGAAGCAAATTTCACAGTGACCAACGTTGAGTTTTTTTCCTCAATAGTGCAATATTTATTCATGATTGGTAAAAGCCACAAACATTACAGTAGATGTAACTAATCAACCCAAAATTGGGAATGCAACTTCTAAAATATGAAAATGAAAAATTCATGAGATGCTCCTAACCTAACATTCACTCCGACATACCCCCAACTCATCAAAACTTTGAAAAGACTAGGACCAGCTCCCAACCAACACTCTTGCCCGACGGACCAACCTGAGTCCGGTGGTTTTGTCGGAGGATGCCTCAAAGTCTGGGAAAATTGTCACCACCTAGAAGAACCTTTGTCTCCACTATCATCAATTGCTGCACAAATGGGTGAGTTTTTAAAATTGACAAGCTTTGAATAAGAGTCAACAATAAGTGTTTTAGCACCTTAATTTTCTTTATTTGAATTGTTCGCAACATGGTCTCTTGGGCAATAAGCACGATGTGGGCATAAGGCACCAAAATCCTTTCTTAGAACCAAGAAGGTAAGGAGCACAAGGGTGTGGCTCACATATAGACATGTCTTGCCTTTTAATTTAAGTTAAACTCCATATTAGTGGGGGAGTTGACGGGGTGACAAAAGTCTCACAAAAATGGGACTCAAGGCTTTCCAAGCAACCGCTAACAGTATAAACACCCTCCAAAATAAGATTTAATATGTCTACAAAACAAATCAGCAAAAACAAGCAGAGCAAGAGGTAATCTTGATAGCAAAATTTTGGCACCACTCACAGCACATTGTAAAATTGAGCATTGGTAAATATACCATTCTCCATCATTTTTTCCTTTTAGTGGATGCATTTAAGAGTGCCATTAGTAACTCAAGCGGATATTGATCCTTTAATGCTTTGTCAAATAGACGCTTTCTTACGATAAATACTTCTATACTTAGATTTCGTCTATAACAAAGTAGACGCTTGTTGAACAACATGTGCTCTGATATATCATATGCTTGTTGATTTTCTTGATCGATTCTTTGCAACTTCCTTAGCATTGCTTCTTTAGTCTTCTTACTCCACTTGTCTTGGTGTGCCAGGTGATGTACATTAATGTTGTCTTGAGTTCAGATGCTTCAACTAGACTCAAATTGTCTCCTTTTGTCTTGACATTGAGTGTGCATGCAATAACTTTCTTTGATATGTTTCTTGAATATATCATGTATAATCAAACATATTAGGGTAAAATTGTTTTTCTTAATATGTTATTATTTTATCATCAAAATTACTTGTGGGTTATTGCTTCTATATCCATATGGTTTCATTAGTGAAGAAACACGGGAGGGCCTTATCAACAAATCCAGATTCTCCTATATCGCAGAGCTGGAGGCTTTAAGGGTGGGCTTCAAGTTTTGAACTTTCGTGTTCTCCAGCAGGTACCAACTAAATCTCATAAAACACTTTGAACCTAGCCAACTAAATAGTGAACACCAGATGTTAAGAAAAGTTTCATGTAAGGATTGTATACAATAACATCTTACGCAATCATATTGATATGTGGGGATTGTGAAGGTTATGTGCCTTTTTTGTGTTGTAATTTTTTAAAAAAACCTTAGCTACATTTAGTAATGTGATACCATAAGGCACATGCAACAACATGAAAAGCGTCGGATGAGAGCATGAGACCATGAAGAGGTTGGGATGGATATGAGTTAGATGAAAAAGATAAGGAATTACATTTTATAAATTATCTATTACTATCATTATTTTGTATAAATGTGGTTTTCCATTTAATGAATTATGTATTTTTCCATTCATGAATATTGTTTTTTTTGTTCTTGACATTTGGTATTCTGTTGGCTTTTACACAAAGTCAAGAAGAAACTGTTTTAGCACACATGACAAGCATGTGTGCACTATTGTGCGGTGAGATTGAGTGGATGAATCATGCATGTCTAACAGTTAGATGTAATGGGTTATAGCAAAAAATACAAATGTCATACATACATCGATGGGTTCATATTCCAGTTGATAACAGTCTTAAATATATACTATATTATTGGCTAAAGAAGAGATAAGGATACATATTCTCCTCTTTCTCTTATACTTACCTGATATGTTGTTTCAATCTATTGTTGAGGTTGCAACTTCTTTATCTATGAATGGCGTATCTTCGTTCTGGCAGTAAATCCCCTAAACGTACAAAGTTGAGCTCAAACACCACCCAGAAGACACTCCATGGAAGGTTCTTGACTAGCAGGATCATTCTTATCTTCCTGTCGAGTGTCGACAGTGACAGCATCTGCATGGAAGGATAAAAGATTTTAAAACAGTAGTTACACAAACAATGACATCAATGAACGATTTTAAAACATACCAACTTGGAAAGATCTGCATAAGTCAATTGCTTGGACATGCAATGAAAGAAAAACTACTTATCATGAGGCTCTAATTCATTGCGAATAACAATAGGTTGTGGCCGAAAGAGCCAGGAGGGCTTAAAGGTGAAACAAAACCTTGAGAGGACACACCATGAGAGACAACAACTTGAGACCCAAACACGTTAGGGTTTGTGGTAGCTACTGGAACAAACACTGCAGGTCTAGGGTAAAACACTTCTCTGAAAAAAGATCTCTCACCCTAATAAACAAGGTAAACTGGTCCCAGAACGTAAATTGGAGCCATCCACCACCTTGAAGACCATAATACCAGCCAATGTTTTGCCACCCCTCATGCATCCAAAAATAACCATACATATACCTTAGATCAACTTCAAACGGGGTCACGAAGCACAACCCGTCGAGGAATCAAAAAAAAAAAACCAGGAAGAAAGCCAACAACCCCAAAATCCTAAAAAACAAAAATCACAAATTAAACACAACATTGATGAACTAATAAAGGAAACATAATATATCAAAATAGCAGCATGCAAACCACAAGAGGATCATAGGGAAAAATTGAGGTTCTGAGCAAGGTATCCATATGTCGTTTGTTTGAAAGGAACACAGGGAAGTATTTCTACAGTTCAGAAGATAAAGCTAAACCCACAAGTAAAAGGAAACAACATAAGTAATGATAAGTTTATATAATGAAGAAGTTAAAAGACGTAAATCGTTCACAATATGAAGAGGTGGGATTAAGTGGGATTAGGTATAGGTAATGGTGGTCTGGACACAATGATGTCACAGAAGTAAGGGGGAAACATCATGTATTATGGGACAAATTGTTTTGACTAGAAAGTCATATAACATGGGACAGAGGGAGTATACCAATTGATGTAGAAACATTTAGATGTCATCGTTGTTTATTCGTTGGCAATCTCATTTTTTTTACAAGGCTATCAACGTTTTTATTAATGCACCCATAACGGTAAAAACGAATTAATAGGGCTACTTTTTTCTTTGCAAGACATAGTATATTGCTTTACCGAAACATATTTAGATATAGGGTTTTTTTTTCGCATCTCCCTCCTTCTCTCCTACACCCCCATAAGTACCTAAATCCCGTTTTTACCCCTGTTTTTAAAAAAAAAATTAAAAATTTCGGAATTACCTTTTTTAGAGGTAATTCCAAAATTTTAAATTTTTTTTTAAAAAGTTTGTATATTAAATTAAGATTTAAACGCGTTTTATTTTTAAAATACGATACGAACGATTTACAATTTAAATAACAATACGTCAAAATATATAAAATGCCCAACATAAAATACGAGTACAAATACAACTATGGGTCCAAAATATCTAAAAATGACTGAAAATAACGACGTGAAGTAGGTGAAGCAGGCGACATCTAGGGCATCCGGGCCAATGCATCCGCTCTCTCGCACCTCTCCTCTAAAGTCTCGGGGACAACAGTGGCGATGATATGGCTCCCGATCCGCTCTGGTTTGTGGCTCGCACCGAGTAAGACGCACCTAGTTACCGATCGTATGCAAGGTAGGTAATCGGGATCGCACTCGCCGTGGTAGTCGCTCTCTACCACCCCGCCAAAAAGTCCGCGCCCGAATCGATACATCACCAACCCCGTATGATCCTGCAATGGGAGATGGAGCATTACCCGAAATGGGTGGAGAAGGGATAGTGCTGTACTCGCCCGAATCGCCAACGCACTCGCATGCGGCATGTAGGGAACCGGATCATCGCCCCAAATCAACCACCCTCGAAGCAGATATGTTCGACAAAGGAACACTCGCCTCGTGGTCATGATAAGGGGTGAGGATGACATTCTGCGGTGCAAGTTATCGATCAGCCCTAAAGTCCACCAACTTTATTTTATCCAAATTTTCTTGTTCCCCGGTGGTGGCACGTGGAGCGATGCGTCTAGCCAACACTTTCCGACCAACGATGGTGGGAAAATGCTCGTATATCCAGCACTGAAAATAAATAATTAAATTAATAAATAAGCAGTTATTAATATATGAGTAATTTAATTAAAAGCTTTAAATTAAAAAAATAAATAATTGATTACCTGGAGCAGTGTCGCGTATCCGCCGAACTGCTTGGTCGAATAAAAGACCGCTTTGGTCAACTGAGTGTAGAGGTAAGTGAGAGCAGCTACACCCCAAGACCACCGGCCACACTGCTAAAGATTCTGAAGCAGATACATCCACCTCACTGGCAGTAAATGGTGACTCTTGTCGGCCAGAATGGTGGTGCCTAACAAGAAGAGCATGTAGCACCGTGCAGCCTGCTCATAAGCACCCCGTGCCATGTTCTCCTTGTAAGAGTCCTCTACAAAGGAGATCCTCAGATAATGCCCCCTGTTTTCCCTAAGCTCCTCGATGACAGTAGCCTGATCCATGTCCAAACAATCCACAGGCAAGTGAAGAGCCTCAACAGAATCAAAATCGGGCCTGTGGTCCAATGGGGTGCCCTCCAGCGGCAAGTGGAGCGAAGACGGCCACATCGCCCTGTGGTGTGATCATCTCCCAAAACGGCATGTGGAATGAGCAGGTCTCAGGATGCCACCTCTCCACAAAAGCAGATATCAACTCATGGTTGACTGCCCCCAGAGGTGTGATGTCCAGCTCAAAAAGCTTAGCCTGACGCAACCAGTGGGCTACCTGTGGGTGGTGGTCGGTAGGTCTAATCTTAGGAAACTTCTGGCCGTGAGATACAACCTTTAGTTTCCGAGGCTGAAAAAATTAAAATTAAACCATACGTTATTAAAAATAAGTAAATAATTGTTGTTAAGTAAAATTAAAATAAAGAATTAAAATATTACCTCGCCTCTATCTATCCAGGACGCGCAGTGCGTATCCCAGTGTAACAATAATGGTGGGTGATCCCCAGCTGGGGCAGGCTGAACCTCCTCCTCCTGAATCTCCTCTTGAACCTCATCCTCCTGCTGAACCTCCTCCTCCTGCTGAACCTCCTCTTCCTCCTGATGCTGACCCTCGTCCTCCTGCTCTTCCCAAGCCTGCCAACCGTGAGTAGGAATGTCATGATCCTCCCTAGCCTGCCAACCGTGAGCAGGAATGTCATGATACAGCTCTGGGTGCTCCTGTTGGTGCCGCATATTGTACTCATAACGGGTGGTCACGGTAGGTCGCCATACGGGCCGAGGTGAGGCTCAACCATCTCTATCACTCTGGCGCGGGCTCTCTGGCACTCTCGACGCTCGAGCATGTCCAGCAGACTACGAGCCTCTGTAGAGTGTCAGGAGAAGGAGTATCGCTACTCTGGCCTCCCGGCATGCCGTCGTCATTTGTGGTCTTTGCTCGGAAGACTCTGCTCGCGCTTACTTACTTTATCCCGGTTGTCTACTCGCCACTTTAAAAAAATAATGTAAATAAAAATATTAATAATTGAAAAAAAAATTGTAATTTTGGATTACAGTAATTAGAAAAGATTTTCTAATTACTGTAATTTGAAATTCTTTCGAATTACAGTAATTCAAAAATCTCTCCGTATTTACTTACTTGTTTCGGAATTATGAAATCTGATTTTTGTAAGTTTTCAAGAGCATTTTCGTCCGTTTGGGTAATTATGGGGGTGGGATAGACAAGGAGGGGGGTGCGAAAAAAAAACCCTTAAATATATAGGTAACCTTTTATTTTGCGCTTATTGATGTTCTACTATGTGTACAAAATGGCAAATGTTTTCATTTGATGAAACTTCATCTTTATCATTCCTACTAAACTGTGAAGAAGTCATATTTATTCTATAGAACTTATTTATACGAGGCAGGAAAAAATGCCTTCAAATTAAAAGCACTTTGCAGAAAAAAATTATAAAATAACATTAGGTTGTTTTTTGTCTATGAAAACCTTAGAAACGACCGACTGAGAACAAAAACTGCATAATTTGACCGGGTCACAACACACAAGTTAGAATATAAATTATCTAAGCCTCAATCCAAAAGTAAGAGTGCCCATAGTGTAATTTGGTTTAGTGTTGAGGTAAAAAGTCATTTGATTCCAAGAGGAAAACAACACGTGAGATTTTGTGTGCTTAGGATGGTTTCTAAAAAAATTATGAACCAATCCGATACGAATAAATGCAGTTTGGATTGGATTATTCTTTTTTTATAAGTCCGTGAAAATGCATTATAAAGTCCCAAAGTCTGAGAAAATAGACTAAATGCGATATTTAAGTATGTTTCCAACATCATCTTCAAAAATTGCATTCAACAAAAAAAAAGTACAAAAGCCATAATACATAAATCAACAACATATGAACCAAGAACATATATACAAAAACCAAAGCAAAACTTGCCAGCAAGACCAAGAACATGTTGTTCGAGGGGCAAATTGAACCTATAACAAGAATTGAGTAATCAACAAGTAAATATAGAAAAACCAAAAACATAATTCATAGACTAATTGCAAAATATGACAAGAATCATCATAAATAGTGGCATAAACTCAGAAAGAAATTCAAGACAAGTATTTATACAATATGAGGTTTTCTTTTTTTTTTTTTAATAATATAGGTGGTTCAATTGTAGGTAAGAAAACCGCAAACCATTCCAAATTGCTCATTCGACATAAAAAGTGGCCCAAACACATCCAAAAAAAATTTGGTTTTTTGTGAATTTCATTTTGCTTTGGTTCGACTTGCAGCTCTTGTTTTGGTTGGTTTAAAGAATTAGAATCCACAACCAATTTTCTCTCCAACTCTTAGGCTATGTCGGAATTGATGGTATATGTCGGAATGGAGTTAAATGACAAAGAAGTAAAAAAGTTGAACATATACATTGATCTTCCATTGTCCTACATAATAATATACATCTTGATTTGTTACAAAGTGAAGAAACTCATTTTCTTTCCCTCTCCATCTCTTGGAGAAAAGGAGTCACATTTTAGCAAAGATGTACAATACAATTGTATGTTCTTGCTTTCAGCGTTTTGTATGTTGTGCTCATGTATATACATAGAATGAAGCTACTAAGAACAAAATTGAAACAAAATGCTGATTTGTGTATGCCTTTTATGAGTCTTCAGAAAATATTTTAAATATGAAGTCGCGAAAACGCCTTGAGTATTGTCTTGGATCAACGGCTGATATCGAGGTTGGGTCATATTGAATGGACTTATAGGCATGCTCAAGTTTCTTGCTTATGTCATAGTCTTGAAGTATGTCTATAATACCAAAAAACAATACAACCTCATAATACTCTCCAATTGGTTCTCCTACAAGTTGTAATTCACAATCACTTCTTCTCATTGTCCTTTCAACCCTAGCTGGCATATTCACACCCAATTTGATACTCGCCCACCTACAAAATATATAGTTTTAGGTTTATTGAATAACAATTGGTGCACCTGTGTCTGTCTCGTCCTATTGAAGTTATATCACAACATTACCTGGAAGGATCTAGAAGAAGTTGATCCATGTCTGCTCGTGAAATATGGGGAGTTCCTTCTCCCTCAGAATCGCCTGAAATTGAAAAGAGAAAATATTTTTCTTAGTTCGTTCATATAAATGAAATATGACATTGAGATTGTAGAGAATATTGTATACAAGAATAAGAAAAGTACCAGTAGGAGTATGAGATCCTGCAGGAATAAGCTCTCCATCTTGTGATATATCTTTGAAGTGAATGCCAACCAGCAAACTATAGTCCATAATTCCCTCCTGTTCCAACAGCTCACAGTCCCTATCAACTTGCCTGAGAATTAGATAAAAAATACATACACGCTTCAGGTATCCCTGATCAATATCCTTTAGTTCACCAACTGAGGATATTAAATAATACACAGAAATCGTTAATCACCTGCAAAATTCTTGAAACCAAGATCGGTGTAGTCGAAATATAAAATTTAGATCAAGATCTTTAAGGATGGTGGTTTCAGTAATCTCTGACTCAGGCTTAGTTGTTATGCGGCCAAGTGAAGAACCCTTTAAATCAAAACGTCTATGGATGGTATACTCTGAACAGAAGAGGTTACCCATTATGATAAATCGAACCTGTAAATCCAAAAATGTTATAAAGATTATTACAACATATGTTATTAATTTTTACTTCATATCCATTAATTTATACCTTCTTCTGAGCAGGCCCAGTTAACTTTACACAATGCAGGCCATAAAATTTTGTGACAAGTGCATTTTCAAATGCTCGAAAATGATTGTAATAAGCTGGAAGCATTCTCAAGAGAGCCTGCAACATAGTAAAATCATCAGTATAAGAATGAATGTTTGAAATATTGGAGGAAAGATAAGAATGACAGTACTCACTTTTGCCTCAGCTTTTTTCATTGTCTTAATCATGTAACGATCATCATTGGTCAAGTAAAAGAAGCTGCCACTTTTTCCAGGAGAGGAAAGTTCACGCAGAGCGTCATTTCCACATATGGATAACATGTAATCAGCTGCATCCACCTTGAATAGCTTCCTAAGAGTTCTGAGGATATATAATAATGTGGAATGGATACAAAAGAGACATATCATTGAAGAATCTTATCATATGAACAACAAAAATTAGTAGAAAGAATAATAGAACAAGTAGTAAGTAAGTAATATGGCCTACCTAAAAACTACTGGGCAATAGTCCTTCCACTTGAACTCACATGATGGATGTGGCGGAGTATATTTGGATCCTTCAGGAGGAAATCTTGTCCACACTTTCTCCTTCGAATCAAAGGCTGAAGGTTTGAGATCAAAAGATGCAGATGGAGCCGGTCTTCCAACAGAATGCCTACACAATATATATAACTCCAACAATTTCTAATCAGTGCAAATCATAAAATCAAAGCGAGACAAAGCGATGTTAAGAAGAATACAACGCATGCATGCAGTAATCTCCTGAAGATACATACAGTCAATAGCATCAACAGACCACTCGCGATGTTAAGAAGAATACAACGCATGCATGCAGTAATTATTTTTATTTTTAATTCCTAAATTGTAAAAGTACCTGATTCCCAATTGCAAGTTGAGCATGAGCTCATAATTTTTGTGTCCTTTACAAATAGTCTCTCCTTGCCTCTTTGATTTCTTTGGTGCTTTCAAAGTTTGGAGGTTAGCAGCATCTATATGTAACCCTAACTCATGATCCAAAGCTGTTGTTGCTCTAGTTGGAGTTCTAAGATCAGCTTCTCCACCACCCCATAAATGCATTCTATCACTTGGTTTTTCCAACCCAACACTTACCCTTCCATCCACTGACATTCTCCTAGGCTTACCACTATCCCCTCCCTTACTAGACCTCCATACAGCAAGTCTCTTTTGTGATGGCAAAATTGAAACCTTCTCCCCTGGATTAATTTCATATTCACTCAACTCATTAAACACTTGTTGAGGATCCCATTCAAGATGTCCCTCTATTGATGATGATTCAGATGGATAATATGTTCCACTTTGATCTCTTGGATCTTTACTCCAAATACCTACATAAAAACTTCCATCTGCCCATTTAAATGTTCCACTCCCTTTAGGTAAACCATCTTCCCAATAACCATCATATCTATTTCCATTTTTACTCCAAACAAATGAACCTTTACCCCAAATAGTCCCATTTCTCCATTCCCCAATATAATAGTTTTCATCTTTCCATTGATATTTCCCTTGTCCATCTTGTAGCCCTCTTCTCCATTCTCCTTCATAACTATCTCCATTGGAATAAGTTTTCTCACCATGACCATGTTTCAAATTCATCACCCATTGTCCTTTATATGTATCTCCGTTACCAGCTATATATGTACCTGTCCCATCCATATAACCATTTTTGAATTCCCCATCATAAATAGGCCCTGAAGGCCAAGTGAACCTTCCTATTCCCATTGTTTTTCCTTTGAACCAATCTCCAACATATAAGCAACCATCTGTCCACAAGTATTTTCCTTTCCCATGTGGGAAGTTATCCGCCCATTCTCCTTTGTAGTAATCTCCATTGGGAAGAACCTTTTCTGCATGGTACGTTTCCGATGTTTCGCTCCCGCTTTGTTCGTCCTTGTTCTCTTCCTCGTCACCATGCGCCGCATACGTTGTCCCAAAAATGCTGTTGGCGCGTTTCTTCGCAACCGCTTGTGTCTTCTTCACTGTCGCCTCCCATGCCTTCATAACGCTACTATCTTTACCCATCATCGTGTTTTTTCCTTCTTTTTCTTCTTCTTTTCCACCTTTTCTTTTTTACATTTGGAATGTAAACTCTTCAAAAAAAACTAATTTCTTAAGCTTTAAGAAAATTCATAGATACCCAGATAACCAAAATAAAACATACAATAATAATAATATTATTGTATCTTTTGATTAATAACATGCATGCATGCCTTGAAGGGGAAACATGTGAAATTTTAAAGATGACTTTTTGGGCAAGAAAACTCTTGTCTAAACCGAAACCAAGGTGCATGTTGGTATAAGATTTTGGAATCTCATGTTGATTAATTCATTAAGGAATTAATTGTGATAATGAAGGAATGATGAAAAAAATTCATGCCTAGATGGTGTTTCCATGTTTGAATTGTTTTTTTTGGTGACAGAGACTTGTCCATCTCCTACAACCTCTAAGAACCGTGGCATATGGACACCAAGTGCTAAATCAACGGATTTGTTTTCTATTCTTAGCTCATTCATGAATGACAATATTTTATTTTCCAATTACTGTTTTGTTCATTTAATCCTAACTTTTTCAGACACCATTTTCTTATTTATCCTTTCATACTCCTTCCTCCTCTCTTTCTTCTTTTCCAACATGTCTTCTATTTTTTCTCTTCCTTTCCAACATGTTTTCTATTTTTCTCTTGTTTTTTGCCACACCTTTGAGTTGTCCGGGGAATCTTTTGAAAATTTTATTTATTTTTTCAACTATACCCTTAATTTTATAGAGAGAAATAAGTATGATGAGTAATAAACAATTAAGGGTGTTCGATCTTGAACTCGGGAGTATACCTTGTTCGAAGAGTAGAATGGATTCTGCTTCCCCGAAGCTTGTCTCTAGTTCTCAGAACTGGGACGAAGTCCTCGGTCGTCCGAGCGCGCTTGCGGCCCACGTCAGATGGGGGTGTACCTGCAAACACTCTGATACCTAAGTCAGTGAGAGAATAGGCGAGAGTTGCAAGAATGAGAGCTAGCGTACCTGGATCGAGAGCCCTGCACCTCTATTTATAGACGTGGGCGCTCGGTCTTGGCCGTTGGATTTGATCGTGCGATCTTGGCCGTCGGCCTCGTGTGTCCGAGCGGGGTGTGCCGTGCTAGGTGTTATTGGGTCTGGCCCAATGTGCAAATGGGGCCTCTTGGCCCAGACCGAAACAAAGGGTATAATAGAAAAAAAAAAGAGTTTTAATTTTATCAAAAACAACAAAAAAATTGGATACATTGATAAAAATGAACGAATGTAATATATTTTTGTGTAGTGTTGGTGCTGGGAAAGATCTTCCAACAAGCGTGAAATTCGATGTTTTGCCATCGGGAATTCGATCCACCACCAAGGCCCAAGCCACCTGCGCATTTACTTTGGAATAATAATTAAACTATGACTACTTAAAGGATCTACTGTAGCTCAGTTGTGCCCGTCTTCCGCTAATAATAATAATAATAATAATAATAATAATAATAATAATAATAATAATAATAATAATAAATTGCAATAATAATAATTAAAAATATGTAATAAAAAATTGATAATAACTATTATTAGTAAAAAAGGAGGTTTATCGAAGTTAAAGCCCATGACATTGTGATGCTATGCATAATGGCTAATGCCATAACCTTGTCCATTTCCTATTCTTAATTTCTCATCAGTCAAATATAGCCTCTTTATATCTAACAAAAAACCAAACCAACAGAATGACTAGCTACAAGAGCTAGTAAATGAGCATCAATTTGCTTCATACATATATTTCAGTACAAATTTTGAACCTCCAAGTGAAGTGTGGGGAGAAAGAAAAGTTAACTCAGTTCAGAAACTCTTCAAATGCAGAAAGACCCTTTTAGTAACTATTGGCAATATTCACTAAAGATGAATATGTTCCAAGGAGTCCACAAATGATTCCCAATGCAGCGATTACGATGCTCGCCGTCACCTGATTCGTCAGCAAAAATAAAATTTATGAAAAGTTGAAGCAATAGGAACTCTTGTTGGAGATTAAATACATGATTAGCAGCATTACTATACCTGTGTCTTTGTAGCTTTCTTCCCACAATTCTCAAAAAGCATAAAGTTGGCATTATCACTGACTGAAAAATTGGACATTGCACAAATTAGATGAGTTTCATAGGAATTCCTTAGCAATAACAAAGAAGGAAAACACAATGGACTATAGACAATTATAGTTATTGTCAAATTGTTGTCAAGAACAATACTATAAAGATAGATCAATGTTACATACTAAAAAAGGATCAAGAATGCATAAGTATATTTCTCCAAACAAGTATTGGCTGCGTCCGAGAATGAAAATCTCGCTAATACACTAAGACTCTGTTTGGTAAAAAATAGCGGATAAGCTAGCTTATAGCAGGTGAGCTTATAGTGGATAGCTGATAGCAGATAAGCTAGTGGATAACCTAGTTGTTTCAAAAAACGCTATAAGCTAGTGAAAAAACACTATAAGCTAGTTGTGTTAAACACTTACGAGTAGCTTATCCGCTATAAGCTAGCGGATTTGCCTTGCCAAACAAAGCCTAAACCAATGTTGTGGTTGTGTGACTAGAGTTCATGGGTTTAAGTTGTGAAATCGGCCTCTTACAAATGCAAGGTAAGGCTGCTTGTAATGGATCTGCAGGGGTTCTAGTCGGACCGACCTTCCTTGGATCCCACTTCATATTTAGGGGTTCTCGTCGGTCCGGCCCTCCTTGGATCCCACTTCATGTTTAGTTTAAAGGACAACATATTGGAGGGACAAATTGTCTTTTAAACTAAAAATGCAGAATATGTCCTTATAAAGAAGATTTTCATTTTTCCAACCAAAAAAATCCATATCCTATAAAAAGGTAGTTCGTCTTTTGGTCGAAAGCATGTGCCTGATCTGAAGTTACAATCAAGAACTAAGCCTCTCAATTCGATCTTATCATAATCTGCTACATAGTTTCTTTCCATGAAAATAAAGCTTTTGTGATTTAGACATCATAGATATTGACACAAGAACATTTGTGGAAGTGGAACATATTCATATCCAGTTGTGAATGTTTTGGAATCCAAATTCTGTGTTATTCAAAAGCTCTGACTTCAGGTTGGACACTGACACTAACACCAATACTGACACTTCAGTTACTTCAATTTTTCAAAATAAAACCAGTGTCTACATGTCCATGTCTGTGTCTGAAGACACATTAACAGTTTTATAGCTTTTGAACTTGAAGTATGGACAATAAATAAAATCATCTACCTTATACTGAAATTGGACTTTTTATTAGAAAGTGTTACTTACCACAAGCATACTAAAGAGAGAACCAATTAAAGCTGCCAGAAGTCCTGAAATCATAATAAAACATCATTAGTCATTCAGTTTATAGAACATATTTGATGTATATTTTATTGGAAATAAATAAAGATAGGGTAAAATATGTTTTTAGTCCCTACAAAATTCGAATCTTTTAATTTAGTCCCTACATTATAGAAATAGGCGTTTTGGTCCCCAACTTATTTTTCTGTTTTCATTATTAGTCCCTACTGTTAAATCATGCTGACAAGGCTAACGGAAAACTGAGTTGGCTTTTACACGTGTATTTTTTTAATCGTTGGGAGAGAGATCTGAGAGGAATTGAAAGAGGCGCTGGGAGATGGATGAGAGGAATGAGGATGGTGTTGATTTATTTTTAATTTTGTTTATTAATAATAAACTAATTAACAAATTTAAAAAGAATTTTTAAAATAATAGGGTGATGTGGCATTCCAACATGCATGCCATTTCAGCTAAAATGTTTATGTGGCATGCTGATTGGGTGTTCTATTAGTCTAATTAACGTTAGGGACTATTGTTGCAAACGGAAAAATAAGTTAGGGACCAAAACGCCTATTTCTTTAATATAGGGACTAAACTAGAAGATTCGAATTTTGTAGGGACTAAAAACATATTTTACCCATAAAGATATTATAAGTCTAACACTTACCAAAAAAAGGAATCAAAAAAGCAGCACAAACTGTAGATGCAACAAGTGCTGTTCTGATAAGAACAAAACACCAATAAGTTCTTGAAATTCTATCTGGCAGCAATTCTTCTAGACTCCTTGCTAATGGATTCATCAACAAAGCATATTTGGTGAATGGATTAATTACCTGAAACAAAATCAAGAAACAAATAATTAGGAAGAAAAAAAAAATTGTTCACTAGAATGAAACTATTAAAATAGCATTGGGAGACCTAAAAAATCTCAAACTTACAGTTGTCCACAATGCAACTTTGGAAGCAAATGCACCTTGTGGCATGTTCAATGTTATCTGAGACAAAGTTTCTTCGCCAAACGAGAGATATCCCATGACCGCGACGCTTCCATATATCAAAATGCACAAACCAAAACTGTGCACAAAGAAATGAATTGAGGAGTCAGATTCAGAAAGAACAAATCAGATATAGTTATTAGCAAACTTAGTCCCTGAAATTTCACAAAAGTTTAATTTAGTCTCTGACAGTTATAATATATCGACTTAGTCACTGACTTTTACAAAAGTGCTTCTATTTAGTCCTCTTTTACAAAATAGAGGGACTAAATTGATGTAACGGAGAGACTAAATTGAAACACTTTTGCAAAAGTCAATGACTAAGTTGATATATTATAAATGTGAGAGATAAAATTGAACTTTTGTAAAACTTCAGAGACTAAATTAGCTAATAACTCATTTTATTCCGGTGACAGAAAAATTAGGCACCAAACCATGTAACTAATGCTTTGGTAAATTGTTTTTTGTCAGCCATAGACTGATATATATTTGGAAACACCGAATGTCCTGCAAAGCAAAAGCCAAAGACACCAATAGCAAATGGAATGCCACTCAAATTCACCACTTGACCGGTATGATGGAATCCAACGGTTGTGCCGACAGAAAACACACAAATAATAATCAATAGTGTTATGCGATCCCTCCAACTGCGGATCACAAATGAAGTTTGAATGAGGACGGTAAGTTGTTGTAGAAACTGAAAACAGAAAGAATTTCATTTACAATGTAAGAACCTGATAGATAAGAGATTACGCCAAGATCCTTTAACCAAACAGTTGGGAGAATAATGAGTGCGGCTAAAACTCCAAACAAGTGCATGGAGTCGAGCTGGAAACTACCTAAATCTAACGATGTTCCAGGAAACAAACCAGTGAGGTTATCTCCTTCCAAGGTGATGAATTCCACACAATAAGACTGTAATCATGAAAAGAGTTAAACATACAATGCAGAGTCACATAACTAAGTGTTTTCAAAGGAAATGTAAGAAATGGTTTGCAGCACTTACATATAATTCAGTGTACAAAATGATCTGCAACAAATATAATTAATAAACAATGATTAGTAAAAAGACTAATTTGTTCATATGCAAAAAAGCATTACATGACGTTTTCTCACTACCACAAAATAAACTATGAATAAACAAAAATACAGATACTACGTAGTACGGACATTTCCAGTTGAAGAAGTGTCTAGTGTCTGATTTGTATCGTGTTGGACACCGACACTGACACTTCCATTACTTGTATTTTTCAAAATAAAACCGGTGTTTGTGTGTCTACGACAGTGCTTCATTGAGATAAATCATCATATGGTACATTTTCTCGTGACCTTAAGACTCAACAATATCGTTGATGGAATTCGGACAAAACCAGTCAAGATAATGGTAATAAACAGATTAGATTTTGAAGTCCAGACCTAGATCTAGAGGGAAGAAAACTAAGCTAGGAAACAACCTAACAGTCTAACACATAAAAGTAAAGCCCAAATAACATTTCTTTCTGCCAAGTAACAAAAAATTTAAATTGATTTAAACAAAGAATTAGAAAAACACACCGATACAAAAATACGCCATATCTACCAAAGGCGGCTTCTCCTAAATCGGGTAGCTAATGAGTCCTTCTCGACTTTCAAAGCAGTATCTCATAAGGGTGGCTGTATAACAACAAACAGCTGCAAAAATAAGCATCAGCACCATGCTCATCCACCCAGCTTGTTTCACTGTATAAGGCGTAGATAGAAGGCCAACTCCAGCCATCACATTAATCCCTAGAAAATTTCAACATCACCTCATATGTCAGGTTGGAATTGAGAATGGTTAGATATATGCTAACAAATTTTTCAAACAAAACAATTATTGTTTCAATCAATAGTACTGTTAACTGGAAAATGACTGTCCCCAATACTGGTTGCATTGGAAACTTGAGCGACATGGAGACACCAGGTGTGAGCAGTAGTAGTGTGTGTGGTGTGGATTTGTCATTTCGTATAAGCTGGAAAATGATGGATTTACAATATTCATACATAGAGATCATGCAGATATCAAACACGATATTCGACAATATTACGGTAATAGTTTGCGATGAAATAGCATACCATTGAAAACTGTTTGAGTGAAGCTACATCCATAACCAATAGGCATTTCTCCATGATCAAGCCTTTGCATTGAACCTTTCTCCCACCATGTTGATTGAGGAGGACCTTCTTGACCTGATAGAAAAGGAGTCTTTCCATCTATTTCTAAGTTACTCTTTGAACGTCCGAAACTCGAATAAATGAAACTCGGTCCTTTTAGAATTGATCCGAAATTTGGAGCTGTAGCAATTGTGTAAGAATCTGTAGTCTCTCTGTTATAACAAAAGGGGAAGAAAAGCAATAAGAGAAGAGTATCTTATCTCATTCAGATTGATGAGAAAAAGCATAGTAAACAAATAAGCCAGATAATACATATATCTATCAAAGGTTACTAAGCTATGCAAGACCATCTCAGTCAGGTTTTCACAAAACGGGTTTCCTGACATGAAATCTGATATGTCATCTTCACTCTGGTTTTCCCATAACAGTTTAGAAATCTATCAATGCTTGCCTAGTGGCCGAAGCTACCCTGGAACACGGGGTTTGACTTGGTGCTCACGGGTTCGATTCTGGTAGGGACAAACTTCTTGCTGGCCATAGTGAGATTTGCTTCTAACTAAGTACAAGCGGAAATTAGCCATTCATTGAAAGCACTAGGACACTCGAGGTAGCCAGCAATGATCCAAACTAAAAAAATCTATTAAAGGTTACTAAACTATGCAAGACCATCTAAGATATGTAACAGAAAGCACCAACCATAAAGAATATTATATAAAGATTTGGTATACACATTCAAGCTTTTAAACAAGCATCTGGGCCGCAACATCAAAGCATGACAAAAATTGAAGAAGCTAAATAAGGACACACCCTCAATATGAAAAGCATGACAAAGAACTATTTAGTGATTTTTCTTTAAAATGGGCGGGGCCATTTAATAAATAAAAAAACACAACAAAAGGGAAAAAAAATAAAAATTCCTAAAACCCAACACAAATAACAGAAGCAGTGGTGAAGTAAAAGTTATCAAAATTAGATAAAAGAAATGGTGAAGTAGATTGTACTTGTAACTCTGAGGCCATTGTTGAGAAGTGAAAGATTGAGGGTATTCTCTATGATACCCCTCGCCATCATCATCATCATCATCATCATCACTGCCACCTTCATTGCTACTCTCACTCTCCATCTTAACAGCTTCAATATCCTGTTCTTCAACATCCTCTGTAAACATAAACTCAACATCAAGGTCTCTCTCTTTCTCCTTCTCCTTGTTGTTGCTAGCCATTGTTACCAATCAGAAACAGCACCCCTTTTTCTTTCACACAAGACAAGAAAAGATGATGAAGTGTGTACTAGATTATATGCAATTATGCATATGTGTGTACTATGTAACGTGCAGTGGTAAAAGATGTATTGGTAAATTAAAATTGTTGTTGATGATGAAACATGTGAGTGTGACTCAGTGACACGCAGCATAGAAGCGGGGAATAAGGAAAGATATCGAGTGGCTGTGGACTTTTCTGAAAAATCCAGAAGGGGAGGAGATGAAGGTGGCAATAAGATTATTATTTAGATTCATTGTAACGTGTCAATTGTCGTGTCTTTTTTTGATTGCATCTATATACTATAGTACTATCATATCATATCATATCACAGATTTTTATCTTTTAACTTATCTTTTCATTTCAAAATTAATTAATAAATTAATAAATTAAATCAAGTACTTCCCACGCAACAATGTTACACTAAATTCAACTGTGCCTTGTAAATTGAGGGAGGAATAATTGAGCCTCTTATTGGTTTATCAATCAAATTCATCATTAGATATAATATAAAAATGTTATAAGTAGTGATTGAGATTGTCATTTTGTGAATGATCAAAGTTCTAAAAAAGGTCTTACAATCCAAATATATATATATATATATATATATATATATATATATATATATATATAGGTAAATAGTTATTTTGGTCCCTAAATATGTGAGGCACTACCATTATAGTCTCTAAATGTATCAAAATTGCAAAAATGTCATTTTCTAGTAATTTTAGGGACTAAATTGACCAACAAAAAAATGCATTTGAGGATAAAATGATTGACAAAAAACACATTCCTGGACCAAAATGATTATTAGGGAGACACTTGAGGATGTGTTTGTAATTTCGATATATTCAGAGACTACATTAATGACAATGTTTCACACATTCAGGGACCAAAATGATTATTTACCTAATATATAGTTTGTTGATGTTTGGTATTTTTTTGCACATAAACAGAGATAAAAAAAGCACACATCTCTGCTAACATCTACAACGAGAGCATTAGCAAGACCAGTCGGGAGGATGGTCTAGAGAAACCAAGTTTAGAGAAGAAGCAACACCAAGCTTGGCCAAAAATCAGCATACGTATTACCTTCCCTTAAGGTGTGGCAAATACGGACGAACAAACTCCAAGCAACAAGGTCCTAGATGTTTGCATAATGATGCCAAATATTAGAGGGAGCAGAGAGCAGAGAAATAGCATGAAGGGAATCTAAATAACAAATAATATTCCTGAAACCTTTGTTCCAAGACAAGCCATGAAATAAAGCTAGAAGTTCTGCGTGCAAGTTATTAGAAGTACCGATATGACCCAGAAAACCATGGATTCAGGCTCCATCATCGTTCTTGATCAAACCACCAAAACTGAAAGGGTCGGGGTTTCCCATACTGCTATCGCCTACATTCAAAATGATAGAAGAGTCTCTTTAAGGGTGCCAAGTGACCCATCTAGGCTTGTGAGATCTGCAAGTGACATGGAAGGTAGTAGACTTAGAAGAAGCAAGGTTGGAGGCCTTGTGTTTGATTTGTATCAAAGGGGGCTCTTCATCTGCGATACAACTTAAGTCAAACAAGAAAATTCAATAGTGATCGAGGCTAGAAAGTCCATTTTCGTGTAGCAAGTCAAGTTTGACACCTCTGAAGATCCAAAACTGGCGCGGGATATGACATTCACAAAGGTAGTGCAAAACATCTTATCATGGATATTACAACGCTTGCACATAGACATACCACGATGTGAAAGCATAGACATCGTAGGAATGAAGTTATGAGCAGTCGTTCACAAGAAAAACTTGATCTTTTCTTGGTATTTAATAATGGGAAAAAATAAAGTTCACCTAATTATTTGGAAAATGAACTAATCTGAACGAGTTGTGATTTTTTCTTTTATTTTCTTACACTTTAAACATATGTTTGGAAATGAATTGTGTGTTTTTTAAGAGTGGATATCATCTTTATTTCTAAAAAGAATTTGAAGGCTCGTTATTAAAGTTTTTGGTGTTTATTGTATACATTTCTTTAATGTGTGAAATATATTTCACATTTATCCGTGAGGCTTAGCTCAACTGATAAATGCTGATAAGGTTAGGTTGAATATCATGTATCGGGTTCGAACCCGAGACCTTACAGTTGTGTGTGTGAGTTTTTAGTGATAGTGACCACTCCGTCTATGTACCAAAAGAAATATATTTGGTATTTTGTGTGCAAATTGAATATCATATGGACTCATTCCCCACACTTCTCCCCTTCATCTTAACCCAAAATCCCTCTCACTAAACTCCTTCTTCTCTCTCAATCTCTCACTCCAATCTCTCATTCATCCATCAACACCCTCCAATTGTTTGTGTCATCAACAATCATCCAATCGTTCCATTTAATTGAAGGTAAGCCTCCCCTCTGATCTGCGTTCTAGTTTTTTTTTTGCGTAACTACTCTATTCGAACGCACGCCTTCGAACAGCTGAAGAAGAAGGTGTTCGAACGAGAGCATGTGTACCTGTTCGCATGAGGCTGTTCGAACATGGTTCGCATGGTGTTGTTCGAACCGTTGTTTGACAGCACAGTTTCTGTGTTTTGTTGAGAGTTTAATTGGTTGGTTGATTTTATTAAATTGGTTTAGTCTAATTGGGTATATACTTGTACTTGTTGTTTCAGATATGCCTCGGACTCGTGGTAGGGGTATGGGTAGGGGCGTGGGTAGGGCGGTGTTTGAGGCCCCCGCCCCGTGATTGAGCATCAGAAGGAGGAGGATGCTCCTCAGGAGGAGGAGGAGGAGGAGGATGAGGCTGCTCCTGAAGACGGCGCTAGTTCTAGTCAGTATTCTACTGATTCTGATTATCGGGCAGATCTTGACGCTCATCCTGGGAGTGATTCTGATGGGACTGATACTGGTGGGAGTGATGTTGATTCTGTTGTGACCAGTCTTTAGTTTATATTGCTATATTTTACTTTCAATAATTTTGCAAACTGGTGTATGAATATTTATGACTTATTTTGTACTTACTAATCTATGTTAGTGGTGTTTAAGTTAGACAAATAGTTTATTATTAAAAATCATAACCGTACATCAAATACGAAAGACAACAAATACGAAAGACATGAAATACGAAAGACCTAAAAGCAACATAAGCAAACAACTAACTAAGAAACTAGTGTTTCGGTAGTCCCTGTTCTAGAAGATAAATGACCTCTTCTGGAGTGCGTCTTGTGTCCACGTACAACTCCAAGATACTACGTCCCATTGGAACGTTAGCTAGATGTTCCATCATTGCGCGGACGTCGTCGTCGCTTTGGATCTCCATGACATAATAATGGACAGTCCCATCATCTCTACAATTGTACTTTCTGAAACGTATATGATCCACGTCTTTACACCACCCTCCCTCTGGACGAATCTTCCTCTCAGCCTCTTCCTTCAGTTGGGCGAAGGTGATGTCCTTACTCATCCTGTAGAAGATATGGTTAGGACAACGAAACACAACACTATGTTTGTCGGTGGTGGTGACAGTCCCATGGTGATGAAGGGCCGTTAGGAATTTGTCGTTTGAGTATTGGGTTGGGCACAATTGTCATTCCATTTCAGGTTGGTTGTATCTGTGAAGAAGGAGAGTAATCTGTGAAGAAGAAGAGTAGGGTTTGGTGAAGAAGCAGATTAGGGTTTGGTGAAGAAGGTGTGAGGATGTGGTGAAGAAACTGAAACCCCTTTTATAATAGGCGTGGCAAAATGTCAGCCGTTGATTTCATTTTTAGATCACAAATCTGAGCCGTTTAAATTCTATCCGTTCAGACACATTTTCCCAAGGGAATGACATCCACTCCTTTGTCTGACACATTTGACTGATTGTAAGCTATTGATTAAAACTTGTTGGAATCTGAGACGTCCAATATATTTCATTCTACAACACTAGTTCGAACACCCGCATGTGGGGTATGTTTTGAGTAGGAAGGGGAGTGGGAAAAGCAAAGTCCTCAAAGGAATTAGCTAAAACCCAAATACTTAAGGGGTTGTTCGGGGTGGTTCTGAGTTTTTGGTTTTAAATGTCAATTTCAAAACATAAACATGTTCGTGTAAAATGGAGCTGAGTTGGTTTTTTTTTTTAATTTCAAAACAGTTTTCCATCAAAACTCAAAAGTCAAAACCACAAAAATAGGCAAAAAAATCACTTTATTCCAAAAAAAAATAAATTATTTACTCAAATAACCCACCTTTTAGATTAAATACCAAACTAACCCACTTTTTTTTCTTTGGTGAACTCGCTTCCCCACCCCTAGTTCTCCACATGGTTTTTTATTTTTTGATTTTCTTGTATTTAATTTAATTAAAATCTAAATTAATTTAATTTAATTACAATAATTAATTTAAATAATTAGAATAATTATTTATAAAATAATTGGGGTAAAAAATGAAGATATTAAAAATTGCGGCAAAATCTAGGTCGTTAAATAGTGTCGGCAAGATCTAGACCATTAATTAAAACCTTGAATTTAATAACTCATAAAAATACAACTTCTTAATTATGAAATACAACTTCTCAAACTAATAATAGATTAAAGTATTAACGAAGAAGATGAGACCCAGTTCCACACCATCTAGGACGGGGATTACGTTGTGGACGTTGACGCCGTTGTGGTTGTTTGGGTTCTTCCTCAGTCGTCGCAGGGGGAGGTGGGTCTGGAAATAATTGGGGTTGGGGCTCAGGGGCAGGTGGGTATGCATAATATTGGGGCACTGATGAAAAACTAGCACGGTCGGACTCAGGGGGAGGTGGGTATGCATAATATTGGGAGTACTTGATGAAAAACTAGCACGACCAGGGCTCGGGAGAGTGGGTATGGAAAATCTTGGGCAGCGATGAAGAATTAGCACCGCGCCCTCTCTTGAAGGCTACGAGCATAAATCGCAGATTCGGGTGTACCGGCGTGGAAACCAAACAGAGAGTGGAACATATCAGGGTCATGAGATGTTGGTGTGTGTGAGATAGAGTGGCGGTGGGGCACATATTCTTCTCGTCTCACACGCTGTTTGTTTGGTTCTGTCTTGATTTGTGCGGACGTCGATAACGACACTGTTACGCTCTCGGCGTTGATTTGAGTTCTTGGGGGAGGTGGTGTTTGTTCTTCATCTGCTTCATCCACATCAGCCACAACACCAGCAGCACGAGGATCCCTCAGCTGTTGGTCGACAGAAATGTATGGCCTAGAATTTGTGAAAAACCAGCGCATGTATCTATCAGACTGCTTTGGTGTTCCATGTTGCGCCCGAAAAAGTCCTCAAGGGATTTTCTTCGTTTACAACTTTTTAAGACAATGAAGTCGCCACCAATATTTTTTTTAAGGAAAATATTGAAGAAAAACCTTTTTGGGAAGGCAAATGGTCTTTTGGAAAACTTAAAGATTTGGGTTCGGGGGTCGGTTAGGCATGGGGAAGGTATTAGCGCCCCACACCTCCTTTCTACTGAAAGGGAACCTTTAATTAAACGCGTGATTTTAAGTGTTGATTTGAAAAATACTTAAATTTGCCTCTTTTGAAAAGACTTAATGAATTTTTATTCGCGGCGCTTGACGAGAGTTAGCCGCTTTGGTTTTTTGAAAGGAAAAATGTTTTTGGTTTGTTGTGCTTGACGGAGGGGATCCGCTCCTACGTATCTCCAGGTGCGATGGAGAATTCAAAGCTACGTAGTTCTAGGTTTTTGGTTTTTATTTTGTTTAATTGTGAAAAAAACTGAGTTTTCATGATGATCAATCGAGCGAAGGCTCCAGTGACCACCATTAACACTCCATTGTTAATAATCATGCAAGCAAAGGCTTCACGGGACCAATAACAAAGTTTTTGATTTAATGAAAAGTTTTTTTAGGAAAATTAGGCGTTCATGATAATCACTTGAGCAAAGGCTCCAAGTGATCACCACTAGTTCCCCATTGTTAATGATTATGCAAGCAGAGGCTTCGCAAAACCATTAACAAAGTTTTTCGATTTATTGAAAGTATTTAGAAAAATTAGGCATTCACGATAATCAATTGAGCAAAGGCTCCAAGTGATCACCACTAGTTCCCCATTGTTAATGATTTAATGAAAGTCTTTAGAAAAATTAGGCGTTCATAATGATCAATTGAGCAAAGGCTCCAAGTGATCACCACTAGTTCCTCATTGTTAATGATTCATGCAAGCAAAGGCTTCGCAGGACCACTAACAAAGTTTTTGGATTTGTTGAAAGTTTTTAGAAAAAAAATTAGGCATTCGTGATGATCAATTGAGCAAAGGCTCCAAGTGATCACCACTAGTTCCTCATTGTTAATAATTGTGCAAGCAAAGGCTTCGCAAGACCATTAACAAAGTTTTTTGATTTATTGACAGTTTTCTTTCGATAAATTAGGCATTCGTGATGATCAATTGAGCAAAGGCTCCAAGTGATCACCACTAGTTCCTCATTGTTAGTGATCATGCAAGCAAAAGCTTCGCAAGACCATTAACAAAGTTTTTGATTTAATGAAAAGTATTTGAGTTAGAAAGAATTAAAAAAACGAGAAAGCGGTGAAAATTGCAAAAATGGGGTGTTACTAGTTACGGGGTTGTGTAACTAAGTAGGGGTGTAGGAATAGGCCCACCCGTTTTTTGAAGTTGAAGCGCCGCCTAAAAAACATAAATGTGGGCTTGTGGGGATGGTCACGTGAACAAGGGTGGTGGGGTTTGTAAGATTTTAAAATCGAATATACAAAATAAAAAAATAAGTATGCATAATGGTAAGCAGAAGGCATAAAACGAGTTTTTAGGTTTTTAAGAGTTTCATTTACTCTCCCCATTTTTGCGCTGATCGGAGGACTTGAGAGAGAGAGAGTGAACTTGGCCTCATCATGGTAGAGAGAGATGGAGATCCGACGAGAGAGGAAGAAGTAGCGAGAGGAGAGGAGCAACGGTGAGATGGAGCGGAGGAAGGGATTGCGACGTTGAGGGGGCGTCGTCGTCGGCGACGACGAACGATCGCCGGAGAAGACGACCCCATGGCGGCGGCGTTCGCCGAAAGCGCACTCGGTTCGTTTTTCTTCTCTTTTTTGTGCATTTCGTATATGTTTTTTTTGGTTCCTTCTCCCCTTCTCTATCTCCTCGTGTGTATCGCTTTTTTGGATTTGGTTTTTCTTTCTCCATTCTATTATAGACAGTCAAAATCAGTGTACATCTTTTTACTTTGAAACATGGCAAACAACAAAAAGAAACAGATCTATATACATATACGAAAGAAGCAGATCTATATACATGTTCTTACACTTTCGGATTTTCTATATACACGAAATACCAACCTGGTCTCCTAAAAATAACGAAGCACAGATCCGAATGTAGACCATTGTTTTTATCGCTCCTTAATGAACTATTCTAGTGATCCTTTGTTCTGTTGTTGTTGTTGCTCGATTTTTCTCTTTTCGGATCTCAAAAAAAAAAAAAAATGTGTTTAGGGGATTAGGTTTTGATGTAAAACCCTAATCTTTTCTTGGTGATTTTTTACCTTGAAATTCGTGTACCTTTGAGTGACCATTGAAAGCTGTTTTTATATTAAAATTCTAGGTCGAGCATTTAATTTAGTTTGACCAGGGCTTTGATTTTTTTGATTTGGAGTGGAGCGGATGGCCAAACCACTTAGAGAGAATTTCTTTGGAACCCTGAGATCTGCTGCTTTCTGCTTTCTATTATTTTTGCATTTTCGAATTTATTTATTTTTGTATATTTTGTGTTATTATTTTTTTGTATTTTTGGACACTGGACATTTGGACTCTCCTAAGTTGTAATAAAAATTAAATAGTAATTTTTTGACATTTTGGACTATTAAACATTTTTAAATGGTAAATAAAACTAAATAGAATTTCTTGAGATTTTGGACTATATATATGCATGCTCAAAATAGATTCCTTTGCACAAAAAAGAATAATAATAATAATAAAAAGAGTCCGCCAAACATAAAGACGAGAACGGGCCGGACTAGGCGAATACGCTAAAGCGGACTCAAATATAAGAAATGAGCTCATTAACTAAAAACACTACTTATGTACGACTAAACCCAAATACGGAGATTAAATTGAAGAAGCATGACGAAAAGATTGATCATTCGCGTGCTCGCTTAATTTAAACAAATGGTATTTCGATTTAGTTGAGTTCCATGATTGAAATTGGCTTAAGTTAAGGGGACGGACAAAATTGGGGTATTACAGTTTGCCCTCTCTTATTTCACATTTCGCCAAAAATATGAATTGGCCTTTTCATATTTGTTGGTGAAATGGAAATAAAGATATAGAAATAATACTAATTTTGTCCGTTTGGAAAAACTCAACTCTTTTTGATATTTTCTTTTTTTGGCGAGGGTTAACACTTGTCGCATTAACGGAAAGCGATAAATTGGAAAAAGCGGTAAATTGGGAAAAGCGGTAAATTTGGACTTGGAGGTTGCCTAAAACCTTCTAACGGACTCTTGTCGAGTCCGAGCTCGGGGGTGGCCTTTTCGAGCGCCGATCAATATCAAGTCGGAATCGATTTGATCAATGGATTCTGTTGTGCCTTAGGTCGACCACAACTAATCCGAAGGACTTAACGGTCTCGATGGATCCATCGGCGTGCTCGTACGCGATGTTGTGATTCGTGGAAGGAGTTCACTAACTCGTGGGAGTTCACTAACTCGGGTTGATGGAGTTTACGAACTCGGATTGATGGAGTTTACGAACTCGGATTGATGGAGTTTACGAACTCGAGTTTACGAACTCGGGGGTGGCTTTTCGAGCGGCCGATCAACATCGGTCGAATCGATTTGATCAATGGATTTCTGCTGTGCCTTAGGCCGACACAACTAATCCGAAGGACTTAACGAAGTCGATGGATCCATCGCGCGTGCTTTCGTACCGCGATGTTGTGATCTCGTGGAAGGAGTTTACTAACTCGATGGAGTTCACTAACTCTGGGTTGGCGGAGTTCACGAACTCGAGTTGATGGAGTTCTGAACTCTGTCTTTGATGGAGTTTACGAACTCTGTCTTTGATGGAGTTTACGAACTCTGTCTTTGATGGAGATTTTCTAAAAATGGGATTTTGGGACTCTCGGGTCCAAGTAACTTTTCTCTTGAATGGTGCGTGAAATGCATGCGCTTGGGTATTTGGGTGAACATGGATGCAATGATTGATTTTGGTGGGATGCTTCTTACGTTTGATTTTTCATCCTCTTTTTCTTTTGTTATTCTTTCGCTCTTACGAGATGCGAATTTGAAAGTGTAATATCTTGTTTGATGCCATGAAGTGATGAATGGTATGGATGATATGAGAATGATGAATGATATGAAGATGTTGTGTTCTTTTGTATTACGTCTTACGTGATTTTTCTTCTCTTTTTTTTCTTTTCTTCTTTTTTTATTCTGTTTTTTCTCTAAGCGACTTTCTTTTTACGCTTATTTGTTTTTCCTTTGGCACTTTTCTTTGGTTAAATCCATCCACGGACGGAAGTCGCTCCATGACGATAATCACGCGAGGATTGCGCGATCGATTCGTTATGGCCGTTTAGTCTCCTCTTTTTCGCTTGGGAAATCGTTTCTTACGTATTTTCAAAGATTTCATAATGATCTGTAATGCTCTTGAATATGCACATGTTTTGCAAATCAATTTCATCAATCATAAAAATTATCATTTTGAAAGAGACTGAATAGATGAAAGCAAAGACACGAAAAGCACATATATGGAAGAAAAGTTGGACTTTTATTGATATGGAAATTGGACGCGCAGAAAGTCACGCCAATTGAAAGTGCATTATAATCTTTCTTTTAAAGCGAGAAAATACAAGAGAAAGAGCAGATCTTGTGATTTCATCTACGGAAGTACTTAGTGTGCTCGCCGTCGTACTCATAACTCGATCACCCTCTTATCCAAACCTTTGGGAGTCTTGATTGCCTTTTCTTTTCTCAAGCCCAAGTTTTTCGACTCTAATTTTTGCTGGATCGCCGCTGCGGGTTTTCGATCCAAGGGTCGCTCTAATTTTGCCTAAGTGCGCCGCTGCGGGTTTTCAACCTAGCGAGCTGATTTTTCCTTGGCTTGGCTTATCTTTCTCTTTTTCGTCTATTTTTCTAGGCATAATACTTCTTGACCACATCCGAGTTCTTTGGATTTGGAATCTCACCTCCGTCCATGTTTCGCTAGGATTAGAGCCCTCACGAGAATGCCTTCTTCACCACATAAGGTCCTTCATATTTGGGAGTCCATTTGCCCTAAGGTCCGTTTGGATCGGCAAGATCCGCTTGAGTACAAGTTTTCCTTCTTGAAATTCACGAGGGACGGACTCTTTTGTCAAAAGCCCTTATCATCCTCTGTTGGTACAATGTTGTCCACGGCACATTGCGCCACCGTTTTCGTCAATGAGGTTCAACTGGTCAAGACGGATCGAACCCACTCGCTTCATCAAGTTCTGTCTCCATTAACACGTGCGAGAGATGGTATTTCAACTTCAATGGGGAGGAGGCGCCTCAGGCAGTAAACGATGGTAGGGGTTGCCCCGGTCGATGTACGCACCGAGGTACGATAGCCATGCAAAGTGAAAGGAAGCATTTCGTGCGGTCTTTGTAGAGTTACCACCATTTTCTCGCACTATTCTCTTGATATTCTTGTTGGCGCTTCAATCGCCCCATTCATCTTGGGACGATGCGGGGATGAATTGTGATCTTTGAATCTTGAACTCAAAGACATAGGTCCTTCATCATTCTCATTGTTCAAGTTGTTGCCATTATCAACGATGATTTTGTTGGGAAGACCGTAGCGGCAGATCGGATCTTTCTTGACAAACTTGGCAACCACCGAATCAAGTTATACTTGAATATGAGGCGGCTTCAACCCACTTGGTGATCTCTAGAACTTTGCCACGATGTAACTTGAGTGAATCTTGGAGTGCGGCCTTTTGATTTTTCCTTCTCCTTTTTTTTTTGAGGTTTTTTTTTTTTTTTTTTTTTTTTTTTTTTTTTGACAAACATATTTAAGTAAATAAACTTATTTGTCCTAAAGCTAAAACTCTGAGAAAACAAAAGCAATCGATCATTGATCGGAATGGATTTTTGGAGATTGTGGGTTTTTGTGGAGGAAGGATGATTGGGTTTAATGAAGTGTTTGAAGCTAATGGTAGGATGATTTTTATTCGGCGTTGGCTGACGTTTGATGATTTATGATGGTTATTTGGCTTGATGGGGTGTTTGGAAGTTTTATTCCTGGCTAAGGGTTGGTGGAGGGCGGGATGCCGAGGTCAAAGGGAAGTATTTGCAGTTTATTGAGACAAGGATCTCTTGTGTTTTGTAGTAACGTGTATCAGCTCACCACTTACATTTCTTTTGTGTTTTTGGGATTTTCATTTTTAAATCCTTTTTTCTTTTTTTCTTTTTTTGATTTTTTCTTTGATTTTGGGTGAGCTTGATAAAAAGTGATGCATCTTTTTTGATATTTGAGGTGATCCTTGTCTAGGGTGATTTTTTTGGATTTTTTTGGCTTACAGTGGGTAGCACAGTTTTTTTGAGAATATGGGAAGATGGTCGAACTTTATTTCAAATCACGATTGCTCGTTTTCTCAAAAAATTAACTCAAGGACAATGATTTATTTACTCCTATATATTTGCCCTCTTCCCTTTTTTTTTTTTTTTTTTATTTTTTGTTCCTTTTTTTTTTTTTGAAGGAGAAAATCATCTTTGGGACTAGCACGATTCGGATCTCGTGGTCGACGCACATTCGACTTTCCCATCCTTCTTGGGGGCTGGGACAATATTGGCGGCCTTTGTGGGTACTAGCCACTTTGCTAGGAACCCCCGCATCAAGCTGTTTCTTGACCTCATCCCCGATTTGGTGACATCTCTCGCTTCATTCTTCTTAATTTACGCTTGACGGTGGTGGACACTCGGCTTGACCAAGCAACTTGTGTTCAACAATGTCGGTATCTAACCCCACATCTTTGTACGACCATGCAAAGACGTCGGCATAATCATGCAAGAAATTTGGATTAACTTTTTGCGTTCACCATTTTCCATGGCGGTACCAACCTTAACTTCTCTTTTATCTTCTTACGTACCCAAGTTGACGATCTCAATCGACTCCCCACGAGGTTGAAAGATATTTTCTTCTTGCTCTATTAATCTCATTAATTCCGGGAGTTTCCCGGTTTCATCAACATCCCCTTGGTTTGGTTAATTGGATGATCAAAGTCGTAATAGGGATTGTTGGCAACTTTGTTATTTTCAGAGACAATTCTTTGTGGTTCCGCCTTTTTGAAGAAAAAAAGAGAATAAAAGGAAACAAGCAAACAATAATAAAAGCAGAAAGAGGACACATGAAATATGGAGAAATGATTTTTATTGATGGAGATTCAAAAACAACGTTTTTATTGATGATAATGATTACGAAAATAAAAACATGTGTGCCCCTAACAAGCTGGTCCTTATGGCCTTGGCGAGCCACGGGGTTGCATTACAACTAATTACTTTAAATTAAAAGTCACAGGAGAATCAATGACCTTCCAATTCTTTAATTCTTCACCGAACGAACCGGACTCGCCCCACCCTCTTGGACTCGGAACTATCCATGATGGCAAAGAACTTGGTTGTGTTGCTCATCTTCCTCATCCCATCCTGTAAGTTTGGATGTCTTTCATTCGGATTTGAGCACTCGCAGGAGCACATCATCTCGACTAAGTAATCAAACTTTCCATTGGGCTCCCCAGGGTATCCCAACATCCCTCTTTTATAGGCACTAGTGTTACGTCTTCATTGATTTCTTCCTCAGCATCGACATCGACTTACGGTTTGGTAGGGTAAGTCGAGGAAACCATTCACACCGTAATGAGGATTATTCATCGTCACTACGGTACCGGGTTCACGTGTGGGTCACGTGAGTGAATTGTATTCGGATTGGTCCACGAACTTGGGGATGAACCAGTCATTGGCGGTTGAAACCCGCGGAGTTCCCGGAGGCGAAAGCGAGGATTGGGATGCGGATCGGGCTTGAGGCGTCCCCCGTTCCAACTTCATTTCGCAACTACGTCAGCCGTGGTGCCCGCGGTTCTTGGAGGATCTCTCCGGGATTTGTGTCGGCCAGCAGGAGGCGTGTAGCCTAGTGGGAGACCAAAGGAGGCCATTGCAGCACCATTTGAAGGGCTTGAGGATCCCAGACCCGGGAGGGGAGGGTATTGTCTACCCCCAAAGCAGCAGTAGCTTCATTTTGTACCAACATTTCTTAAGGCACTCAAGACTCTTATGACCTCTCGCCATTTGAGCTTTCATGATTTCCATCTCACTTGAAGGACTTGATTCCCTTGATTCGACCTTGCGGCCACGACCATTAGGATTTGGATCTCCGGAATTCCAAGATTCGATGTGGCGGTGGATTGCCTACGATCGTCGCGCTTGATTGTTGTCCATGTTCCTTGCTTGCGCGAGCGCGCGTCAAATAGCGATGTTTAACCGGCTTGCACGGTTTTACGATGACGGAACACGCTCATGAACACAAGAATGACTAAATGAATGCAATGCAATGCGATATGTATGATTATAACTTTAATGCATGAAGAGTGCAAATGACAAATTTTTTCAAGATTTTGTTAGATGCAAATGCAATGGTGCAAAATGATGTGAATGCGAAATGATGTGGATGCGAAATGACATGAAAAAAATAGTAATAAAAGGAGGTTTAATTGGTGGTACTTTGAACATTTCCGAAGATACACGCTGTATGCCACCTCATGTAGGTGTTTATGAAAGAGAATTTACAACTTTTGAAATAAAGTTTGAGAAAAAGGGATGCTTAAGCTGAATGCAACAAACAAAGGCGTGCCCCTGTGTCCTACGAATGGTGGGAATCCTAGGGTCTAAGGTCGACGAAAAGGTAATCCTCCCATGTAAGTTCTAATCACTTCCTCACAATGGCAACCAAGAGCTAAAGTCTTCTCATGATAACACCCACAATCGTAGAAAGCTACAGAGAGTGTGAGGCATCATGACAAAGCGTACTCTTGGGCGGAATTTTCATGAGAGCCATACAGACAAAGGTCTACGAATGGCGATCCACTAGTCGTTCCCACTCTCCTAGGTTTTTGTTCGGACCTTGGGTTTTAGGCCCCACTCAACGCTCACAAGTATAGGGTGTGAAGTGTGTCTTTGAGAGCACGATACTTAGAAATAACTACCCTTCCCCACGCAAATGAAAACCCGAGCAGTCAGCATGAAGCAAACAATAACATGTTGTCTACCCTAGGGTTTAATATCAAATAAGTCACCTATGGTTTTAGCAACAACTAATTGCATTGCTTACCTCGAAAGGGAGCCAAGAGGGGGAACATGATAAGAATGGGAGAATGCATGAAAGAAAGAAGCATATAAGCAAAGAGGATAAGAGAGGAAAACAATCATAGTAGAGGAAGAAGTGAATGCATATGAATGCAACAATGCTTGTATGAAAAGAAGAAGAATAGAGGCAAAACACGATATTCAAATCAAACACACAAATCACATATTTAATTAATTAGGCTCGACCCTCTTTTGGAATTTTTTAGTCCCCAGCAGAGTCGCCAGCTGTTGCGCCCGAAAAAGTCCTCAAGGGATTTTCTTCGTTTACAACTTTTTAAGACAATGAAGTCGCCACCAATATTTTTTTAAGGAAAATATTGAAGAAAAACCTTTTTGGGAAGGCAAATGGTCTTTTGGAAAACTTAAAGATTTGGGTTCGGGAATTCGGTTAGGCATGGGGAAGGTATTAGCGCCCCACACCTCCTTTCTACTGAAAGGGAACCTTTAATTAAACGCGTGATTTTAAGTGTTGATTTGAAAAATACTTAAATTTGCCTCTTTTGAAAAGACTTAATGAATTTTTATTCGCGGCGCTTGACGAGAGTTAGCCGCTTTGGTTTTTTGAAAGGAAAAATGTTTTTGGTTTGTTGTGCTTGACGGAGGGGATCCGCTCCTACGTATCTCCAGGTGCGATGGAGAATTCAAAGCTACGTAGTTCTAGGTTTTTGGTTTTTATTTTGTTTAATTGTGAAAAAAACTGAGTTTTCATGATGATCAATCGAGCGAAGGCTCCAAGTGACCACCATTAACACTCCATTGTTAATAATCATGCAAGCAAAGGCTTCACAGGACCAATAACAAAGTTTTTGATTTAATGAAAAGTTTTTTTAGGAAAATTAGGCGTTCATGATAATCACTTGAGCAAAGGCTCCAAGTGATCACCACTAGTTCCCATTGTTAATGATTATGCAAGCGGAGGCTTCGCAAAACCATTAACAAAGTTTTCGATTTATTGAAAGTATTTAGAAAAATTAGGCATTCACGATAATCAATTGAGCAAAGGCTCCAAGTGATCACCACTAGTTCCCCATTGTTAATGATTTAATGAAAGTCTTTAGAAAAATTAGGCGTTCATAATGATCAATTGAGCAAAGGCTCCAGTGATCACCACTAGTTCCTCATTGTTAATGATTCATGCAAGCAAAGGCTTCGCAGGACCACTAACAAAGTTTTTGGATTTGTTGAAAGTTTTTAGAAAAAAAATTAGGCATTCGTGATGATCAATTGAGCAAAGGCTCCAAGTGATCACCACTAGTTCCTCATTGTTAATAATTGTGCAAGCAAAGGCTTCGCAAGACCATTAACAAAGTTTTTGATTTATTGACAGTTTTCTTTCGATAAATTAGGCATTCGTGATGATCAATTGAGCAAAGGCTCCAAGTGATCACCACTAGTTCCTCATTGTTAGTGATCATGCAAGCAAAAGCTTCGCAAGACCATTAACAAAGTTTTTGATTTAATGAAAAGTATTTGAGTTAGAAAGAATTAAAAAAAGCGAAAAGCGGTGAAAATTGCAAAAATGGGGGTGTTACTAGTTACGGGGTTGTGTAACTAAGTAGGGGGTGTAGGAATAGGCCCAGCCCCGTTTTTTTGAAGTTGGGGCGCTGGCCTAAAAAAACATAAATGTGGGCTTGTGGGGGATGGTCACGTGAACAAGGGTGGTGGGGTTTGTAAGATTTTAAAATCAGAATATACAAAATAAAAAAAATAAGTATGCATAATGGTAACCGAAGGCATAAAAGCGAGTTTTTAGGTTTTTAAGAGTTTCATTTACTCTCCCCCATTTGCGCTGGCAATGAGGACTTGAGAGAGAGAGAGAGTGAACTTGGCCTCATCATGGTAGAGAGAGATGGAGATCCGACGAGAGAGAAGAAGAAGTAGCGAGAGGGAGAGGGAGCAACGGTGAGATGGAACGGAGGAAGGGATTGCGACGTTGAGGGCACGTCGTCGGCGACGACGAACAGTCCGCCGGAGAAGACGACCCCATGGCGGCGTTCTCGCCGGAAAAGCGAGACTCGGTTCGTTTTTTCTTCTCTTTTTTATCTGCATTTTCGTATATGTTTTTTTGGTTCCTTCTCTCCTTCTCTATCTCCTCGTGTATCGTTTTTGGATTTGGTTTTTTTCTTTCTCCATTCTATTATAGACAGTCAAAATCATGTACATCTTTTTACTTTGAAACATGGCAAACAACAAAAAGAACAGATCTATATACATGTACGAAAGAACAGATCTATATACATGTTCTTACACTTTCGGATTTTCTATATACACAGAAATACCAACCTGGTCTCCTAAAAATAACGAACAGATCCGAATGTAGACTGTTGTTTACTGCTCCTTAATGAACTGTTCCTAGTGATCCTTTGTTGTTGTTGTTGTTGCTCGATTTTTCTCTTTTCGGATCTCAAAAAAAAAAAAAAAAAAAAATGTGTTTAGGGGATTAGAGTTTCAGTGTAAAACCCTAATCTTTTCTTGGTGATTTTTTACCTTGAAATTCGTGTACCTTTGACTGACCATTGAAACTGTTTTTATATTAAAATTCTAGGTCGAGCATTTAATTTAGTTTGACCAGGGCTTTGATTTTTTTTGATTTGGAGTGGAGCAGACCAAATGACCACTTAGAGAGTAGGCTGCTGGAACCCCAGGATCTGCTAACTTCTTGCTTTCTATTATTTTTGCATTTTCGAATTTATTTATTTTTGTATATTTTGTGTTATTATTTTTTTGTATTTTTGGACACTGGACATTTGGACTCTCCTAAGTTGTAATAAAAATTAAATAGTAATTTTTTGACATTTTGGACTATTAAACATTTTTAAATGGTAAATAAAACTAAATAGAATTTCTTGACATTTTGGACTATATATATGCATGCTCAAAATAGATTCACTTGCACAAAAAAAGAATAATAATAATAATAAAAAGAGTCCGCCAAACATAAAGAGGCGAGCGGGCGGACTAGACGAATACGCTAAAGCGAGACTCAAATATAAGAAATGAGCTCATTAACTAAAAACACTACTTATGTACGACTAAACCCAAATACGGAGATTAAATTGAAGAACGCACGAAAAGATTGATCATTCGCGTGCCTGCTTAATTTAAACAGCGGTATTTCGATTTAGTTGAGTTCCATGATTGAAATTGGCTTAAGTTAAGGGACGGACAAAATTGGGGTATTACATTCCATAGCAAGGCTGGCCAACAACACACCGATTTTCTCTATCATTCCATAAGTCGACCCAGCCACTGTGATATCGAGCCCAATCGACATCATGTTGTCCCTGCATGGTGATTCTGTGCAGGGCAGTCAAATCCTGTGGTTGTGCTGGTATTTCTTGCAGAAGTCGGTATTGCAATTTTACCCTATCTGCCTGGTGCCATTCGACCATATGGAAACACACCATAGTTGTGTTTGTAGTCCATATGGCGGGGCCCTCATATGCGTCTGCTGGAAGATTGAAATCCTCATAAGGCAACCACTTAAAATCCTCAGCTGTCATGTGGTCGATCCTTGTTGCATGCGAAACAAGGTCTCTTGGACATTCTGGTGTGATTAAGTGGTGGATTTGCCCATCTAGTAAATAAAAGGAACGGTTAACATAAAGATCAAATGTAATTGTTAGTATTTTTAAATAAGTGTAAAAATTTTACCTCTTTGCTAGTGGCCAATCATATGAAAGTGTGCAAGGCGGTGCTAGGAAAGGCATGCGGTACGGACCAAGATCGTAATAAAAGAGTACATCCACCCATAGCCTTTTCGTGCGATGTAGATGTCGTACACAACATCCGGTATAAGTTTGTCAAACATGTCGACCCCCAACTAAATTTGGATATTTCGTCCGAATTTTCTCGAGGGAGTAGGTATTTCATCTTGACTCTGTTTGATGTTTTGTGCGGGAGTATGTACCCCGATCAAAGCAACAACCAAGCCCTACAATATTGTTTAAGGCTTGTCGTCATGGAAGCCCCCCTGTGGAACCTCCATAAATTCACGACGTAGCCACGTCAAGCGATGAAGCGATTGCCATCTTTTCCATTTGGTGGGACAACTTTACCCAATAATCGTTCGCATACTTCGTGCCAACTTTTGAGGTATTTCGAAGTAATGGCATCTCCGTCAACGAAAGCCCCAACCGCTGAATGGACATCTTGGAGAGTTATTGTGCACTCCCTCTTTGGAAGATGAAGCGCGTGTGTTTACGGTCTCCAGTTGTTCGATCATTCTTCGCCACCAAGGCTGGTTGGATTTTGAACAAGTCAATTGAAAGAATTTTACCAAACCCAGCTCTTTCTATCAAAGGTAGTATAGATTCATCTGATGTTGGAAGTGTGAATTTGTGGTGAACATCCATGGGGTCATTTTTTAGAGAGTTTGAAATATGATTAGATTGGTTTAGTAGGGAAGACATTTTTGGATGGAGATGAAGAGAGTGATAAAGAAAGTAAAGTCGGTTGCGTGTTAGACAAAGAGATGAAAAGGCAGAGAAGAGAAGATGGTTCAGAAGGCAAGGACTTGCGGAAGGTGAAGAGGCAGAGAAGAGAAGATGGGTTGATTTTGGTCTGAATGAAGGGAATGAATATATGGGTGAATATATAATGGTATTGAAAGACGGTTTCAACCCATGGTTTTGTTTCAGCCCATGGTTTTGTTTGATGTACACGGTTTTGTGGGGAATCCAATGAATTCTGAAGATTGTTCAGTGGTTGGTGGAGACAAATGCGCAATAATGGGTCTTGGATTCCAAAATGCAATTATGTCACCTTCTGATAGTGGGAGACAAGGGGGCCACTGGGGTTTGTCCCACGAAATTAATTGTTTTTTTTCAAAACTGATATTTATATTATATTTGATTTTTATGGATGGTTCAGATTGCACCGACAATTTAAACGGTGTAGATTGCACCAAAGTTTAAAAGGCTCAGATTGCACAGACAGTTTAAACGGTCTAGATTGCACCGAAGTTTAAAACTGATATTTATATTATATTTTGTTTTTATGGATGGTCCAGATTGCACCGACAGTTTAAACGGTTTAGATTGTACTAGAGTTTTAACAGTTTAGAAGAAAGGAATTGAAGATTGAAATTTACCTAAGTATAAAAAATGGTTTTTTACCTAAGTTTAGGAACATTTTTCCCACGAATTTAATTTGTATTATAATTTTTTAAATATTATACCTTGTAGACAAAGTGTAATACTAAAGTGTTGTGTTGGAAAAAAAAATTTTAAAAATGTTTTAATAAGTAATTTATTTACTAGAAAGTGTGTTAAAAATAATTTTTTTCACCTAAACTTAACATGGTTTTTTGCCCTAATTTTTTCCCATTATTTCCCCTAAATTGTTTTTTATAATTTTAAAAATATATACCCTATATTGCCACGACCAAAATGGGTGTAGTAGTGTAAATGATGATTTTGATTTTTGTGTTCAACCCTTATTAAAGTAGTTCACATGTCTTTATCCATATACTTGTGTCTAGGTTATTCACATGACCCTAATAACTCTTTATGACACTAATTCACATGCCTTTGTCAAGTAGCTTGTCTCTAGGTTGTTGATATGTCTTTCACATGGTTTATGACAAGTATTCACATGCATTTGTCCTTATGGAAGTGTCATAGTATTGTCTAGGTTAAAAAATTTAATAAAATTCAAAATTTTATATGACATGATAGGAGAGGTCCTGAAGTAAATGAGGTATCATTGATTTATTAGTTATTGTATTATTTAGTAGGTGTAGAAGAAATGAATTGAAGATTGAAATTTTTTTTGACTAAGTATAAAAAACGGTTTCTTACCTAAGTTTAGGAACATTTTTCCCACAAATTTAATTTGTATTATAATTTTTTAAATATTATACCTTGTAGACAAAAGATGTGGAATTTGTAGAAATGAGGGTCACAACAAAAATAACTGCCCTAACCGCAATGTAAACTAGTCACATTTACTACTACTGTACTTTTCGTATTAGTCTTTTAAATCAATTCATGTCTTTTATCAATTAATAAATTTAAGGTTTTAATGTTAAGTCACATTTAATTAAGTTGGATCAATTATTAAATATTTTATCTTCAATCTTTAATAATGCATTGTGCAAAGTGTACATTGTGCAGAGTGTGCATTGTGCAGAGTGCTGCATTGTGCAGAGTGTGCATAGTGCTGAGGTATTTTTTTATTGAACGGCCTAGATTTTGCCGACATTATTTAACGCCCTAGATTTTGCCGACATTATTAAACGACCAAGATTTTGCCAACACAATTTAACGGCCTAGATTTTGCCGACACTAAACCATACAATCAACGGTTATGATCACCCTAAATCAACGGCTCACACACGATCACGTCTATTATAAATAAATTCTCAAATTACACTAGCATTAACACCACCAGTTTACCCTCAACCTACCATTGGCTTCTTAGTCATCTTCTCTTCTCTGCTTCTTCCCCAAAAACAATCGCCCCACCCGCTAAAATGGAATGGCATTGTGCCAAACCCAGTACTCAAACGACAAATTCCTAACCGCCCTTCATCACAATGGAATTGTCACCACCGACGAACATGGTGTTGTCTTTCGTTGTCCTAATCATGTCTTCTCGCGGGATGAGTAAGGACATCACCTTCGCCCATTGAAGGAGAAGGTGAGAGGAAGATTCGCCCGGAGGAGCGTGGCGTAAAGGCGTGGAGCGTATACGTTTCAAAAAGTTCAATTGTAGAGATTATGGGACCGTATCCATTATTGATCATGGAGATCCAAAGCGACGACGACGTCCGCGCAATGATGGAACATCTAGCTAACGTTCCGATGGGGCGACAAATCTTAGAGCTGTACGTGGACACAGTACGCACTCCAGAAGAAGTCATTCATCTTCTTCAACAAAGACCACGCGCACCACAACAACCCATACCGGAAAGAGTCATTACGCTTTTTGTAAAGTTGACTATCACATGATCGCCCGATCCGAGCAACAAGTGGTATGTTGTTTCATGGTCGTGACACTAAACATTTCGAGCTTAAGAACAACATCACCTTCGCCGAATTGAAAGAAAAACTAACAGAAAATGTTCACCTAGATGGTGTGGAGCAAGAAATCACTAGTATCGAATGTCGCTCCCCCTACATCTGCAACATGACCCCACGTAATCGTATTCGGATGTGCCCCGTGCCTATCAAGGAAGACAAAGACGTTCGAGAAATGTTTGAGAAACATGAGAGCTTCCAAGGTTTGATTGAACCTTATCTCGGTGTCGCGTCGAAACACAAGAATCGCTTTCAATCCATCGTCCAGTAGCATTATCCTCCGGTCATCCGATGGCCACTACCTAAGGGACCATGGTAGAAGAAGAATTAGTTTACATCATGTTTGCCTCTTCTTGTATTATGTTTTCCTGTCGTTTCGTTTTAAATTTTCTATCCTTGTATTTTTGCAATTTGTGTTTTTTATTTCTGTTCTTATCGAATATTAAATTCTGTCCACTTTTTAATATCTTCATTTTTTACCGTATTTTTTACCGTAATTATTTTATAAATAGTATTACTATTTATTCTAATTATTTAAATTAATTATTGTAATTAAATTAAATTAATTTACATTTTAATAAAATTAAATACAAGAAAATAGAAAAATTAAAAAACCATTTGGAGAACTAGGGGTGGGGGGGGGGGGATGGGCGAGTTCACTAAAGAAAAAAAACGTTGGTTCGTTTGGTATTTAATCTAAAAGGTGGGTTATTTGAGTAAATAATTTTTTTTGTATAAAGTGGTTTTTTTGCCACAAAAATAGGTTTTATAATTTTTGTTTTTCTTTTTGTTTCATCTACCTCTGATCATCAATATATCTGACCACCACCAACTACCACTCCAATCACGCCAACCACCACTGACCACCGCCAACCACCACTCCGACCACAGCCGACCACCACTCCGACCACCGTCAACCACCACTTTGACCACCACCAACACCACTTCGACCACTGTACACCACCGCCAACCACCACTTCGACCACCATTTTGACCACCACCAACACCACTCCGACCACCGCCGACCATCACAACCGACCACCACTATGGCTATTGTCAACCACCATCAACTACCACTGCCGACCACCATCGTCGACCGCCGACCACCACTCTGGCCACCGTCAACTACCACTCCGACCACCGCCAACCACCACACTGACCACCATCAACAACCACTCTGACCACCGTGGACCACCACCAACACCACTCCGACCACCGACCACCACTCTGGCCACCGTCAACCACCATCAATTACCACTCCACCACCGCCAACCAGCACTCCGACCACCACTCTAGCCATCGTCAACTACCACTCCGACCACCGCCAAACACCACCGACCACCGCCAAGCACCACCGACCACCGTCAACCACCACTTTGACCACCATCAACCACCAGTCTTACCACTTTCAACCACCACTCCGACTACCGCCAACAACCACCACCACCCACCACCACTCTGGCCACCGTCAAACACCACTTTGACCACCATCAACCACCACTTTGACTATCGTCAAGCACCACCACTTTGGCCACCGTCGACCACCACTCTGCCACGGTAGCCACCACTTTGGCGACCACCAACTATTTCTCTGACCACCGTCGACCACTACCAACCACCACTCTGACCACTACCGATTACCACTCTAACCTGCGTATGTCGATAATTAGTACTTTCAACCTTTGTTATTAGTATTATTAAATAATAAGTAGATTATATAGTTGTAATATTTTAATTTTTTCAAACAAAATGTTATATATTGTTTTGTTTAAAATAAGCTTATGATGAATTTTTATTTTTGTGTTCATGTTTGAAAGTGATTTTGATTTTTGAAAATTCTTTAACTGAAAACTTATTTTGGTTTTTAAAATTTTTAAAACTCAAAACAAAAACTGGTTTTGGTTTTTGAAAATTTCAAAACAGAAAATAGAAAACCACCTCAAACGAGTCCTAAAGGACTATGGATCTAAGATTCTAGAAGAATATAAGTCACCATTTTGCATTCTATTATTTTCTCTTTTATTGGCATTGGATTCCCTATCCATTTAGCGCACTATGTATTTGAAGTGCTATATATACATTTAATGAGAAAGGGAGACCCATCAAGAGAATTATGAAGAAAGCTTAGTGCATTAGTGTAGTTTTTAGCTTAGTTTTAGCGTATTACTTGGTTACAAATCTGTCTTTGGTGCTATCCATTTTTGGGTACATTACGTTGGAAATGGATAACACCAAAGACAAATTTGTAAAGTAAAATGCTAAAACTAATTAAGTTAAAAACTACACTGATGTACTAGTCTTTCTTCATGATTTTCTTGATGGGTTCCCTCATTCAATGTATATATAGCATTTCAAATACATAGTGTGCTAAATAGATAAGGAATATAATGCCACTAAAAGACAAAAAAATAGAATGTGAAATGTTGACCCGTATTCCTCTAGAATCTTTTAGATGTTTCTTCTTAGGTCCATAATGCCTTTTGTAACGCCCCAATTTTATTAAAATTTATTTTGAGTTGTTCTGGTAGAATGATTGAAGAAATTGGAGATTTATTGGTGTGAGAACCATGGTAGAAATGATTAGAATTGATGTTGATAGGTGGTTGTCGAGTTAGAAGTCAGCCCCGCGCTTGTGTGGCGTTTCGCACGCGTGTATGCGCGCGCAGATGGCACCCGCGCGGCCCCTGCGTGCAAGAGTCCTGTTTGTTGGCGCGGCGCCTGCGCGTGAGTCGCGCGTCGCGCGCCAGATTCCAGTGGCTCCTGCCTTGTGGCGCGGCTGTCGCGCGTGAGTCGCGCGTCGCGCGCCAGTCTGCAGTATATACTGCGTTTCTGTGCAGATTTGGTCATTTTTGCCGTTTTCACTCCTTTGAGCATAACTTCGTCTCTAGAGCTCCGTTTTTGACGCGGTTTGTTGCGTTCTCTTCTTATCACAGAGGGCTTCGATAGGAGAGCAGTTCCTGAGTTAGAAACCTAGAGAGGCGAGAACGAAAGCGAACCTTCTCAACCTACAATCTAAGGAGAGTTGTCGTAGTTGGAGAATCGAAGAACTTCGTTAGAAGAAAGAGTTGCGTCTATAATCCTAGGTAAGGGTGGGTTCTAATCGTATAATGGGTTGTATGATGGGGTGTATGTGTGAGATTAGGACCTATAATGTCTATATAATGTTTGATTGAATTTGATGCTTATATGATGTTTAGTGCCTACATGGTGTTTGATTGGATTGATGCCTACATGATGTTTGATGAAATGCCTATATGATGTTTGATTGAATTTGATGCTTATATGATGTTTGATGAAATGCCTATATGATGTTTGATTGAATTTGATGCCTATATGATGTTTGATGCCCGTATAATATTCGATTGAAAGCCGCTTTGCTATATGGTGTTTGGCGAAATGCCTATATGACGTGTTGCTCGCTTGTAGTGCGTTACGTGTTTGCCACCAGCGCCGATGTCGTGTATTCGTGTTGCTCTTGTGTTGCGCTCTGTCTTGCCACCAGCGCCGATGTCGTGGTGTGTGTGTTGTCGTCGTCTTTGCGTGGTGTCTCGATGCATGTTACTGCAGGCCGCTCGTGTCTCGATCTGTGTTGTCACGTTATCTTCTTTGTGTGGCGCCAGGTCTTGTGTTGCCCCTAGGCGCCAGTTTTGTGTCTGTGCGCGCCACAGGCATCTTTGTGTTGCCCCTAGGCGCCAATTTTGCGTGCTGTGTGCGCCCCGGGCATGTTGTGTTACCCCAGCGCCATTTGGTGTCTTTGTTTTTGTATTTGTGTTGCGCTTTACATTGCACCTGGCGCCAGTCTGTCTTTGCCGTGTCATTGGTATGTAAACTAATTGGTGCCTTAGATGTTGGCGCGGTTGGGAAAAATTGGTGTTAGTTTTAAATGCTATAATTGGTGTGTTGTATTAACTAAGGTGATAGGCGATGGGTCAAATGTGGCCAATTATTTGATGACGGTGTTGTTGGGTCAACTATGACCATTTAACGATGTTGGTGTTGTTGCATCATGCGTAAGATTATGATTATTGACTGTTGCTTCGGTGTTGTTCATGGTGTCGCATGCATTCATATGCATATTCCGGTGATGTAGGGCTTCGGCCTTAGAGCTATGCTCATTATTGGTGATGATGCCACGAGATGGCTATTTTTCGGTGATGGTACCACATGCATATGCCCGTCGGTGTGGGTTGCATTTCATCCCCCATTCATTATATTGGTGATTTTCCTTGGGTGATTGATATTGACGATGTTGTTGTGTAATGATGTGTTTGAGTAACAATGTGGTAGTTATAGTTGTCTTAACTCTAGTATACTGCTTATCATACCTGCTATTATACTGTTAGAGACTCACCCCTTCTGTTTGAATGTTACCCCTATGTTGGTAACGTGCAGGTGATAGTGAGTGAAGGCTTGTCTACCTTCGCCAGTTGAGTCGGTGTCGTCTCTGATACGTAACACTCGGGGAGGGGACGAACACTATTGAGCTAATTCCTCTTGATCATAATATTGAGCCTACGAAGCAAATCCATGGTATGGCAATTACGCGTGGCAGAAAGAATGCTAAGTTGTGGTTGTTTCAACATAAGTATTTAAAGAAGGTGTTAAAGAGGTTCAACACGAGTAATTCTAAACTTATTAGTACTCTACTTACAAGCTACTTCAAAATGTGTTCTCAACAATGTCTAACAAGTGTTCCTTATGCATCCATAGTTGGTAGTTTGATTTGTGATATGGTAAATACAAGATCAGATATTGCTCAGATTGTTGGAGTTGTTAGTCATTTTCTCTTTATTCATGGTAAAGACCGTTGGCAAGCAGTGAAGTGGATATCTAGGCATCTCAAATTGGGTTGTCTGACCCATCCCGATCGAGAACAATGGGCCAAAACGCAAAGTTGGCTAGACGGGATCAGCTCAATTATCTACTGGATTATGTTTTTATAGTCCAGCCTAAAGCTATGTTTTAGCATGCTAGCCCAGACTAATTCAGTTTGTGACAATGAAATTACAAAATATGTCCAAAATTTTTCTTAAAACGAGCTGAGTCAAAACCACCCATTTATTTTTTAGCCTCTACTTAGCGAGCCCAGCCCAATCCAGAACAATGGGAAATCAAGAAGAACCATTAGGCTAAGCGAAAATTGACACCTCTATCCAACACTCTTCGACCTAAACCTCTTAGCCAATCTTATATCATATTGTCAAAGAAATAACTACTCTTTTATTTCTGTCTATCATATTTTCTATTATAAGAAAGCTTTAATTTATATACACTAATTGTGCAAGGTATTTTTAAATCATCAATCAATCACGAAATCAATCAATCAAGGTATTTTTAAAGCTTTAATAACCTGACTGGCGAGTACCCGATTTTGCCAATCCGTGTGATTTTCTCCTTCCAATAGAATTTTCACCACTCTCAAAATTCGAATTCAAGATATTATGATGAGATTCAAGTCGAGTTACAACCGTAACTCGGACCAATCCTAATTGGTAAACCTAGTGTATTAATATTTAATATAGGAAGAGGAGAAAAAGAAAGGCTTACATCGAATAATATTAAAAAAAAAAAGTTTATTCAACAAATTACAAAGACCGTAATGGCTTTTACTCGTTCATGTCCGTCGGATCAGTCAAACCATCGAGAAGGTACCACGTGTCCCTCTCCCTCTCTCTCTCTGTTTTACAAACGCCCTAAACAAAAATTCGCAGACCTAAGCATCGCGCAAACGTCCGTCCGCCACTCCACTGCCGTCGCGACGCAGCCTCCTTATCCGTCGCCGCCACCGCCGCCGCCGCCGCCGCCGCCGCCAATTCCAACCGCCGAAGAGGTAAATATTACTAAAAATCTCTGATTTATGCTATATAGAAAAGCAATTTTATGCTATATAGAAAAGCAAGGTTTTTTTCTAATTATGTTTTATCATCAATATATTCAGTTTAGCAACAGAAAACTTATCTAACCATATAAATTTAGGTTTCATCTCTTTTAAACTATCCCCATAGATAGCCAATTTTGATGGCAATGGCATTTACAATGCATGTTGAACACAGTTTTTACCAATTCTTTTTTTTTCATTAATGAAATGAGTGTGAATGGCCAGTTTCAATGAGAAAGAATAGAATAGAATAGAATAATTAAATATATTATTTAGCTTTATTGTGAACTTTACAGATTACTTATGTAGGGAATTTGATCAAACATGACATCTCCAAATGCTGATTGGAAGCCAAGGATTGGTATGGAATTTGACAGTATAGAGGCAGCTTATCAATTGTGGCTCACATATAGTGCACATGTTGGGTTTAGAGTTAGAAAACGCTACACAAACAAGAGTAAAAAAGACGGCACTATATCATCGTGTAGGTTTGTTTGTTCCAAGGAAGGGCTACGAAAGATGGACAAGAGAGATGCTTTTGTTACCAACCATAGAACCGAGACTAGAACCAATTGCAAAGCTAGGATTTCGCTTGTATTAAAGAATGGGAAGTTTGTTATCCATGAATTTCTAGAAGACCATAACCACCCTCTACAACTTCTAGAAGAGACAAAACATATGCTTGCGACACACAGAAAGATAATTGATGCACAGGCATATGGGAATGGTTTGGATGATGACTCTGGATTAAGACAGAAATCAACATTTCAGCCCACACATAATTACCTCAGTGCAAAAAGACAAAGAAGTATGGTTTATGGCGAGGCTGGATATCTTACACAATATTTTCAGCAGCAGTTGTTGGAGAATTCGTCTTTCTTTCATGCATTCCAGATGGATATGGAAGAAAAAATCACAAATGTGTTTTGGTGTGATGCAAATATGGTCTTGGATTATGAGTATTTTTGTGATGTTATATCATTGGATACTACAAATTGTACCAATCGTGCTAAATGGCCACTTGTTGTATTTTCTGGTTTCAACCACTATAGAGGCTTAGTCATTTTTGGTGCGGCGCTGTTGTATGATGAAACAATTGAATCATTTAAATGGTTGTTCGAGACATTCTTACAAGCACACAACCAGAAAAAACCAATAACTATCTTTACTGATCAAGATGAGGAATTGGCTCGGGCGCTTGCTGAAGTGATGCCTGAGACTCGCCATGGTTTATGCACTAGAAACTTGTTGCAGAATGGAATTAATCACCTTGGCGACATGATGAAGGGAGAAAGTTGTTTTTTAAGGGATTTCAAGAAATGCATGTATGACATTGACATTGAAGCAGATTTTGAGACAGCATGGAACACCTTGATCAACCACTATAATGTTCATGAAAATAATTGGATCAAATCAATGTATGGTATAAAAGAAAAATGGGCCTCGTGTTACATGAAAGAAGCATTCACACTTGGCATGGAAAGTCCACAGTTTAGTGAAAGCTTGAATTCTCACTTCAAATCTTGTATGAAACCAAATGTGGATATTCTCCAATTCTTCAGAGAGTTTGAACGGGTTGTTGGCGAGAAGAGAGGCAACGAGTTGACTTGTGAGTATGAGTCCCTGCATAAGCCTGCAATGTTAAGTTTTGAGTTTTCACCAATACTAATACAAATGTCTAAAGTATACACACACATTGTATACGAACTGTTCGAGAATGAGTTTAAGTTATTCTTAGCTTTATGCATTTCAGAGAAAGCGAATCTCATTCTTTATGTCAATATCTCATCACTATGGTCAACCATGAAGGATCTTGGAGAGTATCATTTGATCGTGCTTCAGCCTCCATATCTTGTAGTTGTAGAAAGTTTGAGACATTTGGGATACTTTGTTCGCATGCACTAAAAGTGTTTGAAGGCGAATGATGTTAAAGTTGTTCAGAAGTATATTTTAAGAAGGTGGACTAGAGAAGCCCGTTGCCACGTTGTTCAAGATTTGAGGGGAGATGAGGTTGAAGGAGATCCAAAATTATCCAGCACACAGAGATTTAGACAAGTTGTCTCTAAATTCATTAGATTAGCGGCTGAGGTGTCGGCTTGTGAAGAATACCATAAGATTGTAGATAACAGTGTAGATGTCATGTGCAAGCAAATAATGGAACGTCGCTTACAAGCCAAAAACAATGATGGTCTTAATTGTGATAGCTCGACATTTATGAGTTATGATGTTATGCAACCGAAGGAATTCCAGCAATGACCTGTCTTTTTTTAATGCTAAAGTTACCTATGTTATTATGTAGGCACCCCTTATTGATAGAGACATGAAAACATTACACTGTTTGGTCCCTGATGTACTGTAATCTGATCTCTTTCTCATTTCTGAAATCATATTTTCTGGTACTGAAACAGGTTCTGTAAATTTTTGGTACAACAATCTCTCTTATTTCTGTAATCAGATTTTCGCTTACTTAGTCAGCTGCTTTCTTTAGTTTTTTTTTTTTGGTTACCCTTTAGTTTATTTATTTGTAGCGTGTAATGATATTATGTTTTAAGTTGAATAATTTTGGGGTCACTTAATGATGAATGATCTCAATCTTACATGCTGTCACAATGCAAAATTCTATGAGATGACTAAACATTTGTAAGTATACAGCATGAATTAGTTGATCTTATTTTTATGTAATGTAATAGCTTCGATAAACTATTGAGAGAAAATTATTTGCTTCTGCACAACTAGTTAGATACAAAAGGAATCAAATGTCCCCATGAGACTTCAACTAGTCTTCTTGGAATGTTGAGAAATCTGGTTCTGTTGGATTGAACATCTTGGTTTGGTACCTTTTAAACTGTTACTATCAGGGATTGTCACCATTTTAATTGGCCCTATCTTAGTGTTTGCAGCAAATTTTGGCATGGCATGCATTGTCACCCATGGAAATCTACTGCACTAGTCTCTTCATCATCTTCTAACTCCATATTTGTATAATACAAGTTTTCTTTTTCTAACAACTCCAATAACAATAGAAGAATCAACTTCAAAACTAACATGATTAAAACTCTAATTGAGTAGGAGGAATAGATGTAGAAACAAACAAGTGTTCAAGCTCACCACTCATCTTGTATCCACCAAATGGTATTGCAACATCAAATAGTACGTCAAAGCTATTAATCCATATAGTTCTAGCCCGCATCAGCTTATTGTCCAAGTGTTTTTGTGAAGACAAGCCCGAGACAAGACCATAGAGTATGCACTGCTTATAAGTTCGAAAACAATGTCCTTGTGCATGCATCAAAAGTCGTGAGTTAGCACAACATTTTCAACAAGAGATAGTTGGACGTTGGTGTAATGATGACGTTGACTGAGTAATGCATCACTATAATTCATAGGAATTGAAAGCAGTTTTATAATATACACCATGTATTAAGATGCTAACTCGACTCTATAAAACTAGCTTGTAAGGTGAGGAGGGCTCAAGCCTTCTAAGGATTGCTTAAGTTCTCTAGTCGATGTGAGACTTCAACACACGTCTTCGTGCTCAAGACTAGCCATCAAAAGCGTGGATTGATACAAGTGGAATAACAAGAATATCGACACACACTCTTACGCCTAAGACTTGATACACAGGTGGAATAACAGAGACCGTTGTCCAATAGTCCAATAGGCTCTGATACCATCATATTTCTAATCTATGTAAGACTTTAAGACTATGTGCAATTGATAGCTCTGAACACTAGAAAAGGTGCTTATGACTTAAGACTGAGCATCAATCTTGTTACTGAGTTTAAGTTCAACCTGTTGGGAATTGCACAATTAGTGAATCTCACCATAATTTTGTCTTCAAATTGTAATAGGTTCATTAAAACGGCCTACTGAATTGTAGATTTGCACAAATTTAGTTTTCTGAGATAAACCTTGCAATGTTGGATATGAAGGATGGTTCCAATTTTTGTTCGATTTTTATAGAAGACCTTTTTGGCAACGAGATGCACAAGAAGGTAAATTCTTGTTGAGAGTTCAAGAAAAAAGGTCACATCCAATGTTTTTGAAGCAATGATACACCTTTGTAACTAGACAACATAAATTGCTTTATCTTAATTGAATATAATAATTTTGATAAACTATTGAGAAAATTCTTTGTTTCTGTACAACTAGTTAGATTAGATACAAAGAAACGCATATCAAGAATTGCTCGTATCCCAAGTCTTAATTCTGTCCTCTTGAGACTTCAACTAATCTTCTTGGAATGTTGAGAAATCAGGCTCTGTTGGCTTGAACATCTTGGGCATCTTTAAACTATTACTATCAGGAATTGTCACCTTTTTAATTGCCCCTTTCTTAGTGTTTGCAGCAAATTTTGAAGCCAGAAATGTGGCCCCAAAATTCTGTGAAGAGCCAGCATTATCCCCCATGAAACTCTCTCCCGCGTCAATATCTTCATAATCTTCTAACTCCTCCATATTTCCGTAAAACAAATTCTCTTTCTCTAACAACTCCATTGCCAATTTTCTCTTACGGTGGCGTCTCCAAGCAGCTTGTATAAAGGAAGCTCCCCAAGCTCTCCACTGATGGGAATAGTACCTGTTAGAAAAACAATCAGTAAAAAGAAGAAATAAGGAAACAAAAAGGCAAGAACAAGAACACGATCTTTGTTCATGCAGTTCGGCTAAATGTCTACGTCTGCGACTATAGAGTAGCTGTAATTCCATCTTATTTCAGAATGAAATAGGGTTTCAATGTTACAAGTGGTGTTTATAATATCTCCGTACCTGAAAGCATGTTGGAGTTTCTTGCTGTGAAGGCGCTTAAACTGACTCGATACGAATTTGAGATCCTCAGCTCTAAGTGCAAATGCTTCAACTTCAGTGAGCGTCTTGACAGTTCTTGTGGAAGATGGAAGGTTAAGACTTGATGTTGACATCAAAGCCCATGTTAGCAATTCTTCACCACAAAAGTCCCCTGGTTTGAGTGTGATAGAGTTGTAGAATCCTGATCTCCCACCATCAGTTGTTGAGCTCTCTACTTGTCCTCTAATGATAAAAAGCATCTCTCTCACTGGATCACCTTCTCTAACTATGTATGAGTCTTTTGTGTTCAAGGATGAAACAAGACGTTCACATATAGCATCTAGAAGCTGATCATCCATTTGGCCAAAAAATGGTACCTGAACATGTCAACAAGAATTATTAACAAGTTGGACCTTGCTACTAAACAATGTGCAGTTCTAATCTTGTAATCAAAATGAGTCTAAAGATTTTACAACATACTCCTACTTGGTGAAGTTTGGATGTGTAATCAAAACAAGAATAGGACCCAATTAATTTATGGACATAAATCATTTGATACGTCCTATTGAAGGTTTTAAAAGGTTCCATAACTGCGATCTGGACTGTGATATCATGGTCTTTTATGTTTAGCAACCGTGATTTAAAGCTTTCGTCCTATCAATGAGTTAAGATATATATTCAAATTTCAACTAATAACAAGAGACTTACCCGACGAACGATATCAAGACAAAGATGCCTTTGAATCTGGCGGCGAAGGTCAACAGGCAAAGCGCGCAAAATTGTTTCTTCGTCAACCCCTCGTGTGGCAAGCCATTTATATTGAACAAACCGGCGAACACGTTCTTGTAAGTTTAGTGGAAGTTGGCGGTGATTCATCCACTCTTCTGTATCTTTCTGTTTAAGTCTCCACTCTTCAAGTCTTGCAGTTGAAGATTGCAGATAATTCTGTTTTTTTAACAGAAAAATCAAGAGACATTGTTGAAGAATCTGCCAATCTTTTATTGTAAAAACACTAAAATTCATTTTAAATTTTTGCTGCCCAATAAACATATATGATAACTAAGAATAAGATTTCAAGTTTTATTTACAATACCTGCATGTTACCTATGAGATGTGCAAACAGGATAAGACCTGCTATGCAGATGAAACTTGAAAATAATGTTTCACCACTATAAGTACTAGTCTGAAGATTTTGTCCATATGAACTGCATATCAAAAGAAGGGTTCAGAGCATGTTATAAGTGTCTACTCGTTATTGAGTTCAAAAGAGTTTATTTAGACTTATCCCATGACATAAAAACTAACCGTACGTGAAAGATCTTGTTAAAATAATTTATGACATGTGCATAAACTATTTTCGTACTGCTAGAATATTTTGTACAAAAATTTATGTAGCTTAACATAAACAACATTTTCAGGACATGAAGTACGTAAAATGAGGTTAAACTAGAAGTGAAAGCACAAACCTTAGATTTTTCAAACCCCACCAAAGGCAATAAAAATATTTTTGGAAGAATCGTGATGAAGAGACATGATCAGTAAACGCATCAGCGAACATTCCAAACTGGAAGCGGTTTTTATCATTGAGGGCATCACAATGGGTGAGGACTCTAGTGCGTCTGAACCAAGCTTGGCGTTCCTGGTTGTAAATGGAAGTACAATCAAGAAAAGAAATTTGACAAGAGGGAGAATGCGTTCTGTTCACCTCCTTCTTGCACATTATTCTCCAACACTCGTATTGCCTCTGAATGGACGACACATACCATGTAGCTCCTAAAACCTGCACTGACAGCACATATATTTGGAACAAACACAAGTTATCAACATTATAAAAAAATTTAAAAATCGACATTAATATTGTAACTTGGAAACTATTATCTATGAAGAAGATTAATTAATTAATTAATTAATTACATGGCTGGCAAGCATGTAGGAACCAAGATTGTACAATGCCCCTGCCAAAGCAGTTTTGGCTATAAGCCCGCTAGTCTTCAAGATTCGTCGTTGTAGTGGAAAAATCTGAAAACACCTTGGAATGTACTGAATCAGAACCATTAGCGACAGCGTGTGGTTTACATGAGCTGCCGTTGTTTTCGTAGCTGGAATCACAAGCCAAATAACAATCTGCAATCGCATACATGAAGAAAATTAACAAACAAACAAAGCAATTTTCAACCTCAAACAATAACGTTGGCTTTAATCACAAAACTCGTATTCTACTATCCTTGTACTGCATACGTACAGGTGTTTTAAAGTTTAAACTGTTTCAACATTATATTATTTTCCGCTATCTGGTGTAAGATACGAAAGTTCTTTATTCCACTCCATCACGTTACAAAAATTTGTAACTCTAAACCGATACAATTTTAATAAATTGTATACATATATCGAATAATTTTTCATCATCTCACTACCTTTTAGAATATCTCTCCACCCAGACATTGAACATGACCTTGCATCTATGCGCTAAAAGTAGTCGCCCATAGTTATCTGAATATAACATTATATGTTGAGAGAATACATTACTAAAAATACGCAGGGTTCTTAGCTGCCTTATATTGAATGACACACGACACGTAATTGGATAGTTTGTTTCGCTTGGATAGGTTCATCAACCATAACATGAAAAACTTTTCCCAGGAATTAATTTGAGATAATTGTAAGCTGTCCATGTACTGTGAGCCAATTATATTGTGTGTATCACAGATGCATTAAAAGGATCCAGAAAGAAGATAACTTAGAGGCTCATTTAAAATTCAGAGGGACTGAACAAGAACTTCAAAACAATCAAACAACTATCATTTTATAATTCCGTTAGTGAGATAACCAGAATATATTGATAAAAATATGCATGAATGATTCTGCGTGTTGGGACTTGGGAGTACTGGACTTTGCTTGGGAGGAGTATGGTTTCAGGGAAAGGGATCTCTTGCGGTCCCTTGTTGGCCTCAAGAATCACAGAAGATTCAACATGATCAAAGAGCAAAGTGTACCAAAGATGAAGGGTGAGATACTAACTAGTAATGATCCTACTAACATGAAGTTCTTTCCCTCTGCATGAAATGCGTATGAAGATTATTTATTAAATTCTTTAGTTAATGGTTTATAATAATGTATTGCAATTTGCAATTACTAAAACATGAAATAAAGTTGCAACATTTTCCTTGGTTTAGGTCATCTGGGGGGATGGCAGCGACATGATTTCAAGTTCATTCTACAAGACAGAGTCAAATGTACCGAAAACTCAGAACTCCAAAGCAGAAACATTATTCTTGGCACTGAGCTATAAGATTGACAAAAATATAAAACTAATGCAGAACATCAAAATGCTTAAGTCTTTTGTTGTAAAGATACAAAAGAGTTTCCCAATTTATAAACATTACACAAATTAAATGATGGAGGCTCCTTGCTATTAAAATATAACCCATCAGGTGGTTTCGATGACACTTTAATTGAACATAGCATAAATTCCTGCTGCTGCAAACCTTACAAACTAGTATATCCAAATGCTTTGCTGAAAACCATTAAATAAATTTACCCACAAAAACATCTCAGTTTCCAAAAACTTTACAATGACAAATCTACATATGTTTCACAACCATTTCACTACTTATCAAATCATAGTTTGAAACTAAGCAGAATATGTGTAAAAATGAAGATTTTAAACCAAAGGGTGTCCAGACAAACTCAATAACACTCCAGGTTCTCTGAGGTTTTATTCTTAATAATGCAAATGAGACTGAAAGTATATGTTAGAATAGAAAATAATATCTATATGTTCTGCTAGAATATCTTGGTTTATCTCCTAGGATCAGTTTTCAATCTTAGCATATCACCTAGGAATAAATTTCATATCTTTTATTTATTATTACTATTCTTTTGTTGATTTCGTTATTTACGATTGAGTGTATGCATCCCCTATAAGTAGGGTTTAGTGTTTTGTAAGTCTCTTACATTCTTATCAATAATATTCAAAGTTCTTATTATTTTCTCTCCTCCATTTATCTAAATTCCCACAACTTCAACCGTATATATCAAAGGAAAAGAAGTTGTGTCAAACTCTCTCTTGTTTGCAATAATTTTCTGATTCCCAAATCAGCCAGGTATAGAAGAACTACCATATTTTGCCAAATGATAAAAGAGGTCAACCAGCTAAATAGTTGAGGTTCATTAAAATTTCAATTATGTTGTTTTTTAAGTTCAGTTAGTATAAATTCTAGCTCGGTTAGCTCTATGCTTATAGAAGAGCTGAGCCGGCATAGGTGGTTTGAGACAATGATGGTGAGTAGTTTATTGTAACCAATTCTGCTTTATATAACCTAGATGGGCAATGAAATGATAAGACAATTTACTCAGCAACTTCTCTTCCTTCTAACAACCTTTCTCTAACTCAAATCTCTCTCTAACAGCATTCCACCATTATTATTATTACCAGATTCTTCCCTAATAATCCAAACTATCCTTTTGTGTCAATTAGACTACATTTCATCTCTAACATTGTGAAATTCCAAAGTTTTAAAGGTCCTAGAACAATTCATATCTGAGAGACACAACAATCAACCAAAAGAATTGCTCTCCAAATCCACGCTTTTAAAATTATGATTCACTACCATAATTTATCACAATATAATGATATCTAAGATTTCAATTATTTGTAAATTTTCCACAATATCAAAAGATGCAAATGCAAACAGTTCAAAATATCTCCAAACAAACAAAAAAAACCTAATTAATCAAAAATTCAATAGATAAGAAATGAACAACGTACCTGAGGCAAAGGAAGAGCAGCAAGAAGATCAATGGTAAAATCATGCCTAATATAACGTCGAGCAATGAGACGAGGATCCGTAACAAGTTCTTTTTGACCATAACCACGAGATTTAGGAGAATAAGCGGTACGAAACTTAAGAACCATATGAAAGAGAAAGAATAAATCAGCGACGGTGCGAAAGAAGGTAACCAAGACACGGAGAACAAGATCGGCTTGCATACATCCTTTATCTCCTGTTACAGGAATGTAGAAATAAAGAGGATCTAAAAATAGAGCGGCGATGCAAGCATAGAGAAATGTACGATTCCATCGTGCAATGAATTTTGAACGAGGATCGAGAATTTGATACCACCATGGCACTTTCTTCCTCAGAGAGAATGATTTTGGAAATCGGTTTCGGAAATGATGTGATGATGATACCGCTAATCGGTGAAGTTGATCGCTAGTATTCACCATCATTGTTGGTTAATTAGTTGATTAATTGTTCTCTCATCACCGGAAAATGTGCAATGTCTTTCACCGCCGGAATGTGGTTGCTTGCTGGGAAAATCATGAACAGAGAGAGAGAGAGAGAGAGAGAGAGAGAGAGGTTGGTTGTGGCGTGGGATGAAAGAATGAACGTTAAAACAGGAAAGAGCGCCAATTTGTTTGTTTATAGTTATACACATTGAATTGAACAAAAAAAAATAATTGAACAAAAAACTCATTTTTGTTCCTATCTCAAATGAAATTAAATGAAAATTAACAAAAAGACTAAAAAATATTTTTCATCCATTTTTAAATCAAAACATGTACACAAATTTTAAAAATGTATAATTAATCTCTATTTATAATGTGCATACCTTCATTCTGCAGTCGCGGATGCGCGCCAACTTTCTTATTTTTTTTTTTACTTTTTGATTTTTAATCAATTTTTAACTTTTTATATATTTCATAGTTTTTTTAAATAATTAATTTTTTTTATTTTTAAATTATTGTATTATTAATTTGTTACTATTAAATTCTTTTGACCAATTGGTATTAATAGCATACTTAAATTAGTGTTTATATTATATGTGAATATTGTGCCTTCAATTGGTACTTCGCGCCAAACTTCGATGTTTTTCATTTTTTTTCTTTTTATATGTTAAGGGATGTTTTAGAGCCTAAAAAAATTAGATGTTCGAATACGAGAAGTTCATTCCTCAATAACTGGTTTGGTGAAAAAAATTATTTCGAAAGAAAATACATAAAGTGATTGATATGGTAAGCATTATGTTTTGGTGAACTTTAGAGTTTATAAATGTTCAAAACTCAATGTTTGTTCCTCAATGACCAGTTTGGCGGAAAAAAATTCACACAAAATACATAAAATGAGATGCTAAAAGTGTGTTTTGGGGTACTTTAGCGTTCTGAAAAATGTTAACTATTCACTTACGCGAAGTTTGTTCCTTAATAAGCGATTTGGTGAAAAAATATAGTAATTTTGTAACAAAATACGTAAAGTGAAATGCTAAGCAGCATGTTTTGGTGTACTTTAGAGATAAAAATTTTTTAACTATTCCATTACGCAAAGTTTGTTACTCAAGGACCATTTTGGTGAAAAACAAATAACTTCGTGACAAAATACGTAAAGTGTGATGCTAAGTACCATGTTTATAGGTACTTTAGCGCTTATAAATATTTTAACTATTCAAATACCTAAAGTTTGTTCCTCATTTTTTTTACTAATTTCAGCATTTAAAAAAAAAATTCTTTTTATACTTCTTATCTTTATATTTTTTAGGACATATTTTTCTGAACCTTTAAAAAAATTATTGGCTTTTATACTACTCCTTTTATTTTATCAACCTAAAATTTCTATTGAATCTATTTAGTTCGGTCACTAACAAATCACAATTATATTTTTTAATTTTTTTTAGGATCTACGGTTTATAAGAATAACTCCTCTATTTTGTGTTTGGTTACATTCATCATTACTGAGAGTTGCTTCTTTGTTTTGAAATATATAATATGTCATAAATTAATGTTTATATTATTAGACGTATAGTCCAATTAATATTTGTGTTATTATTATTATCTTTCTTTTATTTTCGCATGCCGCGTTGCAACATTGACTCTCGCAGGAACTTTAGCCACATTTACAATAAAATCCCCAATCATCTTCTTTCAACTTTGTATAGTTATTTCTATTTGTTGGTGGTTTTCACCCAACCCTGTATGATACCCTCATGTTTCATTTTCTAATTGTGTTATCTTCTTTTCTTTTCTAATTATGGGTTAACCTGCAAAACTTTAGCCACATTTAGAATATAAGCCCCATCATATTCTTAAATTATCTATGAATGCTTCTTATTTAAATGATAGTCATAATATGACTTTTATTCATGGGAACTTCAACCAAATTTACAAAAGAACCCTCCCTCATCATATTCTTTCAACTATCTATGGATGCTTCTATTTTGTTGATGATTTTCATTCAACCGTGCATGATACTCATGTGTCTCACGGGAACTTCAGTCACATTTACAAAAGAACCCCCATCATATTGTTTCACTTTTTAGTTATGTTGTCTTCTTTTCTTTCTAATTAAATGTTAATTTTTATATTTTCATTTGATGGATATGAACTATGTTATTAACATTCTTTACACTTTTTCTGCTTATTATCTATGGAAGTCATAATGTACATAATTTTTATTCACGGGAACTTCAATCACATTTACAAATAACCCCTCATCATATTTTTTTCAACTATCTTTGGATTCTTTTATTTTGTTGGTGGTTCTCATCCAACCTTATATGGTACACATGTGTTTCACTTTCTAATCTTATTGTCTTCTTTGAAGTCATGCAACCACAGTTATTGGCAACTGAATTGGTGACCACATTCCAAGAATAATGAGTCACTTATTTTCAAGTATTTACTCCCGCGGGAACTTCAGCCACATTTACATTAGAACAACATATATCTTCTTTTAACTTAGTATGGGCGCTTCTATTTTTCGGTTGATTTTCATCCAACCCTATTGTTTAACCATTTATTGATTTGGTTATAATTATTAATTATTGTGATATTCATTAAGTTTAACAATAAAAAATGAGGCTCGCTTCAATTATATTTCATTTCCACATTTGTAAAAAAATACCATTATTTAGTAAAGGTGAGCCCGTGCGGAGCAGGGTCATAAAACTAGTTAATTTAATATTAATTAAAAATAAATAAATATTGATTTATAAATTAAATAAAGTGCACCGTTTCATTAATTGTTGAATAAGGTGAAATTACTTGATTTAATTTTATTCAATAAGAAAAAGATAAAATTATATAAATGATATTTTATATATATATATATATATATATATATATATATATATATATATATATATATATATATATATATAACGACTAATTTTACTAACTCAAATCTAGAGTGTTTTGGGATATATATATATATATATATATATATATATATATATATATATATATATATTATTAAATAATTTGGGATATATATAAATAATTTTTTTAATGTTGAGTGTGTTAGTAATACGGATAATTTGTTTCAGTTGGTCAGGAGTTTGACTAACACCCCACAAAAGTGTAGGTTCAATTCCTGCTATCAGCGTGAAGACTTCCCCTTTGGTGAGCTCTCGGAGGCTAACAACACCTAAACATTTTGTAATAAAAAAAAAGGTAGTATGGATAATTAGGTTTTATTTGTATCTATACGCATAATGTGTCAAATTATGTATTTTGAAGATGATTAGGTTTTTTTAAATTTGTTGTCCGAACCAAACAACTATGAGTTGGTTCGAGTTTGGCCCGAACACGAAAAACATTTGAACCACTGAACACCTCTAGTTGGGTTGGAGCAGTGGCGAATCTTTATAGGAGCCGGGGGGAGCCACGGTACCCCCCGACTCCCATTAAGTTAATATATACATAGATATTATACTCAAAGTTAGAATATATAGAACCAAATGAACACTAAGCAACAAATGTATCAGTAGCCAAACGGTTAAGAGCATTATTTGTGTATTTAGGGTCCCCAATTCAATTCTTGTGATGGTCAAACCTCTTTTTTGTAGTTATTTGTATATTTTTCTCAAAAATTAATATAAAAAACTGCACTAAGCAATATTTGAACTTTGGACATTAAAATTGACATAGATAATTTTGACCACTAAACCAAACAAACTATTATAAATACACCATTAATTTTGTTTTATATATTTATACTATTTTGGCTCCCTCCAATTTTTTTGGCAAGATCCGCCACTGGGTTGGAGTACCCCCCCCCTTATAATGCTCCGGTTTAATCTAATATTTTTTGCTTATAAAAAAACTACAAGATAAACAGAGACTCAAGGCAAGGCCTTGGTAGGATTGCATCTTTGGGGATAAACATATATATGCTATGACATCAAACAACAAAGGCAACACCTAAATCTAATCTAATTGTGTCTCGCACCAAGCCCTATCCAACGTATAACTACTGCTGCTGCTGCAGTTCTGTACTGCAATGGTCAAGCTTCAACATGATTTCCACAATTTGCTGGTTAAATGTTACACTCAAGCTCAGCACCACTTCTAGACACTGACCCCACTTTGCTTGTTTGATGCAACTAGCCCCATTATAGATGAAGAACCAGATTATGGCTGCTATGAGTGTTCCCTGGGCCCTTACTACTTGGACACCATTACGAACGGTTAGAGTAAGAAAAATATAAACCAATATATAGACGTAGATACAATTTTACGGAAATGGATCCTCTACTATTGAGGTTTCTAATTTTCCCTAACTTTAGGCAAAAATGAGGCAAAATGAGGGATAAGTTAGTAATTTAAATGGAGAGAGAAAGCAAAATAAGAGAGAGATAGAGAGAAAGGTAGAGAAAGTTAGAGGCTTCCATGGTAGAAGATCCCTACCTCAATTTTACCCTATATCAAAAAAAAAATTGTCCGTTTAGACGAAATGGAAAATAAATACCATGTAGTTTTATACACTGACACTTGTGTTCGAACTTAAAAGTCAATGTTTCGATGTCGTTGAAATTGTCGATGCGATCAATGAGGACCACACTAGTAGCAAGAGGGAGTGCAGCAAGAGAAAACTACTGTTACTTTATTACACAGTGAGAAATAATACTACATTTTAAGTTTAAATTACATTTTTAATTATAAGTCTCACTTTATATTTCTAGTTAAATGCAAGTCAATTTCCACGCAAAATAATTGAGGCCCTCGTTGCAAGTAGTTTGGGATATTGCATATGTACATCAATACATCATCAACTTGAACCACCAATTATAAATGAACTATGAAGTGTTTTTATTTTATGAAATTATATTAAGAAATCTAATTCAAGATTAATTCCATAATCTTAATATAAAAAAGATTAATTCTATAACCAAATTAGTTATATCAATAGTTTTCATTGCATGCCTACGCACAAAAACTATTTGACACAGATAAAGAAGCATGCTCTTCTATCATCAAAATCAATTAATTATAAGGGAGTCTGGTATACGGCTATCCTTTTTTGTCTATCCGTATACGCCAGCTCGTATTTATTATACATTCATATAGCCTATAGGTACTAAATGGACAGTGAAATAAAGCTTTTTTCGTGACTTGTGGGTCTCATTTTCTTTATACTAAAACATATACGTACTTTATTATATTTACCAAAAAAAAACAAGTGGATAGATTTGCCACAACAGAGAATACAAATTATATGTCCGAGATTTATTATGATGTACTTTTTTTCTTCTCTGAGTCTTTTTCTCATTAAGTTTAAGTCAGAGGAAGTTTTAACAAGGCCAGCATCATCTCCGTTCAAGGCCCTAAACCGGCTCTGGGCATAGGCAAACGTGGACCCAATTTTTTTTTATATTGAGCCGATAAATTATACTAAGCCTAAAAAATTTTATACTAAGCCTAAATTTTATACTTATCAAGTGCTATTGTTATATGTTTCTGCTTGATTTCTACTTGAGTATTTGATTTATTTTAAAATGTTGCCTAAAAAACATTTATCTGGTAGTGAAAAACGGGGGAAAAAATAAAATGAAGAGCTAATAAAATCACAACAATGAGCTTTTGATAAATTAATTTGTTTTTAAAAAGGTAGATACCCAAGAAAATTTGGATAAGAACGATATTCTAGTTGAAAAGTGGCCTACTAGATAAATGAATCTTAACTTTCCTTTAGACAAATATTTTAGGCATTTTTCATGAGTATTATTCAAGAAAATTAATCAATGGTGAGATTAGTGATCGGAAATGGTTAGTTTATTGCAATTATCAGGGTCGGTCCTAAGATTTTTGGAGCCCTAGGTGAAATCAAAAAATGGTGCCCTAATAACCTTAAAAATAATATTCTTGTTAGATTTTTTGTTGAGAAATCATTGATAAATCATTTATACTTAAGGTTATTTTAAAAACGTTTTAACAAGAATTAAAGCAAGATTGTTTAATCTATCTTATGACATAGTAAATTGTAAATTCAATATTGAAAGATTTTAGGCTTAAATACACTTTTGGTCCCTTATTTGAAACTTTTAGTTTTGTCTCCCAATTTCACACATTGTTGCAAATTTGATTCTAACCCAAAAATTTTACCCAAAAAGTGGCGACTTTTAGCTCCAAAAGTGGGGGTCTAAAAGTGGTTTTGGCCTCCAAAGTGATAACTTTTAACTTTAATTAAAAACTATCATTTACTTTTAAGTTTATATTTTTTTTATCCTAATAACTATATATAGTAGTAAAAAATCAAAATTTGGTGCTCCTCGAAAAATGGGGCTCTAGGCGGTCGCCCCCTCGCCCATGCTCCGGGCCACCACTGGCAATTATGTTGACAAAGTATATTGTTTTTGTTTTAAAAATTTTAAATCTTCTAGTAACTTGAGTTTGCTAGCAAATGAGGGCTTAAGTGATTGGAAGCATATTAGCCAAAGGCTTAAACAACACGAAATAATGTCTGTCATTGATATTCTTAAATTTTTCAAACTCGAGAGATTTTTATCCGAATGTAGCAAATGTTTTTTCGACAAAGTGTCCATGATCATAGCATTGGCGGAGAGAAGTTTTTCAAAACTGAAGTTGATTAAAACCTACTTGAGATCATCAATGTCACAAGAGAGATTGAACAATTTGGCAACTTTGTCATTTAAGAAGGATATGTTGGAGAACATTGATGTTGATGAGATTATGAATGATTTTGAATCTCAAAATGCTCGAAGAAACCGCTTCTTATGACTTTCCGAGAAAAGAGAAGTTTTTTGATAATTTGTAAAATTATTATTATGTATTAAGGCTTATTATGTTAAATGAAATAAGTTTATTTTGTCTTTTATTTAAATATTTTCAAATTAAAAAATAGTTATGTAAAATGGCATTTTTCTCACAATTTTCCTAGGGCTTATAAAATGTTAGAAACGGGACAGTCCCCATTGTAAGGGTTGGAGCACCCCTAGTGCTCCCCATATATTTTTTTGCTTATCGTTAAGAGTCTCATATCGGATGTGATATGCATGAAAAAGAGTTTATAAGTGGGAAGCATACCTCACAATACAAGCCGGTTTTATGGGGTTGAGTTTGGCCTAAACCACATTCTAAGATGGTATCAGAGTCTATCCAAGATCCAATTGGACACCCGTTGTTGGGCCACTCGAGTCACACTCTAGATGTCTATTCCTGGGCGTGAGAGGTGTATGTTAAGAGTCCCACGCTCCAGATATGTATTCCTGGCCGTGAGAGGGTGTGTTAAGAGTCCCACATCGGATGTCATATGGCATGAAAAAGAGTTTATAAGTGGGAGGCATCCCTCAACTTACAAGCCGGTTTTGTAGGGTTGAGTTAGGCCTTAACCACATTCTAAGATGGTATCAGAGTCTATCACAGATCCGTTGGGCCACCTGTTGTAGGACCACTCGGGTCACACTCCAGATGTCTATTCTTGGGCGTGAGGGGGTGTAATTAAGAGTCTCATATCGGACGTGATATGACATGAAAACGAGTTTATAAGTGGGAAGCATCTCTCACCTAAAGTCAGTTCTATGAGCTTGAGTTAGGCCTAAACCACATTCTAAGACTTATCTAAAAAAACAAACACACACACACAAGATAAGAATTTCGACATTTGATAGAAATAGATATATTGACCAGTATATAAGTGAATAAACTCATACACTTCATATCTTAAAGTTTTTGATGAAAGTGTCAAATCTACATCTTTTTTTTATAAGCAAATGTTATTGAGATTGAAGGCTTCTAGTACAAGTTGTACTAGGAACCAACTTTTTTTGACAAAAAACGAAATCTTATTAAAGAAAGGACAAAAACAAATCAAAAGAAAATGTCCTTTGCATGTTGCACACCATATGTGAAATGCCTTTATGGGATTTTCTTCGTTCCAAAGATTTCCACTTTTCTTGCGCCTTTTTGACCGAGCAAGGCAAAGCTAAAGTCGTTAACTCTTATTAGCCATAGATAGCTTCCCTTGTTCTCAGTTACTAAGTAATAAATTAAAAAGAAAAGAAGTCAACCATATCTAAAGTTATGTTTTCTATTCTTTCATAATTTATACTTTTGAACTTTAGATGTCGCCACTGTGAAATTAGAATCAATCTTATTAGGAGTATCAACAATCTCAAGGTTATTCTCCCCAGCTTCTTGTTCTGCCCAATTTTTATGTAAAATCTTTAAGTCAGATGTCACACTGTCGAAAAAAGTTGGTTTATATTTAAATCCTTTTCAATGAAGTCTTAAGCAACTTTTTTATTTCTTTAGAATGGACATTTTCTGAAGAGATAACATCAACTTGTGTAGGAGATTCTTCATTTTCTGAAGAGGTAAGCTCGTTGTCGTCGCTAAACATGGGCATGACCATAAAAATGGCCAATTTTTGAAATGAAAATACCTTTAAGTTTATTGTAAATTAAAATAGAAAAAATATAAATAAATTACTTCATTTTTCAAAAGATTATTTAATTTATTCGAATAATTTTTTTGATTTAATTTAAATAATAACAATCCACATTTATTTAAAAGTTAATAATATTTGTAGATTAATTATTTGTATATTATATATTGTTAAATTAATTAGTATCTTTTTTAAAATAAATATTAATTAGGATAGATTATTTCCCCATTCCCATGGGTTGGAGAAACCCCAGAGCATTTGAAAATCTACGACGGACTCGGAGATCAGGATATTCACTTAGAGTACTACGAGACAATGATGCAATACCGGAACGCCCCAGGTGAGATAATGTGTAGACTTTTCTCCCTCAACCTTGATAAATCCGCAGGTATATGGTTCAGAGACATCCCGGCAAATTCAATCTCATCCTGGGAGCAACTCTCCAAGCTATTTTCCGCAAGTTTTGCACATTCCAAAGTTAGGCCGAAGTCATGGATGGTCTTTGCATGCGATACACCAAGCAGATGATGAGTCTATCGATCTTTTATTGCGAGATTCAACGCCAAGCGAGGAAGGTGCACGGTTTAAATGAGGATTTTCGTCTATATTTCTTATCCCAGGGTTTGCGCAAAGGCACTTTATTCCAAACTGATGTAAGCATAAACCAACCCTCAACTTTAGGGGAGTTCCTCCGACTTTCAGAAAAGTACATAGATCACGAGGAAGGTGATGAAGCAAGTAAGTTCTTTGTTAAACACGGAGCCAACCAATCCAAAGAGATTAGGCCTCGGATAGATAGGGGAATCCCGAACACAAACTCGGATGTTCCAGACCGGTGGCCCGTCTAGGGAATTCAAACCTAGTCTCGGTAGACATCAGGACTACGCCGAACTCATATGTGGCAGGGAGAAGATACTGCAAGAATGCCAGAACAATGAGTTTAAGCAGGTAATATATCTCGATCCTATCGCTCCAAGACTGGGATTGAGAGGTAACAAGTATTGTCATTATCATCAAAGTGTCGGCCATGACACAAATCGCTGCAACGCGTTGAAAGACGATATTGAAGACCTTATCAAAAAAGGAAAGCTCGAACAGTACGTCAAAAAATCATATCAACAAGACAAAGACGTTAAACATGAGAAGAACATTGACGAAGTAAAAGGCAAAAACATCATGGAAGATTACAAAGAGGAGCCAGACGCCCGAAAACACAGGGGACAACCGGTTGTAATGGTAAACTCAGGTGGAGAGATTGAGGGAGCAACAGCCAGGACAATTAAAAGAAAATGGAAAGAAATTCAATGTGTAGCTTCCACCTCGTCAAGCCCGCTTTTAGCAACTCGTCCTCCTTTGTCCTTCGGAGACGAGGACCTGCTGAACGGGAAGGTAAATGAAGAAATTTCGCTCTTAATCTCGGCGGTGATGGCTAAAACCGAAATTAGGAGGATCCTGATTGACCAAGGCAGCTCTTGTGACATTATGTTTTTTGATGTGTTAAAAAGGATGAATCTCACCGATGGAACTATTCCCATATCGCGGAACGGATCTTTCTGGTTTCAATGGATCCCGAACCAGACCAATGGGTTATACTGACTTGAGAGTCACGTTTGGGGAGGAACCTTTAACTCGTACTGGATTGACGAAATTTATGGTGTTACCTTGCCCATCAATATACAATTGCATCATCGGAAGACCAACGTTGGGCAAGCTCGGAGTTGTTACATCTACGGTGCATTTGAAAATGAAGTTTCACTCTCAGTGTAACAAGATCATAACTGTCAATGCCGACTTAGAGTCTTCAGAGATGTTATTACCTACTTCTCAAAGCTGAAGTCGCCGCAAGAGAGGAAGCCGAACTTACATCAAAAGAAGCCTCTGCAAGAAACACTAAGATGAAGTTCTCCGAAGTCAACGTGATGATTTGGATGATGCGGTGATGACCACGATAGCTCGGATGAAGAGAATGATGACCCACTGTCTCTGAAATACGAGAATAAGCTAGAACGACCAAAGCCCGATGGTGAATTTGTCGAGGTAGTTTTGGGAGACGACCCCAAAAAAACTGTAAAAATTGGTGCAGAACTTCCAGACAAGATCATAGAAGAATTAACCCAATGCTTGAAAGATCACGATCGATCTATTCTCTTGGTCGTACGAGAATATGCGGCATTCCACGAAGTCGCTTTGTCATCACTTATCTATATACCACGATGATGAAGTGGGTTGCCCAGTATGAAACGGGTTCAAAGTATAGAAAAGACTGAAGCAATAGCAAAAGCAATGGACGATTTAATTAAAGCTAAATTTGTTAACGAGGTCAAGTACACCACTTGGCTCTCAAATCCTGTACTTGTTAAGAAATCTAATGGAAAATGGCGTATGTGCATTGATTATACCGATCTTAATAGGTCATGTCCTAAAGACGCCTTTCCGGTTCCAAATATTGATCGCTTAGTTGACCATACATCTGGATTTTGCCTCTTATCATTTATGGACGCATACTCAGGATAAAATCAAATCCCGATGTTTCCCCCCGATCAAGAGAAAACCGCGTTCATGACTGACCGCGGAAACTTTTGTTACCGAGTTATGCCTTTCGGTTTGAAAAATGCAGGAGCGACTTATTAGAGAATGATGAATAAAGTGTTCAAAAACCAGATCGGGCGAATTGTGGAAGTTTACTTGGACGATATGATTGCAAAAAGTGAGCAAGAAGATTGTTATGTTACCGATCTTAAAGAGATTTTTCTTGAGATAAGAAAAAATAGGATGAAGCTAAATCCAGGAAAAATGTACGTTTGGTGTCAAAAATTTGGGAAGTTTTTGGGATTCTACCTCACCGAAAGAGGTATTGAGGCAAATCCGGACAAATGCGCATGCAGAAGCCAAATGAAAGCCCCAAGCACAAAGAAGGAGGTTCAAAAATTAAATGGCATGATTGCCGCTCTGTCTCGTTTTATCTCGAATGCGCTTTCAAATCACTACCTCTTTTCAAATTTTTGAAGAAAGAGTCCGATTTTTGTCGGACGCCGAGCGCAGGATGAGGTGCTCACCCAATGAAGAAAGTATTATCAAAGCCTCCAATATTAACCCGACTGAACTCGGGAAATATTATACTTGTACCTCTCAATATCCGACGAAGCATTGGGGAGCGATCTTGGTCCGAGAAACGAAGGAAGGCGAGTCCGGTTTACTTTGTAAGCAAAGCTTTGCAAGACCGAAGCCCAGATCAAAAAATTGAGAAAATTGCCTTGGCTTTAGTAATAGCAATTTGACGCGTCTCCGACTTTACTTCGTATCTCACCAAGTGGTTGTTCGAATTAACCACCCAATCCGACAAATCTTGCATCGGCCAGATCTTTCAGGAAGGATAATCAAGTGGGCTGTGGAGTTGTTAGAGTTTGGCATCAAATATGAATCAAGACCAGCAATGAAAGCCCAAGTATTAGCCGATTTTGTGGCAGAAATGACAAAGCAGAATCAGATGATGAGATATGGACAATCCATGTGGATGGATCTTCTAATCCCAAGGGGAGTGGAGCAGGAATCATTCTTGAGAGTCCTTCGGGAGTCATTATAGAGTTATCACTCACCTTCAAGTTTTCGACCTCCAATAATCAAGCGGAATATGAAGCGTGCATCGCGGGTCTCCGTTTGGCTTTGGACCTCCGAATCACTCGGTTAAATCTCAATACTGACTCGCTTCTTGTTGTCTCTCAGATCGGGGGACAGTACGAAGCAAAAGACACGATTCTCCAAAAATATTTGAATCATGTAAGAGTATTGCTTACCCAATTTCACTCTGCCGAAATAAAGCACGTTCCGAGAACGAATAATGTTAGGGTCGATGTTCTTTCCAAGTTAGCAAGCACCAAGAAATCACTGATCGGTGATACAAGAAATCCTCAGCAAACCTAGTATTGAAGACGACTTACACTTGATTTCATCAGTGTATGTAGTAGGTGAAAGCGAAACTTGGATTGCTCCCATTTTCGACTACATAACATCGGGGGTAGAACCTTCCGATCCCGGGAAAGCCAAGATCATCCGGAGAAAGGAAACTTCTTTTGCAGTGATCAATGGACATCTTTATAAAAAGGCACTCTCTTCACCTTTGTTAAAATGCATAGAACACGAGGAGGCCGACTATGTGTTGGCTGAAATTCATGAAGGAATTTGTGGTCAACATTTAGGTGGTAGGTCCTTAACCAGGAAAGCGTTAAGGGCGAGATACTTTTGGCCGACCATGGAAGCTAATGCAAGGAATTATGTGAAGAAATGTCCGACGTGCCAAATCCATGCAAACATCCATGTCACACCTCCTACCGGTCTCACTACTCTCTCCTCCCCATGGCCTTTCGCATGGTCGGGGATAGACCTTCTAGGACCTTTTCCGAAAGCCCCAGGGAAAATCAAATTCTTAATTGTGGCGGTAGACTACTTTACCGAATGGATTGAGGCCAAACCGTTGTCCATCATAAGTGCAAAAAACTGGTAATCACAGATAATGGAACTCAATTTGCTGATAAAGGATTCAGGAAATTAATGTCCGATTTAAAAATCAAACATCGATAAACTTCGGTAGAACATCCTCAAACAAATGGTCAGGTAGAATCGGCAAATAAGGTAGTTCTCAACGGTTTAAGAAAAAAGGTTGGACGATGCTAAGGGAAACTGGGTTGAAGAACTCCCTTATGTCTTATGGGCATACAAAACTACTCCTCAAAGCTCTACTGGAGAAACACCGTTCCGACTATCCTATGGAAGTGAAGCAGTCATCCCGGTAGAAATTGGAGAATTGACTTGGAGGACTTCAAACCCGAAATCACCTGAAGATAATGGTCAGGCTTTAAGAGAAGAACTGGACCTAGTAGAAGGAGTCCGAGATCACGCGTCCCTTAAAGAAGCAATTACCAAACAGAGGGTAGAAACTCGTTATAATCAGAAAGTCGTCCCAAGAGATTTTGATGTCGGTGATCTCGTCTTGAGAAGGGCCGACGTTGGTCTAAAGAATGCGTCACAGGGCAAACTAGCCCCGAATTGGGAAGGTCCATATCATGTTATTTTGAGAACTGGAAATGGAGCCTTCGAGCTAGAAACACTAGGAGGAAAGACGATTCCAAGAATTTGGAACGCCACTAAGCTCAAGAAATATTACAGTTAAAATCCAAGGATGGTGTATGACTCTTAGCATACGAAAATCGGTTCCCCGACATTAATAGACTTGGCTTTTTCAAAGCATTCTATATCGACATTACATGTATTCTCTTACTAATAGACTTAGCTTTTTCAAAGCATTCTATTTCGACATTACATGTATTATCTTACTAATAGACTTAGCTTTTTCAAAGCATTCTATTCGATATTGCCTAATAGACTTAGCTTTTTCAAAGCATTCTATTCCGATATTGCCTAATAGACTTAGCTTTTTCAAAGCATTCTATTCCGATATTGCTTAATAGACTTAGCTTTTTTCAAAGCATTCTATTCCGATATTACTTAATAGACTTAGCTTTTTCAAAGCATTCTATTCTGTTGTTACAACGTTACTATTTAATCTCGCCCACTAAATGAAGATTTTAAACGAAATCTACCGAACTGAGATTAAACAAGGGAGTAAGATGTACGGAGTTACCCCAAAAACAAAAATGGATCAGTAAGAATTGGGTTTTTACTACAGCTATCTGAGGAGTATTCACACACAAAACGAGCTATGGAAATAAATGAACTTATAAGTTGATTACAAACGAGATATCTCGGTTACCGCCGGATCCTCAAGTTCGAAGAAATATGGAGGAAAGCAGTAGAATGCATTAAAAGCAAAAAACAGTTAGGTCGATTTTGAAGGATAGACGACCCTAGACATTTGATCGGTTATTGGGTCGAACTCGACAATGTGCCCATCATGAACAGAAAACTCTGGTTTAAAGATAGTGGGATCGGCTACAAAGTCGGGAATAACCACAGCAACTTGATCAAGTGCGTTATTGAAAGCTTCCACTATCCCTTCCTGCCCGAGCTCAACTGCCTGAATTTTGGCCTCCACAGCTGCATCCTTTTGCTCAGTAAGTTCTCTTATCTGCTTCTGAAGCTCGGATATGTTTTGAGTCGAAGTGGAAGCCTCGATCTCGGCCAACTTATCAGCCCGTCTCTTCAACTCAGCAGCATCTTTTTCAGCTTGTTCTTTCGCTAGCTTCAATTTTGTTTCAAGCTCTAGGCGTTTGGTTTCCCAATCCTCTTTCTCTTTTTTAAGAAGATCCACTTCTTTTTGGGTTTTTTCCAGTTCTGAGCGAAGTGGATCCACATCTTTTCGGGCTTCTTCATACTTACTTTCAATATCTACAGAAAATGCAGGGCGAGTAAGGCGGTTTAAAAATAGAATTATTCCGAGATAAAAGTGATGAGCTTAAAACAGAGAAAGCTTACCTTTTAATTTCAAGTCAGCATCTTTTTTCTGATCTTCCACAAGATCGGTCATCCTAGCCAATACAGAAAGGGAAACACGGAAAGGATCTGCCTTGAATTCCTCGGCTTTGACGTTCATGAATTCTTTAGGATCGAAAGGGGCAGTCTTGTGTTTCTTACTCTTTTTGGAGGGGAGGTCAGAACGGTCACTAACTTCAATCACACCCTTACCCCAATCTTGATGACTCGACTTAGGTGGAAGACGACCATCAACCTTTTTCCTCCGTTTAAAAGGTTGCTCCTCTTCCCTGACAGGTTCAAAATGAACCACAGTAATAGGTCGGGCATGGGTAACTTTCGCAGTAGGGATTTTTGCAGCAGCAACATTGCTAGCATCCCCGACCTCCTTTACAACTTTATTAACATCAGCGACAGCAATGGCCATCAAAGCCACCATCTTGTTCTTTGGGGCCATCTCAAATGCAAAAAGAGATCGATTAGAAACATAGAAAGTAAAAACGTCGGCAAAAGTATAGGCAAAAGTATAAAAATCACTCGACTAAGCATTGAAGAAGCCGACCTAGAACTCTCTCGGCCTGCTCAAATTTAACTGTTTCAACTAGCGACTTAGTATCAAAACCCCACTGATTCGGCTTATTCTCATTATTAGTGACGACCCGATCGACTATAAAGATCAGCATTCTCAAAGTTTTCCGATCTTCCAAGCTCAGATATTTTTCATCAACAGAGTGCTTGGTTTTATCATCACGACGAGTCCAACCAAGGGGAAATTTTGTTGTCAAGACAATATCATTATCTGCATTAAAGGTGCCGACTCTATCTATCCAAAAGAACTTATTCTTCCACTCATTCCTCAAACTATCAGTATAAGGCCGAAATACTTTTACCCATTTTCTGGATCGGAGGTCGACGCGTGTTCAAGCGAGCGAGTTTTCCATCGCTTTTTCTCAAATCCGTTTATTGACTTCGAACATGTGAAGGAAAAGCTGAAGAGAAAGGGGCTGACCCAAATGAAGGCATACGAACTCGAAAGCACGTACAAAGGCCCAGGCATTTTGGGTGGAGTTGTGAAGGGCGAGATCTAATCTCGCCAGCACAAATTGTTGAAAAGCAGTAAAAGGGGGTCGGATTCTCATATGGGCCAAGGTAGTCCAATAAATAATAAACTTAAGAGAGGTGGGGTAGGTAGCCACATGCTCGTCATCTTCCATCCCAAAAGTACGCCACCGTTCTGGATCTTTCCAGTAAAGCCTTTTCGAAAAATTACTGATATCAACATCCGAGGTCATAACCGATTTAAAACTTCGGAGAGATTCAGACACCCACGAATAATCTTGGGGAGTTCCTAAGGGAGGATCTACAGGAATGTCGACATTATTGCAGCTGGAATCTTCATACCCATACAACAGCTCAAAGCTTCCGTCCATATCCTCTTGAGTTTCCTCTTCTTCCTCATCACTGTCTTCCAAGTCGATGTCTTCAGTCGAGACACCCTCCTGATCGTCAAATCGATCATCACCGTTCCTTCCATCAGACTCCATATCCGAATCAGAATCATCTGAGAAACTTGGGTCCGAGCCTACATCCATCCGAGACTCATAAACCGGTGTATTATGCGCAGAAGGTGGAGCTGTCGACTCTCCATCCGAGACCTTTTTGCTATCACTCCCTCTCGGCCCGAAGTTCTCTTCTTCATGAATCTACGGGGCAGCTACCTCTTCACGTACAGTTGGATGAGAGTCGGTCCGTGATCTTGCTGCCATTAGTTTGCCGATATCGGGGTGACGGGCTTGACGAGCTTGCTCGGCTTGATCAATAAGTCCGAGCGTTTGGCACGACGAAGTTGTTTGCTTGGTCTTCGCCGATTTTTACCTACGAGGATGGGGAAGATTATCGGGGTAATTCACACGTGATGGGTTCTCGAATGGGCCGGAACCGACCGACAACCCCACCCCGACAAAGAATATTGCGAGCTAGGGCAAGATCGGCCGGAGAAAATTGAAAATAGAGATAGAAAAAGTAAATCTAAAAGCAAGTTACTAACCTCGGAAGAAGCTTCAATTTAAATGATGAAGAATAATTCTTGGAATAAAGAGAGCGAGATCGAAGCGGCGATAAAGGAACCAAAGAGTAGAAATGATCTACCCTCACCTTTATTTATAGTGGTCCTGAGAGGATCCGCTGTTCACTCTCGAAACGACGCACTCAATCAATTGGCTTGGCGCGCAAAACGAAAAGTCATCATTAAGAAACGCCTCGAATCCTTCAATGGTCACATCACTCAAAGCAAGCATTTATTACTCTGTCAAAAAATTATCAAGAAGTTCCAAAAATCGAAGCACCACCAAACTTTTGAAGATCAAGTCCCAAAGATCGGTAACTGTCATTTGTGGCTCAAAGCAAACTCGGCTTTTCTAATCGCGGTAAAATGATTCATTTCGGCAGGGTTCAAGTCTAGTTTAACCCAACAAGTCAAACCGACTTGGGGGGCAACTGTTACGGTGTAAACATGTGCCCATGCTATTTACACCCCCACTTCTCAAAACAAAATGATTGGGCCTCCAAACAACCAAGGCCCAGACTCACTCATCGAACGACCCACGTCACGCTCCCCATCGAATCGGTTCGGATCATCACACTCAAGTGTGCTTTGACTCTATAAATACAACATTTACTGCTAACAAAGAGGTACGCATTAATTACCACATAAACTTGCAATAACTCTTCAGCTACTGACTTTAGCATCAGAGTGGCTTCGCAGGTACATCCCATCTCGTCTCGGATCATCAACCTCGAACGTAATTGTTATTGATCAATCTCATCTCCTACCTACTATCTCGGATCGGCTGATCCTTAGATACGGTACTGAACAATTATAATTATCATCTCAACCTCATTTGTGCCACTAGATTGTGGATGATCATTGTAGATGACCAAATGAACTAATCGTCATCATACCTTGGAAATCATCTATCATATCATATCGTCTATTGCACTAACTGGGGATGGAGATGGAGATGGGGATGGGGTTGTGGCTAAGATGACGACTATGTTGGCGGCTTGGGACAATAGTAGTGTTGTGGTGGTGGGTGCTACAACTTGTTGTACGATTATGGTGGTGGATGTGGCTGTAGCCTGTAGTAAGTGTTGGGAATTCAACTGTGAGTAGTCAATCTCACATTGACTACGAATAAGCTAAATAAGCGATATATAAGAGAAGGTTTAATGCTTAATTCATTAAGATTTTGGGAGGAAATATAGTGTCTAAATCTTAGTAGTCTGGTTCATTGGGCTAACTCCAAACACCCCAACAGTAAGTACAATAGGATGTTGTAGAGTCTTTGTATTTTTTTTTGAAGAAGAATTAGCGGACAATATTCCAACTAAAGAAGTTAATTAACAATAGTACTAAGATAAATGAATTACTTCATTTAACATGTACAAAGTAAGATAGTATTTTGGCATAATTAATAATTAATAATTAATTATATACGTCCGTACGTACTTTCACATACACAACTTGCTTGAGAAAGAGAGAGGATAGAGAAAGTTGAGAGCTGAGCTTACTAATGAATAAAATTACAGTGCATCAACATCAGATGATGATCATGACATTAATTCACAGAACAAATCTGGGAAGAAAGAGGAAATGTTCTCTATCATCTGAGGGGTGAAAACATCATCAAACGCCTCAAAATTATCCATTGATAAAACCTCATCATCTTTTTCTTCACAAACATTAATCACTTCTGGAGGTATATCATGAATCTTCTCATCAAAATCCATGAAACCAACATACTTTGAAGGATCTGGTGGCGATTCAGCATCTTGGCCAGTGAGTTCTTGCACCAAAGCCCTAAAATCAGAAGCACTTGTCTTCACTTTCAAAGGGTTTGATATGTAAACAACCTTAATAGGCTTGGATTTGTTCTTGTTCTTCTTAGGTTTGGTGGCTTTTTGGTTGGTGTCCTTTGTTGCATGTTGCTCAATGAGTTTGTGATGGTACTCATATTAGATATATGCTTAAAAATATAGTAACCACCTTATTGGAAGGAAAAAGGTTTATATAAGAGGGGAGAAAGTTTGAGATAAAATGAAGGGAATTATGGAAAAGGAAAAGTTATTGGATTTGGGCCAACATGAGAGGATCAGATCCTTTACAGTTATTACGCTGTTTCAAGTAAGAGGGATTCTCATCACATAATAAAAATAATATTCTTTAATTATTAATCAAAGAGAAAAAATCTGTAATCAAATAGTGTAGGTCTAGTGGAATGAGTTAGTCTCTAATAACATGATGAACCAAGAGTTGAATATATATATATATATACTAGTTTTTTACCCGTGCATACGCACGGGTGATACTGTATGGTCGGTGTATTGCTATGAAGTCATAATAGTAATTTGGAAGATATTCATAAGTTATAAATAATGTCCAAAATGTATGATTTGAAATTCAAAGTGGAATATGCATAAGATTGACAATGAGAATTACATTGATCCATAGTAATGTATTTGGACATTAGAGGTAAAAAATGCATCCCCGTTGGCCCTATGGTTTGCATCTGTGTTGCCTCCCGTTGGGCTCTCGCATTCTGACTCGTTGATACTCCAGATTGCCTCCTCTGTCGTTGCCACTCTTCTTGCGCCTCTCTCATTGTCGCATTAAAATTATGGAAAAATAATTTTTTCTTAAAAAAGCGATTGTTAAGAAAAATGATTTATTAAAAAAATAATAACATTATCGAGTCTCGTTGTAGTTTTTTTTTTATAGTGGTTAAATGTTTTTGACAATTATTAGTAATTAAATTTATCGATTTTAGTAGTTTTAATAGCATATTATAGTAAATAATAAATTTGAGGTCATTTAATATAACTATTTGAATTAAAATTAAAAAAATTATATTCGTTAGGGTTCATTTGGTGCTTTTGTTGGCTCTGCTGTTCCACCTGCTCCCGTTAGAGTTGTAGATGCCGATTCCATCGATTCCATTTATCGATTTCGCATTCTCCCGCTCCGTTGGTGTGTCTTTTTTTACCAAGCTCCGTTGCTGTGTATTATGACTTATTTTCTTCAATGATTAATTTTACCGTAGTGAAAAAATGATTAGTTTTATTAGTTTATGTAGATTATTGATTAAATAATTTGAGTAAATTATAAAATTTGGGACTAAATAATTTTTAGTAAAAGAAGAATTTTTCTTTTAATGTTTTTGACAAAAAAATGGAGTTAAAAAATGATGGAATAAAGATTGATTAAAATTATTTATAGATTTTTAAAAAAATATTAAAAGGAAATACAATTTTTAAATAAAGAGTTAAAAAAAATGTAATAGATGAGGGTTTACAAAAAATCTTATTTTTTTTGAGATAAAAAAAAATATTTTGTCAAAAAAAAAAGAGTGAAAAAAAAATTATGTAAAAAAAAATTATTTTTAAAATTTTTTTTATTGAAAAAAGTAAAACTGAAAAAAAAAATTTAAAAAAAAAAATAAAAAAACAGAAAAGCTGACACGCCTGACGCGAGTCAGCACTTTTTAAAAATTTTTTTTTTAAAAAGTTAAACTGACAGAAAAAGAAAAAAAAATTAAAATTAAAAGCTGACACGCGTCAGCGTGTCAGCTGTCGCGTCGCGTCAGTTTTTTTTTTTAAACTGACAGAAACAGTAAAAATTTTGGATTTTAGTGGTAAAATGACCAAAATGCCCTTATTTTGTGACAAATGTCAAAATTTTAAGATATCTATTAATGTCATTTTGCTAGCATATGTTTTGTATATATAGAAAGTAGATATATATGTGTTGAGAGCGACGTGTCTATATTTAGTGTCTGACAGTATCTTGACGTGATTACTTTGCATAGAAAATATAGCATTATTAGTATAATTTTTTTACTTTTAATAAGGGTAAAAATTAACATTAACAATTAATAAATTAGAAAATTGATCTATGTTATAATGACAAAAAAAATGACTACTTAGTTTCTTATAAAAATATGGGAGGAATTACCTTATTCATATAGTTGATTACTTACTTTTAGCATTCTTTTTGATTCTATCATAAGCAGAAAGACATCTTGCTTCACTTTATTTTTAACCACTCAATTATATAAAATAATATAGCGTTAAGTACGACAAAAGTAATTGTCAAAAAAAATGAGAAAAGTAGTTAACTTTTGTTTATAAAAAAAAACTAAGAATTGAACCATTATTTTTACTTATAATATATATCAGTGAGAGTATATATATATATATATATATATATATATATATATATATAAGACCATATAAGTATTTTAAATTTTGTTGACTTTATATATTAAAAGTATATTATTGAACTACTCTTAATTATAAAGATCCTCTCCCCCACAATATTAATAAATTGATTTAAAATATGTACAGCTAGCATGATGAAAATAAATATGATCAACTAGTTGAGATTTGCTCATACTACTATTTGCTTACTATTTGAGAATAATGATAAAGTTAAGCATCATTTAAAAAAAACAAAAAAAAAAACTAAGCATAACCCTTTTTGATAGTGTAATTGAGTTTGCAGCCGACAGTAGGGGCGCGAGTAGGATTGTGATGTTGTAGTTGAAGGACTTTAATGGTTAGTTCGAATCTTAAATCGGTGAGCATTTGCCTCACTAATAGAAGAAAATAAAATTGCGTAAAAATAGGAAAATATATGAACACGGACAGTTGTGTGAGGTGTGTACTGTGTAGTGTAGATGAGGGTGAGTAAACTCAGATTGGATGACTAATAAATCACCACGTGGCGAGTGCAGAAGGGCTAATTAAATATAGTGATGTCATAGATGATTTGTGTGATGATGTCATTGGCATACTAAAGTAACAGCTGAGTTATGTGTTTGTTTGTGGGCTGTCAAGGTTGTCAAGTGGATGTGGTCCCCAACTAGCCTCCCATGTAGCCTCATCGATCATCACTAGAGTTGGCTCAAAAGACGGGTTTGGATAATGCGCAATCAATAATATTTTGATATAAATTGGATATCTTCTACATCTTGCAACTCATTGCGACTAATTTATCAGTCGGATAAAATCACGAAACTGACGGTGAAAGTTCTCTCCTCAAGATATTTAAACTGCAGTATACCCAAGTTGAATTTCGATCTCAACTTTTTGGTTAGTTTGAAAGAGACTCTATCATCATTTACAAGTGTTCTTGGATAATGAATACTCCTTTCGTCTCATATTAAGTGTCGTTTAAGGTTATGCGCGGGTATTAAGAAAATGATTGAATATGCTAAATTCTATGGTGAAAAAATGTGGTAGGACTAAAATACCCTTATATTTTTCTCGATTGTAGCGAACGCACGGTTATTGATATTATAAAGTAAAGGGTATTGTTGGAATGTAATAATAAATGTTGTATTGAAATTTAAATGATGATTAATTTGAGAGATAAAAAATATTCCAAACAAGGCAATTAATATGAGACGGAGGAGTAATATTTTATGCATTCATGAATTTAAACTATTGGATTTCCTACATGCTTCCATATTTCCTACATCAAATCTTTTTCTCTCAAGACTTGGGATTTGACTTATGTTTACACGCTTCGTGAGGGCAACTAGCTAGTGTGCGGATTGGTTAATGAAATTTGGAGTTAATATGAACCATGGAGATCATGTGCGGCCTCTCTGTCCTACCGTTGTTTCGCCTCTCTTTATAGCTGATGTTATGGTGATGGAGCATGTTAGACTTTAGTTTGTTGTTCTGTGTTTCTTTTTATTACTTTCATTTTGATCATAAAAACTGTTGGATTTACTTAATTTCTGATTCTAACCTTATTTTTGGTGTTTTTTTTAGAAAAATATGTATAAGGAGAAATTTCTTTTATAGACAAAGTAGTTAGTAATTAATGTGTTAGTTGTTAGAGAGGAGGAGGAGCGGAGTTCGAACCCCGTACACCAATATTTTTCCACCAACGATGTCAATTTCACTCAACCAAGTGAACTAACCTTCCGAGACATGTATGAGGAGAGATGTTTGGATCCTCTCCTTCTTCTTTGTCACAAAATATGAGGGTAGGAGAAGAAAGAATATAATTAAAAATTTATAATTAATGATGAGAGAGGGGGATAGAGAGGATGGAGGGAGATGTAGGGAGAGAGTGGGAAGAAGATGATTGAAGTCCATATGTGGACATAGGCAACTGATGTCAATCCCCCGAAGACGAGGCAATTCAAGTCTTAGTTTTAATCTCATTATTAAAAAAAGGTAAATTGCACTCACCTCTTCTAAGCTTTGTTTTATAATTTGAAATTTTCAAAAACCAAAACTAGTTTCTGTTTTAAATTTTAAAAATTATAAAAATCAAAACCAGATTCAATTGCGTTAGTAAATTTTCAAAAATCACATTTAGTTTCAAACGTAAACATAAAAATAAATATTCATCATAAACAAATAAACTCATCTTAATCAAAACAATGTATAACTTTAGGTTAGAAAAAGAATTAAAATATTACAAATTTATAATATATATAATTTGGTAATAATTTTAATAATAATGGTTGAAAATAGTAGTTCTTGAAGCGGATGCATGTCAGAGTGGTAGTCGATGGTGGAGGTGTGGTCGTAATTGTAGTCACTGGTGGTGACCAGTGGTGGTCATATTGATGGTCGGTGGTGGTATTTCAGTGTTATTTCCAGTGGTCAGAGTAGTGGTTATACACTACAAGAAATTCACGGTTTTCCGGCGGACAGAAGCCGCCGGTAAAGTCAAAAAACCGCCGGTAAGTGACGATTTCCAGCGGACTTTCCGTCGGTTAAAACGCCGTACGTAGCGCTTACCGGCGGATTTTCCGCCGGAAATTATCGGTTCTTTTCCGGCGGAAAAATCCGCCGGTAACAACTCAAAAGCCGCCGGTAAATTATTTTTATTTTTTTTAACAAAAACCGCCGGTAACAACTCAAAAGCCGCCGGTATTTTTTTTTTCTTAACAAAATCCGCCGGTAACGAGTGAGAAGCCGCCGGTATTTTTTTTTTTTTTTTTTTGAAAATAAAATCCGCCGGTAACAACTCAAAAGCCACCAGTAAAATTTTTTTTTTTTTTTGAAAATAAGAGACGCCGGTAACAACTCAAAAGCCGCCGGTAATTTTTTTTTTTTTTCTGTTTAACAAAATCCGCCGGTAAAGAGTGAGAAGCCGCCGGTAAATTTTTATTTATTTTTTTTTTTGAAAATAAAATCCGCCGGTAACAACTCAAAAGCCGCCGGTAACAACTCAAAAGCCGCCGGAAACTTTTTTTTTTCTGTTTAATAAAATTCGCCGGTAACGACTCAAAAGCCGCCGGTAATATTTAATTTTTTTTTAAAAAAACGTTTTTGAAAAAATATTTTAAATTTTTAATATTTAAAATAAAAATTAATTTAATAATTTTAAAATAATATTTAAATTTTAAAATATTTTTTAACAATTCGAAATTTATTTAAAAAACGGTAATTTGAAATATTCTAAAATTAAATTATTGAAATTTGAAAATTATTTTTAAAAAACCGTAATTACTTTTAAATTATTTAAAAGACCGTAAAACGTTTTTTGAATATCAAATTAAACGAGAAATAAATTATCAATATATAAATAATCAAACCAACAAAGCAATAATTAAATTTAAATTATCCATACAAATTAAACAACTAATAAAACCAACAAAGTCACAATTAAATTATCCAACAACAAATCACTAATAATAAGGCCTATTTGGGTTCGGGTTGCTGTTGGGATCCAATTGTAAAAGCTGTGTCGTCCAATCATCTTCTTCATCCTCATGCTATTGGGAGACATGATGTGGTTGTCGTGGCTCCGCCCAGATAATTCTTTGGGACGGTTGTTGGAATTGCTGCGGGGAGACATGGTGTGGCTGACGTGGGTTGGGTCGAAATTGTTGTTGGCGCGGGTGCGATTGAAAGCTATTTGATGGACCGAGGTGGAATGGCTGCGGTGGAGAGTTTAAATCGAGGCTCTACCGACCATATGAGGGTGACCATATGAGGGTGACCATATGGGTATGGCGAGACGATTGAAGCGCAGTCGCTCATAGTTGAAGGGAGGCCGGAAGGCACGTGGTACTCTTCATCGAAAGCACTCCGTGAAATTTGCATCCGTGGCGGTGGATAAGGTCATCGATGATGATGATGATGATGGCATAGATGGCCTTGCATGAGACATACTATCCATTACTTGCTTCCTGAATTCCTCATTCATTATGCGTTCTTCTACTGGAGGGATATCCTTGACACTGTTCCAAACTTCTTCTGGTGTCAGCCTACGGGGAGGTTCACCTGTTTCAATACTTCCCTTGATGAATGCATATTTTGACCTTCTAAATGGATGATCGCTAGGTAAAAACCTACGGTGTGAGTCAAACCATGATGTTTTTCCTCCATATTTAAGAGTAAAAGCTCTTGTGTCAACCATGCAAATCGGACACGCCATCTTACCATGCGTCCCCCATCCTGACAACATTCCATAGGCAGGGAAGTCATCGATGGTCCACATCAAAGCCGCCCTCATGAGAAAATTTTGTTTGCGTGCTGCATCATAAGTTAAAACACCATGCCACAACCTTTTTAGGTCATCGATCAAAGGTTGCAAATATATGTCAATACCAGCTGTTGGATTGTGTGGTCCTGGAATAATGGCATTTAAGAACATGTATGGTTTAGACATACACATTTTTGGAGGAAGGTTGTACGGGGTAACAATAACTGGCCAACAAGAATACGGTGATGCCGATTCTTGAATATAGGGTGTGAAACCATCAGAGCATAAACCAAGCCGAACATTCCGTGGATCACTAGCAAAATCTGGATGAACACGATCGAAATGCTTCCAAGCTTCACCATCAGATGGGTGGCGTAATTCACCGGAATTGTTTCTATTTTCATGGTGCCATGACATTTTACTGCAGTCTCCTTTGAAGTAAACATCCTCTGTAGCCTTGGTATAAGAGCGAGATAGAACATTGCTTTCCGTGGAACCGGTTTGCCTCGCTCGTCCTTTCCTGCTAGCACGGTAGCGTGGCTCTCCACACAACTTGCATTCCGACAACTCTCCATCATTTATCCCAAACTCATTGCTATAATATAACATGCAACCAGACACACAACAATCAATTCTCTTAGATTTTAAGCCAAGCTTCTCGACACACGATCTTTTAGCATCATAATAACTCTGCGGCAAAAGTCCTCTAACGGGGGTTGCATCCAACATCATTTTTGTCAGCAACATTAGCAACATTAAATTGAGACTTGAGACCCAACAACCGAACACACATTGATAATTTAGATTCGTTAGATCCTTCAAATAATGGTTGATTTGTCTCACTCAAAAACATATAAAACCTCTGAGCTTCTTCATTCGGAACTTCTTCAGCATCATATTGTGGTTCCTCAAAATCCAAATTTACACCGATAGCATCACGTATCATCCCCTGAACAACATCAAACGGCTGATTTCCCATAGTCGATGAGCCAACAGCTTCTACGACTGGACTTGAAGTGCCACCTTCTACTTCTTGGACATGAAAATATCAACCGGATGAACATTAATTATATTGGCACGAGAAACTTCAGCTACTACCTCGCCATGACGAGTCCATATCCAATAATTTGGCTTAAATCCATTGTTGTACAAATGAAGTCGAATGTCGCCTTCATTTTTTATCGGTCGAAAGATACATTTCGAACAAGGACATCTAATTCCACCTTGTTGCTCAAATTCTTTTTGACGCTTAGCTAAAAGAACAAACTCTTCAACTCCTTCAACAAAACGTCATTTCAACCCCGCTCTTCCAGGATATAATCGATCATACATCCAACTACGATCCATTTTTTGTGGATGTCCTAATTAAATTTATTACAACATATATGTCTATCAGAACAATAGACATTTTCATTTTTATATTTTAGCTACTATTATCTTTGTAGACTAACAAAAATTTACATTTTACTATAACCCTAATTATTTCAATTCATTAAATCAAATAACATTCGTTACTATATAATAATAATAATATTAACGTGTTACAAATTCATTAACTCTAATTTTATTATACAAATAACAAATCTAAAATATTATACAAAATATTTTGAATTAAAGAAAATAATAATTTCGAAAATAATTTTGACTAAATAATTTCGAAAATATAACTAAATAAACCATCAACCATTATTTTTTACTATCATCATAATTATTTCATTTCAATAAAATATCAAAATTATTTCATTTCAATAAAATATCAAATAACATTTAGTATATTACATCAAATATTATTTAGAATCACATATTTATTATGTCAAATAATATTTACTATCACATAAAATTTATTAACTATATTAATGTTCTTCTAAAAAAAATAACCCCAATTAACATTGTTAACTATATTAACATTTGTATTTTAAATGAAATATTATAATAACATTATAGAATTCCTATTATTTAAAAAAACATTATTATTTCGTATTTATTTTTTAAAAAACATAAACAATTTCGAATAATAACATTATTATAACAGGTTTGAATCAAAATTAAAACTAAAATAAGAAATTCGAATAAATAGTAATGTTAATAGTAAATATAAATACTAATTTTAATTAGAGTAATACTAGTACCAAATCAAATAATAATTACTACTAACAAATCTAATAATAATCACTAACCAGTATTGCCGAGAAGTCTCTGACTTGACGCTAACACCTTCGAACAAACTGAATAAGTGGTGCAAACAACTCTCCAACTATCTCCCAAACTCAATCAATCGCTAAACAAATAATATCAGAATTAGCAACTCATATTAATAAACTAACACATATAAACTACATGTAAACAAATAACATACCTTCAAAACAAATCTTGAAACATTTTGTAGAGAAGAGAGAATTTATTTTAGAAGAAGAGAGAAAAGTGTGAAGATATGTGTGAATGTAAGAGTGAAGAAGTGTAAATGTAAGAGTGAAGAAGAGAAGATATGTGTGAATATAAAGAGATGTAGCCGTTGAAGAAGAGAAGAGAATTACCGGCGGCTTTGTTCGATATTACCGGCAGAATAATTCAATTACCGGCGGATCCAGATCTGCGGCGGTTTTTACGCCGATATCTGGCGACTTTTTATGATTACCGGCGGTCCGGTATTACCGGCGGCTTCTACGGTTTCCGGCGGAATCTGTAAATTACCGGCGGACAGGATATTACCGGCGGTTTTAGTGATTACCGGTGGCCCGGTATTACCGGCGGCTTTTGCGGTTTTCGGCGGACAGGGATATTACCGGCGGACAGGGATATTACCGGCGGTTTTTTGACAGATACCGGCGGCTTTTAAGACGTTACCGACGGCTTTTTACATATTATTTGAAAAAAAAAAATTAAAAAAATTCCGCCGGAAATGAGCTAAATTCTGCCGGTAATATACCGGCTACACAAAATTCCGCCGGAAATCACATGGGATCCGCCGGTAATAATCCTACCAGTAAATCCGCCCAGAATCGATTAAAATCGCCGGTAATGAACCCAGCGATCTCGATCCGCCGGAAACTAGGCGCCGGTATTTCGCAGGATTCTTGTAGTGTTACTATATAGAGAGGTAGTCGTTGGTGGTCGGACTAGTGGTCGGTGGTAGTCTGAGTAGTGGTTGGTGGTGGTCAGAGCAGTGGTTGAGGATGGTCATAGTCTTGTCGTAGTCGGTGGTGGTCAAATTGGTGATCATAGGTGGATGGAGTGGTGGTTGAAGTAGTGCTTGGCAATGGTTGAAGTAGTTCTTGACGGTGGTCGGAGTGGTGGTCATAATGGTAGTCAGTAGTGGTCAGATTGAATATCATAGGCGGATACGTTGGTGATTTGAGGTGGTCATAGTGGTGGTTAGAATGGTTGTCAGAGTAGTAGTCTGTGTCGGAGTGGTGGTCGATGGTCAATCGAGTAGTGGTCAACAGTGATCGGAGTAGTGGTCGATGGTGGCCAAAGTGGTGGTGAAGTGGTGGTTGACAGTGGTCGGTGGTGGTCAGAGTGGTATTTGGCGGTGGTCAGATTGATGACATGTTAGTTTTAAAACAAAAAGAGAAATTATGAAATCTATTTTTGTTTTGTTTTGTTTTGAGTTTTTATGGAAAACTATTTTGAAATTAAGAAAAAGATCAACTCAACCTCATTTTACCCGGACATGTTTTGGTTTTAAAATTGACTTTCAAAACAAAAAACCAAAAACTCACAACCATCCCGAACGGCTCCTTAGGTAATAGGTTGAAGCAAGGCCCATTTCTACCCGTTTGAACCACTTATAGGTTGAGTACTAGGTTGGGTCGGCTAGCATGTGTGACCAGACAGAGTTAGTACAAATATGGGTTGATATTGAGACAACTTCTTCAAAATTACTACCCTCAACACTAGTTGTGGAAAAGTCCTCCTCATTATAATGCTCATCATTTTCAGCATACCAAAATCTTTACAAGATTTGCAAATCTGTTGAGCAGTCATGCGGGAGCTTCATTATCCTCAATAATGTTGATTTTGCCTAAATATAAAAAAATATGACGTGGTAAAAGTAGATAGTGACACTATTGTGTGATGATCACTCTATTGAGAGACACCATTGATAAGAGATCAGGGAACATAATCATTCTCACTCAAAGAAATCACATTCTTTGTTAAAGATTTTTCACAACTCGCTTCAATGGGGTCCATAACCCGAGGCTGAGAACAAGAAGAAGAAAAATGACACCCACTATTAGTCGAAGGATGAAGAACCAGGAGAAGATGAACTGCAGAGGTATTATGGCCGGTGGGGTGAATATTGATTTGTAACCAGTCTAGGAATGTTATTGCAACCAACAAACACCTCCCTAGCCACACACTCTCGAGCATCAACACCCTCAGGATAACATTGTTCAATCTTCTTTGACCCTCAACATTAATATTCTGTTGAAGGGTTACCATCCGAATAAAGTTCCCCAAATTTTATTATATCTCGTTCCAACAATAGATGAAACTTGTTTGTATACTCAATTAGAGATGATTTAGAATCTTCTACCTCTACATTAGATTTGGAAAATGATATTTGGACAATGATATCATGGATGATGATGGACAATCACGTGGGTCACACGTTCTGATAGTTAATGTTTCAAAAATCTTGGGTATCTATTCGCTTTGCATTTGGTTAACTCGAAAAGGTAAACTTTGGAATTTTACTACATGGTTAATGTTCAAAAAAAAGTTGGGTATTTATCTGCTGCGATGGTTAACCTCAAAAGGTACTCCAATGAATTGACAATGCAATAGACTTCCACTTTTGGAGTACCTTTTGAGGTTAACCATTGCAGCAGGATAAATACCCAACTTTTTTGAAACATTAACCACGTAGTAAAGTTCCAAAGTTTACCTTTTGAGGTTAACCATTGCAGCAGGATAGATACCCAAGTTTTTTGAAACATTAACCATTGTAACGTGTGGGACCCACCGTATTTGTCCATCATTGTCCATTGTTCATTGTCCATATAGCATAACCGTTAGATTTAGTTTTCTTTTGCCAAACAGTTGCTCTAGGCCCCTTCACATTTCTCTCAGGTTGTGTTGTCTCTCTATCATGACAGTTGAATTTTTTGCACATTGAATAATGGTGACCAATGGATTTACAGTAGCTACAAAGTTCCGACAATTTTTGAAAGACAGCCCCAGCACAAAATGCAAAACTTTCTCGTTCAACCATAATTCATCATTTAATGTTGACATTAAAAAATGTCTACCAAGATTCTAGCGTAATGGCCAAAAGTCCGAACTTGGTTGTTTCATCAATGTCACCTGCAATTTCAAACAATAATTTTGGGCACCAATATTCTTGCGGCAGATCAACAAGGTGTACCCATGCTTGCAACGTGTTTGCTTCAGGGTGTTCGGATTGACATCTTGATTCCATTAAGACGGCCTCAAAACTCTTAATGGCAAGATCATGCACCCACCAACTAAACCTTTCGCACATCCTCATGTGTTGCAAATGCAAATTCATAAAAACTCCTTTCTAAAGATATCAAATTCCACTGCCTAAGAGGATTCCGAAGAGTTCTCAATTTTCTTGTAAGATCTCTTGCAATGTATGTAGTAGCACATTTGGATAAGATTAATCTACCATGTATATTGTTTTTGCAGCCTTTTACATCTTTCACATCTTCATCTTGGGAAGTTGTTGCACATTAATCTCAAATGAACTATTCAAATCTTATGCAAAGGATTTGTTCCTAGTTCGGCCATACTCCACATTGTTAGACGCAAATTGTATGAATGTTTACTAGGAGTGACCAATTGCATATTATACGACGAGATGCCATGAATGCGTGCAGACAAAGAGCTGTCAGCGTAGCAAGGCAAAAAATACTTAGAGTATTCTTGGAGCCTTCATATCCTCATTTTGGGAGCATTCTTTTTGCATTCATTAGACACATAATAGAGGGGTGATTTGATTTTAGCCTGTGCTTTTAAAAAAAAAACTCATGCAATTACCAACATTTTCTTTTTGGTCCTTCTACTAACATCTCTGCTAGCTGCTAATGTGTCAAACTGAAATCGTCCACAATTATACCACATATTAATTCTATTCTTATTTATTTCAATATTGCCTATGTGTAGAGGAAGCATCATTCTTGTTTGAGCTTCTTCAAGCAACAGGTTGTTATTTAGTAATCAAGGGGGTGTAGGTTGGAGAAGACGGAAAAATTGGGGTTTTTTTTGGGTTGATTTGAGGCTAAGACACTTGCTTAATTTTATGGTGTAAACAATATTTTTGTTGTTGTAAATCTAATGTGAAATTACAAATAAGCATTATTAAAATAAATAAGTATGGAATTAAATATGTGGCATAGTCAAAGAAAACTTCTATTAGACACGTAAGCATTTAACCAAGGAGTGACTGCTTATCTAAAAAACTAAGGAGTGACTAACAAAAGGACAATATGAAAGAAAAAAAAAATAGATTTGAGGGATTTATTTCAAAAAAAAGTTACGAGAAAACTAAATGATTTCATACTTACAGAGAGTAAAAAAAATATTTAAAGATAACAACAAAAAAACCAAGTCGCCAAAGTTATAAGAGCATCCACAATGATGGTTCTTATACCTTTTTTTCTTATTGAGGGGAGAGTTTGCTATAAGAAATATCCTTGTGGAGAAAATTAAAACAATCATTAATAAGGAGGATTCCTTCTACTAGACTCTCTCTCTCTCTCTCTCTCTCTCTCCGCCCCACTATTAAAAACCAAATTTATCTATTATTTTCTCTATCTTTCTTCGGGTCCTACATGACACACTTTTTTATTTTTTATTTTTTTCTCTCTATTTTTTCTTGGTATTGAGTGTTACCAAGATACTTTTCCTACATTTTAGTTACTTGCTTTCGCCGTTGGTGTTCCTTCCGATCTCTACGCATTTCATCGCTCCACCGGAAATTCCCTCTGCCCCTACCGTACTCTAGCTTAATAGTTTTCACCACCTGTCCAGGGTTGAGCCACAGGATTTGTGGCGAACTTAAAAAGCCACCTACTGGGACGCTTTACACCCAATCATTCGAATAACGCTTGCATCCTCTGTCTTACCGCATATTGTTGTACAGAGTTAGCCGATGCTTATTCCCGGATAACGCTTGCATCCTCTCGTCTTACCGCGTATTTGTTGGTACGAGTTAGCCGATGCTTATTCCCGGATACCGTCATTGCTTCGCCGTCTCGTGAAAAGAAGTTGACGACCCATGTGCCTTCTACCTCCACGCGGCATTGCTCTATCAAGCTTTCACGATTGCGGGAAAATTCCCCACCGCCGCCTCCCGTAGGAGTATGGGCCTACCAATGTAGGAAAAGCGCAAGTAACACTACCAGGCATGCCAGACAAAGTAGGAAAAGTAACTACCAGACATTTTTATAAAAAATATGAGTACTATCAGGCACTTCAAACACTATTTTTTTCCTGGTAGTTACTTGCAGTTTTCCTACATTGTCTTTGAAGTGCAACACTATCGGCATCTATGGTACTTTTTTAGTTATAAAAAGTGTAGGTGAGTTGGGCTCCCAAGGCTCATCAAGATCGGGACAAGCCTCACAAGTCAGATTACCCACCAAATAAGTCATTACGTTGGCAACAACGGGAGTTGAACCCACATCCTTACGGAGAATGAGTCAACTCTTTACCAACTTAGTCAACAGTGGTACCTAAGGTATTTTTTCTTTTTGAGATTAGGTACCTAAGGTATTTTATTATCATGTATGTAAGTTTTTCCTTAAAAAAATAAAATAAATTGAGGGTTTATTTTTTAAAATGATTTTCCTTTATTATATCAAAAAAAAAAAAGTTTTTCCTTGGCTCCCTGCTGGTAGTCTCGTAATACGGCTGAGCCTGAGAGAGTCGGAAAGAATCAAGAAAAGCTATAGTGCGCGAACCAAACCTGTTAGGAGGTAAGAAATTCGCTCGGTTGAACTGCTAATTACCCCTTCTCACTGCATTTTCCAATTCCAATTTTCTCCTTTTCCATTTATTTTTCCTGACATTCTCGGATGCATCTTGAGCATAAACTGTTTGATGAAATGTCTGACTCAAAGCTAATTTCCCCTCTTCCCATTTCATGTTTACCTTTGTATTACCTTTATTAATTTCGATGTCCTTACCTGAATATTAATGTCCTGATATAAATATGTAGTTATTTTACTTCATAAGCTGCTTATGATTGCAGGGTCGATTTCTATAAGAAATAAGTATGCCTCACAGAACCAGACCCATGCCAGCACTGTTGTTGTTTACTGGGCTAAATGTAGTTTTGTGTGCAACTATTACACCAGTCTATGATTTTGTTTGCTTTCATCCTTACTGGGAAAGAAGGGTGAGAATTTTTTCCCTCAATCTTTTTATTATTATATTTAGTTTTATCTATGTTGTTGTGTCACCCATCAAGAATTCCAAGTATTCATTGCAGTTACTAAATTGAAACCATTACATGAAGATTAGACTGCTTAAATTCCAACTGTAGTAATGTGAGTTGTCTAATTTTCATCTAATGGTTTTGATTTCTGACTGAAGTGAATGCGTGAAATAATGAGTCTTAGGCCAAATTAGCAATTTATGAATTTGTGTATGCTTTCATTTTTAATATAGTCTGATCTGATCTTATCTAGACCTAGTACTAGTATACTAGCACGCTTTATTATTGTGGTTTGTTACTTTGCTTTGTTATGGAATTAGAATGTTGGATTATTGTTGTGTTAAATTGTTATATATTATGTATATTTATTATTTGTATGTTTATTTAATGTTTGGTAAACTTGTAACTCTTACAAATTTACAAGTCGAGTCTCTGAAGCTCCACGGGTTTACGTAGGCTCTCGAACTTGTCAACTTTGACTAAGAAATCAGGATTCTAGTTAGAGATCCGTTTGTATCAGCATTCAAGAATTCAAGTATTCACTGCAGTCACTAAATCAAAAACCATTAATGAAGATTAGACTGCTCATATTTCAATTTAGTAATCTGAGCTGTTCGATTTTTATCTAATGATTTTGATTTGCTTGCTGACATGAATATCTGAATATATGAATATATAAATGATTTTGATTTGTTAATGTAGCTTTTGATCCAGAATTGGCCTTAATGGTGCATTGGATGTTGGTATCTAGCATGTTTAGCTACTAGCTAAATTAGAGAAGTGAATCAGCTCAGCTTTTTCCTTCAATTTCCATCTGTTTTCGAAATTGTTAGGATCTCTATGGGGGCCTAACAGAAATATATACATTAGGATAATCAAAATTTTATGTATCAGAATTATATCACAGTTTACATTAAGTATGAACCAAAGTCATCTCATATTATATAGAGATAGCTATGGCTATCACCAGTATATGCAGAACTCAATGAGGATAAGATGGCAGAGAAATATAGATTGACTTATGGGTATAGCGGTAGTAATTTTCTTAATTTCCTCAACCTGGCTGTTTCTCGTCGTTGCCAGTTTTGCAAGAGAAATGTTTTCCTTTTTGAGATCCTTCTCCATAAAAAAATGAAAGTTTATTGAATGTGTAGCTATAAATGTTATATATTCTCCATGAATCCTATGCATGATAAGCATTGTTCTGTTAGCTTTATGCAAAACCTCAAGTAATTCAGTATGTGGAATTTCATGTTGATTTTACTTGGTGCTGACTAATATGAGAAGTTTATACTCAACTTAATTGTCAATTAGGCTAGTTGACTGATTCATCGCCTTATGTTACAGAGGGAGAGGCGTCGCCTGGAACGTGAAGCTTCTATGGCTAACAGTTTGAAACAAACATGACAGTAGTTGGACAACCTTGGTAAATTTGTCTTATCAAGGGCCTATTTTGTGAGTTTCATTTATAAGAGTAAATGCCACATGGTATGCAAATGCAAGTGGCTTTTGATCTAGGTTTGTGAAGAGAAAATCAGATGAATTATTGTTTGTTAACAAGTAATCTACCTAAGAAATTATGATAACATTTATCCATTGCATGCATACATTCATTCCTTTATCAGATTAATTTTTTGTCTTATACTTGATTTTTAAGAGCAACAGTTCCAAAGGAGAGGAAAACATTTCCCCATTTTTAAAGTATAACGAACGGAAATTATTACCCCACTTTTAAGGATCAAGGAAAGCTGAAAGAAAAAAAAAGTGTGCTGGTAAAGGAATTGTCACCATTATTGACCAAAACCGTGATTATTCGTCAATCAACATTTTTACTGTTTAGTCTCTTTAGTATTGTCTAGAAGCAAACATCTTGACAACATTAAACCTATGTTTGGATGCAAAATTTCAAATTATGTCAATAATAATGGCCAAAATCTACATCTGAATGCATGCATGCATCTAGACTATGCCAGTATTGGGTAAAATCAATGTCTGGATACACTCATCCATACTATGCCAGTATTGTTAGAACAAAAATACAGCACATTGTCTAAATTAGAGTGGGCAAAATACACAATTAAATCTTAAAAATATATTTGTTTTACCCACACTAGGTCACTGAAATATTAAAACTCATACAAAATCCCAGTTATCATTAAATATAGGTACAACAATATTTCCTACAGGACGATGATAATTAAATGTTTTTTTTTTTTTACAAGAGATGATAATTAAATGTTACAAGGCCTTACATTATACTATCAAGTTTTCTCATACCATGTACAACTACTCAATCCGTGCAATCAAGACTTTTTTTCCAACTTTACTCTTAAATATAGTTAATAATATTTTATTTTATAGAGATTATTATAGTGAAGTATTCATTTTTTTTAGTAGTATTTATTACACCTGAAAATACATTTTGTTATAACTTCAAATATCCATTTTTTTATTTTCTAGAGTTCATTATAGTTGTTGGAGTATCAAGTGTGAGTAAATTAAAAAATCTCACATTGGATGAAAATAGAGATATTGAGTAATATATAAGTGAAGGGACCCATATACCTAATGTCATAAGGTTTTGAGTGCACGATGTGGTGTCAAATCTTGAGTACTGGGGGCAACAACGAGCTAATGACCTAGACCGCTAAAAGACATAGACACCACATCTCCACCCAAAATCTTAAGGCATCACGTAAATAGGTCACCTATCTTATATATCATTTGTTTAGCTCATTCCTTGCCGATGTGGGATTTAACCACTCACGTTTGAATTTCCAACAATAGTAAAGTATTCATTTTGTTATTATGGTACAAAAGGAATAATAAATAGACAAAGAATAGGCTCTCCCTTTCGTATCTTTGGGTTGTGAAGTGATTCTATTTTCATAGATCACGATAGTATAAGGATCTATCCATGAATTTGAATCAAGCATTCAATAAAATCAAAGAAAGGAAGAAGATAAATTAGAGTTAAGATGAAAAAAAAAAGTGAGGATCGTCACAACTTCCATAGAAAACTAATAAGATCAAACAAATCGTCACAATTTCCATATGAAATTGATAAGATCATTCGGATCGCCACAACCTTAAAAGAATTGATAAGATTCTTGAAAAAAAAAACTCATGATCGCCACAACTGCCATGAGAAATTGATAAGATCAACTAAATCGCCACAAGCTTCAAAGCATTGATAAGATCAATTGAATCGCCACAGTTTCCATATAAAATTGATAAGATCAATCGAATCACCATAATCTTTGAAGAACCTATAGGAGCACCATGCTCTAAGTTCCACCCATTTGACAAATGATTATAATCTCCCCGCTAAGCACTACAAGAAAACTTGTTTTTAGCTACCAAAATTTGTGACAGAGTAAGGGCCGATCGCTAATTTGCGACGGAATATGGTCCGGTCGCTAATATGGGACGGAATATGGGCCTACGCGTATGTTTGGCACGGAATATGGGCCGTCGTTAATTTGCGACGAGCATATCGGTGGCAAACCCGTGGCAAACGCTTGCATTTTCACTTAAACCCTCACAGCTCATATGATTCATTCATTCATCAGTTTCCCTATCTTCCCTCACAGCTCATAGCGAAAGTTTCTTTCTCTCGATGCACGCTCATTTTCTCCCCCAATCTCTGAAAAACCATCTCAAACCTTCAATGTCTACCGCAAACCCTGCACTATTATCCTCTCTGGAAATCCCTAAGTTGCATCCAAAGATCTGCATGGGATCTCTCTACGATAAGCCCCACACGGGTCTATCGCTGTCATCTTTCCTTTCCGTCTCTGGTGGCACATTGAATGCAGTGGTGCATTGCATCTTTAGTTAGTTTGTTTACATTCTATTATTTTGTCTTTAGTTATTTTGTCTGTTATTTTGTTACTTTGTAGTGGAACATTGCATCTTTAGTTATTTTGTACTAATGTTTGTTAGTAGAAGACAATTAGTAATTAAATGTTTTGCACATTGATTGTAATCTATTATTATTATTATTATTATTATTATTATTGTGGTTACTATGTTTTGCTTTAGCATTCATGTGTTTTATATAGACTAGCCGCATTACCCGTGCGATGCACGGGGTGAGTTAGTATCGATGGATATAAATACATTAATCCAAGAAAATTAGGGATAGTTTAGTAAATCTATTTATTTTTGACATGAATCCAAGAAAATTAATTGCATAAAACTACTATCTTTAATATGGGTAAAAGTAGTTACTTTTCCTTATAATTAAGTCCGGAGGTATATTTAGGAGTTCTATCGTAAATAAGGCAAAAGTTTCTGTGAATGAAGTTAAGTTATAAAATTAAATAACAATATTATAACTACTCCATGGTGCTTGGGTTTGAGCACCCGTAGTGCTCCATTAATGAATGATTACTTACCTAAAGAAATAACAATATTATAAAATTAAAATAAACTTTGACAAAGACATTGGAATTGAACATGCATAGATTGAACATACATAGATTTTACGAAAAAAAGTCTAATATATATATTCATCAAAATACACTATTTAACATTTCACTTTAGACATTAAACATGTTCTCACTAACTGACTCAAATAAAGAATCAAACAAAGAAGTAATGAAACTGTCAATTTGAAGTTTAATAGAATGGAATGAAATGTTTTGCAAAGAAGTGGAAATGAAATGTCATATTAATGAATTGGTTTGCAAAGAAGTGAAAATAACAAATGAGTTTGGAAGCTTCCATTTAGTAGAAGCTTGTAGTCAATCGAGAAGATGCCAAAAAATAGTTGGAAGCAAACCAGACCAAGAAAATAGGATATTCTTTCATATTCAAACAATCTATAATGCTTCAATTTATTTCCAACTACTTTACATGGCATAACCAATACATATCAAGAGTGATATACAAATGTACTAACATCTATAAGCCTATCTAACAACCATATTAAATATAAATTTACAAAGTGCATTCAACTTCAAAAAAAACTGAGATAAAGGATATGTTCTTTAAACTCTCACTACTCACAATGATATACTTAAGAAGGATCTTTCTTAAATTGAATAAGATGGTTGCAAATAAAGTGTTTTAAAATAAGAAAATGATGTAACAGATAAAGAGGCAATGGAAGCAATATAACACAAACTAACTTATATTGGATGTAGGTTTCTAAGAAAGTGGCATGGGCATACCATATACCTATACAGAAGAAACAAAATAAAGTAACTACAACAAACTGTGGATACATTCCAATGAAAAAAAAAGAAATATAGGTTTTTTCATAATCATGCACTCTATAATGTTTCAATTTCTTTTCAATTACTTTACATGGTATAAGCAGCACATATCAAGACTGATATACAAATTAACTAACTAACTTTTAACATTTGACATAGGTAAAATTATGTTGACATGTATAAGCCAATTTAACAAAAATCAAACTAACATATTATATACATAAATTATTAAGTGCATTAACCTTCAACAAAATAAACTAAAATAAAGGAAAGACATTGAAGTGTATGTTCTTTTGACTCTAACTACTAAAAATTTATATAAAGAATAGTTTTTTTCATAAATTGAATAAAATGGTTGCAAATAAAGGATCTTCTGATTAGGATCGAAATGGATCTAATAAGGGTCAAAAGACTAAGTAATAAAGAAAATTACCATTCTTGGATCAAAGTCCAATATAAAAGACTTAAAATCACATATCAAAATCTTTTACATATGAAACAACCTCAATTAAGGAGCAAAGTCCATCTAAACAAAATCAGATGCAAAGATAGACAAAATAAAGAGTCTGTATACAAACCAAAACAAAAATACATGCAACAGACATTGTAACAAACCTAAAAATGAAGAATGGTAGGCCTAACCATTCTTGTATTCTAGTAAAATTCATAATAATTTCCACCCTTATCCACACTTGTCTGCACTCCTGGGACTAAATATTACTTGATTTATACACCCCATTTTCAGAGCACAAAAAGCAATAGAAATTTGTCATAAAAGATCTAAATAAGAACTATTTTCATAAGTTTGTGTAGAAGAGGAAGAAATGTGTAGTGCAAGCTTGATGTGCCTGAAAGATTTCTAATGTTAGGGCTCTTATTTCTAGCATTTTATCAAACACCTCGTGTCTATCATTGTTGATGTCAAACTTTCTGGCTAACTAACATAGAAAAAATGAGTACTTTTACCTTGAATTGGACATGTTTGGGAAATATAAAAAAAAATATGGAGATAAACAAAATATGTCACCGATAATTCAGTTCTAGAAAACAATAGAAATGTGGAATGGTGAGGGGAAAAAAGCATGTACAGTAGCGGACGTTGATGAATGAAACAATGGGAATTTGTATTAACCATATGAATAGAATTGAAGCATAGAGGAAATAGGAAAACAAAACAGAATGCACACAAAACCCAACACCATGAATTGAAGACTTCTCAGCTTCACTCATCCCAAGAGAGCCACCATTATATCAGTCCATGACCACTGAAAGCTATATCGCCACCTGAATAGTTAAAAAAGTGTTTACACCGTCGAGAAATAAAATAAAATAAAACATGTATACAGCAAAGACAGATCAAAAAATCAAATGAAGTTTTCCATTAAAGACAGAACAAAAAATTTAGCACACCTTTGTCCATGCTGAAGGAAGAGTAGTGCCAAGAAGAAAATGATATCGTGAAGAAAGGACAGTGCCAAGAAGAATGTGACTAAAAAGAGTCTGAAAACTGTGACACTTATAACAAACACAATTGAAGTTAGAATAAAGGAAAATCAAAAGTTGATAGAATCCATTGGCTGGGGAATTTTCACTTTTTTAGATCAAATAATAAAACACAAAACTAACGCAATTCTATTATTTGTAAATATATTTTTGTAAAAATAAAAGCTTAACTCATAATTAAAAAAAGGAAAGAATACAACACTATTAGAAAGTGAAACTCGTCGGCATCATGTAGGGTTGGATGAAAATCACCAAAACAATAGAAGCAACTATACAACGTTGAAAGAAGATGATCAGAATTTTTACTATAGATGTGGCTAACGTTCCCACGAGTGTAAATGAAACAACGCAGTACTCAAAGATAGAAAGTTGAAAGAATATGATGTGAGTTTATTTCGTAAATGTGGTAGAAGTTCTCGTGAATAAAAGTTAAATTAAATTATAATTATAAAACATTTTACGTTTTTTATCACAATCTTTTTTAACCAAACCGGTTATCAAGGAACAAACTTTTTGAATAATTAAAATTTACTCTGAACTATAAAGTACACCAAATCACAATATTTAGCATCTCAATATACATATTTTGTCATAAAATGAAAAAAATATATTCACCCAATCGATTATTGAAGAATAAACTTCACATGTTTAAACATCTTAAATTTTTAGAGATGGTAAAGTACTCCTTAAAATATAAAAAAGAAAAAGAGCATAACATTAAAATATACGGGTGCCTCTAGGGTGAAGAAGAAAATCAAATCCCTCACCGGTGAAGCATTAAATATGATCGTAGGATGTAGTATAAAAATTCATCAACGATTGAGATTTAATACTAGTTGATGGTTCACTGGTGAGCGATCTGATTTATTCCTTCATCCTAATACTCAATTACTTTTGACAAACACATAGGACCAAAAATTCAAGATATGGTGGTCGACCAAGGGAATATTTTCCACTATTTTCTTTTTTGTTTTTTCAACTTTAGTCATTATCAATGTGTCGATGGGGCCCCAAGTGTATCCGGCATTAATAATGATATTTTGTCTTTTTAGTTTACAGGCTACCTAATGTAATAGTAGTCTTTTAATCGGCTTAAATAGTAGGCATTAGTTTTCCTATATAAGGCATTCGATGCCTCAGTTGTAAGACACCACTGGAAAATATAATATTTTCTCTTTTGTAAGTTGATTCCCCAATTCCCCCACTTCCCTTCTCCACTTCCTTTCTTTTCTTTATTGCTTTCTTGAGGATTTCCACGCACCACCCACTCTAATATTGTATCTCCAAAGATACTATTCTTTTATTAATTTCTTAATATGACAAGCTAAGTTATATTGTTGTGGTGAAGACCCTTAAATGGTATCAGAACCATTCGATGGGTGAGTTATTATTATGAATTTATTATCCTAATATCATCTTATTTGTGGTTTATTATATATATATATATATATATATATATATATATATATATATATATATATATATATATATATATATATATATATATATATATATATATATATATACCTATATATTAAGACAATGAACGTGATTTTTCACGTTTTCAGTGAATTTTTTTCTTTTTTTTTGTCCCTTTATGTACTTTTTTTAAGTCCTTTTATGTGTGTTCTTTTAACGTGTATGTGTTATAGTATGATTACACACTTTACACTGACCTACTTTATTAATCAATTTGGGGAGACATTTTTTTGTCCCTTTATGTACTTTTTTAAGTCATTTTATGTGTATGTATTCTTAGTCATGTATGTGTTATAGTATGGTACACTTTTACACAAACTCTACTTTATTAATCAATTTGGGAGACATTTTTGATAACATTAGTTGTAAATAATGCAAACTTTTTTTTATAAGTCCCTTTAAGGTCCCATTCTTTGATTTTTTTTTTGTCCAACACTCATTGTTTTTTATTATCAAAATGTATCCCTCATTGTTAAAATCTTGGTTTTTTTGTTCTCCCACTGTTTACCAATATACCCCTGACAGAAATTGAACCATTTAGATTTATGTTTGTAATAGGTAAACACGATTTATGTTTTTTCAAGTCGTAAATTTGCTAGTATTCGTATCTATCTCCTGGAAGGTAAATACGACGAGCTCTAAAATATTTCTGATCAAATCGTATGTAAGTGAAAAATGGTAAATATATCTTGCGTATTTTTATGCCTCCTGTGCATCGCACAGGTGTAGAATGAGTCCTCTATATAATGAGGTTTTGGACACGCCTAGACTTCATCCCACCAATTCATCCCACCAAGGGCTATTGTTATCTCTTCGTCTTATATATATGTGTTGCGTATTTTTATGCCCCCCTTATAAAATGTTGATGTTTTTTCGAAACTACATCTGTAGGTCTGTTAATAACCTCCCCGTGCATAGCACGGGCGTGTGTCCTAGTATATATATATATCAGATACGGAAATTTAAGGGCCATAGACGTTACTACTTCCAACAATCCCCTGCTATAACTACATCATCGCATATTTAAGGCATCTTTTGCCATTTTAGCGGCAAATTTTTTTTTCCCACCATGTACCAATATACCCCTCATTTTATACCCCACTGTTTACCAATATACCCCTACTCTATATTTTTAGACCAACATATCCTCGCTCTATATTTTATACCCCACCATATACCAATATACCCCTCAGTTTGTACCCCACTGTTTACCAATATACCTCCACTCGGCAAAATTTTTTTCCCACCATATACCAATATATCCCTCATTTTGTACCCCCACTGTTTACCAATATACCCCCACTCTATATTTTTAAACCAACATACCCTCGCTCTATATTTTATGCCCCACCATTTACCAATATACCCCTCATTTGTTTACCCCTTTGTTTACCAATATACCCCCACTCTATATTTTGTGCCCCACCATTTACCAATATACCCCTCATTTTGTACCCCACTGTTTACCAATATACCCCCACTATATATTTTTGGACCGACATACCCCTGACAATTTTTTTTCCAACACTTTTTTTTTATTATTATCAAAATGTACCCCTCATTTTTTATTCCACTGTTTACCAATATACCCCCACTCTATCCGAGAACTATTAATACACAATCGTTGACTTCCCCACTTTTGGTGGGAAAATTTAATTCCCACCATTTACCAATATACCCCTCATTTTGTACCCCACTGTTTACCAATATACCCCACTCTATATTTTTGGACAGACATACCTCTGACAAATTTTTATTTGTCCAACACTTTTTTTAATTATCAAAATGTATCCCTCATTTTGTACCTCACTGTTTACCAATATACCCCCACTCTATATTTTTGGACCGACAGTGTTGCCTCATCCCACCAAGGGCTATTGTTGCCTCTTCGTCTTATACATATGTGTTGCGTATTTTTATACCCTCCTTATAAAATGTTGATGTTTTTACGAAACTACATCTATAGGTCTGTTATTCACCTCCCGTGCATCGCACGGGTAATCGTCCTAGTGAAATGAAATGGGGGATGTTATGACATGAATGATGTAGAAAACGGTAGTCTTGATTGGTTTGGAGTTTACGTAATTAATAATATGAGTTACATTGAAAAAAAAAAACCGGATGAATTTGCATCCAATGAAGGCTTCAAACAGAGTAAGAAAAAATGAAGAGAAGACACGTTGCAAGGAAGCAATGTAAAGCAACAAAAAATTGGATTCAGGAACAAAAAAAAAATTCATCTTGGCGCGCTTGACAAGCCGCATACATAAATGTAGATATCACTAATAAATAGATTTTGGAGGTATGATTTAATTTTTTTTTTAAAAGTTTGCGACAGAAAATTCTGTGACAAAAGATTTACGACGAGCGTTTTTGCAACTGATTTTTGTCCGTCGCAAATTCTGTCAGAAATGCTATTTTGCGACGGAAATTAGTCCATTTGCGACAAAAAACACCGTCACAAACCAACGATTTTCTTATCGTGAAAGTACTACAAGGCCACATGTATATAAGGTGTGACCATTTACCTAAAAGAAGCAAACGGACCAAGTCCAAGTCCAATTAACCCATGACTAAAAGTAAAGAACATAGCACAACTAGTATTTTACCCGTGCATACGCACGGGTGATACTGTATGGTCGGTGTAATGCTATGAAGTCATAATAATAATTTGAAAGATATTCATAAGTTATAAATAATGTTCGAAATATATGATTTGAAATTCAAAGTGGAATATATGCATCCCCGTTGACAATGCGAATTACATTGATCCATAATAATGTATTTGGACATTAGAGGTAAAATATGCATTCCTGTTGGCTCCCCCGTAGGCACTCTGATTAGATTACCTCTCAAGTTGTCAGTCCCGTTGCCACTCCCATTGTCAGTCTTTCGTTGTTGCTGACGTTGCCACATTTTTATAAGTTATTTTGTAATATTTGGTAGTAGCGGCTAATTTTATTTTATTTTACAATTTATAGTGATTAAATTGATTGATGTTGATAATTTTAAAAGAAAGATTATAGAAAATAATAAATTCTAGATAGAGTAAAAGTGAAGAAAAAAGAAAATAGTATAATAATGTATTTGGACATTAGAGGTAAAACATGCATCCCAATTGGCTCCCCCGTAGGCGCTCTCATTAGATTACCTCTCTAGTTGAGTAGTTGGTAAAATATGTATCTCCGTTGGATCCCCCGTTGGTAAAAACAGTTATTTAAAAACAAAAAAACAGTTTTTTTGGTTCAAAAACTGTTATTTAAAAAAAACAGTTTTTTAAAAAAAAACAGTTTTTTTGAAAAAGAAAACAGTTTTTTTGAAAAAAAAAACAGTTTTTTGAAAAAAAAATTGAAAAAATCAAATCGACACGCAGCGTCGGTATCTTCGGTCACAAACAACGTCGTCGTGTCGGTGACGATAGCGTCGGTGACAATAAGCGTCAGCGATGACGGTGACGTCGCGTCGATCTGTCGATTTTTTTTTTTAAAAACTGTCGATTTTTGTTTTTAGTGGTGAAGTTACTAAATTGCCCTTACTTTTTGCCAAATGTCAAAAATCTAAGATGTCTAAATATGTAAATGTGCTTGCATATTCCTTTATTATAGTTAAAGTAGATACAAACTCTAAAATCAACTTACTAAACTACACACATTTATTTAATATAAATAAATAAGAAACATAAAAGAAATTTTTAAAATTGCTCTAAAGTCCATGGCTTTAAATTTTCCGTGCTTCTCCTCATATACTTCATTATTGGTTTTCATCATTCCCTCCTTCTTAGATGAAATTCTACCTCAAATTTAGCTCCATTACTAGTGCGGTGACCCGTCCGATGGACGGGGCGCACGCTTCAATCATTCAGGAAGATGGGGTCAGGAGATGGACATAAAGCCGATACATTTAAAAGTAAATAGAAATAATTTTGTCTACCCTAACCTTATAAGTTTAGACATAACAAAAAACTTATAAGCAAGTTAAATATCCCAAAAAGCAAATAGAAGTAGTCTTAAGTCATTACAAAAAACGATAATAATATTAAAAACTTAGTTATACAACCTAAAAAAGGAAGCAAAAATAGAAGTTTCACTGTACCCAATTAAGCCCTTACAACATCAACAAAAATAGTAATAGGTGAGTCCCTAATCTCCAACTTGAGAACCACACCCTCCCATGCAAATATTTTTCGCCCGTTCGTGCACGGACACCATTTTTATCAACTCTTTCAGCACTCCGAATACAACATCCATAAGTTTTTCCAGTTGCATTATCATGGAGAGTGATGGTCTCCACTGAATCAGGTATATGCTTTCCAATGTTCATAGGGAAATCTTTGGTTTGAAATAAATAAAAGGTAATGTAAAATAAATGACATAATAAATACGTGGATGTAAACTCAAAAAGCTAGATAAAAAAACTCACCATCACACAAGAATTTTTGCGAGATATAGTTGGAAATTGTTCGCTCCCACTTTAAAGGAGCAATGTCCTAAAAACACTGACATTTGATGGAGGAGAGTGAGGATCATTAGCCTTAGACTTCCTGGACACTGTCATTTTGGTGCGTCGTCGCAATAAACTGTTTCAAAAATAAAGAAACAACAATGAACGGAGGCAAAGACAAATTAGACATAATCAATAACTAAAATGATAGGTAATACACAATTTAAATTCTTGGAAGTAAGGTAGGAAAAAATTGGATACCTCTGTTTTTCACGGAGTTCTTTGATGATTGCAGCCATCATTTTTTCCCTCCTTTGCAACTCAACAAAAGGTGACTCATCAGAGTTAGATGATGAAGAAGAGGATGAGCTAGATGATGAGGAATCAATAACATAGACAGCACCCGTGTGGAAGGCTCCAGAAGTTCTAAAATAAGAAATGCAGAGCAAGATTGAAGATACATTAAGGTAAGAAAGAAAAATATTTGATTCCCATGAATTATTAATGAGAGAGGAGATAAATACTTTTGGAGCTTTGTAGATCTGACTTCTTTTCCTTTGTTGGATGATGACATTGTAACGAAGCTAGCAAAGCAATTCAAAAAGTTATGCAGACATGTTAAACAATTCCAACTCTAAAATAGTAATGGAAACACTAATCAAAGGCAAAGCAATGTGTTATGCAGACAATTCAGGTTCATTACTTGGGGACAATGCTTTAAGTTATATTAAAGAGGTTCTATGGAAGGTGGGGGCAATGTTTTAAGATATATTAAATACAAAACTTAACGTGTCAATGTTTGTGTAAAGTTTACAAAATCAAAAGAAAGAACAAAGATGACAATAATTGTTTTGAGGCCAAAATAGAGACTACACATTAAGCCCTTACAATATCAACAAAAATAGTAAGAGGTGATATCTTGGAAATCGGATGGACGGGGATCCGTGGTATTAATATATCTAAATAAAGAACGTAAAATTGACAAATCACAATCATATTAAAAAGTCATATACATGGTATCTTTATCAACATAATACATAATCATGAGGCATAACTCAATCATCCAAGTTAACTACAATTGGGTTCTCTGGCTCCCTACATCAATCGGATTCTACTTATAATGCAACAGAAATGGCCAACACAAATTCCACATAATGTAACCTCATGTTTGATAAAGCATAGCATCTATTCCATGTCTATCCTCCATTTCCAATTTGCAATGTAATTTATTCAAAATTTGTTTTTACATGTATGATTAAAAATGCCTTTTCTTACTACTCAAGTCACTAATGTTGAAAAAAGCGAGCATAGACAAATTCACGAGAATCATTCTTTGAGACATGTTAAACAATTCCAACTCTAAAATAGTAATGGAAACACTAATCAAAGGGAAAGCAATGTATTATGCGGATAATTGAGTTCATTACATGTAAATAAAAAAAGTAGAATATCAATTAAGCAGTGCATAGAAAGGAACTAACTCTAAACCTTGAAAGGAAAAATCCATAACGGGAAAAAAACAGAGCATAGATTAAATTCAAAAGATATAGTAAGTATAATAGTACAGATGAGTTTAGAACAATGTAAAGCACAAACAAACAGAACGATTGTGAACGAAAAAAAACGGACACATGGAACCCTAATTTCGGAATGGCCATGAAAATAAAATGGAACGATTTAACAGAGGCAACGAAAAACTCGATCAAAGAGAAGAGAGATTTAGAGAGTCGAGTTCTAACCTGATGAAGAAACGGGAACAATGGATCGCTGCTACTGAAGAAAGGAAACGGTAAAGGATTGAAAAGGAATAACGATGAGAAAGCAAGAGAAATAAGCCGTTGTTTTTTTTTGTTTATAGTGTATTGGGCTGGGTGGATTATTTTGAATTTGGGCTAAAACACCTCAGTTTAAGCCCGCCCCACTATTTCCACTTACTTATTTACTTCATGTACCCCTTGGATGTATGGTTTGGGCCTAGCCCATAGTTACAATGAATTGAAATCATAGTCCATTTGACCAAAAAAAAAGAAACCATCGTGTTGACATAAAAAAAAAAAAAGAAACCATCTTATTAAGGCAAACAAAGTTATAATCACATATAAAAGGCAAACAAAGTTATTTGAAGAATGACATATATAATAAAATGAGAAAATGACCTAAGAGAGGTTCTGGATAACTTGTTTGTAGACATTGTTTGAGGTTTGGTTTGTCAAATTCCCTTCATCATTAGTTATCAAGATTTGTAAATCTTTTTTAAGTAGCTATTGTAATTATTCTTTTATCGATTATTTCCACTAACACCGTTGAATAAAGTCAAGTGTATTTATCCTATAATCGGGCATAAATAATATAATACAACACAGCTTGTAATATTATTTAGAAATATATTTGTGTTTTTTTTTTTTAAGATATGTTGTGAATCACAATAGCCCCCACCAGTTGAACCACTATAACTTCTCTCCTTTCACGACTGTTTGTAATTTATTGGGCTTTATCCATTCTCTTTTAATAAAAAACGTATCTACTCTGTTAAACCATTTGTTCGTATCATCCGATTGATGGACCGCATTGCGGTTTAATTGTTATGGAAGATTGGGGTCGGGAGATAGACATAAAGGCGATACATCGAAAAGTAAATTGTAAAGCATAAAAGGAAACTCATTTAAAATTAGTTTTGTCTACATCAAGTCACAAGCTTAATTTGAACACGTCATAAGCAAAATTAATTGCGTGATAATAGTCATCGAACACAAAACTTAACACCAAAAGTTATAATTTATCACAGCAAAAACAAAAGTTAATTGACATGATTGCTATGCCGATCTTCTTTTCTTACGGCCATATCCAAACTTGCGTTGATCTTCCTTCCTTACGATCATCACATCCACCTCAATGGGAAAGCCCTGAATTTGCCATTCTATAATGTCTCCAACCCGCATAGCATTTTTTTCCAAGAAGGTTCGCCATTCAAAAACCACGAAGATATTTTTCTCCACTATTTCTTTTAACAACGCGCAACCGAAAAACCGGTGGAGATCCATATCGAGGATCATAGACCTCCATCACATCCAATGTATCTCGTATTAATCTTCCAACCCTCATAGGAAAGTCTTTGCAAAAAGTGTTGAGAAAAGTAAGTGCCTTAGCAAAATATATCAAAACGGTAAGATTAGTAAAGGTATGTAAAAAATAACTCACCATCACACCACCCCTACTTTTGATGTGCTTGGTTATCCCGGTATTCCAAGTTGCTTCAAAGGTTTTTTACTATCAATAACAACCAAAAGACATCAGTTTATATTTACCTTTACATATGGGCTCTTAGCTTATGTGATCATTAACCATTCTTGGGCACACATTCGAGAAAACTAAACATATATTGAATGGATTAGGATATCAAAACATTGATCCACAGACGCATACACATCAATCATATCGATTCCTCTAAACATTTGGTCTCCCAAGTTGCTTCAAAGGTTTTTACTATCAATAACAACCAAAAGACATCAGTTTATATTTACCTTTACATACGGGCTCTTAGCTTATGTGATCATTAACCATTCTTGGGCACACATTCAGAAAACTAAACATATATTGAATGGATTAGGATATCAAAACATTCAGTCACAGACGCATACACATCAATCATATCGATTCCTCTAAATACAAACAAGGATGAATTCATAGACTACACATAACAATTGAGAAATTTGCAAAGAACCATAGCTAAATTTCAAGGAATTATTTGACATATTAAATGATAATGAAAAATTATGAGCCATTTAGCATGCAGTTTAAACAAACAACCAATAGTGGAAAAGCAAAACAGATCATCATGACCTAACTTGTGACACGTCTAAAATGATAATAAATTAATCAAAAAGACATGTAACTTGAGCCTAAACTGAAGAAAGTTGAATATAGTTTACAATGAAACAGAAACAATTCAAAGAGGAGTTCAATCTACTTTATAATCCATACAATTGCTAGTGTCAATAGTTATAAAAACTTATCAATCCGAAATACAAAGGCATACCTCATTGTGAAATTTGACCAACCAATGGCTGAAAAAATAGTAAGACAAATTAGTATGAATAAGTCAATAAATAAGTAACAAAAAAACTCAGTAGGAAAGTGGAAATAATTTGGTCAGCTTAAGGATAGGACAAAAAAACTACTTGAGAAATAAATCATCAATCAACATGCGGAACAAAAGATTAGTAACAATAGAATAAGAGGAAATGATGCAATATTAAGAAAGTTGCATCACAATAGAGGTAACAATAGAATAAAAAAAAATCAGAGACAACCAGAAAACCCAAATTTAATCAAAATGGGAGCACAGATGTTAGAAAAAATGTAGGATTCTGTTAAAACGATTTATATAAAACAGAAACACATAAACTATGAATTCAGAATAATGTAAAACAGAAAGCAAAAGCAACGATTGTTATGTGAAACTACTTGAACTATCAAAAATCTGATGACTGTTGATTAAATGGAATGGATCAGATACATGGATGGAAATTTATGCATTTGAACAATGGTGAAATTTGACTACATTTAATGAAACCTCAGGACCAGGTTGAATCAGCAAATTTGATTTGTGCGAGTGTGAAATTGATTGTGCATGTAATGGAACCCTAACTTCGGAATGTCCTCAAAAACAAAATTAACGATTTAACAGAGGCAACGAAGAAAACGTAAATGAATGAAAGAGTGTACAACAACACGGATTAAAGAGAAGAGAGATTTAGAGAGGAGAGTACTAACCAACGGCGATGAAGAATCACTTAACCGAGCTCACGCCATTGAAGAAACGAAATAGTAAAGTTATGAAAGGGATCAACGATAAGAGAGGAAGAGAAATAAAGCGGATCGCTTTTTTTTTTTTTCTCTCACAACGTATTGACTGGGTGGATTATTTTTAATTTGGATCAAATTTGGTTTTGGGAAAACACCACCTTAGTTTAAAGAAAATATATAATTAAGTTGAACAAATTACATAATTGAATGAATAAGGAAATTACCTAACATAGCCGATGGAAAACTTCTTTGTAGACAACGTTTGAGGTACTGTCTGTTGAATTTCCTTGATCATCAGTTATCAAGATTTTTAAACCTTTTTTTGAAGTAACTCTTGAAACGGCCACATACAATTGACCGTGTGAGAAAACCGGTTGTGGTAAAAAGACGCCTACATTTTTCAAAGACTGCCCCTGGCTCTTGTTGATAGTCATTGCAAAGGAAACAACTATAGGGAATTGTCTTCTTTGAAATTTAAAGGGAATTCGAGGATCAGATGGAGTCAACGATAGCCTTGGTATAAATACCTTTGAACCGACATTGTTTCCTGACAAAACCATCGCCTCAATAACAAATCTACCCAACCTTGTTAAAATAAGCCGAGTTCCATTACATAAACCATAAGAGTGATCAATATTTCTCAGCAACATAATTGGAACGCCGATTTTCAATTTAAGTTTGTGAGCTGGAAGACCGGAGGCAACAATTGTATTTAAAAATTCAGATGTGTGAATGTCGTCAATTAGCGTCAACATTAGAGTTATTGGTGCAAGGCGCGTCTAAACTGAGATATGTCTTTTCATCACTTGGAATCAAAGACAAAGATATGATCATTGATTTCATCAACAACTTCATTTCTAGGAGCTAAGATTGCTCTTTCTTGAAAGAACGAAGGATCATGCATCTTATCAAGGAACGAAGGATATATTGCATCAACAATTGCTTGAATTGGTTGAATCGAATCTTTTATAATCAACTCTTCTAGCATTTGAACAATAATATTTGAATCATCTTCTACCCCAATTGTCCCGTCTCCAATCTTTAGAACCCAATCAAGAAATTCTTTTGCTTCAGCAAGATCTGCATTAGATGTACCATGCAATAATCTCATATTTTTGTTAACGTTAAAAACTCACAATCTTTCCATAGATAAGAAAAGTTGATTGTGGCATGCACAATTTGTTGCCTTGTTCCCTTAGGTATAACAGTAGTAGTATCGATTTAAAATCCCCACCTAAAACAACAACCTTACCTCCAAAAGGAACACTTAAATATTACTATGAGAAGGTCTCAAAATATCTTGCGTTGTTCGATCTAGAGCCTCAAAACAATTTTTGTTTGTCATTGGAGCCTCATCCCATATAATCAATGAACACCTACGAATGAGTTACGCTAAGTGATCATATACTGTTTTATGTTGCAAGTTGAAAACTCATCCAGGTTGAGTGGTATTGCAAATCTAGAGTGAGTTGTCCTACCTCCAGGAATTAAAAGAGAGGCAATACCGCTTCAAGCAACCGCCAAAACAATTTTTCCTTGTGATCTTAAACCGGTTGTCAATCCCCTCCAAATATAAGTCTTCCCTGTTCCGCCATACCCACTCAAAAAAAAGAAACCAGGGTTTTTTTCATTTACCCTTGACATGATTCTATCATAAATGTTGATTTGCTCATCATCATTGATGCTAACAACCGTTGATTCTCAACCTGTAGCTTAATTCTATCATAATTCATCTCATCAAATATAAGCCTATTTTGATTTGTTCCAAGAATGTCTTCATCAGGTTGAGGTAAAGTAGTAAAATCAGAAAGACTCATATTATTGCTCTGCAACAACTTATTAATCTCAACCAAAGTAAATGTTTTTATTTCATCAGCAGACAATTGCAACTCTGTAATAAAAAATAAATGCATTTATAATTTTTGTAAGAAGGGCAAATTTGACTAACACAACTTGCAAAAGATGTAGAAGCAAACCTGGAAATCGTAAAATGGATCGTTGCCTATGCAAAATGTCATCACCTAAATGGAACCAGGTAGCATCCCAAACAACCTCAGGTCTTGTAATTTGTGCAGATAGTAAAAGTACAACAAACAATTTGCGAAGAAAGTGCCCAGTACCCCAATGGCTTGCCTCTTTGATACCATCTATGTATTCTTTGTCATATTCTAATAAACCCAATGCATAGCAAGCATCTTTAAAATTTGGATGAACAAAATCTCCAACCTTTCTTATATGTTCAAAACACTGGACTCCTTAACATGATTCAACAATCTTCTTAAATAGTAGAGTTCCCAGCTCCGGGAGGACATAATGAAGTCTTCCAATGGTATATCCTTTTTACGTGGAAACCATTTTCTCTTTTCATCATTCCAAACAAATTTTGTTGGAAATTCAAGATAAGTCACTCTCTTGCTTGTGGGTATATTTGGTTTGCATCCATCCATGCCAAAAATTTGGAAGCTCCAATACTTGGCCTAGAAAGAACAGATTGAATAGACCGATTATCTCTATAAATAATCAAGTGTTCACCAGGAGATGAAATTGGAGTCTTTCTCTCGATGGTTCTCTATAATGAATGTCAAACGAAAATATTCTCCACGCTTGACTTGGATGAGGCTAGATATCTACAATCATAATACAACTTGATTTCATCAACAATTCCATTGTTAGAGTTGGAATCACCAGAAGCATAAAAATTTGTTGTAACTCTATCATGTCCTTTGCTAACATACTTGAAGAGATACTTAATTGCTCTAGATTGGTTACAATATTCAACATTTATATGAGCACTATACTTCAAAAGCAAAGATTTGTTGTAAGGCACAACAAACCTATTATCCAAAAAGGATTGACCTTTCTGAACAAAAACTCCATTGTCTCTTCTCTTATAAAGAGGATAACCATCTGAATCAATTGACGTCTTGTCACTGTATTTCTTTGGAAAATGTTTGGTACACCTTTTGTTTTCCATGCAAGGAGATTTTGGATTTTGAACTCCACAAGGTCCATGAAGCATGGATGTAGAAACAATTTCAAATAACTGTGGATCAGATTCTTTATCAGAATTTCAGCACATATAATCTTCTCAATGTCATTAGGATCCTTGCATTTAGAAGATGAATGAAGAAAGACTAAGATGTGGGCATGGGGAAGACCACGCTTTTGAAATTCAAAGTGTAAATAATCGCAAATCAATGAGTAAAACATTCTTAATTTATAACACATTGAATATATATTAAAAAACAAAGAATATATAGATAACAGTTACCTGCGACAACACGACCAAAAATATCTCCCTTTTTTATATCCTTAATCAATTGATCAAGCTTTGCTTTGAAAACTCGGCATACCACATCAGCACGATCTTCTGACTTCAACTTATTTTTGGAAAAGTACCTTGATAACTCGCCATTTATGGTTGCGGTGAAGGTTATGAATAGTTCAGGTATCCAATCCAATTACAAATTGTCATGGCATCTTGATAATTTTGGATCATATAACGGTCCCCTACAAAAGTAGCCGGCAAAATAATTCTTTTACCCGTTGTGGAGGTGTTTCTCTCACCACGCAGTAATGCATTCTTCAAGACTCTCTGTAAACATCGGCTCTCGATTCTACTGGTTGTTTTTAACCCACCTCAATCTAGAAGATTCAATCATCGTATAACCATCGACCAAAAATTGTTGGAATAAACGACGTAAAAAAAGGACACCTCTATCATTTTCTCTCGTGATGAATTCTATATGCTAGCTTGATCTCTAATAGTGAGATGATCTCTTTTTATGACCGCTGCGTTGTTATCGATTCTGAACTCAATACCCTCTCGAAAAACCATCTTCCCATGAGGAAACAATAAAGGGTACTGCGCAGGGTAAATATGCAAAGACTCAAAAGCAGAACTCTTTGCAACAATCTGAATGAGTACTCACAATAACATCCCTATCAAATCCAAAGAGGATCAAAATCGCCAACAATTAAAGCCTGCGACTTACGGCCGTTGGTAAGTTGTATTGCCTACCGTCTCGATTTCTTTTTCCCAAAAGACGAAGTTTAATTGTTGGTTGAGGATCTTTGAGAGAGCAAATGTCTTGCCATTCGGTATGTTTTTACAAATGGATTACATAAATCAAGACATTGTTTTATATCGGTGACAATTTCTCGTTCTCAAGTTTATATCATCATCATCCATCCTATAATCAAGCGAGAAATTAATAAATCAATAAACAACATAATAACATGTAAATAGAAAAGCAGATTGGGTAGATAATACCTAACAACAGACATTCGGTTGGATACTTCATTATCGGTGTCATGTATATAAAGTCGGCGAATTTTGGTTCATTATCCGGAAGGGAGTAAGCTACCAATTTGATGATAGTTTTCTCCATTTATGACAAAAAGCGGAGGTCCACCACCATTATTTATGCTTTTATCGATCTTTCCTCCCATCGAGGTAAAGCGAACATACTATTGAAGGATCGAATGTTTGCCAAAAAAATTTGCCTCTCCTATCATGTTTATGAAATAGATCATACAATATTTCGGGAGGAGGGTCATAGAGAGGCAAAGTTACTCTCCTTGCTTACAACACAAAGAAAATCTTGGAAAGCGAGGCTTAAAATTCTTTTGGATTCTTTCCTCAAACCACATCAATGCACCACAAAATTGGCATACGTGTTTTGCATCTCCAATATCCCAATAAGAAACTTCATGAAGCACATATGTCAAATAAATAGAGTAATCAATTACAATATAAGTTTGTATTAATCATAAATGAGAATTAGACAGAGTTGTGGAATACCGGTTGGTGATTGTAATGGAGTAGAATTTGGTGTGATCTTTGATTAGATGTTGGTATTTCAGAGTGATCCCATTAATTGGAAGTACAGAGTTGAAGGAGTGTGTCTTGAAGAGCTTCATTATTAGCAACAGATAATTGGTCAACACCGGTGGGTGGGGATGGCGAAGAAGGAACTTGTGGCAACACTGAAAGAGGATTTGTTGAATTTTCAGGAAGTTGATCAGAAGTAGTTGGATTGAGTGCATCTGTATCTTGAATAAAATTTATGAGTCTTTGATTAGATGTTGGTATTTCAGAGCGATCCCATTAATTGGAAGTACTGAGTTGAAGGAGTGTGTCTTGAGGAGCTTCATTATTAGCAACAGATAATTGGTCAACACCAGTGGGTGGTGTAACTGAAGAAGGAAGTTGTGGCAATACTGAAAAGAGGATTTGTTGAATTTTCAGGAAGTTGATCAGAAGTAGTTGGATTTAGTGCATCTGCATCTTGAATAAAATTGATGGAGCCAGATAACAAATATCAGCAAGTTATGAGATGGGAAAAATAGTTAAGTAGAGACAACAAAAATCAAATAGGGAGGTAATTGGTGAGTGCCTGTCGTTGGTCTTATCTGAGAAGTGATGGGGATAAGTTCTGCTGCAGTCACTTTTGAAGAAATGGGATTAAATGAATGAAGAGCAACATGTGATGTGCCCAGTAAAGGATTTATTGAATAACCAGCAACTTGATGAACTGATTTATGCTGGTGTCCTGGAATTTCACAAGTGGTTGGATTAAATGCAGCTACACCTTGGAAGAAGTCTCATGGATCAACAAAACAGGTATTGGCAAGTAGTTAGACATACACTCAGAAATTAGCATTTAATACTAATCGAGGATAACACAACGTTTGATTCGAGAGTTGAGGATTTAAGCAAATAATAGCGATAAATATAACACCACAAAGCCATAAATGTACAATATTGCAAACATTCATGAGAGGAAGTGTGAGTCGAAGATGTAAGAGATTAAACATTCATCAGTCATTTTGTACAATAAATTTAAATAAGCTAAGATTAATTGTAAGAAAAGAATACCAGTTTGATTGTGATGTTGAAGACCATTCTCTTGAACAACATTTCTTTGTTTAAGTATGAACTTCCCTGGTCTCAAAGGTCCCATGAAGGTTTTACATAAGAGGAACATGAAATTTGAAAGTCATCAGGACATATTATAATAGGAATGATGTAAGGATCAAAAAGAAATGTACATAAAAGATAAGCCATCTGCATATTAATGTAATACGAAAAGAAAGTAAAAAGATACTGACAATTATAATAGTTAGAAACAATAGGAAACCAGGTTCTCTTGGTGTTATGTTTTGGATCTTTCATTTGAGAATATTGAAGAACTTGGTTGTTTAAGCAATAGCAGAGTTGTTGTTAGAAAGGATAGAAGAGTTGCTGAAAACAAAAAGAACCAATAAGAAGTATATAATGGATGAAAACATGTCCATTCAGTTAAATGGGAATAGATGAGAAAAAAGATGAAAGAACATTGAGAAGAAGTGTTAAAACAATGAAAATAGAAGTCATAAACCAGAATATGGATCTGGAGTATCTTTGATATGAATGATGAAGGAAAGCAGACAGTCAAAGAAAATCAAGACAGTCTTGGATGATGTCATGAAATAGAGAGTTAAATCATGCTTGCATCACGTAAGTTTATGTCACAGAAAAAAAGCACAAGTGATATATGTTTATTTTATATGATTTTTATATTCATGGTTAATAGAGACCATGTGTAGAAGAATATCAACTTCATAATATGAGGTGGGAATGTATTTTGGTACTTGAACTACGTTGCTTGGTGAAGTAAGGAGTGGAGAATATCACGTTAGTTATGAGGTTACATATCATGATGGGAACTGGTTTGGACGTGTACAATAGACTAATAGTGTGATTTTCATTAGATTGAAGAACATTAATATGGCAAAGAAGAAGATGAATAGCTAAATCAATTGTCATTATAAAATATTCTAAACCTTAAAAAACAACCACCTTTTGCTTAAAGATCTGCATAGGAAGGAAATAAAAGGATAGCTAATAATAGATAGAAAGGCCAAATTACAAACACTCAATATTTTATAACATTAAATCCAAGGACATTACATACCATTCTTGTAAGGATAAATCAAGAGGGCAGAGTAATACATAAATAGATAGAGATAGATACAACTACTACTTAATACTTGAAGAAGAAAAGGATCTGTAGAAGCAATCCACTTTGTTTGATCAGCAAACAAATATTTGACTGAAAAGCAAGATAAGTTCCTAATCACTTCTTATTTAATCCACCTTTAACTATAAAGGGGAGAAACACCTAGGTAATACATAATGACAAAGAATAATGGATTTGCAGAAGATAAGAGACCAAGTCAGTTGGTTTTCTCTTTCTTGATGGCTTTCCTCTTAAGATTTTTTGTAGTCGAAGTTTGTGGAGAATCCATTGACACAGTAGCTCTCTTGAGACCAGATGGAGAAGAGGAAGCCTCAGGAACATTAGCTTGTGCAGTACTCAACACAGCAGGAGAACTGCTTCCAGCATTAAGGGCCACAGCATCAAGTTTGCTGGATGGAGTGTTGGGAACTTCCATGGCAGCAGGCTCATTTAAATCATTGGAAGCAACATTGTCCAGAGTAACCTACCAATAATGTGGAAAAAATAATGAGGCAATAAACAGATAGGAATTACTTAGTGCTAAATGTAATTGTATTGTGAAAACTGAGATACCAGAGGACTTTGAGCACGATGGTCAGAGTAATCATTTGAATGAAGATCCTCTTCAAGAGTTAAAGTCTAGGAATCAAAACCAACAAATATTTGAGATTCAAGAAACAATAAAAATTTTAAAACAGTGCCACCCAAATAATAAATGAGGGCAGGCAACCTGGATTGAGTGCAATTGGATGAACTCGTTGATGATATCAGAATCCGCAATCAACCTCCTAGCAACGTAGTTATTCGGTACCGTGATTAATGTTTGAATCCTCGATCTCAACTTTAAATAGAAGGTTTTTGTCATAAAAAAAGCGGAACTCATTAGGAATTTCGGAGGCATTAACAGGATCATCGGGAGGACCAATTAAATCTTGTGCAGACATTCCAAGAAAGTTGCTAACCACACGATCAAACACCATAAAGCTTGTGGAACCGGTTCCATCGATAACATTGAGTTCAATTTGTACCTTGATCAAACACATCGAGAAGATAATTGTGTTTAAAAAAACAACAATAATGTAAGCGGACAATGTAAGGAGATAGGATGATTTTTGAATTAGCTTGTCAAATAGTTGAATAATACCTAGGAATACCAGTAACATTCTTGTTGCATTCATTGCAAAAGAATTTAGATCCAACTTGAACCACCTTACGATAACACTTTTGGCATGAGCTGTAAAACCACCCATGTGTAGATTCAATATCAACCACTTGGGCAAGGACAACAAAGAAAACCGACTGAATTTGGTTTATGATATGAATGAAGTATGGTATTCGGATAACTGAGGAAAATCAATTAAAGTGCAAAGGAACATTTCTTACAGAGAGTGGCCTCCATGACTTGTAAATAGTTTTGTAGGGGTTTGCATAAAATCGGTATGGCTTGATTACAATAGGGGGAGCAGAAAGCTGACTCATGGATTGTGTCAAGGATAGATCAGAAGATTCCATTCTAAGATAAAGCAACAAAGGTTTTAAATAAAAAAATGTAATACTTATATTCACAGAGCTAAAGTAGACACAAACTATACTTGGTCTTGTAGTCCAAAATCTCTGGGAGATCAGCATTGATGAAAATCTTGGTTCCATAGTAAGCATTGGAAATACCCATGATACCTGTCAAACCAGATAGTTAGCAATGAAAGAAGAATAACGTTAGGAGTCAAAAACAACTGAAAAAATTAAGTGGTAGGATGAACCTTGATATTTTTGAGTTTGCAAAGTCTGAAGGATGATAATTGGAGATGATGAGGAAGAGGCATCAGTGATATCAGAGGCAACCTGCTCAGCAAAGTCACTCCAGAGAGTGCAGTGAATCCTGTTGAATCTATAGATGAAGTATGTGAAAAGTAGAAAAACTGAGAATTTAATTCATTAACCAAAACATAAGAGGTGCAATAAGAGAGAGAGAAACTAACTCTAAATCTTCAAGGACCAAATTAATCGCTTTATAAAAGCTATTCTCTCATTCAGTTGTGTTTTTAATTCACTCTTCTCAACAATATGACCTATTACATCTGATCAACACAAGAGATTAGTGAAGGACAAAAAACTGAAGACAATGTTATAATAAAAAGTTTTGTGTAGAGGAACCACAAACCAAGGATTTTATCATCTTTGGGTGAAGCCAATATATCAACAAAAGGAGTAAAGATAAAATCATTGACAGGAATGTTGCTGCTCTGCAAGGTTGTACAGGCCGTGATAGGCATAAAAGCAAGCTTATGCTTGTTGTCTGTTGTCCTAAACTTTGCGTCATTAAGACCAACATTGAGCTTATCAATTCGATAGCAGTTGCCCTCCTTCAATACAGGTTGGAACACATGAAGCAGGGAATTCTTGACAGTACAGATGGATCCTATTAAGCTGAGATAGGGAGAAGATTCAAAACACAGAAAGGACAGCATGATAAATGAAAGAACAGGAAAAAAAGTTAAATAGCTTGCCTTCTCATCTAATAAAATCATTTCAAGACTGTTAGTGTTGAGAGGATTTTTTTCTCGAGTAATGTCCGAGTCTTATGATACGAACTTCAAGTTTCAGTTAATCTTGCGGGGGCAATTTGAAATGAAGTTAACGAGAGTCGCCATTGATTTCCTACTGATCAAACAAAAGGTGAAAAGCAGAACAAAAGCCGAGTCATCAAGGTTAGGAAATAATGATAGATAAAAAATCCCAAGGTCACGCCGCGCGAAGTCCATGAAAACTTATTGTCTAAAATGACTAAAACAAACCTCTTAAGAGTAGAAAGAAAAAAGGAGAAGCAAATGAATGCAACAATAAATCGAGTTACTTTGGTGATGAAGAAGTTGGGAAAATTGGTTTAAATAGAAAAGTTAGAAAGATATGATGGGAAAAAGAAGTTGGGAGGCTTATTGATAACTTTGTGATAGACTTGGTTATGATACCAAATAAGTTAAGTATCTTTGTCATAGATATGCAAACGTCGATGGAAGAAAGGTTTGATGTCATAGGCTACCATGGAAGAACGTGAAAGAAAGATGAATGCAAGTTGAACAAAGGAAGAAAAGGCAACCACGTGTAGATAAATAAACCGATTTAAGGCAAATGATTGATTTGTCATATGTAGTTCAGAATATGGTGCATGCTTGTAAGAATAATCTTAAGATTTGTATTTAGATATGCAAAGATACATATATGTAGAATTGATGTCATATAGTGTAGTGTAAAATCAAATAAGTGTGTATCTTATGTCATCACATTGGGAAGTTAAAATCTGAGAAAATTTTAACCATTAGTCCACACAAAGAAATGCGTGGAATGATAAAATGTGTCGATTATGAAATATCAAGATTCGAGATCCAACGATGGATATGATAGTAAATATATTTGAGTTACATGCGAAGGAGAAGATCAACCTAATATGATCCATTTGTGGAAAAATGCAACTTATAGATGATCTTCAAAGGTGAAAGGATACAACTTCATTACTGATTATCGGTTAAAAAAATCGAGTATCATGATCAATCGCATATTTAACTTCCCAATCACAATTCATCAAGTAGGTTAATTAAGTCAACTCAAGATAAATCATAATTCACATTCAAGCATATTAATGCGATCAAGTGTCATTTTAATTTAATGAAAAGCCCTTAATGCATAAGGGTGGTAATCGATGAAAAATATATTCGAAATTTCTTTGAATCAGATTACTACATCACATACTCTTGTATTGCTATATCGGATAAACAAGCTGCAGGAATATGGTGACCAACATTATATTAGATAAACTACATAAGGTGCTAGTGTTCTCGCCATATCGAGTATCAAAGGGATATATTCTTATAGAGGAGGAAGATTATGTTTTGTATGCATGTTTAAACATGTGGATAAAAGCAAAGACACCTCTTGAATGTTGTCTATGGTTGTTAAATGCTTGCTCTATTCTTTGGAAAGCTGTATTTTTATGTTCTTGATTCGTGCATAAAACTTAAATAATTAGTTTCGTGTTTGTCAAATTAGGCCCACCATTTGAAGTTACCTCGGATGAAATAGAAAAAAGGGTCAATAGAATTTAAGAAGAAAATAAGCATGGGGATTTTTTTGTGAGTCATGAAGCATTCAAATCAATAGAATTTATCCTATAGGTAGATAGCCATGTTGATTTATAACAAATTATATTATATATCATATATAATGGAACAGAGAAAGGACACAATGCTTTTGAGTGACAAAAGACTTGATACTTAATGAACAAATACCACACTAATAATAAACAACAGGGTCTAGCAAAATACAGAATTACATCCAAGAAACTGAATTACACCCTAAAGACCACAAACAACAACAGAAGGCTAGGGAAAAACTTAATTAGAAGAACCCTACTAAATTAGACTCTAAAGACCATAACAAACAACAAAGCAACAGACGATAACAGCCTAAGAAAGGATTCATATTGGCCTCTTAAACTCAAAGCGGGATGGATCTTGGAGTGCGGATGTGATACCAAGGCTAATATAAGTACCTCAAACAACGACTTGGTATGCCGAAAGAGAACCCAACCAGAATACACACCACAGAGAGAGACATCATCCTGATCGTTCCTCACCTCACAGACCCAAGCATGGCCATAGGAATCAATTAGTTTCACTTCATGAAAACCAGCAGGCATGATCATATGCAAAAAATCAGCGGGGATTGCCTGCACACCATAACACAACAAAATCAGGAAAATAGGAAAGCAAAGATGCCCGAACAACACCAAAAAAACACCATAAGCATGAAAATAAAAAAACACCATAAGCATGAAAATAAAAAAACACACCAGTCTTTCACCCTTAGAATCATCTGCAGTTAGGCGCTTCCTCAATGTGTGGTAAAGAGTAGGGACCTTAGAGATTGCACTGAAGTATCTGAGTCCGCTATCATTGGTTAGACGTGGAATTGGAGCTTGACTAAGCTTATAAATACAGGGAGGAGTAGGGTACTCAACTTGATTACCAAACCTATTTTTAACTTTGATGAGAAATCTGTTTGCCCCAACAAAAACCAACCTAACTATTCCTCGACCATTTTGGAGATAACGATGACCCATTTCATTCCAAACGGTTCGAAAATACACACGAGCATTAACTTTCTTAACCACAACTTGATGCTCATTCCCAACTGGGTCATACAGATTGACCAAAAACCAACATCATTGCCATGTTGTTTTGTGAACAATTCAGCAATTGAGCAGATAAGCGAGGAACACAAAGACCCAACAATAATAAGAGGAAACATAAATGATTAGGAGGATACTATGTGATTGGAAAAGAAAACAATAATCAGTAGAACCTATTGGACCTTACATTTTCGGCCGGATACTCAACATAATATCTATCAAACTTGATAACCAAGGCATAGGTCTTTGTCATCTCTATGATCGGTGGTAGTAATGAGCATCCGCAAAGGAAATTCTCAAAATAAACCAACCACAACAAATCGGTGAGTGAGGCAATACTAAATATGATAGCTCATTTTTAATCAAATTCATAACAAACATGACAATGATCATTATATAAGTCGATCCGCAACATCGGTGTGAATGAAAGAAATCCCAAAACAACAAATGTAACCATTTCTAGTAAGACTTTGCCTATCAGAGATCAACCAAACAAAGCAGATTTTCTATGATAAACAAATATGCGAAACAACATAGAGAATGTGAAGAAGACATGCATAGATTAGTTGAATAGAAGGCAAAATGAAAGAAAAGGCATTACCTTGTGATGCAAAAGGGAGAGAACACGGAGGAAAAAGAGAAATCTTAGCAATACAATAGGCTTGAATGGTTGAAAGAGAGAGAGCAAGTTGTTAGCAAATGGTTAAATACAACAGATATATATAGAAGTAAAGGGTGGAACAAATAAGATGTTAAGAGATAAACATATACTCAATAACTTTGAGTGAAATGTCAAATCGATGACATGAAGCGAGATAGTAAGGCGTCGATTTTTGAGGAAGGCAATAAGAAATGTGATGATCTCTCTTAAGTCATGTCAACCAAAGATTTGATTAGATTTGCGAGAATATGGTGATCCCAAATTGAAATTTCATACATTAATCAACTCATCGGTATGGAATTAAAATGATTTATATGCTATGTGAGGACTAATTTGCACAATGTATCATTGATGGAATTTGATATCGACTTTTTTTTTAGTTCCGTTTTAGCATGATGAGAATAACAAACCCGGTGTTAAGCCAAAAAATTATGCACAATAGATATATAATGCCTCCGGATATGTACAGAATAAGAAATCGAGTGTTAAGTCTAAAAAATTATGCACAATAGATATATAAGAGCTATTCAAAGAAAATGTAAATTGCGGGAATCGCTAATAAATGAATTTGCAAAAATCAATGCAAAAGCCCATCAAATAGCTCTTGCAAAGCAAGTTTACAACATTGAATAAGTACAATAGAAGTTACGATATACGAAGAATGTTGCTTACTTTGGAAGATATACAATACTTGTGGTTAACTATTGATTAAAAATACAATTTATAAGATACGTGTGGCATAATTTGCACAAGGTATGATTAATGGAATTTGATATCGAGCTTGGCTTGAGTTCGATTTAAAAGATCACAATTCTTTGAAATACAATTTTGTAACATAGGAGCAATCTTAATATTAGAGAAAAGGGAGGATGCTAACAACATAATTTACAAAATATATCAATCAAAGAGTTAGAAGTTAGCAGACACTTGCTGTCAAAATCCATTGCAAAAAGCCCATGAAATAGCTCTTGCAGCAAGTTTACAACATTGAATAAGTACAATAGAAGTTCTGATATATGAAGAATGTTGCTTACTTTGGAAGATATACAATACTTGTGGTTAACCATTGATTAAAAAAATACAATTTATAAGATACGGGTGGCCTAATTTGCACAAGGTATGATTGAGTTCCAGTTTAAAAGACTGTCAATTGTTGAAATACAATTTTGTAACATAGGGACCAATCTTAATATTAGAGAAAAGGGAGGATGCTAACAACAGAATTTACAAAATATATCAATCAATGAGTTAGAAGTTAGCAGAAACTTGCTGTCAAAGTCCATTAAATAGCTCTTGCGACAAGTTGACACCATTTGAATATGCACAATAGATATATAGGCAAAAAAATAATCCACTAACACAAGAGAATTGTTCACGCTTAAAGATATTTCATAAGATAGTTTCCTTGGAGCAGTGAAAATAAATATATTTCATAGCTAGAAGTAGCACAATACAAAAAGTCATGTGAATCATGTATCTCATAGCCCAAAACAAACCCGGATAAAGCTTTTTAACCAAGGAGTCTAGTCAATACATCAAAAGGCTTAGTTGAATGACAAAACATTGATAATTAAAAGGCCTACACACAAAAGGGAAAAGAAAAAAACACTGATTTAACCTAACTCCCATAAATAGATATCACCTAGTCCTCAACAACCTTGACAAAGAGATATTCTATTTTTCTTGGCCACACCAAACTTCACAGAGGTCCACGGAAGAAGACCATTCAAACCACGAAAGGTCACCCACCCTTGTAAACACAGTGATAGTGAGTTTTGAACTTTGCCATTGAAACTTACACTTCCATTTCCTCCCACGAAAGTTGACTAAAGTGATGGAAGTAGCAAGCAGGAGAGAAAGCAACGGCAAAACCAACGTGGAGGAACTGGAAAAAAAGTCAGAAAAGAATTTAAATAAGAATTTACAAAAATAGAATATCCCTTGAATGAGGTAACAACAAAATAGAAGACTACAAATTTAAAAAGGGTAATACACAGAAAAACTCATGCATACGAGAATGGGGTGTTAGTTTCCTCAACAGAGATTGTTTTGGTCAAAGAGTGGTGAAAATGGATAGAATCAACAAAAGGAATTCATCCCCTGGTCCTCATGAATGAGACTCATAGGGAGGTTAGGCTCTCCAAGACCAAAATTCTTAGGAGGAAATGGATATGCAACTTGGTTCCATAGCTTTGTCCAGCGAGATATTTCAAAGGTCACACCCTTCATAAATTTAAGAGTGATCCGACCACGGACAACAAAGCGTAAACCTCCCCAATGCGAAAGCGAGAACCATGATTTAAGTAAACCACCGCTTGGACGATGTTTAATGGAGATGACAAAACATTACCCAGCGGATCCATGAGGCGAACGATTGATGGCATATTGTTATAGAAGTCTGCTAAGAAAAAAGAGCGGGAGTGGTGCATAGAATAAAAAAGAAGAGAATACAATTAGGAGCACACAATCATGAAAAAGCAGTCGTTAAATGGAGAACACGGGGAACTCACAAAGCCGGGAACAAATTCAAATTCATAAGTCGATATTTGTCAACATAGTCTGCAGATGTCGAGGATCCCAACTAACCAAATGCCATGCCAATCAACATAGAAGAATAAATTAGGCTAACTATAGCAGATCAAGACAATGTATGCATCATAAGCGATAAGTTTGGACCTAATATATCTACAAAAATACACCACAATGATGAACAATAACCTATCATAACTCGTAAATAAAGCTTGAACACGATTATAATAGACATAAAAACAATGTAATAATCAACAAGCTAATACAATGTAAAAAAATCAAAGATAAAAATCAAACAATAAACCAGGGAACAGAACAAATACATGGTTTTCAAACAAACACATGGAATAAATCAATCATACATGGTTGGATAATCTGAAGGGAAAAAAAACAGAACAAATAGAGTTACCTCGTTTTCTTTAGCTACAATATCAAGGGGGTCCATCTAGCAAAAGGAAAAATAAATGGTCAAACATACGTTAGGCCACTAAAACAAATATGCCTAAACACACAACAATATATAGGTAATTTTTTTTAGGAAAACAACAATTAAACCAGCTCAAACATTGAACCACCTGCTATTGTGTCAAGGATAGACCAGAGAAAAGAGTGAAAGTGGATTTTTAGCAAAACCAGCTATAAATTGAACTTCTTAGCATGGGCCTTATTTTAATATGAGGAATCAGTGATACATCAGAAAATAGTGAAAGTTGTTTTTTAACAAAACACCTATAAATCTAACTTATTTCATGAGTCTCATTTTAAAATGAGAAACCAATTGCCTAATAAAATCACGATAACAAAATTTAACCTCTTGGTTCCAATACAGTAAGAAACACCATTGACCTAAAAAAGAATCCAAACCAAACTTAACACTAAACAAAGGGGCTAATCACAATATAAAGCATCGATCTAATTCAATGATTTTGATGCACATAGTTTTCGTACTCGAGAACACGTATAACAATCATCAAGCAAAGATGGTTATGCAACATAATAGTATTATAACATGCTCAAACAGGGAAAGCAGACAAACTCGGTCCTTCAAGAACTCGAACAAATATGTAGGAGAAAATAGGGAAAACAGAACTAATGTGATTACCTGGCATGCAAAAATGTGAATAACAGAAAGCAAATGTATATCCTGAAATGCATAGGAAAATCAATAGCAGATAATGCAAACCAATAGAAGACAATGCAAATAATAAACAACAATAAACAACAAATGAATAAAGAGGAAAAGCAAAGCAATGCGGTCACTGTTTGCGAGAAGGCGTCAAAGAGGAAAAAGGAAACGAAGAACACGAAATACAAAGCAAAATGAATGGAAGACAATGCAATAAACAACAAAGGAAGAAGAGTTGGGAAATAAAATGTGAAGACCAACCTCACAAACGCTGGGTGTAAAAATGATAAGTATGAGTGTTCTCATTATGAGTATTTATACAAAGGGAGGATCAACATTCAATGCACATTAAATTAACAATGATCGGTAATTAGGAAACAAAGAAGAGTCATGGTGAATGATGAACGAAAAAAATTAAGTAAGGATTAGAGAAGAGTGTAGATTGAAGTAAGAAAAGAAAATTGCAGCCAAGTGTAGAAGAAAGAGGAGATAACTTGTAAGCAAGAGTAGAAGGATAAGAGAGAAGCGACAAACAATTGAAGACATGTGGCGTTAGTAAGTCAAGTAAATCTTTCACAATTGCATCAAGATCACACATGGCGCGAACTTGTGAAACAAAGGAGATAACTTATAAGCAAGAGGAGAAGAATAAGAGAAGCGACAAACAATTGAAGACATGTGGCGTTGATATAACTGAACTAAATCTTTCACACTGCATCAAGATTACACATGGCGCGAAATTGCTTTGAAACTAAATCTTTGGCAATATACTCACTCTTTCAAGTCGCCAAAACATTAATTCATTACCTACATACCGCATCGGCAAGATTAGCTTAGTTGGCGGCTCACACCACTTGGATCCAACATGGCACAAATGGCTCCCATTGATTGACCGGAGCAATGGCGTGGAGGAGGGGCGTTTTGGCGGGAATGACATGGCATTGGTGACATGGAGACTCAACAGGATGTATTGTCTTTGATAGCCTTGAATTTCAAAATGAAGATGAAGATTTTCTTGCCCCAAGAATAGGCATTTTTCGGCTACATACATGAATTGTTGCCAATGTGAGGAAAAAAGAAATTATCAAGGAGGAGAACAATTCTTTTGGGTTAAATAGGCACAAACTCAAAGGAAAATTAAAACAAGAAACACAAAGACTCAATAGGTAGGAATATATTTGTTCCGTACCGTATCTAAGGATTTACCGATCCGAGATAGTAGGTAGGGGATGAGACTGATCAATAACAATTACGTCTGAGGTTTGATGATCCGAGACGGTATGGGGGGTACCTGCAAAATCACTCCGATGCTAAAGTCAGTAGCTGAAGAGTTATTGCAAGTTTATGTGGTAATTAATACGTACCTCTTTCTTAGCAGTAAATGTTGTATTTATAGAGTCAAAGGGTACTTTGAGTGAGATGATCTGAACCGTTTAGTGAGGTGTATTGTGGGTCGTTTGATGAATGAATCTGGGTCTTGGCTGTTTGGAGGCCCAATCACTTTGTTTTGAGAAATGGGGGTGTAAATAGCATGGGCGTATTTACACCGTAACAGTTGCCCCCCAAGTCGGTTTGACCTGTAGGGTTAGACTAGACTTGAACCCTGTCGAAATAAATCAATTTGCCGAGATCAGAACGCCGAGCTCGCTTTGAGTAAGAAAATATGAGGTTATCGATCTTTGGGATTTGATTTCGAAAGTTGGTGGTGCGTCGATTCTCGGAACTGCTTGGTGATTTTTTGACAGAGTAATTTAATGCTTTTGCTTTGAGTGATGTGACCGTTGAGGGACTCGAGGCATTTCTTAATAATGACTCTTCGTTTTGCGCGCCAAGCCAATTGATTGGGCGCGTCGTTTCGAGAGTGAACAGTGGGTCCTCTCAGGACCACTATAAATAAAGGTGATGGTGGACCATTTCTATTTTTTGGTCCCTCGATTGCTCTGAGTACCGATCTAGCAAATTTGCTGCTTTCCGATCTCGCTCTCTTTATTCCAAGAATTCTTTTCATCATTTACATCGAAGCTTCCTCTGAGGTTAGTAACTTGCTTTAAACTTTATTTTTACTATTTCTGCTTTCAATTTTCATCGGGATGGGATCTTGCCCCCAGCCTGCAATCTTCTTTGTCAGGGTGGGGGTTGTCAGGTCGGGTTTCGACCCTATTCGAGAACCTATCACGTGTGAATTACCCTGATAATCTGCCACATTCCTGTAGGTAAAAAACTGGCGAAGACCAAGCAAACAACTCGTGCCGAAACGCTCAGACTTATTGATCAAGCCGAGCAAGCTCGTCAAGCCCGTCACCCCGATATCGGTAAACTAATGGCGGCGAGATCACTGACCGACTCTCATCCAACTAAACGTGAAGAGGTAGCTGCCCCAGAGATTCATGAAGAAGAGAACTCCGGATCGAGAGGGAGTGATAGCAAAAAGGTCTCGGATGGAGAGTCGACAGCCCCACCTTCTGCGCATAATACCCCGGTTTATGAGTCTCGGATGGATATAGGCTCGGACCCTAGTTTCTCGGATGATTCGATTCGGATCTGAGAATCGATGGAAGGAATGGTGATGATCGATTTGACGATCATGAGGATGTCTCGACCGAAGACATCGACTTGGATGACAGTGACGAGGAGGAAGAGGAAGCTCAAGAGGATATGGATGGAAGTTTTGAGCTGCTGTATGGGTACGAAGATTTCGGCTGCAATAATGTCGATATTCCTGTAGATCCTCCCTTAGGTACTCCCCGAGATTATTCGTGGGTGTCTGAATCTCTCCGAGGTTTTAAGTCGGTTATGACCTCGGATGTTGATATCAGCAATTTCTCGAAGAGGCTTTACTGGAAAGATTCAGAACGGTGGCGTACCTTTGGGATGGAGGATGATGAGCACGTGGCTACCTATCCCGCCTCCCTTAAGTTTATTATTTACTGGACTACCTTGGCCCATATGAGAATCCGGCCCCCTTTGATTGCTTTTCAACAATCTGTGCTGGCGAGATTAGATCTCGCCCCTTCACAACCCAAATGTCTGGGCCTTTGTACGTGCTTTTGAGCTCGTATGCTGATAACTCATATTTATATGAGTTATTTATACCTTTAATCATTAAATTAAGTAAGTTCTCAAGTAATAATAGTATAGTATTTATTGTATTTCTGTTAGTATTAGGAAAGGAAGGGCTAAACACTGCTTTGCTATGAAATAGGCACATTTGGTGCCCTTGTGATTGTTTTGATGTATTTTGTGAGTATTGCAGTGTTCAGCGCTATAGCGTCTAACGCTATAGCGTCAAGAAGGTAGATCAGCTGAGCATCTAAAGTAAAAGTGCATTTTTGGCGCCAAGCTCATTAATCCAGACTCAGTATCCCGTGTCCACTGTGCGTGCTGACATGCCCGGATTTTATTGGATATGTGTGGACACTTGGCATCGCATGAGTGAAGAATAGTGGAGTTGGTGAAAAAGCAAACATCAACTTTATTGACTTATGAGAAGACATGCACCACATGCTAGGGGACTACATCATCTTCCTTCTTCCCTTTTCTTTTAGAGAGACCGAGAGTTAGAGAGAGTTTTTTTAGAGAGAGAGAGAGAGAACTTGACATAGTCTTTTCTCCATTGAAACACTTTGAAGCTTTTTATTTTTATTTTCTTCCTTTGTAATTTTCTGCTATTTTTCTCATGGTGTGAAGCTGTTGCTGTATCATCACTGCGTGGATGATTAGGAGACATCAAGATTGTATCTTTTGCACTTGTGTTTTCCTTCTTACCTACGGTAATACAAGTATGTTTGGTTGTGTTATTTTGATGATGCTCAACATGAGCTAAACTCCTTGAGTTGGGTTGCTAGAACTTGTAATGAACCTTTAATATTACGTATATAACTTTTCACGTTTGGTGTTTTAATCCTTGTGTTATAATTCCTCCAAACTTGTTTTATATCTGGCCACGTAAAATAAGTACCTCCGTGGATTCAGACATGAACCATGGAAAGAACTCAAGGATTGATGTGAACGATAAGGTTGGTTAAAGACATTTAACCAATTTTTGCTTCCTCTAGACATAGAAATGCAATAGTTCATAAAGCTTGAGCTGTGGGATCTTAAATATACAGGGGTGAACTTATTTAGAACCTAGACATAGGCATCTTGTAATGAAACCACGACGCTAGTAGTATTGAAAGGCACAAAACAATTACAACACGCTTAACGCTATATATAGCGTGTGACGTTATAGCGTCTTATTTTTGGGAATTTACTTAGTGAAAGCAATCCAACTTACTTCTCTCATATCTTAAATTACTTCTTAACTTGTTACTTTAAACGATCTCTGTTTAACTGAAACGTTGCTACTCACTTATTTGCTACTTGTTCCACTAAGTGTAATTCATTTTAAACTCTAAAATTAATACCAATCCACGTGGAGCGAACTTTACTTATCAATATATTACTTGTTGCGATTGTGTACACTTGCACAACTACTTTTCGCACAACAAGTTTTTGGCGCCGTTGCCGGGGATTGCATTTAATTTTTATTGTTTAGAAATTATAACATCCTTAGGAAGGTTTTACCTTGGTATTTGTCTTTGGTGTATTACAGGAAGTGCTATAGCGTTTGACGTTATAGCGTATGCCCAGATCAGAACCACCCACTTTCGAGTTTGATCCAGAACCAAAAAGAAGATTCCAGAGGCTAAGACGCCAACAAAGGCTACAACAACTCAGACCAACTATGTTTGAGCACTCTCATCATACTGGTAGAGGTTCATATGGTGGAAGAACGCCCTCACAAATAGGAGGAAGAGGTCAAAGAGGTGGAAGGCAAGGTCCTTTTATTACCCATACTGAAGTTGATGAAGAATACTGGTACAGAGACAGATTCATTAATCAAGGACCTAATCAAATGGTGAATGACAGAGACAGACCAATGAGAGATTATGCTGTGTTTGATCCACATTTCATGGAAACAAGCATCACTAGGCCTGTTGTGACTGCTACTCACTTCGAGTTCAAGCCTATGATGTTCCAAATGCTCCAAACAAATGGACAATTTGGAGGTTCCACTCAAGAAGATCCTTTTGCTCATTTAAGAAACTTTCTAGAAGTGTGCAGTAACTTCATTATCCCAGGGGTGAGTGATGATGCTTTCAGGCTGAAACTGTTCCCTTATTCTTTAAAAGACAGAGCTAAGGCTTGGTTGAACTCCTTGGAGTCCAACTCTATCACAACTTGGGAAGATATTATGGACCGTTTAGTGAGGAGGTGTATTATAGACCGTTTGATGAATGAATCTGGTCCTTGGCTGTTTGGAGGCCCAATCACTTTGTTTTGAGAAATGGGGGTGTAAATAGCATGGGCGTATTTACACTGTAACAATATTGTTAGCAATAAATTATCAAGAAGGAGATCAATTTTTTGGAAGACCAATTCTTTCAAGTTTAACAAGCACAAATCCAAAGGAGAATTAAAACAAGAAACACAAAGAATCAACGTGTGGGAAAATTAAAGAAACCAAAATAGAATAGTTTTCTCGAATTTTTTATTTAAGAATCATGAAATAAAGGCTCATGATACCAAATGACGTGATTCTATTTTCATAGATCATGAAAGCATTTATGACAGAAATCACGCTTGGAGAGCCGAGGGGGTTAAGTTTAAACCGAATGAAAGTGACAAATATATTTATTAAAAAACCGAAAATGACACTTGCACAATTATATGTATTTATGTAGACGACTTACTCATATTTAGATCAAACATTCATGCTGTAAATAAAGTGAAATCATTGTTGTGCAACAACTTTGATATGAAAGACCTCGAAGAAGCAAGTGTAATATTTGGTATTAAGATTATTAGGTCTGACAAAAGATTTTTTTTGGATCAATCTCACTATATTGAGAATATCTTAAAGAAATATATAATTATTTTGATAGTAAACCTGCTTGCTCACCATATGATCCAAGTGTCAAACTTTTTAAGAACACTAGCGATAGTGTTAGACAAACGGAATATGCGAGCATCAATGACGGCCTAAGGTATGCCACTGATTGTACTAGACCTGACATTGCCTATGTCATGGGAGTGTTGTGGAGGTTTACTAGTCAACCAAGTATAGAGCATTGACACACTATTGAGAGAGTCTTGAGACACCTTAAAAGGATTATGAATACATTGTGAAGGATTTCCTAGTGTATTTGAAGAGTACAACGATCTGAATTGAATACACTATCAGATGGTTCCAAAGCAACTAGTGGTTGTATATTTAGTATAACTGGAGTTGTTGTTTATTGGAAATCTAAGAAACAAATCATGTTGTCTCAGTCCACTATGGAGTTTGAAATGATAGCATTCGCAACCGCCAATGAAGAAGCTGGTAGGTTGAGGTGCTTACTAGCAGAGATTCCTTTATGGGAAAACTGGTGCCAGTTGCATTGATCCACTGTGATAGTACTGCGGCTATCACAAAAATACAGAATCGTTATTACAACAATAAAAGAACGGCACTACAACAGAATTAGTATATAGGCAGCGCTTTTTTTCATCCATGGGCGCGCTTTGAGTGGCTTTGAACGCGCATTTGGGTATTCCACTCCAACAATGGGCGCGCTCCTAAAAAGCACCACCCATTGCCCAAACACGTCCTCAAATAGGCGGCGCTTCCTAAAAAGCGCGCCCATTTCCCAAACACGTCCTCAAATAGGCGCTTCTAAAAAGCGGCGCCCATTGCCCAAAAACGTCCTCAATAGGCAAGCGCTTCCTAAAAAGCGGCGCCCATTGCCCAAACACGTCCTCAAATAGCCGCGCTTCCTAAAAAGCGCGCCCATTGCCCAAACTTGCCTTCTATAGGCAAAGACTTTCTTAAAAGCGCGCCCATTATTTAATTATTTTTTTAATTTTTTTCGCTTTTTGTGTATTTTCCATTTTATATTTGCAACAAAAAAAATTAAATCATACATTCAAAATATTTTTTAATAGTGATATCTATGAATTTGTTGTATTTAAACCTGAATTAAATCATACATCCAAAATACATCCAAAAAATTAAATCATACATCCAAAATTAAATCATACATCCAAAAATTAAATCATACATCCAAAATTAAATCATACATCCAAAATAACAAAACATGAATTTGCCAAATTTAAACCTAGCCTTGTAATGAGCATCAGAAATATCACGTCCAAATGTATAAGTAGTCATTTACTTGAAGCTGATACAAGGGTAATGAATTCGTTACAATCACTTGATACACACTCATATATATTATATAATAAGTTATAATCTCTTGGTACAAGAATACTAAGCTAGTTTACTTGATACAATTGAACTACAACTCAATATGTACATTATCCATGTTAGTCACTCACTGGCATCTGTCACCAAATAAGACCAATTTAGCAGATACTGACCTAAAACTACTTTAGCTTTAACTTCAGGATATCCAAGTGTTAGCAATACTTCTAGTAGCCAAGTGTAACTAACTCTTCACCTCAACCAAATTCTCAAACTGAAAGTTTTCTGGACAGTTAGCAAAATAGATGTGAGTCTAGCATTAGTAAATTTGAGCAGAATTGTTTACACAGCAGAGAATATGGATATTGAAAAGAAACTCTCAAGCAAAGAAACCAAACTAGATATTGATTAAGTAATAAATAAGAAGATTACCAAATTCAACTGAGCTTCCAAGACAAAACTCTCACGAACCTACTGAGCTTCCAAATTCTGTTACTTCATTAGTGTGTAGTATAGTGGTCCCCCAATCCTTGGTTTCCACTTTCCTCTCACAAACTTCCTATCTTGCCCCTCACTTGAATTACGCGTATCATATACAATAGAATACCTACACACAAGTAACTAAAAGTAACAGAACAGAGGTTATCTACACATGGTCCCAGCTCCCAACCCAAATAAATCAAGAGACACATAAAAGTTAAAACACATACATATAAATGAATCTGTGTACATACCTTGTATTTGTCAACATAAATAGATCAAGAGATTAAAAAAACATAGAAAAACGAAATCACGTATAATATAAATGATTTCATATACATACATGGATATAAAAACTGTTGGAGTTAATGAGCAAAGAAACATGTTAATGGATGCAAACCTTCATTTTTTTATCTTGAGGAAAGGAAGCTCTTGATTTGATATAATTTGCTTGACTTAAACCAAGAAGCCAACTGGAAATATCTGCCACAATAAAAATGAAGATGTGGCCAGAAACACAATCTCGCGCAACCAAAACAAAACATCAAAATTTAACAGGTGAAAGGAAAAAGAACCTCATTCGCAACCAACACAACCCTCAAACTCAACTTCTATCACTGAAAATCAAAACCCACTTTTTAAACGAAAAATCTCAGCCGCAACAACAATACCGTTGAAAGGAAAGAAACATTCGCAGAAAGAGAGAAAAAGATTTCCATGGCGAAGAGAGAGAGGGGGGAGAACGAGGGGGGTCTGATGCGGTGGGTTCCCGGTCAGGTAAGGGAAGAACCCAGATCAGAGAGAAAGATGAAGTTAGAGAGAGATGGCGGAGTGGCGGCGGCGGACGGCGTTTACGGTGACCGAAGCGGTGCTCGTGACGGCGCGTTCACCGATGTGCTACGATACTTTTAGAATGCGAAATACCTTTTTGGATCTGTTCCTCTTCACAATAACTAGAAATCCAATTATGGAAAATACTTGAAGTGATGAGAGGAGCTTGGATTTGAAGAAGTTGGTTAGTGGTTTTGCAAGAGGTTTGAAGAAATGCTTAGAAATAAGTGAATATTGAGATTGTTCTGTTTTTCTCTTCTGATTTCAAGGAAATGAGGTGGAATTTGATATATCTGGGTTTAGGACATTGAAACCCATTTCCGTCTAATGGTGACTGGCGGAGGAAGAGCAAGAAGATGAGCAAAGAGGAAGATAGATTGAAGAAGAAGAGGAAGAAGACCAACGAAGAATATGATGGAACTTGCGTTGTTTTACGAGAGAGAGAGATGCGTTGTTTTGGTGTAGTTATACCCAGCGCTTTTTAAAAAACGCTGGGTATTAGGAGAATGTGTTCTCCCAATACCCAGCGTTTTTTAAAAAGCGCTGGGTATTGGGAGAACACGTGAAGCAATGGGCAGCGTTTTTTAAAAAGCGATGGGTATTGGGAGAACGCGTGAAGCAATGGGTTGCGTTTTTTAAAAAGCGCTGGGTATGACTAGTGCATTTAAAGGCAATGGGCAGCATTTTTTTAAAAAGCGCTGGGTATGGGTTAGCTGTTTTGGTCATCCGTGGCGTTTTTACTTAAAGTGCTGCTTATAGGGGCGCTCTTTTTTGACAAATCTGGCGTAGTGCGGCAAATATGTCGTAGGCTCGACATTAGAGATTTTCTCTCAAAAAAGAGTTGTGAGAGTGGATCATGTACGCGCTAATCAAAACTTAGGTGATCCTTTGACGAAAGAGAAAGTCCAAAATACATCTCAAAAGATGGGACTACTGCATTTGGAACCTTGAGTCACTCACGATGGTAACCCAACCTAAAAGATGGAGATCCCAAGAATTAGGTTCAATGTGTAATAACAAGTTGTGAAGTGATACGAGATGAACATGCTATTTTTAGTAAAGAAGCACGATTCTAATAGAAATTCTTAATGAGATGTATACTCTATGTGGAGTGGAGTAACTAGACACATGAATACTCTTAATAGACTCACCTTTGTGAATGTGGAAGTGGGCGGCTTCTTATGGAATCTTTGGCAGAACTCCTAGAGTGTTCACTAAACTAGGATAGACGTGCATGGCCATAAAAGCACGAGCTTTAGAGAATACACCAATAGAAAAGGTTGTGTGTTACTTTGATGTTTGAGATAGCGTTTAAGACTACGAGACACTCTTGTTGAATCTAAATCCTAATCGCCACCCAAAGGTTCAAGTCGTAAGACACGTCTATTTGTGCACAATCTTATGAAGATGTTTGACGCTACTTCTAAAATTCCTTTTTAAATTTAAGTGGGAGATTGTTAGAACTTGGTATTGTTGTGAATTAAAAAAGTCCCACATTGGAAAGACTAAACGCTTTTGGAGTGCTTATAAGTGGGAAACTCACACCCTTGGGTTGGGCCTCTAGGAGTACCCAATTTTGTGGAAGGGAGAGAATGCACAGAAACTAACCACCACACACACACGCATCGCCGCGGTCCGTCCGACCAGCTTGGCGGGGTGGCCTTGGGCTGAGTGGTGTATATTTTTTCGAAAATATTTTTTTTATTTTACTCTTTTGTGCGTTGCTTACTCACAAAGTCTCCAACAATCATGTTGAGTCGTTGTTGAATTGTTGCACATTAATTGCCCAACAACTAGTTGCTCAACACGCCTATAAAAGGAGACGTCGTCTCTTACTCACACCGAAACTTGAAGCATTTTCAAGTTTCTTCTCTCAAAACACCTTTCTCCTTCTCTCAAAACTTGAGGCATTTCCAAGTTTCTTCTCTAAAGAGTAGTTTACATAATCATATTGAGTGGTTTACATAACCACCATATTGAGAGTGTATTTCTAGATCAAATTTTCACAATTGAGTGATCTTTCGTATCAGTTCCGACTAGGCTTTTTTATCCCAAAGACGTCGTGGTTGATAGTCTGTTTGCACAATTTTGAGCAATACTGCGAAATGTCTTAAAGAGAGCAACCTAATATGCGACTCATTCCAATAATTTCTTCAGTGCATTGATTTTCTAAAATATTTTTCTCAAACTCAAAAACAAACATCAACGTGTTATTGGCAGTTGCTTCTTATGTTTCCTTCATAATAAGGAGATAATGTTTCTATAGTTTTTTTCTGTTTTCTTTATAACAAAAAAACAAGAAAAGAAAAGAAAAGAAGGAAGCTTGCCTTGCCGGCTTGCCCCAAATCAAAAAGCCAACGGACAGTATGAGATCAGTGTGGTCCGCTCTGTTGTCACTGTCACGCCATGTTATTATGTTATTATTAAAACTCACATAACCTCAATTCCTCAAACAATTAGTACCTAATCAAAATCCCCTCCCTGATCCCACCTCTTAATCATTATCATAATATCATTAATATCATATTATTCCTTCAAAAAAATATCATTCTCACAATATTAAAATAATAAAGTATAGTACCTAGTACCACTCAGCTCATTTGGACTTATTTATTAATATTTTTTTTTTGACAAACAACTTGGACTTATTAATTAATTAATTAATATTAATTACATATAAATATAAATAGAGGCAACCAAAGCAGAGCAGAAAAGAGACAGAAAGAGAAACAGAGTTGAGAGAAGAAAGAACGGAATAGAATAGAAGCCGTTTGTGCTGTGCAGCTTGTCTCTGAACTAAAACATTTTAATTCTTTAATTATTATAATTAATTAAGAGGTTAGGGTTGTTGAAATTGTAATTGTTAGTTAGTTAATGTGAATGAGGAATGCTGAGTTGAGTTGAGAAAGAAAGTAGATCGATCTTTGATTGTGATGGAGAGCAGTGGCCACCGGAGCAAGAAGCCCTCCGACGACTTCATCACATTCCTCCATGGCTCCGATCCTATCCGCGTTGAACTCACTCGCCTTGAAAACCAACTCAGAGGTTATTACTTCTATTCTCATTTTTGAACTTCTAAATTAGTACTTAACATTTCATTTTCTATCACAGAAAGTAATGTCAATGCAATGCATTTCTTTGTTTTCTGTAAAATGCGAGTGTTTATAATGAATTTAATTTGGTTTATGTGTGCAGAGAAAGATAGGGAGTTGGGGGAAGCTCTTGCAGAAATTAGGTCATTGAGAAACTCTGACCGTCTTAAAGAAAGAGGAGTTGAAGAGGTATACTAATTTTTTATAAATAAAATTGTTGTACATTGCATTTCGGATAGAGTATAGTATGGTTTAGTAATTTTTGAGAAAATTGTTGTTAGATAATGATGCTGGTGGTAATAGGGGTTTTGAATTTTGAGATGAATGGAGTAAATGTTTTATGATAGTGGGTGATTGTTTTTACCTGAACTGGGATAGTGATTTGCTCTGATGACTGGTAGCAAGAATGACTTTCGAATGGAAATGCACGAATTCATCTGCCACCGTTGATTTTGATTAGTTTTCAATTTCATTTTATTTTGGATTCTTCTAATTTAATCTTGATTGGTTGTCGTATGACTCGTGCTGGTTTTGTTTAATTTAATCTTACAAGATCTAGCTTTACGATTTTTAATTTTCTATGTTGTGTTGTTTTTATTATAAAGAAGCTGGCCATTATGTGGTATGATTCGGTTTTCCATTGAAGCAGTCAACCATATTTACATTCAGTTTTTCTGATTTTCTTTGGCAAAGCAAAATAAGGCGCTGCTGTCAATAATCGCTTGACAATATTCTCATCTGTCTGTATGTCCATGCACTTGACAATTCTTTGACTTTAAGTAAAGATGTTGCAAGCTTCCTGCTATTTAAAGTTCTGTACATAATGAAGTTATCTGTGTTTTTAGAAATTTCAAAATTTAATGTGATGATGATGATGCTGAGTGTTTTCGTGGGTTTAATCATTTCAGCTAGCAGATGAGCTGAACAAGGTGTATGAAAAGCTAAAAGCTACTGAAGCACTTCTGGAAAGTAAGGTAGTAATGGACGTTGCGCGTTCTTTCCTTGTTGCTTAGTGCTATATTTTATTACACAGAACCTTGAAATAAAAAAAATCAATGATGAAAAAAGGTCAGCATTGGCTGCACAATTTGCTGCTGAAGTAACACTTAGAAGGGTTCATGCTGCTCAGAAAGATGATGAAATGCCTCCTATTGAAGCCATCATTGCGCCACTGGAGGCAGAACTCAAGCTGGCTCGAATGGAGGTATATTTTGGTCATACAGAACTACCTTGCATGAGACATGGCATTCTGTTATATGCTTGTCATTCTTTCGCACTCCAGCATTCTTGATTGTGGCACTCTTGTCACTGAAAGTTATAAGCATGCTTGGAATTGGCTTTTGACAAGGAATAGACAAGGGCTTAGAGGATACTTGTTTACTTATCCTTGCTGCTTTTGTTTTCTAGGTGGCAAAGTTGCAGGATGACAACAGAGCACTAGATCGGCTGACTAAGTCAAAGGAAGCTGCGCTTATTGAGGCAGAGAGAACTGTTCACATTGCTTTGGTAAAAGCATCCTTGGTTGATGATCTGCAAAACAAAAACCAAGAGCTAATGAAACAGATTGAAATATGTCAGGTTCGTTGTCTTTTTAAATTGTGTTTTTAATTGTCCTAGTCTGAATGGAATTTAAATGTGTAATGCAAACTTCTGCTCTCATATTAGGAGGAAAACAAAATCCTGGACAAAATGCATAGACAAAAGGTTGCTGAAGTTGAAAAGCTAACCCAAACTGTTCGTGAGCTTGAAGAGGCTGTCTTGGCTGGTGGTGCTGCTGCTAATGCTGTCCGTGATTACCAGAGGAAAGTGCAAGAGATGAATGTAATACTTTCCATTATTGAGATACTCTTTAACTGTTCTACTGCTCTGAGTCTGTTGTGTACTCCTTTCGTTCTTGAATATAAGCGCACAAATAAAACTATCTCACACCCTTTAAGAAAATTAGTTAAGTCATTTAATTTTCTTGATATTTCCAAAAGTTTAATTGCATTCCCCAAACTACCCTTCATGGGAACTTGTTCCATTCCATAGAAATAAGAGTTACAGGAAAATAAAACCCTAAATTAATTTAAGGGTATTTTAGGAATGTTGTCATTAAAGGAGGTCAAGTTTTTTACGATTAACTTATATATTGGACCAACAAACATGAGATATTTGTTGCTTATATTCAAGCCAGGAGTAGCATGCTTTAAGCTACTTCTAAGTTCTAAGTTCTAACCTTAAAAATTCTCACAGGAAGAGAGAAAACTTTTGGAGCGGGAAGTAGCTCGGGCTAAAGTTTCTGCAAACAGGGTGGCCACTGTAGTTGCAAATGAGTGGAAAGATGGAAATGACAAAGTGATGCCTGTAAGGCAGTGGTTAGAAGAAAGAAAGTTTTTCCAGGCATGTTACCATGTCATAAAATTCCTTTGCTTTGACTATAAATTATTATTTGCATGTTTCTGTAGTTTAAATGTCAAGTACATAAAAAGTGTATCTTTATTATAATGAATGAAACTAGCCTTCACGGTTGTGCTTTATGGTTAGAAGTAAATGTGGTGCTAAGGTCATAGAATCACCGGCTGGTAGAGAGTGTAAAAAAGAAATAGAATTGGCAGTCAACATAATTCATATGACAGTTTGAACAATTCCTTGCCATGCTTCAAGCCTATGTAGGTATTGGTGTGAAGCATGGGAAATGCATAGATCCACCTATTTTATGCTGAAACTCAATTTTTATTTTAATTATTAGAAGAATTAGAAGAATGGGATGGTGGGATCAAATTTTAGGCCACTTGATCATTTAGGCTCTAATACCATGTTGAAATTATAGGTTGCATGTAGAAAAGAGTAACGGTTCATCTTTTATTCATCCGGTATATATCTCTAAAAGTATATAAGTCCATACTTGGTGGCATGTTTATAAGTTGCCCTTAATATTAATATAGATTAGTTGATACCAGGTCGATATTCCAATTTGTTGAGGATATCAGAAATTGATTTTTGAACAAATATCTATTAGCATTGTAAAGGGCTCTCTTGCTTTTATGTGAAATTATGATTTGAAAAGAATGGTCAGTGAAAAAGGGGAAGGAATGCAATTGAAGTTGAGAAAGGTTTCCTGTTTTATTTGCAAGTACATGAGCACTGGCTAATTTGAATTTCAATAGCTCATAAATCAGAATGGATTTGCCGAGGTTCTATCCGAAACTTGAGTTAGTTTTGCATTGTTTTGTAGGGTGAAATGCAACAACTACGAGATAAACTGGCTGTAGCTGAGCGTGCTGCAAAAGCAGAAGCACAAATGAAGGTATCTAATAAGTTTTATGTTATTTCACAATCTTGATTCTCCTTCAAAAGGTCCCTTCTAATTACTTATGGATCACACAGGAGAAATATCAATTGCGTTTCAAAATTTTGGAAGAAAGGATTAAAACATCTAATGGCAGTCCTAGAATCACTGCATCTAATGGCAGTCCTAAAATCACTGCATCGGATGGAAGAAACATGGCCAGTGGGCCTTCGCGGCGTCAGTCTTTTGGTGGGGCTGAGATTCTTTCTGGATCTCACTCCAATGGATACCTATCAAGGAAAAACTCAAGTTTAAAATCCGGGCCTCTACGATCAAATAGTGCTAGTATGTTACTAAAGAATGCCAAACTCTCATCTAGATCATTTGATGGTGGTAGTAGATCCCTGGAGAAAGAGAAACGGATTTCGGTTGCAAACGAGCAAGATAACATGCCATCTACCGCTAATGACAGGACCACTGAAACAATCACTACATATACAGAGAGTGCAAATGGTACTTCAATTGAAAATCCAGAGGAGAAAATGAAGACTACGTTTCAGGAATGGTGTATGATATGTTACAAAAAGAGGTTATATCTCTGAGGAAAGCTTGTCGTGAAAAAGATCAGACACTTAAAGATAAGGACGATGCAATAGAGGTCTGTTATCTTATCTCATTAATTAAGAATGCAGATTCAATCCCCCGTCTCCCTTATTTGATTTTCTGTGTTTGGAATGTGCAGATGTTGGCAAAGAAGGTTGATACATTGAACAAAGCTATGGAAGTGGAAGCCAAAAAGATGAGAAGGGAAGTAGCAGCCATGGAAAAGGCAGTTTCTGCTATGCGGGTTAGCAATGATCATAGGCCACGACGGGATAGTGCTCCTCGGGGTGCTGTAAATAGTTCTCAGTCAGTTTCTGCTAGGTAAATTTCGGTTATTTTTTATCTTTATTACTTCATATTCTTCTTGATTAATCAGAATTTTATGGTAACTTCGATTTTCTGTTTTGGAAGATTAGAACAGATTCTATTTTTATGCTTGCACAAGGTTGTCACTACTGAAGTCTTGGATTTATTTCTCCAATATGCAGAATGGATTACCATTTGCTGCTTATAAAATTGTAATTAGTTGTTTTATAAAGTACAAACAACTTGATAATTAACAGAATTGTAAAAACTAACTTCCCCTTGAGTTTTGGTCAAAAAAAAAAAAAAACTTCCCCTTGAGTTTCTCATAAATTTCTACCTACAGTCAAGTGCACCATCCACTTTGAAGGATCTTAAACCTAAAATCAATTATGTCTATATGGTCTTCAAATTTGAAAATGAGCATATGCCATTCTGTTCTGTCATCTTTGAAGCTCGTACACGTCATTTTTTTTTGGCTTTATGCCGATTGCCGACAGTATTTGATGTTAGAGCTACTTCAATACATTAGGATAAATAAAACTGCTTAAATGGTTTCCAAATTGCATTCGGTTCCTTAAGTACATGACATAGGGTCTTGCGGTTATCAAAAGGTGCTCTTTTATTTATTGGAGTGTGGATATTACCATTTTGCTAATGCTTCCTCATTTGAGGAGTAAACTCATGGAAAATTCTTTCAATTGCATGTTTTTCAGGAGTGGACGTAACTTTTAAAAGATTCCATTTTGTTTTGATCATATGCAAGTGCGAGCTGAAAAAAAGGTATCTTCTTTATTTATTCCCAGGTGCTGAATAGGATTCTTGATTTACAATTTTTCGTTCTCTGTTCAACTGTCTCTATTTTAAGCTGTCCCAGGCTTTTCTCGGCCAGGGGAGGGATGGTGTGTAAAGAAGGCCCTTGTATTTTCCCTCAAACAAAGCCTTGTATATTTCTTTGTTATACTGTATTTATCTTATGAAAGGAAAATTAGAGTTGGTGATTCGATTTACAGAAGATGGAAGAAGTATCTAAATATTGCTTCCTTCAAAATGGATGTTGTTTGTTTGTCTTTTAAGCTTCATTCTTTCTGTCGCCTGATCTGAACTCATGCAGGTTAAAAAATTAGACGATGATTTGCATATTTCTATGAAAAATTTAGAACAATATATTATTGAAGCCATGAAATGAAACATCATCATATTCCCTTTCAATATTGACTTGGTCCAAATTGTATACCAATGGAGCCTCTAAGAAAATTGTTGCGAGAAAGAGGCAGGCAAGAGTGCTTTGCTCAAATCATCGAATTTTATTTTTTATTTTTAAATTAAGGTATCTTCTGCACTGCAACTGCATAGACTAATCTCCAAAGGTACTGAGATCCATTTAAGGGATTGACCTCTCCTACTAGATATTTTTCCATACGTACCGGCTATGGATTAGACTCTTGACCAGGTAGTTAAGGAGTCCAAGTATTTACAGTCATGTTTGTCGGATGGCAATTGGAGCGTCTATAGGGAGAGGAACACTTGGGGGTGAAGTGGTTTGCACCATGGAACTTAACATAAAAACTGATTTCACTCTTTAGATTTTGGATAACCCACTTTTGAACCTTGTTATACTAGTATCTGAATGGGTTACCCTTACCTCGTGACGTTGATTTTTGTAAATGATGAATTCAAAATATGGCTTGTTTTTTCTTAGGCTATGTTCAGTAAGACCTAACAAGTAGTGTTTAGTAGATAACTTACAGCAAATAAGCTCGCAGTAATAAGATATAAGTGTTTCGTAATACTAGTTTATAGTGTTTTTCCATATGCTATTTTAAGTGACATTTGAGCTTATGACTTATAGCGTTTTATTTTTCTCTCATTTTTGCCCTAATTATTTTAATTAAATTCCTAACTTATTTTGCATTAAATGAAAAATATCTCAATTTTAAACATTAATTATAAATGTGCATTTATATCATTTTATATTTTTAAGCGGGTTCAATTGTTAAATTTACCTAATACATTAAATTCAATTTGCTTGCTTATATGCTATATAATATCCGCTATACTATTTTTTATCAAATAGAGCATTGTATTTGAGTTGGAGGGAATACTCCTTCCGGCCTTGATTATAAGCAAGTTAACCTAGTTTCACACATGTTAAGAAAATTGGTTTAATTGTGTTGATTTCAGACAAAAAGGAGTATTAAGCACTAAAAATATCTTTTTTTTTGTCTTGGGAAAACAGAAGCAGAATCAATAGGTGTGCCCACGGGTTGGGTTGGGTCAATTTTGGCCAAACTCGTTACGTGGCCCGATTAAATTTGATCAATTTGGGTTCGGTTGAAAGCCTGCATTTTTTGCTATCAAACCTGAACCAACCCAATTTTAAAAAATAGTGTAAAAAATATTATGTGTGTATATATATATATAATTAAATGACATTCTATATCACAATAATTTCAACACTTGGACTAATTCTACAGTTTAAAATTTAATCATTTGAACTATTTGCATACTTCTAAATGAATACATCTTTTTAGCAAATTCTAAATCAATACATAAAATCTTAACTAAAAATCTATTTTTATGAACAGGTAATGTTCGCAAGCTTAAGATCATAAACTTGTTATCCGAACCGAACTACTTTAGGTATGAATGAATTGATCTAGGTTGAACCCAATCTTTTTCTAAGAAAAATTAACTCATCATTTCACTCAAAATAGTAGTCATTAATACATGTTGGAATATAGATAAAAAAAACTTGGGACTAGCATATGATCTTCATGTTCTTGCTAGGCAATGAGCAATTTGATTGGCTAGTCTCCTCGCAAAATCCACCCTAACATTGGGTAAGGTATTAAGAAGGTGCTAGCATCTAGTTAACGAAAGACCAAACACTATTTACTGGAGATGTATTCAATATACTTTCGATAACAATTTTGCAGTCTATCTATATAAACACGTTCAAATACCCTTTGTCTTGTAACCACTTAATGGTGTCGAGTAAGCACTTTGCCTCCGCTTCTTGAGGTGATGGAGTCCCTGAGAAGACTTTGAACATAGCTTTAATGAAGCTTCCTTTCGAATTACAAACACAACAGCTCATATCAAACTGCCCGGTATTCTAAAAAATTGCAGCATCTATATTACAACACTTCAACATGTTCCTTGACAGTGGCTTCCAAGTGGTTAACATGACCAACTGCGTATAGTATTTCTCAAGCACTCTTGGGTCTTCTAATATAGATTAGATTAGAAGACCCAAGAGTGCTTGAGTAAAATGGTTCGGATAATTTTCAGCTTAACTAGAGTTCTGAGTTCGAATCCAATTTTAGGAGTGCAACATTAAAACTTTTGAAGGAGAGCTTTGTCACCCATTGTAGTCCTATTTGACTCAATGGATTAATCTCTTCAGTTGTGCATAGAGGATATCCAGTTTAGAAAAAAAGAATATAGATTAGAAGAAATTTTTACATAAGGGAGTGAAACAAAAGCTTTTACTTTTAAAAGGTGATGTGTTTTTTGTCTCTATAAAATTTGTTTTTTTTTTTATTGTAGTCCCTAAAAAAAAAATCATTTGCTTTTGATCTCTTAAAGTTCTTTTCGTTATTTTTAATTTCTCATGACTTTTAATTCACGACTTTTATTTGTGCTTTTAAACACTATTAAAAGTAACGTGAAACTAAAAGTGATGGAAAAATGTTGAGGAACCAAAAGTAGGTGAATTTTTTTTAGTGACTAAAATAATAAAATCCAAATAATAGAGGAGCCAAAAAGATATTTAATCCTACTTTAACAATAGCGCTATTGGTTCGAAATTTCCCACAAGAATTTGGTAAAAGTAGATATTGACGGTTGAGAAATAGGATGAGAGAAATTGAAACAACACTGCTATTTGCAGCGAAGAGTTTTTTCGCTAAATCTTCACGAGTGAAGGCCATTTACTGTGATTGCATCAAAAAAATAAGCAATTGCCTACTAACCTTCTCCTTCCAAATAAATGAAAGGCTTTAATTTTTATTTTTCATTCCACTTCCAATCTCCTTAGCAATACAAGTCCTTAGATAGGGATCAACAGGCACTTTGGTCATTAAATGTGTGAGACAATGTCATTATAGTCTCCTCATGTATCTAAATTATAAACACATCCTCAAGTGTCTCAAATATGTTCATTTTATTAGTTATTTTGGTTCTCAAATATATTTTTTGTTGGTCAATTTAATCCATAACATTATTAAAAAAAGATACACTTAGAGACTCATTTGTAATATCAATACATTCAGAGATTATACTGACATCTCATATTAAAGCATTAAAGTACTAAAATGACTATTTAACCGTCAGAGGTTCCTATACAATTTCATAATTTGATGCTTGTAAGATACTACATAAAAGCTTTCGTGAAAAAGACTGCAAACTCTACTAGAAAGAAAAAAAAAAAGCTAGCTTTTCAACCAATGGACGCCATAAATCATAAAACATATTTATGCAATAAATTATGCACTTAAAAAGGCAAGTGTTTTAGCACTACAAGACAAAACATTTGAATTAGGGAAGTTCGTTCTTACTATTAAACAAACTAATTAAAGCTGCATTTGAAAAGTAAAGCAACACCTACAGAAAATGGTAATTTCTTCAATCAAGCAATTCAGAAACTGGAGTTTTCTTAAATGCATCAACTAGAACCAACTGGTCAGCCAAGAATCTATTGGGGAATAAGTTATCCGCTTTCAGCCTCTCCCTCATCCCATATGCTGGAAGGTTGGCCTTTACATAAGCCTGGATTAGAGCTTGGAACATAGTTATTCGAGAAGTATAACCAGCTTGTCTCATTCTATGGAAAATCTTCTCTGAACTATGGATGTCGCCCCTCTTCGCGTACTGCTCCAAAAGAGTCATATAAGTAGTAAACATCGGCTTAACGCGACTTGTCTTTAGAGCCTTATTCAAAACAGAGTCTGCCTTCTCAACTTCCCCTGCTTCCACATAAAGTTTCACAAGTGCATCCCAGGTCGTTGGACCTATTTGGCATCCACTATTACCCATTCGTATAATAAGCTCCTTACCCTTATTTAGCATCTTATTCTTTGTATAAATCTGCAGGAGTACTGCGTAGTTCTTGGAGGAAAGTTTCCATTTTTTTGACATCATCTCAAAAACTGCCTCTGCTTCTTCGATTTTCTTCAACTTCCCCCAAGCATCTACTGCAGCCAGGCAGTCCTCAACCCGAGGACTTGACCCGCAAATCTTCCAAATTCTCTCCACTTCATCAGCCTTTCCCAGGAGTGCATAAAGGCGCATCAAAGTTGGGCATACCCACATATTCTCTTTCAAGTTTTCCCCTTCAATCTCCTTCAATAAAGCTTCAGCTTTTTCTTCAAGCTTAGCCTTTGCATAATACCTAGCCACGGTTGCCTGTGTTTGAAGGTCTGGTTCAATGCCTTCCGCCTTCATTGTTTCAACAATTTGTTCCATTCCATCAATATCATTGGACATGCCCTTTGCGTCTATTAAGATTTTATAAGTAAAAGAAGAAGGTTTGACATTCTCTTTTTCCATCATAAGTAACACATCAGCTATTTTCTTCTTGTCAGTCCTCTTATAAATAAGAAGCAATTGGTTAAAAGCAAATGCTGAAACAGGAAGATCTAAGTCCTTCATTTTGTTGAATACTGCCTCAGTTTTCTTCAAATTGTTCTGAGCAGCACAGTTAGCTAGTAATGTTCTGTATAATAACTCCCCTCTGAAAGAATTTGGAACGTGCTCAAGGTATCTTTCTGCCTTTTGTAGGCCACTCAATTTGGCAATCAAATCAAGTCGAGAAGCATAATCTACCTCAACAAATTCAAGCTTTTTGTTTGACTCTACCCAATGAAAGAGCTACAGTGCCAACCAAAAAAAAAAAAGGAAAAAAGATAAATATAAAACATCACATTGTAAAACTGGAAACGTAAACAAGGCGAGTATGCAAGAACAATGTAATACAAAATAATACATAATACATAATATACATTTAAAGAATAAAAAAATATGGATACTAAGTAAAACATGGAATAGCACACACAACATAATCTATATGGCCAAAAAAAAGAGGACCATTTCCCATCCCCTGCAGCCCTGACTATAGTTTTTAAATCCCAGATAGTTACATGGAATGACCAACCCCAAAATATCTAAAACAGGATCACCACTATACCAACAATTATGTATTCGAAGTAAATAATTTGTACTGTGTGTGTATATAAAAAATGCCTCCCCAAAACAGAACAGAAGCTAGTGGGCTGTGAAGTACACTAACAGTAAGTGATTAAAAGAAAAAAAAAACAGAAATAGAGGCATTCATAAATCAGACCAGAGACAGAGCAGAGCATATTATTTTGGAACCAAACCAACAGAAGTTATAAAAAAAAACAGGAATAGAAGTTATACAAAAAATACTATATCGTGACTTTGTTTTAGTGGTCTCATAAATGGAGGCATTCACAAATTACAATAATTTGGAAATATCTTTTCAACTTGCACTGTCCATGAAAATTTGAGAACGAATTACCCCACCGGGGAGAAAATACCCTGAAAATCATTACAACTTTTTAAAGCAGTAAGTAAAAGACTTCAGCAAAAAAGCATAACATGATATCAAACACCAATGTCACTTTGCTCGAACTGGGAGTTGCAGATAAACTATTCTGAGTATAATAACAAACAAATATACCTATAAATCTGAAGAAATACAACAACCAAGACTTTTTCCATTAGATGGGTTCGACTACATTGATCAAATGATTATATAATGCCCTATCATGTATAAGTCCAAATATAGATCATTTATTTCTAAATATAAACTCTTAATAGTTCGACTTTGACCTCTAGTTTTTCTAAGTCTTCAGATACCTCCAACTGTTGAATTATCCTTTGATCGACCTTCCTTATCGGTTTTTCTATGGGTCTTCTACACACATGGTCAGACTATATAAGATGTGATTCTACCATCTTTTCTACAATGGGAACTACCTGAACTTTCTATCTAATGCTTGTATTTCTAGAACTATCTTGTCTTGTGTAGCCACTCATCCATTGTAACATTCTCAACTATCTGTGATGATAAGTTTAGTTTCTAAAGACATCAATACTTCAAATGTTAAATTGTATAGATTGTAGGCATATTAAAGCCTGGTTCATTTACCTGCAAAGCCCTCCCATACATTTTACGCTTTCGAAGATTACTCAGGGCCGATGTGAACTCTTCCCTACTAATTTCTTTCCCCTTTTCAGCCCACTTGTCAAGAGCAGAATCAACAGATAATCCCGGAGCCTCCATAATCGTTTTGAATAGTTCTGATTGAACCATTTTCTTGCGTGATTTTTTACCCGTTGGATGAGTTTCAGTATCTGATAACTTTAGCTCACCATGTGATTTCCCACCATCCTCATCACCATCAAGAAGATCAGTCTCCGATTCAGTCCCATCTTCATCTACCTCCACCTCAGACAGCTGATCTTCCATCTCATCATTATCATCATCGTCATCTTTCGTGCTACTAGCATCAGCTTGCGACGAAAGTTCACGCCTGCTCACAGTGAAATTCATTGAAGCATGACCAGTGCGATAAAATGAACTCCCCGTTGACATAAACCTACCATATGTCATTTGATGAGAGTCGGGAACAGCAGCCTCACAATCCACACAAGTGGTTGGCATTAATTTCACACAAGAAGCACGAGAAGCCCCAACATCATTAAGTCCTTGGATCCTACAAACAAAGCACAATAACAGTTAGCATAAACTCCAACATGTATAAAAATAAATCAAAAAACAGCACCTACAACCCTAATTCATAAAAATAGGTGCTTGTTTGTATAATGATATTCGAAAAGATAGGGTATAGAATCGGAATTACGCTGCTTGTTTATAGCATCCGATTCTTCCACTAAGAAGAACAAGAGATGATGAAACAACAGCTATAACTGTTAACTAATGGTTGAGTTTAGGGTTAGGAAAAAGTGGTGATAATTATGCGTATCCATTTGATTGTGAAACAAAAATGTATATAATAGTTTTGTGCGTGATGAATGAAAGTGAAAGAGAGAGTTAGAAGAATACCTGAGACGAATTGAAGATCGACGAAGAGCCCACATGGTGAGCGGTACGCAGCAGAGAAGGGGAAAATGAGAACGATGAAGTTTGTAGTTAGAAATGGAAGTGGAAATGAATCAACTGGAGGAACCTTAAACCCTAAAAACTAAAACCCTCATCGACGACGTTTTATTTTATGGTATAGCTAAATTACAATAAAACCCTCCCCCATCTATCGGATTTAGATATTTTTCTTTCATGATGTTCTGGTATATTTCTTTTCTTTTTTTTTGAAGCAAAGGTAATTATATTTTAATGGGTTGTAGTATGTTAGTCATTTTTATTTTTATGTCAAAAGAATAGTACTAATAGTTTAATTTGTAAAGTTAATACCGGCTTTGCCAACCAAAAAAAGCTAATGTCGGTGAGTTATAATTACGTAATTTTTCAATATATTGTGTTTTTATAATTTTTAATGTGTCTTTACTTTTTTTGTCTAGTACAAACGGTAGAGTTTACGGAAAAATATCGCTTGGATGAGAAGATAAGAGTATCTTTCAGCTTAACTAAGATAATGGTTTATATAATTTTGGGCATGTAGTAGTGTTTTCTTGAGTAAGAGTTTTGCTGTTCATTGTGGCTTTACCTAGCTCAAGGGATTAGTCTCTGCAGTTGCGTGCAGAGAATATCCAGTTTATACTAAAAAAAAAGAGGTTATGGAAGTGAGAGATGGAACATCTTGGATTACAACATATGCTCTCGATGGCAACCACAATATGTACATGTCTAATTTCAGATCGTGCTTAGAATCAAATTTCACAATGGCCAACACTGAGTTTATCCACTGAAGGAATCGAATCGAGGAGCACCAGATCAACCCCGTGTCTCAGGATAAATTATGTCATTGACCAACAGCGTTTGTTATGTGTACATGTGTTTTAATATTAGTTGTGTTTCTTGGGACGCTAAAGTCTTAACTTTGTATAATTTAAATGGACTTTTAGATTCTTATATGAAACTCTTTTTGATATCATAGTGAGATATAATTCTTTTTTTTTCTTTCAGTTTTGATCTTGTGAGCTCTAATGTCTAGACTAATGTCTTATAAAAGCGGCTCTTCAGATATCCACTGACAATAATGTTTTTAAACTCGGACAGGTGGTCGACTCGGTGAAGGTCCCGGGTCACTGGGTCAAGGGTTGGACCGATGAGTCGACAGTTGAACCGCATGATGAAAAACCTTGATTGCATGACTCGAGGCCAACAACAGAGCAAAACCCGGCCGGTACACTATAAATAATTTCCTAAAATTACACATCCTGCCTAATTTCATTTCTTCTCATTTCTCTGAGGTTCCTAAAATTACACATCCGGCCCGGATCGAAACAAAATTACAAATTGTTTATACACAGTTTTTGAAATGAGATTGAGAAAGAGACACATTTCTTCTCATTTCTTTGACGTTTCTAATTTCATTTTTACTTTTTTTTTTTTATAAATTAACTGCTTAAAACGGCGTCATTTTTGCATTTTTTGTCTTTTTTTTTAAATACGCAAAACCCGGTCCGGTCCGATTTTACAAAACCGACCGGGTCACCGGTTTTCGCCAAAACCGGCCGAGTCATGCCGATCCCCACCGGGTCACTGCATTTCCGATCCACAACTTTACTCGACCCAGTGACCCATCCGGTTCCCGGTCCGACCGGCCGACCCGGTTTTAAAAACACTGACAATAAGCTCCTTAACTCGAGAATATAAGATAATAAACTCCTCTGAAACCACGAGCACCTAACTTAGCTAAAAAATCAGAAATCAGCACATTGATCGTCTTTCTCTCAAATTATGATGAAGATCAATCCCCCAGTTCCTCTAAAGCATATTTCTAAGGAGAACAATTTCATTTCCCAACAATAAACAAAACTTGATACAAAAATAAAATTAATTTCATTTCATCTTGTTCCATCAATGCAAAGAGAACCTTAGTGAAACTAAAATAAATGTTGCCATTATATGCATCTGAGCAATCCTCTAAGATTTATAATTGATGGCTAAATGGTTTACACTCAATAAATTCTATTACTTCTCTAGAAGTCTCTACTATCATACCTATTCCCTCCAAAAAAAATCTAAATTCAGTGCAATGATCACACTTGTGGATCGTCCTTTGCAAAATTCTCATTTTCTCTTTTTCTTTAGAAAGGATGCTGCATGCAGGAAAATCTTGTCAACTTCATCAAACTTATTTAATTCAACATCTCTTTCCATGTTTTTTGAGCTCAAAGATATTTGTTGCAGATGCTCCTCAAAATCATCTGTGTCTCTATCGCTTTGCTCCGGAAAATTATCAAACTCGTCCAAATAAAGAGGTTTTCCCTCCTTTACCAAATCCTCTGTATCTGAATCTGTCTCAAAGATATCTGATAAATTATCAGAATATGCATCCAATTCAGAGTCCATATCGGCCTCATCCTCTGAGCACCCTTTGTTATCATTTATCATCTCGCGAAGTTTATCCGAATTATGTATTTGGAGATTCGAAACACTACCAGGTTCAATACTTGTTGTATCACTTTCTTGGATTCCTTCAGCAGCATCTGCATTGCCTTCAGCTGCGCTTTTAAGTTGTTCCCGAAGAATTTCAAGCTCTTGCTCAAGTTTGGGAATATATCTCCTCACAGCTCGGAGACCATCTCTATACTTTGATTTGTCCAATGCCTGCATAACATGAGAGTAGCTGATAAGGCAATGGAATTTTAAAAATGAAAAACCGATGTATAAGAGTATAAATTTGGAAAAAGAAACATTCTAATTTTTGTGGAATAGACAAGTACATGAACAGAAGAGATTGTATATACACATTCAAGGACCACACATGCCAGAATTTAGACAATGCAATGGTCCACAATTGAAGATTTGCATGGAAACAGAAGGAAGGAGAAGCAAAGTAAACCGAGGAGACATATGATAAAACTGGATAAACTAGAAAGGTCCTAGTTTTTTATTTTTCAAAAGAAGGAAAAAGGAAGAAGTGAAGGAAAATGCCATCTGAACAAATGTTTTACTGTGTAATACTAATACTAATAACTATAATTCATAACATGCACTAAACACATGGCTACTTTTAAGACAAAGTGCAGTATAACACAAGAATATGTTGTAAATGACGGAATATCAATAACAGTAAGCAAGAATGCAAGTCATGGATTCATTTGGGTGAACAATCCCTGTTTCCTAATTTTCACCAAAATGCTAAATCTTGGACAGTGAAAACCTAGAACAGTTGGAAGAAATTTTGAAACACCACACTTAGGGATTCTAAATCTATTTTTTCATTCATAAATAACGAAATATTGAAAAAGAGACAACGTACCCTCTTTCTTGAGAGAGTGACTCGTGGAGACATTATCTCTGTTGGTGGTTGGGAGTAGTTTTTACCTCTATACATTATTATTGTATCATCTTCATGAAAGCCGAGCACTATACCTCCAGTCAATCTTGCCAGCTCAGCGGCAATCTCCCTAACCTCCTCTGGTGAAAATGTCTTCACTATCACTTGCAAAGTTTGATGTTTTTTCCAATGTAGATGCATGTTCAAAATTACACCTTGGTAAATTCCCCGTCTTCCAACTGGCACATAATTTTTGGATTTAAGACCCATCTTTAAAAAGAAAAAGTGCTCTTCTGGTGTCAATATCTCAGGATCGTGGGTTGTTTCTGATGATTCTGCAGGTTCAAGCTTCTTCAGGGCTTCACAAAGTCTCTCTTCCTTTTGTCGAGCCTAAAATGGTAGAGAGTATTCTAAATTGACCAACTGTTTTATAAAACATAAAACATAAAATACAAACCAGAAGACCAAAGTATAGATGTTTAATTCAAAACAATTAAATAAAAAGTAATTGAGAATGCACGAACTTTCTCACCCTTGGGGAAAGCAATCAATGGGAACAAAAGAATTTGTTTCATGGCATGTTATGTTATAGACAACATAAAAGCATGGCGGTTAGTGCAGCAAAAAAAAATGATGGATCCTGGTACAGGCCAATTTGATTCAACCACAGCAGGAGAGAAAATGAATATCATAAAAAATTCTCTATAAGCAGGTCTATATGAGCACTCATTAGTCATTATGGAGGCATACAACCCAAGTGAACAATCAACAATTCAGTGCTGCTAATATATACAGACTCCTGATTATTTAATTCTAAAACTTTTAGGTCCCTTCATTTAGGATTAAGATACTTATGCCAGAGGTCCATTACAGTTTTGACATACTTTTAATGGTAATTACCTATATTATGCACAGCTTGTACATAGAAATACGAGGATTGACCTTCATTAAAGGACAATAAAAATCTTGCTCTGTGAAACACATAATGTTCTACCAAGACAAGAAAACATTACGGAGCATTCAAATAACATATCAATCATTACTTATCCTCCTTTCAAAGAATATCAGTGACAAGTAATAAAGCTTTAGAAAATATTTAGCAGTGTCACACTACCCTTTCTCGTTTTCACTAACATTTTAAACACATGACCTCTCCACCATTGTTCGTGGACGTGGGTGGAGGGCTCATATTATTACCCTAGAGTAAGAGTCTTAAATCTTGAAAATGTGGTTTTACAGGTAAGTGGGAGTAATAGCCAGCAACTACAAATCCAAATCTTTCATGCAAACAATTAATGTCACACTCAGCTAGACATCTTCAATCACTGTCATTACCCAAACACACTTTGACATAACTTTTGCGATTCTTTCGGAACAAAGAGATAAACTTACTTGAAGAATCACATCGCAATTTGTTATGCTAATTGTAACAATGAAAGTACTATCATAATTTTGTAATTCAATATTTAAAACTGAAAAATATTAAGGGCCCATTTGGATTAGCTTATTTTTGAGCTTATGAAAAACAACTTATGGAGATAAATAAGTTTATGTTAATTCATAAGTTCTCACTAACAAAAGTTATATCTCCATAAGTTGTTTTCCCATAAACTACCTTTACAAACTTATGAATAATACGTAAAAGCTTATTTATTTGCATAAGTTATTTTTCATAAGCTCAAAATAAACTCTATCCTAACGGGCCCTAAGACATCTTTTATGGTTTTTATCTAACTTAAATTGCATAAAGCATTCAAATTTCAAATGCCTAATGAATGCAATATTCCAATATCAATTACAAAGAATAATAAAGTTATTTACATCTTTACAGAAAAAACTTTTGCAGACAATACCAGTTGGCACACTTAAAGTATTCTAGACTTCTAGTTGACTTTTAAAACAACAGACTTGTAAAGAAGAGAACACTATTGCATGACAAAATTTCCAACAGCAAAATATTTATTTCCCCCAAAACAAGAACTTCACTATCATAAGAAACTCATGAGACTCTTAAACACTAGTCTACAGATGAGTATTATGAAGTAAGAAATTACCTTCAACAATTTGTATAAAATTCTCTCCTCTGTTGTCATCCTTTCATACTCTTTCTTTTTCTTATATCTAAAGAACTTAAGCCACCTTACAGCAGCTCTTTTCCCCTTAAATTTTTCCTCGTTACTTTGGCATTTTCACAAACACCACTAGCGCTTGGAGAATTTTCAGAATCCTGAACTTGCTCCACAACCTTATCATTAAAGTTTAAAAATTGAGTTGAATGAAAGCTTCGTTGCCCTAAGAAAGGAAGCACTTTGAAATAATCATGGTGGGTAAATACAGGTTCCTGGCCACAAACCTTGCATATAACAGAATTCAAGCTACAACAGTGTAAGTCAAAAAAATCCATTTTTTCCCTTTAATTCATTTACGGAAACGAAATTAAGGAGAGAGAGGTACCTGGTTTTACGAAGCAAGAAAATGAGAGAATTTGAGGAGAGATTGTTATGGAAGTGAAATTTTGTGAGAAATGGCGATGCTAAAACCCTCCACGCCATTTTTTTTCTCCTTTGATAGGTCAACCTCAAAGATGGAATCTATAAGATTTTGAAGCAATTGAAATAAAGCTGGAAATGAAGAAGTTGAAGGTTCCGATGATAACTTGAAATGTTAAACTTTATTTATTCTGCGTGCTGAAAATTCACCGGTGTGAAGAGCATAGACATTAGATGTGATAGAGAGAAAACCTTCTGTTAGAGGAGGGCACAGACAGTAGAGAAAACCTGCGTGATAACTTTATTTATTCTGCGTGCTGAAAATTCACCGGTAGTGTGAAGTTAGAGGAGGGCACAGACAGTAGATGGAACTTCTCATTGCCACACCTTCTGTTAGAAATAAATTTTGTTTGGTTTTTGGTAGGGTTTAGGGATTTTAGAGAGAAAACCGTCATTTTATTCCTCAAATTTGTGAAATGTTTTGAAATAGAGTTTAATTAGGCTCTGTTTGGCAGCGGACAGCGGATAATCCAATGGATATCTGATAAACTAGCTTATAATGGATGAGGTAGCTGATATGGATAAGGTAGTGGATTGAATTAAAAGTGTTTTGTAAAACTAACGGTTGAAGTAGTTTATAAATATAAAATTATGTAAATAGACATAGGTAAATAATACTTAAAATTAAAAAGGATAGATAAATTTATTTAATGGTGGATAAATGAGTAATTTAATTAAAGTAGTAACGGTAAAATTGAGAGAAAAAATGAAACGCTTATGTTTATAAGTTCTCAAACGCTACTACTTCAATAAGCGTTTCAAAAACGCTTATAATTTATATAGGAAAACGCTAAAAGTTCTGGTAGACGCCAAACACCTATAAGCGAATCCGTAATCCGCTTATATTTCAATGGATTGGCTTTGCCAAACAGAGCCTTAGTATACACATCTTATTACACTATCCGCCAATTTCTTTTCATACAATAGCGAATAAGTAATTCGCTACGGAATAAGTTGTCAACAAAACACAGGTTCAAACTATTAAAGTACACGTGTCATCACCTAATTGGCATCATTTTTAAAGCTACACATTTGAACCTGCCTAATAAATGTTGACTCATAAATTCAAAATCTCTTTTCGTACAATCTTTTTTTAGACAATTGCGAATAAATAATTAACCGCAGAATGAGTTGTCAACAAAAACAGGTTCAGAGCCATTAAAGTACATGTGTCATCACCTAATTGACATATTTTTATAACTACACATATGAACCTGTCCAATAAATGTCAATTCATAAATTCAAACTAGAAAAAAAAATCAATTACATAACTTCTGTTAATTAATATAGTTTTTTCTTGGTTGATTGTTATGTAATTGAAATCAAAGACCAAATCGAAAGTAAAACAGAAATGTTGTAGCCTTCAATCTTCATCCAGAAAGGGGAATCGAAATTAGGGTTTTTGTCAAAGGGGGAGACCGAAATCAAAATGAGAGAGCAGATTGCAACAATTGTTGGAGATGATGAGGAACAAAGAAAAGGATGGTGGATGGTAGGGTTCCATGGCTACCACATATTTTTTCATAAAGAAGAAGAGGATTTTTTTTTTAATTAAAAATAATTATAAAATAATGAGTAGCAAATAAAATTGTCTGAAATAAATTAAGGGACCTCTTAAAACTTAATGCACCTAATCATTACAAAAAAAATATTAAGGAGCCTATTCTTTATCTAAAAACAAATTAAAGAACCTCAGAGTTATTTTTCCTAAACATAAAATAAATCCAAATGAATAATTATAAACTCACCTATTTTTGATAATTTAATCCAAACGACAGTATATATTTTGTATATATTTTTTTTGTATATAAAAATGATTTTTTGTAAAAAAAAGTTGAAATAATAAAGATATTTTGGCGCAGCTCTCTTCAAAACGCTACGCTACGCTACACGGCCCTTCTTCTTCTTTGTTCAAACGACAGAGCGCGGAATCGAGGGTTTCATTTCTTCTCTTCACATACCCGCAATTACAACTTCCAAAATCACAGTTACCCTATGAATCAATCATCTACCGTCTGAAATTCCGAAATCTTCCACTCGTAAGTTCCATTTATCTCTTCTCTTTCGCAATTCCGTTTTTTACGTACGTGTCGATGCATTCAGTCTTTCGATTTTATTTTAATTCTAGTTCTTTTAATCGATTACATACTAACCTGAAAGAAACAGAAGTTTTTTTTCATATTAAATTAAATTTTTATTTCAAGAAATTGCAGTGGTGTTGAACTTATAAATGATTTCTTTTTTTTCCTTCGGTTTAGTCAAAGTGAAGATGAGATTCTTTTTTGTTTGGCATTTTGGGTTCCTGAAGAGCTAACAGTTCTATTAATTAATTAATTAATTAATTAATATTTATTTTGCTTTGCTGTTGTAACTCGTAACAAAGAAGCTTGAAACTTGATATCCTCAATGTCTAGAGAATCAGTGCCTTCTGTTTTTTGGAATTTGAGCATTTAGTCATTTTCCCGTCTTGATTGTTTGATTCACTGAGATTATTTGCTTTGACTTTGTTAGGGGTTGCAGGCTTGGCAGGATGGACTCAAACTCATCGTCTCCACCTAACGACAATTCTGATACCAAGAACGCATTTCGTAAGCCTTCCAACGATGCAGCTAATAGGAAATACAGGCGACGGTCACCTGTTGGGGGATCCTCATCACCTGATGGTTGGGATTTTTTAACCTCTTGGTCTTTATTTTTTATTCTTAAGGGGTTTTAGTGGTATTGTGACGAATGATTATAATGTTGAGAGGCCATGTTTATTTGTTTGCATTTGAAATTGCTTAATATGAACTGCATCACGTTCATTCATGGTACTTTTTGTGCTGGAAAGTATACAAGTATTATGTCACTGTCAGTTTTTTTTCTTTTTTTTGCACCATGGAGTTCTTTTAGAAATCTAATAGTAGTGTGTTCTGAAGATGCCTCCAACTCCATATTGGGTGCTGGATCGATCTTTAACGATCCTAGGTATACTCCTTATTATAAGTGTGCCAAAAACTCACTAAAGCATACACTAGACCTGGGTTCACTATATCTTTTGATAGCAGTCCCCTTTGCTTTTGTGAGAAAAATTGTAGGGTTTGTTTGTGAGTTTTGGATGGAGGATGGGAAGGTTAGGGAAAAAGGAAGGGATAGTCTCTCATCTTGAGTGAGAGGTTAATTTTTCCTCATGCAAGACAAAATAGGATTATGGATGGAATCAGTAGAGAAAAAGTAGAGGCAGCTCATATTGTAGAAAAGATGGTTGAAATTGAATCTCATCTTAAGTGGTTTGTGCTTGTGGGGAGATGTTTCTTAGTAGCACCAATAAAGAAGGTAGAGAGAATAGATGATAGTCCATTAGATAGAGGTTGAGGAAGACCAAGGAAAACTATATGTCGGACCATTAGAGTTAAATGGTCTATATTTAGATATGATTCATGACAGAGCATAATGCTATTGTCTAATCCATGTAGTCAACCTCACTTAGTAAGAAAAGGATTTGGTTGTTGTTGCATGTCTTTACCTTTCAAGCTCATGTTAAATTGTTTGCAGTTCATACAGGTTAAATGGTTAACATACTCTTATACGCTAAGTAGCATTCATTACACATTATGGCTTTGCTTACTGTCATTTACAATATTGGCTGTTGGGTATGTGCTATTTTCAGTAGTCCTGTGCTGTAATATGCCATTAAATACTTTGTTTAGTAATTTGTATATATTCCGCACCATTAGTACTGATAGTGTGTTATCTAATTTTATGAGCAATTCTATATACGGAATAGGGTTTGTATGAAGAGATCTATACTCTTCATTATATGCAGGTAGTCCCAGGCATGAACACAACTCAAGTCCAAATCCATCAAGGGAAGATTCTGTGAGAATTTCTCACCATCATTCACGGAAGTATGATGGCAGGGAACAAGAACGACAATACGGTAGGAATCACTATGGAAGAGGCAGTGAATCTCTTAGACATTCTGACCGACAGTCATCCCGGAGCTCCTATGGTCACTCTAGGCATGACAAATATGCAGATGAAGATAGATTTCGTGAGAAGCTATCATCACGTTCAGGACGCGAGTCAAGGGGTGATCATGTGAGAGAAGAGAGTGATGGCAGGTCAAAAGACTACAGGCGTAGTATGGACAAACATTCACGTGACAAATATGAAGGGTCTGATTACAGAAGCAAGGAGAAAGATAGAGAAACATATTCCAAGCATCAGAAGTATAAAGACGTGGACTCTTCTTATGACAGATCTGGATCTGGTAAGAGGCATGCAACATATGATGAGGTAGGGGAGAGTCGCTCTAGGGACTGGGATGGTCGAGATGAAAGAAGAGATTCTCACAGAAGTTCGGTTGAACACAGAAGTGACCGTACAATTTCTTATTCAGAGTCTAAGAGCCAAAAAGATCATCCAAAAGAAGCTTATAAGAATGAACAGAATGAGCTAAATGGTCAAACCAAGGATCGAAACTCGAGAAAAGTAGGGGAGCAGTTTGATATTGAAGATAAAGATTCTTCTGGAAAGAAACCAAAGTTGTTTGGTGCTGATAAGGATGATAATTCTGGAAGAGATGGTATTGTTTGTGTTTTTTGACTTATTTTGGGTATGATTTGTTTTCTCATTAATGATTATAGTATTACTTTGTTATCACGTACAAAAGCAGATGACAGGAAGACTTCAAGTTCAAAGCTTTCTCACGAGAGCAAAGCAGATTTAGGGGCTACCAAGACCAGTGGTTTTGATAAGGGCAATGATCTAGATGCTGCAAAAGTTGCAGCCATGAGAGCTGCTGAATTAGGTATACACTACTTTCCTGAAAATTGGCCTATTACTGGGATATAGGCATATTCATGATTTCGACTTTTAACCATTTGCAGAAGGTGGATTGCATTGTTGTGGATTGGATGAATGTTATGGGCACGACTACTGCTTTCTATTTTTTATTTTTTACTTTTAAACACGTGTGTTTGCTATTAATTTTTTATATTTTACCTTTAAAATTTAAAAATGGATTTTTTTTTCTGAATAATTTATGTTTCCAATTCTTTTAACTTTTATTCTAATACTTTTAGATCTCGTACTTATTTAAAACTTTGATGCTTGACAGTTAATAAGAATTTGGTTGGGGCTGGTTGCTTGACTACTGACCAAAAGAAGAAACTATTGTGGGGCGCCAAAAAGAGCACACCCACAGAAGAGGTATCTTTGATTATTTGTTACATTTTCCTTTTTTTGCCTGGGTCCTTTACCTCTGAGTATTACATGGTATGGACTATAGTGCTTTATTATTATTTATTTTTTGGGGGGAGGTCAACACGCAAATGAATGATTGTGAAGGAAAAACTATTTTCCACTTCTAGGGTTCTGATGATTTGGAACTAGTGCTTTACAATTTAGATACCATCAAGAAGACAGTTTGAGACCAGATGAACCAGTTCTGTGTCACTTCAAATTTACAATGGGTGTGTTTGGTGCTCCTTGGGTGATGGGAGAAGCAGAACAACTCGGTACAAGTAGTTGAGCTATAGACTTGTAGCATAACTTTTTGTTCCGTCTGTTGTTTAATGATTGATATTTACCCTGAGCAGTTTTGTGGAAGATGAATGAAAGGTTGGAGGAGGCTTTTTTTTTACCTACTAGTGCATTTTCTTTTCATATTTACAGGATTGGTATAGTTTGAAAAAACATAACAGTATTAGCATATTTTTGACCTGATGCATACAGGCATGCCAGATATTACCTTAACTGCAAACTACTTTATTGAAAAAAAATCAAAAGACAATTCGCTGACGTTGAAGGACTTCTTGAAGCATTAGCAGGGTATTTAGTGTCCTTTTCTTCCCCTGTTTGTTGTGGATTCTTGATGAGCAGTCGTATCAATTTGGTCTTTTCTAAATTTCGCAGATGCTTTCAGTGATGATATCTTCATGACTTGCATGTTTTGAGGTAGCAAATGCTCATTTTTGTTTTACCTTAACAATACTTCCTCAGCTGGCCTTTTAAAATCTGTCCGCTCTTTGTCACAAACCTCTCACTCTAGGGAATTTAGAGTACTCACTTTAGAGGGTAGAGTAAGACATCTCAGCCCTTGATGAAAAAACCCATTGTTGATATTCTAATACATTCGTGATTTTTTGATTTATCCATCGATAGTTAAGATCACTTACTCTATCTTCTAAAGTGAATTACCCACTTTAGAAAAAATGGATTCCAGTCTAGGTGAGCTCAGGGTGTCTTTTTGTGCTTAAGCAGAAACTCAGTCTGACGTGAGCTGTTTACTCCTTTGATGTTGTTTACTGTCCCATAATGAGTGAAGTTTGTTTATAAAATTATGGTGTTAGTTGTCCTGTTAAGCTGACTTGAATAGTTAACCCACTTGTCTATTTCATTTTGCACAATGATACATTTGTTGGGCATGTATATGTGGTAAGAGAATGAGTAGGGGGAAGTAGTGGGTGTCGTCGGCCTATTTTTCTGGATAACCTATCTTGGGTTGCTGGGTTTGTTATCCTGCCACTTTTCTTGTTTTATGTCACCGCAATGATTAACATAAATATTCGTTTTGCATTTCTTACAACCTGCTAAATGTCGTAGGCTGGCCGTCGCTGGGATACGGGAACGTTTGATCCTGAGCGGCAAGAGAAATTCAACAAACTCATGGTAAGTTTGGGTTGAGTTTTTGCTTTATTCTGACCCAATAATAACATAGGTAGATTGTTTAATTGTTTCTCAATGACTGGCTCATTCTGTTAGTGTTTCTTCGCGTACTAACACATTTTGAGTCTGAGGTTGTTCTGTGCCTATGGCAAATTTGTAGGGTGTAAAAGGTGAAGCCAAAGTGGAGCAGGATTCCAATGATAAAAATGGCAATGACCTAGTCCGTGCTGAGAAGCAGAAGGAACTCCAGCTTGATCTAGAGAAACAGTACACTGCAGGTCTTCGGCGAAGAGATGGCCGTACAGTTGGATTAGGACTTTAAACACTCAGAGCCGGGAGGATTTTGCATCCTTTAACTTTTGCTGTGTTTTTGAGTATCATCGGTACCCAAGCTTAGGAGGAGTTTATCACTCGTTCGTTACATGTTTGGGAGTTTTTGTATGATCGAATGTTACCCGTATCTGGCAGCTGGAAGAAGTTCCTTATTGGACAGGTCGTGTTATTTCTATAGAATTTCTTGTTATGACTGCATCATGTTTTTTAAATAGAATTTGTATGAATCTGGTTTAGTTAATTGGTCTCATGGATGCAAGATTTGATTTGTATTATGTTGGTATCCTAAAATGCCAGTATAATATTTGAAGTACTTTTATGTGATGCTTGATATGGAGGGTGAGGACATTATGATGATGACCTTCTGAGTAGAGTGGACGACCGCTGTCGAATCAACCACGTGCTTATATAACTTGTGTACTACTTTCACTGTCTAGCTTTTTAGATTCAAAATGAATGGATGATTTTGAGGAGTTATAACCCAAACTTAACACATGTTGAACATGCTTGGGTTGTTCTGAATGGTTCTCCCCAACCTCGCTAGATTTAAAATTGCAATGAGGCGAGTTCCGAACTCATGGCTTTGCAACGGATAGTGTTTGAGAGGATTTATTGAAACAATCTTTTGAGTCGATTAAAATCGTACGGGTGACAAAACTGACATTCATCCATCGATGGCGATAGCAACCTCTCTCCCTCACCATATTCGTCTTGTGGTGGTGCTGTTTGATTGTACCTATAGAATTAAGAGATCTCGAATAGGATTTTTTTTTCCCGAAATAATAGAACTTTCTTGAAATGTTCTTGGAGGTCTTTTGGTAGTGGGTGTTTAAAAATCCCTTCAGTAAATGTTCAATACCCACAAAAGTCAAAAACTAAAATTGATTCAAAGATGGTAGGGATTGTGAGCAACAAACTTGATAGCACGAAAGGGTGGTTGGTCTGTTGTAAAAAGACACATTTTTTAATAGGCCGGCCATCCTCTTGCTCTACCAAGTCTGTCACTCTAAACTTGTTACCCCTTGGTCACCTATGAACCAATTTGTGCGTTGTCTTTCACATGGCTGTTGAACCTTGTGTATAGGGAAGTATCTAGATTTTTAAACACCCTACCAATTAATTGAGCTATAATGCTTATGCTACAATGAATCTTTCAGTAAATGAAAGAATATTAACCTTCTAACCATTTAATTTTGTCCTCATATTGTCTAGCACAAAGGTAAGTAGTTTCTAGATATCCTTTGATGAATCATCGGGGATTCAAGATCACTACCCAAATCTATTGGAACTTATACGCCAATAGCTTGGATAGTATTAACAACATTAGCATTAGCCTTAGACACATTTTGAGAAAAGAAGATTTGTGTCTTATCAATGTTGATTCTTTACCCTAAGATCACAAAAGTCTTTAGATATCACGACATCTTTGACCTTATGCCCCAATTTGTCGAGTTCACTTTCACATAAGCAAGGGAGATGCAATGAAATTACAGAGTATTGATCATAAAGTTTCAATCCAATCTATCATGAGAATCGTAAATCTCTCCTTTCCTTTTAAAGATGTTACCAAAAACATGTTTGTTCCTCCTAAGGCACCAAATACTCAGAAGTAGAATGGACTGAAAGTCTAGAGGTCCAACAAAACCATACACCTCCAAAAAAAGCCTTGGTCATCTGCTTTCACAACATTAGGGACCCCAATTTTTTTTTTGATAAGCAAATGTTAGTAGGGGTGAGGGAATGTTAGTTTCTGGGGTGTGAACCCTGGACCTTCTTGCAAATTGCAACATTAGGGACGCCAATTCTTTTGATGGCTTTATCAAAGTGATGAATTCAAGAAATATCTTTTTGGTACATTGAATTCAAGAAATATCTCTAATCATAGTTGGGAATTATTTTTCTCAACTCTACAAATCCAAATGGTACAATTCACTAGGAACTGTTGTTAACTATATTATTGAACTACCTTCCTTGTTGTTTGAGTTGTCCTTTTCAATAATTGAAAAATATTATTGATGTCCAAATAGGTCAGCATCATTGGCACACACTCCCTAACCTTCTATGAAGGGTTTGAGAGGGCGTCCAATCATATACTAGAGCTAAGAGAAAAATATTACATACACATTGATCATACATCAACTCCCAATTAGAGAATAGTTCAAAGATGCTCAAAGAGAGACATCCCAATAACACCAAAGCTAGCTAGCCTAAAAGTGCAGAATCTTTTAGACATGAGAGACTAAAAAGACTAAGGATAAAAGTTAAACAAAGTAACTAAGACCAAGACTGTATCAAAATCAGTCATTTTCTATCAAATGATAAAACTCACATCCCCATTCTAATCAGCTACAAGATACCCTGATTTTATATGAGAACATAATTATTGCTTAGTAGCAAAGACAACATAATAAGGCAAGGTACAAGTAGATTCGTTTAAAGAGATCATAACATAAACACTTGTGTAAGTGTTTAAACGACTACATGAAAATAATAATATAACATGTCTATAAGCCATTCTCAGTTTATTTTCAAAAACTATCCAAAATAGTTTATAAAAACATTTATACATTGTTAATGCATAGTGTCTCCTAATTTCCTCTTCAATTGTAAAAATAGTTTATATATAAGTGCTTATACATTAAGCGCTTAATGAATGAGTGCTTAATTAAGTTATTTCCTCTTTAATTGTAAAAACAACTTAACATAAGCACTTAAATAATAAGTGTTTAATGAATAAGTATATGCCCTCTGTGACAAATCTCAATTGGCATTCAAAAGGAAGGAATGCTAATAAATTCTCTCAGCGGTGGATACAGGACATAAAAAAACGACAATAACCGTAATATTGTCTTTGCTGCCACGTTCCACTGCTTCAGTAGCCAATCTCTTAGAGCACATTCCAGGCTCTTTAACAGTGTCTTTAATTATATTTATGACCTCCATGCTGCTCAAGACATCCCACAGGCCATCGCTAGCAATGACCTAAATATATAATTTTATTAGTAACCTAATCATAAAAGAAAGAAATTGTTTTACAACAGCACCAGGGTGAAATTAGGATGATGCATAAAATAAAACATATAAAAAGCTTGGGTTAAATATATTTTTGGTCCCTATAAAATTTGAGTTTTTTGGTTTTAGTTCATCAAAAAAATTTCACCTACTTTTAATCCCCAAGTTTTTTTTATCAGTTTTAGTCCCTCATGACTTTACGTTCTGTAGCGCTTTTTTAGACCATTTATAGCGCTTCTAAACGCTATTAAGGGCACTCCAAAGAGTCAGAAAACAATTATGGCCTTCTAAAATATTAAGTTTTAATTAGCAATGAATCATTGCTTAATAATGCTCCATACTTTTCCAGTAAGTGCCATGTGAAATTTTCAAGCCTTTTGATAAATATAATTAGCAAGATTACAATATGATGAAGGGATTAAATGCACATCACAATCTTCATTAAAATAACAGTACTTAGCTTAGAGCTCCTTACCAAAAATTCATCCTCTGCACATAAGGTGCTCTCGGTTATCTCAGGTTCTGCAGTTACAGCGGGCTTCAGATCATCGTCACCAATAGAACGAGTAACCTGAAGCGCAGGAAGACCAACTCTCCAAGTATCAACTTGCCAATGTACATGACCTCCATGACGAATAACACGCTCTCTCTCTTGAAGACAGCTTGCAACATGATCCTAATAAAGATAAAAGGAACAAATTAAAGAGGAAATATTGCATAATTAAACACTAACCAACAGTTCATAGTAATTTTCAGCTCACCTTACTTAGAGCAATGGGATTACCGGCATGACATAAGATGGCGCGGCAATCACCAATGTTAGCAACAAATAGCTTGTTCCTGACTACAAGGGCAGTAATTGCTGTACAGCCAGGATGCCAATCCTTCTGGATACACCGGTTGGATTTGCGATAGGAATCAAGTTCTTTTCTAAATGCAGCATCTGTCTTAAGGAATGCTCCCACGAGGGCATTAGCAGGACTGCATTTATATATTATATATTAGCTTTAGAGATAAGAGTACAATTGAAAAAAAATAGTCAGGATGGGGAAGGGCCGAATGGGGAATCTAGAGCGAAATATACCTGCCTGTAAAGCCTAAAGTTTGCAAAACTGCTGGTACAGCCCTAGAAGAAAACTCAGCAGCTGCTGCACCTGCATAAGGAATAATCATGCTTATGAAACCCATATTGCCATACTGATGTTGCTTATTCTATCATAAATAATTTTCTTCATAATCTTCAGAAGTAGGATACAGGTGCATGTAACTAAACACGAAAGAGATTCGTAATGCATGTAAGAATATTATTTTGAATTCTTCTAGGTTTTACGCAACTGTATATTTACATGTTCTAGCATAATAATATTTTTTTTCTTAGATTTGAAAAACACTGTAGATAGCTAGTGTATCACTAATATTACCTCTGTGGCCATCAAAGATACCAAAAGCATAGCTATCCTTTTCATTGAAAACATGAGGCAGAATGAAATGTGTGTCCTCCATAGCCTCCCTTTTCCCACAGGTAGCATAAGATCCCCAAGACAGTATTGGACGATATGCCAAAGGCTCATCATAAGACTCGTGCAACATTCCGAAATCAGAATCAGTTTCACTAGAGGCATTCCTAGCCAAAAGTTCACCTTGAGTGGACCAGCTAATACTCTCTTGATAAGTCTTGTCCACAGGTTGGTCAACATTCAAATTGCAGGGTCTAATATGCATATCTTCTAGCTTCTCTACCTTCCTGTTCTCCATAATAAAATCAAGTTCCTTGACAATATCATCAAAGGAAGGTCTGCTTTTAGGATTTGCATCCCAGCACTTTTGTATCATTGATAATAATCTTGATGGTATACCTAACTCCTCACTAGCAAGGACCGGCCGTAACCCATCAGAAACAACAGCCGCTGTTAGCTGTTGCTCGTTATAGTTCATCTCAAGCACTGTGTGAGCCTGTCATCAGGAAACATTGATCAATATCACTTTCACCGAATTTTGAGAAACATTTTTAATATATAGAATATTTTCCTAAAGCGGCTGACCTGTGCTTCAGCACGAAGATCGGTATAAGGCACAACACCAGTAAGGAGTTCACTGCAACATATCAAACAAAGGTTTTTAATTCACAAAATAAACATACATGAACTTTTCTTATCTAACCAAAAAAAATATCAGTGGAGGAAACCTATTTCAAATTCTTACTTGATTGATACTCCAAAACTGTATACATCTGATTTTTCTGTGTGTAACTCCTTTCTTAATATTTCAGGTGCCATGTAAATGAGTGTTTCGACCATATTCTTTTGTGAAAACCACCAGTAGGCTTTTTCAGAAGACTTCCAATTTTCAAGAGAAACCTTCTTAATATCACTCTTGTATTCTGCCAAACCAAAATCTGTGAGATGTGCACAAAGATTTTTGTCAAGCTGCATCACAGATTCATTAGATTAGTAAGGTAATGCTTAAATGAAGTATGATATATCAAAAATTAAAGATAATACCAAAGAACCAAAAAGTCAAAAGATATGGGAAACATTTACAAGAATATTTGCTGGTTTCACATCTCTATGTAGAATCCCGAGGTTATGCAGATATTGCAACGCCTTTGCTGGAAAAAAAGGAAGTAGAAGGAAAGGGGAAAAATCTGTCAATCACTTGATTTTCTTTTTGATAAACTTTCAATCATGTTATATTCTTAACTTCCATAATTTCCTTACATGATTGAAGTTGTTGAAAGAAATACAATGGTTAAGAAAAGTTAAAAGGAAAACAATCCCTTGTTGATATTTGTAAATATTTCTCAACTTCAGCTTGGAAAGGAAGCTTTAATGCTAAGATGACCATCAAAAAATGCTACAAATAACATTGTAAATCACTCTACAAATGAATGTAATTAATTCATTAATTTATTTATCCTGGTATCACTATGATGAGTAGTAGAGATCGAGCCTCGGCATACAGTTGCTGCCTTGTGACCCGAAGGTCACGAGTTCAAATCCTAGAAATAGTCTATTCGCTTGCAGGGATAAGGCTACACACATCCAACCTCCCCAGACCTTACTTGGTCGGGGATCGTGCACTGGCCCACCTTTTTTTGTCGCTATTACGGATAGTAGTTTAATATTGTTCGAAATCCAAAAAAACAAAAGTAGATACAGGTAGTTCGTGAAAATATTCCTTATCCTTCTATAAGAAAAATGAACTTTTGTTTTTAGTCCAAGATAGTTAATTGCTTCCTTTATGGTGAAAGATGTACTCATTTATGAAGATCATGTATGTTAGACAATCCAAATCATATACATCTTGATTTGTTAGCAAAAGTTTAACTAGGCCAAGCAATTATAACTTGATATGTCATAGCAATAGCAATTATATACAAGCTGAAATTACAATTATACCTAGCTGCATTGTTATCGTAAGCGCGTCGTTGATAGTCGGGACCCACTCTTCGACATGTAACTTCTGTCCCAGATTGAAAGATTCATACAGCTTGAAGACAAACATATAATTGGGTGGTTTTGCATGGGCGGCAATTAGTGTCGCTAATCCCGGGTGATCTAGCTTGCTACATTTTTAAGAACAAAGCAAACAGTGAATCTAAAACTCACAAGACTCCACATTTACCCTTAAACATATAAAAGAAATGCAGGAAAAATAACAAATTTTATTAGTTTAAGTCACATGTAACAAGATAAAAGCCCATTTTGGATTAGTTTTTGACTTATGTAAACTTGTCTATATGAAGTACCGACACATACACAAACACAAACACAAACACAAACACAAACACCGAACACGACACAGATGACACATAGACACCTAAAGTAATTTGAAAAATGAAAGTAATTGAAGTACCTGAAGTGTAAGTGCTACATAGAAACTTGTTGTCAATTGAAACAAGTTTATAATTCTTCACTTAAGAAATAAGATAAAAAAAATAAAATTCTCACATTTTAGGTTAGTTTTGAACTTATGGCTCTTCAATTGAAAATGAGAGTTGCCAACAAAATAAGCCAATTTTGTCTTTACACTGTAAATGAGAGAGAGAGAGAGAGAGATATATACATGCATAGCATACCATAGCAATTGCAATTCTTGATGAAACTTATTAATGTGTTCTGAAAGTGACAAAATGGGTTTCTTGAAAGCAACTTTGTCTCCATTCAAAGTCCCTTCATAAACAACACTCTCAGCACCTGCGATGTGATTGATGATTAATTAACAAGAATAGTCCATGAAATTGGGAAGTGAAAAATATAAGAAGGAAAAAGATAAAACCTCTAGCAATAGGAGAGAGAATAGTATAAGAGGAAGGAGAGAGATGAAGAGGAATAGAAGAGCTTGTACAGCAACCCCTGATGCACGTGTTCGGCTCCAAAATCTCTATCTCCATTCTCAAATACTTTGCTTTTGGGTGCAAGTTTCGCGTTGCTGCTCCTTCTGCTTTCTGCCGCCTTTGTTCGTAATCGTCGTGTACGCATGGACGAATCAAAGGGATCGGGATGATAAATGCTTGTTTTCAGCTTATGTGTGATGTGTGATAAACTCTCATTATTATTATTATTACTAATGTACCAAAAAATAAAATAAAAGAATATTTTAAATTTGACCTCTAGTCTAGAATATTTATTTTTTGCTATTTTTGATTTATTATTTTGTTAATAATATTTTAAATGATATTAATTATATTTTTTTTTACAATATTAGTAATATTATTTTTTGACCAAAATAATGTTTTTTTGGAGAACTGGTATTCAATACGAAAAAATTCATACGAAATGTCAGAAAACGTGAGTAGTTTTTAACTCTGGCCTTGCATAACACTACACCACTCCCCGCTGTGTATGAAAAACTTCTATCATCATAAAAAAGAAACTGTTGTCACATGAGTTTCTTTGGTTTCGTCTCGTACCAAACACAATTTTCATTTTTTTTAATAACCAGAATAATATTGTTAATAAGACAATATTTTAAATTTGACCTCTAGCCTAATTTTTTTAAGGGTCTTAATTTCGGTACCCCCCTCATTCCCTCCCACACTCCCATAATGTCCCAAATGGACAAAAATACCCTGAAAATTTACAAAAATTACATGGTTTTTAAAAAAAAAAAAAAAAATTACAAATTTGAATTACCTCTAAAATTTGGAATTACCTCAAAAAATAATGGAATTTTGATTTACCCTGTAATTAGAAAGATTTTTTGAATTACCTCGAAATGAGGTAATTCCGGTTCTAAATTGTGAACCGGAATTACCTATTTCTGAGGTAATTCAAAATTTAATTTTTTTTTTTCGAACGAATAATTAAAGGCTAAAAAATCGGTTTTGGACAACATACTCGGATCGTAATGAAACCACACCATTAGAAGCGAAATAAATCAAGAATCAAGACTCTAGAAGGGACTTCTTACGGGACAACAAATTTCAAAATCCCAAATTCCATCGTTTACATTATTTTTTACGATTTTTTACGATTTTTTTAATTTTTCATAGTCTCCAAAAATCTTAAAAAATTTGTATAGCCTTATTTTGGTTTTGTTAGATTTTTAGTGGTGTTTTTATATTTTTTAGAGTAGTTTGACTATTTTTAGTAGCCTTTTAGTAATAAAAATTAAAACAAATCGTATATATATACATCGCAGCGTCCTGGATTGGGCGGGATGCCCTAGATGTCGCCCATTCACCTACTTCACGTGCTTATTTTCAGTCATTTTTAGACATTTTGGACCCATAGTTGTATTTGTACTCTATTTTATGTTGGTCATTTATATATTTTGACGTATTGTTATTAAATCGTAAATTGTTCAGATCATATTTCCAATAAAAAGCGCGTTTAAATCTTAAGACCAAAATACAAACTTTTTTTTAAAAAAAAAATTACAAATTTCGGAATTACCTTTTTTAGAGGTAATTCCGAAATTTTTTATTTTTTTTTCAACCGGAATTACCTTTTTTTGAGGTAATTCCGAAAATTTAATTTTTTTTTTTTTTTTAAAAACGCAGGGGTATTATTGGCATTTTTGGTATTATGGGGGTGTGGGTGATAATGAGGGGGGTACGAAAACAAAGACCCTTTTTTTAATAATATTTACTTTAATATTAATTATATTTTTTATTTTTTAGTACAATATTAGTAATATTTAATATACTTATGTTTAAGTCATTCTTTATAAATGAGCAAACTTAATCTTTTCATACTTCTTCATATTGAACCACTTTTCTTCCGGTAAACATTTATATTTATTTTTAATTTTAATATTTTTTTTAGCATGTAACTTTTATTTTACCAATTTTTTTCGAACACTTTTGTAGAATTTAATTTACATTCATGCAATTATTTTACACTATCATTTATATACTGATCAAAAATCACGTCATTGAAAATATATATTTTTTTATTGGTCAATTTTTTTTTTTTTACAAAATCTTTTGACTATATTAAAAGTCATTTATACAAGTTTAGGTTCGTAAAAAAGTGATTCAATTTGTAACACCCAAATCCAATCCAATCACATAACATTTGAGGTGTTAGTTCAGTGATAAGAGGCATGTACATTCAATGTATTGAGTTCAAATCCCTTGATACATTTGTAAATTAGTCATTAATATCACTTTGATTAATGAAATTTTCAAGAGATCACATAAGCTATTCTATTTTATTAATTTCTTTTACAAATAAACCCAAACTTGGGATACTTTGCCTAGAGATTAGGTGGGTTGTAATTGTTATTATTTTTCAAGATGACAAGTAGTACATTGAAACATTTAACTTGTAATTTATTGCTACACCCCCAAAAAACTTGTAATTTATTTAAGCTCGATCGTTTTTCTAAAACCACTAATTATTTTGAACTACTTTTAGCATGCTTGTATACTGATTTGTAGAGCATTCTAATCTAAGAAAAGTTTTATTTTTATTCAGTTATTGGAAATTTAAAATCACGTTCAATGAAATTTTGTCAAACATTTTCAAAGCACCAGTTTCATTTCATAATTTGTGCTCCCTCAGTTTATCAAATATCCGATGCATAACATGTTAGAAAATATATTACTTGAGTCTAAGAAAAAAAATAAAATATATTACTTTTTTAGATAAGCAATATTTCATTCAAAAGAGCACTAGGGTGGTCAAAACCCAAAAAACACTGGAAAGATTACATAGTGTTTAAGTAGTCAAGTGGATTAGACCACTAATGATTCTTTAAAACGATTCCGAAAAATAAGAGAATCAATATCTTAAATAAAGACATAGCTCAACTAACAAATGCCAAAATTGTTAAGTTGAATATTTTGTCCTGGGTTTGAACAGGACCCGCATGTGATGTGTGTGAGTTTAGTAATGATGTGACTCACTCCGTCTACCTACCCAAAAAAAATCTTAAATAAATACCACCTTTTTAGTTTTTTTGCAGCCTCCGTCACAGATTTAGAATAACCAATATATGAAACCCACCCAACATAAAATCATTATTTCGTGAATCTTACACACAAAATATGCAGCTATGTATGGAATTCATTATGAACTAGCGAAATGTCCATGATGGAGCTCCTTTTAGCACTTCATTAAATTTCTTCCACCCAAAAACATCCAAAATATCATCCTTGTACAAAATTCTTGAATCTTACACACATTCCCTTTCATTTTCATATTGAGATTACATCACCAACTAATAGCAACCATAACTGGAGTATCATAACAACGATATTTTACTTGATTTTACAACCCCCCCTACCAACCAATCTGTCCTAAAAGAAACAAAAAAACTATGTATTGTAGACTTGAATAACAAACCAATAATTTACTAATCCACATACTGCAAGCTCCATTATTTTAGATTTCACCTGTACCAAGAGGCTGCCTTGAGGTATCTCCAGAGGCCCAAGCTTGATAATCTTTCACAAGCTGTTTAAGAAAAATAACTTGCACAAATAAATAAACTTTCATAAATAGCTCAGTATCTTAAATTAGTACAAACCAATTTGCAACTACAAAAAGAAACAGAAAGGAAACAAATAAGCAGTTGACCACAGCTTTGTTATGTGATAACACTTCACATTATAAATTACTATTATAGATTGTATAATGTCATAGATATTGTGAAGAATATGTTAGTTGTCCCCACTCCTTGCTGGTTATTGGCAATTTTCAGTGACATAAGTACGCCGGCTCACGGGTTCGAACCTGGGTGTGGTTTTTATTTGTCATTTCGTCTAAGATAGCATAAAAAAAATTAGTGCTGATCAGGAAGGAAAGGAAGATAGAATCCAACTTTTATGCACATGTTGTAACTACTAACTACCACCCCAGGCAAATACCAGCAGCAACAGTGAGTAGCTAAGGTCAAACTACGGGGAGCTCCATAGAGGCAAATAGAGAGGAATACTCAATAATCGAATAAAGATACTATGAATAGCTACTCAAATGATCATACTCTAATCCTACGAGGCTCAATTTCTCATAGTGAAAGAGGTTACAACACTTTGCAAATAATTGGTTCGATTACTCGGCCTCCATGGTATAATCCCCAAGAAAATTCATTGCTCGATCATCTCATAAAAACTTTTCAGGTCGGCCACATGTTGGATGGTCCCAATCCAAACCAATTAAAAGCCACATTATAATATATGCAACACACCAATAATTTAACCTAAATCATATTGATGCTTGTCACAAGTGCAGAAACACTGAAATTTTACACAAGAGTCTACTACATGTCAATTGATAGATTTAATGGGGTTCCTAACATATATCTCAAAGATTGAGTAGCTTTGCTCATTGTTTTTGTGTGTTGTGTTAAGAAGGATTCCTTGTCCCCCTATCTCTTTGTAACTTATTCTCTTAAGGGTATTTCTTCTTTTATCAAAAAAATTAGAAACATATTCTTAAATAAATCTGAAATAATATTTCAGCTTCAACAAACCTGTGACATAAAACGGGGAAGCATAATCTTGAGTATTTGTTCAAGGACTTGAGTCCCAGCCGATTCCATTGCTTGCTTAGGTATTGCTTGGAAAGCAAAAGGAATATCAATGCTTACCTAGCAATCCGAAGTAAATTTTAACTGAAATTCAGTGAACAGAATATCACGAGAAAACAATAGGAATCTAGAGTACTACCTCAATTATAGTGTCTGATGTAAGTTGCTGCATCAATGACTCATTTGAGTCACTATCACATGATATCCGGTTCACCATTAAAGCTGCATTACCATATTAAAGTATTGAAAAGGCATTCCTGAAAGTAGCATTGTTAGGATATAGAATAAAGGGGAATTGAACTAGTTAAGAGTTGTTAGAGTCAGCTATGGTTGTTATGGCTGTTAGTGTTTGTTAGAGTTAGTTATGTTTCTTAGGTTGCTAGTATGTTAGTTAGGAAGGTTATTGATTCTATCCCTTTTATCCCTTGTATAGGGAGCCTATAAATAAAGGCTTCCATTCCCTTTGAAAGGATCTTTGATCATACCTAAAGTTTAGTCGTGACCGGGCGAGGCCGGAGGGCGGGGGGAGCCTTATCTCTCCAATTGTATTCATTTCATACCATATCAATAATATCCCATTTTCATTCCTTTTCCGATTCTTTATTGCATCAAATTCTTATTTTCCTAGCGATCTTCAGATTGGTAACCAAACAATTGGTCCGACCTGCCGGATTGTTCGAGGGAAGCCAACGATGGCACGCGGCGGCAGCATAGAGGTTGCAGCATTAGAGAAGAGGGTGGATGAGAAGTTTCAAGTCGTGGCCAGCGATATAAAGGAAATCCAAACTTATATGGCAAAGTGATTCGATGAAGTTCTGAAAGCCATTCAAGAACTCTCCAAGAAAGGAGATGCAATTTATGGTGGTGACAGTTTTGCCAACAAGAAAGTCGTTGAGAAAAAGACAGAATAAATGGTGATTGCGGAGGAAAACGACACAGAAAAAGAGCCAAGTCGTCCTTGGATCAAAAAGGTGGAATCTCCAACCTCTGAAGATGACGTTTCTCCGGGATGGATTGTTGGAACTGAAAGTTCCCTTGAAGGGCAGCAAGTGCATGCGTTAAAGTAACCGCAAGACTTTGACGAACCGGAAACAGATCTTCCACGGCGAGCACCACCGCCCAAACCGCCCGCCCGACTTGGGCGCTTTCAAGAACGGGTGCGAGAGAGGGGGTACCAAGAAAAGGCTGAAACAAACATTGAAGAAGCAAAATTCTGGTGGCAACGAGAAAAATGCGGAGGCTGCAACCCATGTGGTCAAGAAGAGTGTCAAAAGGATAGGCTTTTCACAAGAATTCTCCTTTGTTTTCTCATCACAACAACTTGAAAACATTTATGAAGGAGACAATCACCAAGAATCTTGTTTCCTGGGGGAGAAATTTTGTTCTCATGTACCAGCAAAGGCTTACTATTGGCATAATCTGAAGCTAGCCGAAACAGAATTTGGTTCATCAAGCTCCCAACAGTGGGATCCTGGAGGGGAGTTTTTTTTAATTTAATTTTTTTTTCCTTAGCAACCATTGAAAAAAATGATCAAGAATACTTCAACCTTGAGGACAAGGTTGTTTTGAGGAGGGGTGTAATGCTAAGACATCCCAAGGATTTTCTTTTTGCCTTTCTTTAGAAGGGTAGAAGAAAACTGTCTCTGCTTCTGGATTAAACAAGGCATTGGAGACTTCTGAAGCATCATATTTACTGCTTTGACTGAATAGTCAGTAAGCTACATTAAGAAGCAGTACTATGCAGAAAATGCATCGGGCTTTCATTCCAGTTTAGCTATTTACAGAAATTCAATGATTTGCTTTGTTTTTGCAAACAGATTGACAACCACGGTGGATTCTCTGAAATCAAGTATTTCATCCGTTTTCTGAGATGTCAAGGTATTAGAGCTAACCTAAAGCCACAATGGGGATAACAATCTAAATTTATTTACTTAAAAGATAACTTTGGCAATATGATTTGTCTGTGCTAGGATAAACAACAACAGCAAAAGTCTTTTCACTAGTTGGGATTAGCTATAAGATCTAAGGAGAAATTCAATTATCTTTTCCTCACTACTAGATGCCAACCCAATTTCCTCTCTAACGTGGTTGACTGGTCGTTCATTATCATATCTTGTGTGTCCATTTATCTATCACAACACTCCTATCTATGCAACAGCAAGCTCATTGTGTAGTTGACCTTTTACAAACATGTAGCCGAGAGATAAAAAAAATTATATTTCATCCACTCTACTTGAATTTTGGGTTTCCATTTTCTCCTTGTCATTTTGCATTATGAAATGAACCCAGTATACTTAAACCCTTAACATTGCCTGTGGTGGGATCAATTAAAATTATTACCTCAACCCAACCTATATAGATTCATCAAGACAAAAAGTAAAACAAAAACTAAAACTTATCATTATTCTAATTACATTAATTAAAGAAACTTTTCGCTCTCAAATCAACATTATGTCATACATAATATAAGCCATGTTTAGATAAACACCTAATTAAGTGCTTATAACATAAGCGCTTATTAGAGGATAGCAGTTAAATAATAATAGTAGTTACTGTTATAGTTAATATGTCTGTTATATCTGTTAGGATAACAGTTAGTTGTTAGTCTTGACAGTTAGTTAGTTAGCCTTGTAATCAACTATAACTGTCATATACTTAAGTCAGTTATAGTGATAATCTGATCTGTATATAAACAGATCAATGTACATCAATGTAACACAATTCATTCAATAAAGAAATCAGTATCAATTCAATGATTCTCTAGAATTCTAACATGGTATCGAGAGCTTCCTTCTAAACCACAAGCGTGGTTCTTTCTCTTTCTTTCGTTTCTTCTTGCCTTCTGTGAATGGCTTCTCTTCCACCAACTCCACCACCATCACCGGTGGTGAGATCTACAAACAACCAGCCACCTCTCTCATCATTCAACTACAAGATATCTGTGAAATTAGATGAAAATAACTACCTAGTGTGGATGCAACAGATTGAACCAGTTCTAAGAGCACATCGTCTTCACCGATATTGTGTCTCTCCCACCATACCTCCTCAATTTCTCTCTGAAGATGACAGAATCAGAAACATTGAAAACCCAGCATATACTGATTGGGAATTACAAGATCAACTGCTCCTGGCTTGGCTCCAATCATCCCTTTCACCATCAATATTACCCTCTGTTATTGGATGTAAGCATACATTTCAACTATGGGAAAATATCCACCAGACCTTCCAATCAAAGACGAAGGCTCAAGCGCGCCAGTTACGCCAACAAATGCGTACTATGAAGAAAGGAACGAGCAACGTATCAGAATTCCTTTCCAAAATCAAGCATGTCGCTGATTCCCTGCTGTCAATTGGTGAAACAGTCACCATTCAAGATCAAATGGATGCAATCTTGGAAGGATTGCCGCGAGAATTTGAATCATTAATCACGCTCATAAACAGCAAGATTGATTGGTTTGATCTTGAAGAAATCAAATCTCTGCTTCTTGCCCATGAACAGCGACTCGCGAAGGAGAAATTTCTCGAAGAAGCGTCCTCATTGAATCTTGCTCCATCAAGCGACCAAAGACACTCGAAAGCGTCGTGAATTGCGAGTTAATGCTAACGCACAGGCAAATTACACAAGTAGCAACTCGAATTTGCAGAATTTTGGAAATTCCCAAAACGCGCAAACCCTAAATTTTGGGGGAAGAGGAAATTCGAACAATAGAGGCCGAGGAGGCCGATTTGGGCGCCGAGGAGGACGCGCGGCGGTGGGCGTTCTAACATCCAATGTCAAGTTTGCCGTCGACATGGTCATGAAGCAACCTCGTGTTATTTTCGGTTTGATGCATCTTATGGCTCCACTGTGTATCCACCACCTGCAGGTAATCCATATCAGTACATAAGACCAGGAATGCCTGCTACACCAGCAAATTGGCAACCTACCACTTTAATTCCTACTCCACAAGCACTACACAGCTACCTTCCCTGCACATCCAACTATGAACAACAACATGGACTCGTGACCACACAACATGTAACTCACCTACCTGCCGCTCCGAGGCAAGCACCTCCTCCACCTCACTTAGAGAACATCTTCTTAGGCAATGGTATGAAGTTACCAGTCCAGTCTATTAGTAATTTTGCTTTTAAATCACCTACACACCCACAACACACTCTGTATCTTAATAATGTCCTTCATGTTCCAACCTTGAACAAAAATTTGATTAGCATCGATAAATTTCTTCATGAGATAATCATGCATACGCCTCTCATTTTATCCTAATCATTATTTGGTGAAATCTCAGGTCAATGACCAAGTCATATTGCAAGGCAAGCTGACATCTGAGGGTCTCTATCCTCTCCGCTCAAATCCTGCTGTCTCAAATCACTCTGTGTCTGTTAATACTGTTAATTCCATCAATTCTGTTGTAGCAAACTCAGCATTGTACTTTAATTGGCATAATAGACTAGGACATCCTAGCTTAGATACTATGAATAAAGTCTTGCAGTATTGTAATCTGTCAACATTTCCAATTAATGAAAAGAATTTCTGTGTTGCTTGCTGTCTAAGTAAATCTCATAGATTGCCATCTCAATTATCTGAAACAGTTTATAATGAACCTCTAGCTCTTGTGTACTGTGATCTTTGGGGCCCTGCCCCTATGACCTCATCTATGGGATTCAAATACTATGTTTCTTTCATTGATGCTTTTAGTAGATACACTTGGATTTACTTCTTACATGATAAATCTGAAACTCTCACAGTCTTTAAACAGTTTAAAGCATTAGCAGAATTACAGTTAAATCACAAACTGAAATCCATCCAATCTGACTGGGGAGGTGAGTTCAGGCCTTTCACCAAATTACTTACTGATCTTGGCATCATACATCGTGTTATTTGTCCACATACTCATCACCAAAATGGGGTAGTGGAAAGAAAACATCGTCATATCGTTGAAACAGGTCTGTCACTCCTCTCCCACTCTTCACTGCCTTACTATTTCTGGGACCATGCTTTTCACACTGCTGTCTATCTCATAAATAGACTGCCACCATCTCACTCACCTCATATTCCGCTCCAAACTCTGTTTCAAAAACTCCCTGATTATAAGTTTCTTAAGTCATTTGGTTGTGCATGCTATCCTCTCTTAACACCTTACAACAATCCTAAGTTTCAATACAGGTCTAGTGAGTGTATCTTCTTAGGCTATTCTTCATCTCACCATGGGTATAAATGTCTAGATAGCAAAACAGGTCGTCTCTATGTGTCCAAAGATGTCATCTTTAATGAAAATCATTTTCCTTTCCAATGCAAAATTACTGATGCTAATCCACATCCACACACAACACATACTAACCCATCTATGCAGGCACCTTTAAATGTTGTTCACAACTCCACCAGGCCTACAATCAGCCCTTCACCTTCACCATATGTTGTTACACAGTCACCTATTTTATCCCAAACAAACACCCCACCAGAAACCTCACCTCTGCTATACCAGAATACGCCTCCAGTGACCTCACCACAACCTAACTCACCACCTACACCTCTCCCATCAGATGCTTCTAGCACTATTGATCCTAACTCACCATCACCCTCACCCTCCCCACCTCTCAACACTCACCCCATGCAAACAAGGTCTAAAACCGGCAATCTTAAACCTCCCCTGTATCCTACTATCAATCTTACTGCCACTGAACCAACCAATATACAACAAGCTCTATCTTCTCCTCACTGGACCGATGCTATGCAAAGTGAATTTGATGCTCTGCAAGCCAATCATACCTGGGACTTGGTACCTCTGCCAGCAGGAAAGAAAGCAATTGGGTGTAAATGGATCTTCAGAATTAAACAAAATCCAGATGGCTCAGTCAATCGGTATAAAGCTAGACTGGTGGCAAAAGGGTTTCTTCAAAAACATGGACAAGACTACACTGAAACATTCTCTCCAGTGGTCAAGCCAGTGACTATTAGGATAATACTCACTCTGGCTCTCACTCACAAATGGCCTATTAGGCAATTAGATGTAAATAATGCCTTCCTTCATGGACACTTGGAAGAAGATGTGTATATGCATCAGCCACAAGGATTCATAAAGGGAGATTCCTCCCTAGTCTGTCATCTCAACAAAGCAATCTATGGATTAAAACAAGCACCTCGTGCATGGTATGCCAGCCTTACAAAAACTCGTGCTCCTTCGCCCCCAACAATCCAAGTGTGATCCTCTCTTCTCATTTACAACAACAAAGTGGTCATCACTTAATGGTTCTTATATATGTTGATGATATCCTCATAACAGGATCCTCTCTTACTGCAATTAACATCATCATCACCAGACTAAATTCTGCCTTCTCCTTAAAACAGCTAGGAAATCTTGACTACTTCCTAGGCATAGAATGCAAGTTCACCACTGCAGGCTCTCTCCAACTCTGTCAGTCAAAATATATCAGAGATATCCTTCACAAAACTGGCATGGATGACTGCAAAGGCATTTCCACACCTCCGCCAAACAAACTTAAAACTCTCCGGGCATGGCGGTGACTATTTTGAGGATCCACTCCTCTATAGAAGTACAGTTGGAGCTTTGCAGTATGTCACTGTCACAAGACCAGAACTTAGTTACTCTGTCAACAAGGTGTGCCAGTTTATGTCTCAACCCCTCACCTCACATTGGACTGCTGTCAAAAGAATTCTAAGATACCTAAAGGGTACTATTGATCATGGTATAACTCTGCAACCTGCAACAGCAAGCCTACCACTTGCCATAAATGCCTCTTGTGATCTTGATTGGGCATCGACATTGATGATAGACGCTCACATCGGTGCATGCATCTATCTCGGGTCCAAATTTAATTACATGGTGGTCCAAAAGCAAACTTTAGTTGCAAAGTCAAAGCTGCAGAGGCGAATATCGTAGTCTCATACAGCAAACCACCATGAAGTCCTCTGGATTCAATCACTTCTTCAAGAGCTCGAGAATCTCTACACCGGCTCGGTAATTTTTCTGTGACAATCAAATCATTGTGGCACTCACTCACAACCAGTTCTCCATTCCAGGACCAAACACATGGAACTAGACATCTTCTTTGTCGGAGAAAAAGTCCTCAATAAATCACGGTGGTCACCTATGTCCCTTCTCAAGTTCAAATAGCGAGACATTACGACAAAACCTCTCAAAGCAAGCAAAGCTTCGTAAGCAGAGACAAGCTCAGAGTGGCACTGCTTGAGCTTGTGGGGGAATATTAGAGGATAGCGGTTAAATAATAATAGTAGTTCTTTGTTATAGTTAATATATCTCATTATATACATGTTAGGATAACGATTAGTTGTTAGTCTTGACAGTTAGTTAGTTAGCCTTGTAATCAACTATAAGCGTCATATACTTAAGTCGATTATAGTGATAATCTGATCTGTATATAAACAGATCAATGTACATCAATGTAACACAATTCATTCAATAAAGAAATCAGTATCAATTCAATGATTCTCTAGAATTCTAACAGCGCTTTTCATATACGTGCTTTTTCTACCATAAACGATAGAATAAAGTTAAATTATTTTCATATAAGCTATAAACTTTTTTCATAAGCTATACTGGAGAGCAACTTATGGAAATAAGCATAAGCTGGTAAAACTTATGAACATGTCATAAGTTGTTCACATAAATTCTCCCAAATAGATACTTATATGTCCCTATATAAGTCAAAATAAGTCAATCCAAGCAGACCATAATGTATTGCAGAGAATTCTCACCATCAAACTTATCATTCTGTGCGGCCACCATGGGTGAGCCCTCAAGCTGTCACCAAAATCAAACAGATAAAATCAAAACCACAAGGAAAGTAAAAAAAAAAAGTGAATTGAATTGAATTGAGCAATAGAACAGAACCTTGCAAGACAAGAGCTTTATGCAACAACCATTAGGTTGCTCTTCAACTTTAACAAGCAAAACAGGACAAACCTCAAATGAGAAGAATTTGATAGTGTAAACATAACACCTAAATGTATCTTCACTCACACGCTCAATTCTCTCCGCATCTAACACCGAATACTGACTCGCCGGTAATCTCATATATTCAACTGCAATCACAAAAACACTAATTAATTATCAATCATCAAACCCTAATATTACCCTAAACTCAAATTAAAAACAATAATAAGAGAAATTATGGTATGAATGGGTGTCTCTAACATTACTTAGAGGACGTTCGAGTTGTTGAACTGAAATTGACTCTTTACGACGAGCGACGAAACGGGCTTTTTGGGAGGGAGTTGCTGAAGCACGAAGCGGAAGACGATGAGATTGGAAATGAAAACACGAAATTGGAATGGAACGAACTAATGACGAAGCCATCCGAACTTTCTATCGGATAGCTTGAATGAGAAGAAGAGAAGAAGATATGGATGAGGTCACATAACCAAACACGACATTACACAACACAACTTTTTACTGCACATTTGCATATGAGTTGGGTTGGGTATATGGTAATATTTCCTTTTTATTATAAAAAAAATGCAGAATTTATTTAGATTGTGTTTCCCAAATCAAAAATAACATTTTCCAATGAGAAGTGAGAACTATATGGTATCTTGAAACTCTTCGCATCTCTTTTTTCCTCTCGAAACAACGTTCCGCAACAGTCAGCCTTGACGACATCAGTAGCAAAATGAGGAACAAAATAGAATAATCTACTAGCCAAATTTGATTTGCTTCCCTGAGAGAGTGAGAGATAGTATCATTCGCCACCACGTGAAGAAGTCGCATGATCGGGTCAACTGGAGAAAAAGGAGGGTGTTGCGAAGAACACCAAGACAATATTCCTATAACCATTGAGCTGAGCAATTTGAAGGCCCTTGAGAAGCCTTCAACTCAGTCATGACAACAAAACCCCCCCTCACATTCAAAGCGAAACCAAAAAGCAAGTTCCTAACCCCATCTCTCGCACACCCACCAACCGCTGAGTTAACTCCTCTACTCGACACCGCACCATCACAGTCAGCTTCAGCTTCCCTTCATTTAGAGGCTTCCACTTCACAGAAGTAGTTTGTGAACTTTGACTGACTCGCTAACTTGACCAAACTCATTGACTCTAGAAGTCGAATATGCACAACTGACAATACTCTTAACCAGCTCTGTATTTTTATGCACCTTATTCCGAAAAATGACTTCATTACAATTCAACCAAATGAGCCTAAGAGCCACACCAAAAATTGTGTGCCAATTACCTCTCTCCCTCGAAGAAGCAGGAGAAATATTAGATATAAGCTAAGCATTTATATCCTCTGTCCAGAAATCCACCATATTCTAGTTATTATTGAGCATATACCAAACATCTTGAACTTGCACACACTCCCTTAAGAGGTGAACGATAGACTCAACCTCATTATTACACACCGGACACATGTTTGAATCAACGAGACCTTTTTGTTCTCAAGCTACATTAGTTAAGAAAGCACCATTACCAACCTTACAAAGGAATAATTTGTAACTCTTTGGTCCCTTCCACTGCCACAACACATGGAAAAATTGGTTCAATACACCATCAAGCGACACCAACAAAAACTCATAGGCAAAAGTGGTGGAAAAAATCTCATCATTAGCAGGAAACCAGGCGATACAATCTTCACCAGAATATGGGCTAGGCGAGTTCATTATGGCAATGTTATCAGAGAACTTGCAAAACACATCAATAATATCCTTTCACGTAAAAGAACTGAGAATGAGCATCACAATTCCTCAACATCAAATCCTTAAGGCAACCGATATGAGGAAACCACGGATCCTCCCAAAAATCCACCTTACTGCCATCTCCCACTCTCCAAATAATGAACTTGAAGAAATCATCCCAAGCATTGAAAATACCACGCCATAAATTAGAATTTGGTTTACGACCCTTAATCACAGGTATATTCTCATTACAACCCAAAGATCATCTCTCTTCAACACAAGGTGCCAATTAACCTTCGTCATAGAAGCTTGGTTAATATTCCTAGACTCCCTAAGCCCGAACCCACCCCAATCTATAGGGGAGCAAATTTTCTTCCAATTCATCATATGGATACTACGATGATTCTCAGAGTCCCCCCCTCCCCAAATAAACCTCTTGCACCTTTTATCAATCTCATCACAGATGAAGTTGGGGATATATGTAGCTTGCATGCATGATATAAGATGAGAGAGCTTGGATGACAGACTTGGTGAGGGTAACTTTGCCCACAAAAGATAAAACCTTAGCTTTCTATTCATTTAGTCGATGATCAACTTTATCCAAAATACATTGAAAGGAACAAGTGGCATAAATACAAGTGCTCGTATAGGTACAATTTTAACATTTTAGTTTTTTTGACACCCAACCACTTTTGGGGGCAATTGTGTCATTTACCTCAATTTTTACTTTTTAATTCCAATTTTGTCTATTTTCAATCTCACATTTTCCAAGATACCCCACATCAAGCACCTCAAATACTTTTTCTTCTCACTATATTTTTAAACTCCAACTTCTCAAACTACTAGCCCCATATCCTATGCGATGCACGGGATTGACTAAATTCTTTGGTGTAAATGGGTTATAAATTTTTTACCCAATTATTGGCAAACATCCATAATTTTTGAAATTTTAAGATCTGAGATTGATGATGTTGTGAAGGGTTTAGTTTGAGGTTGGGTTTGATTATGTTTGTTGTGGGTTATGAAGATAAGAAAAGCGATGGTGAAAGTTTTGAGGGTAAACGTTTTTTGATGATGGTGGAAGCCTTTGAGTTGAATCCCACTAACTATGTTGCAAACAGAGCTCATACTCATACTCATACCCTCTCATTTACCATCAATTGCAAGCTCAAAAGTTCTCAAGAATTAAAAAACAATGGTAATGGAGTTTTCCAGAAGATTGTGTTATCTGAAGCTTCCCCTCCACCACTAAAAGAGGATGATAATGATGATTATATCAAAAGTGGCAGTGCACAGTTTGCTTCGATTTGTTTTCTTTGTTCTTCGGTCAGTTCTAGGGGTGTTCGCGGTGCGGTTTGATTCGGTTTTGAGACAAAAAGTAAACCGAACCGCAAGTAAAATTACATGCGGTTTGGTTTGGTTCGGTTGACTTCCTAAAATAAAACCGAACCAAACCAAACCAAACCAATGCGGTTTGGATTGGTTCGGTTAGTTCGGTTTTTTCCATGACAAAAATAATTTAAGAAAAAATCTATTCAAATATATCTAGTATATAAATCACTCTCTTTTAATTTTTTTTCAAATAGCTAAGACAATGTTTAAAAGAATTTGAGTTAATTATTTTGTTGTAATTTTTAAATATAGCATAACATAATGGATTGTTTGTAAGTGAGTCAAAGAATTAATTGGATTTGGGTTAGTAAGTGAGTGAGAGTTGGGTTGTAGTTGCATTTGGGTTAGTAAGCTTAAGTTAGTAAGGAAGGTTGTAATTCAACAAGTCTTAGTGTTGCTTGCGGTTTGGTTTGGTTCGTTTTCGGAAATCAAAACCGCGAACTGAACCGAACCGCGCGGTGCAATGAAAAAAAGAACCGAATAAAACTGATCAAAAGCGGTTTTTTGCGATTTTTGGTTTGGTTTGGTTTGGTTTGCGGTTTTTCTATTGGTTTGGTTCGGTTTTGAACACCCCTAGTCAGTTCCATTGCGGTTGCTGGTGTTGTGCGATTAAAACAAAGTGAAGGAAATTGGTGTGATGTTTTCTGCAGAAGGGGGGGTTTGGTTTCTGCGATTTTGGAAGAGGTTACGGAGGTTGAGAGAATTGGGATTGAAAAGTTATGGAGGTAGAAAATTGGAGGTTGAAGACAATGATGTGTTAATCCAAATCAGATTTTAAAAATAAATGAAAATATAAAAATATGACATGGCAAAGCCAAATTGGGCAAGTGTTGCCACATCAATATTTTTTAACAGAAAAGTTAACGGAAGAGTATATTTAAAAAAGTGATTTTCCAGAGATTTATTTAAAAATAATAATTTGCAGAGATTTATTTAAAAAATAGTTATATTTGTAGGGACGAAAAACATGTTTAAGCCTAAACTTTAATAAGACTACTAACAAAAGCATTGAAATTAAACACCAATAGTTGGTAGTAACCGAACTAAATGGATTCAAAAGATATTTCAAGTTCAAAAGAATATGGTTCTAAAAAAGTATAAATAGTATGGAAAAATTTTATTTTTTAAAAAGTTCAGAAAAATAAGGTTCTAAAAAATACAAAAAGAAATTAATTTTTTAAAGTGGTGAAATTAGTAAAATAGTGAGTTGCACGGGTTAGTTTGACAAAATTATATTTTTTTCACTAAATCGGTTATAGAGGAATGAAATTTGAGTATTTATATAGTTAAAAAAAAATTATACCCCAAAATACACTGTTTAGCATTTTTTTATCCAATCAATTATTGAATTTAGATAGTATTTAAATAGTCTGAACATTACCCCGTGAAAATAAAGACAAAATTAAAGTAGATAAAAAAGGAGTTTCAAATAAAAATTGATAAATATTAAAATCTAAAAATGTAAAAGTATCATTTAAAAGCAAACATGCATTTATCCTGTGTTTTCTTATATATCGGTCTGATTGTCTTTTTATATATCGGTTTTGTTATCCGTGCTTTTTTTTTTATATATTAATGCAATTTATCATGTGTTTATATATATATATATATATATATATATATATATATATATATATATAATTGCGATTATCTCCGTTTTTTTATATATCAAGAAAGTTATCCGTGTTTTTATGAATTAGTGCAATTATCTCATAGTCTCAATTGACTATTTGAGTTTATTAGTAGATTATAGTAGATAGTAAAAGATAGATATTAGATTATCAATAAGAAATATTTATCCCGTGTTTTTTATATATCGGTGACAATTATTTGTCATTTTTTAATTATTTGTCATTTTTTAGGTATTAGTGACAAATATTTGTCACATGTGTTTTAAATTATCAGTCCAATTGTCCCGTGCTTAAATTATTAGTGAAAATTTCTTGTTTTTTAGATAGTAACTAGGTTTATAGTAGTCTTCACAAATTTTAATTATTAATGACAAATATTAATCCTGTGTTTTTATATATTAATAGTGTAGTTAGCCTGGCTTTTTTTATATATCATTGTAGTTATCTCGTAGTTTCGATTGATTATTTTATTGGCTTAGTATATTATAGTAGATAGTAAACGATAAATAGTAGATTATCAATAAAAAATATTTATCCCGTGTTTTTTATATATTAGTGACAATATATTGTCATTTGTTAGGTATTAGTGAAAAATGTTTGTCACGTGCGTTTAAATATGAATCAATTTAAATAGTCATTAAGTCTTCTTGTTTTTTTAGATAGTGAGTTTATAGTAGTCTTCAAAAATTATAATTATAAATGGCAAATATTAATCTCAGGTTTTTATATATCATCATAGATTATATCAGTGTTATATATATATATATATATATATATATATATATATATATATATATATATATATATATATATATATATATATATATATATATATATATATCGATCTTGATTATCTCGTAGTTTCATTTGGTTATTTTAGTTGATTAGTATATTATAGTAGATAGTAATAGTTAGATAGTTGATTATTAATAAGAAATATTTATTTTAAATAGTAATTAATAGCTTAAATAGGCATTAAGTCTTCTTATATTTTGTAGAGAGTAGGTTTGTAGTAACAATAGTAGTCTTCAAAAAATTTAATTATCAATGACAAAGATTAATTTCGTGTTTTTTATATATTAGTGCAGTTATCCCGTGTTTTCTATATATTATTGTAACTATCTCGTAGTTTCAACTAATTATTTTAGTTGATTTGTAGATTATAACATAAAGCGATTTTGGAGAGAAAAATAAAATTTTAGGGTGATAATTTTTTTTTGTGTGAAGTGATAAGAGAAATAAAATAATTGTTTATGGGAAAAGTAAAATGAAAAAATGAAGAAAAAGAGTGTAGGAGAAAAGTGAAAAGGAGGAAAGAGAGTGTAAGAAGAAAGAGAAAAAAGTAAGAAAGAGAGTGTAAGAAGAAAAAGAGAGAAATAGTGAGTAATGACACTTTTACCCTTAAATTATATATGTGTCTTGTTAATAAGAGATCCAAATTGGTAATTTCATATGAGGTTTGTTTGTATAAATAGAAGAGTACTTGGATGAGATGGTAGGTCTCTTCCAGCTTAACCAAGCTTTTGGGTTCGAATCAAACCTTGGGCACGCAGCTAGTGTTAAATCTCTTGAGGGAGAGTTTTACCGCCCAAAGTGGTCCTACCTGTCTTGAGTGATTAGTCTGTAGAGTTGCGCGTAGAGGATACCCAATTTACACTAAAAAGAGATTAAATTTTAGAGACCGTAAAGTACTCCTTGAAATATAAAAAAGAAAAAAGGCAAAACATTAAAATATAAAAGAAGGGGAAAAAATGGGAAAAAAAGGAAACAAAACCAGAAAAAAAGGCACTTTGGCGCCAAGCATGACAAGCCGCATATAAGTACAAGATAATTATATCACTTTATCTTATCTCATTTCATCATTTTTTTCTTCATCTCTCTCTTACTCTTCTTTTTTTATTTCGAAAATCGTTAAATATACTCAAACTACTAAAATCAATCAATTTAACCACTAGAAATTATTAAAAAACCACACCACTAACAAAAATTTCAAAATCAATATTTTAAAAAAATAATCCATAATTAATTTAAATTGATTAAATTAATATTAAATGATCTATGGTTTACTATTTATTATAATCTACTAAAACTACTAAAACCAATCAATTTAACCACTATCAATTTTCAAAAAAAAAAACACTTAGGCACTATCAAAAATCCCAAAATAACTTTATTTAATAATCTAATAATATAATTAAAAAGAATAAATTAAAATTAAATAACCTAGAATTTACTGTTTACTATAATCTAGACTTCCAAATAAACAATATAAACAAGTCGCAACGAGAGCGGTAACGAGAGATTAACAATAGGAGCGACAACGGGGGAGGCAACAAGAGGCAATGAGAGTGACAAAGAGAGACGAGCAATGGGATCGACAACGGGGGAGGCAACAAGAGAGACAATGGGAGCGACAACAAGAGTCTGACAATGAGATTGGCAACATGAGACGCAATGGAGAGCAACAATAGGGAGCGGCAACAAAGAACGAAAACAGGGAGGGGCAACGGGAGAGGCAACAGGAGCGACAACGGGGGTGCATATTTTATATTAGATCTCACTTAATCTCTTTTTATTTTTTTCAACACAGATATTTTAAGCAAATTGAAATATAGTCTTTTTATCGAGTTTTCCTTTTTCTTTTAAATAAATTTTACAACTTTCAAAATATTTGTAGGTTCATAGAAAATTATAATAAATACAGTGTCATCCGTGCAAATGCATGAGCAAAGTACTAGTTTGTTTATTACAAGTTTGTAATTAATGAGAGGTTAAAATTTAATTTGGTTGTTTTGCTCTCAAACAAAAGCTAGAGAGTTACCGACATGGTATAACACAACTGGTAGATATTTGGGCTCCTTAACCATTTGGTCAAGGGTTCAATCCATGACCGGTGCGTAAGGAAAAATACCTAGTGGGAGAGATCAACCCCTTAAATGGATCTCAGTACCTCAGGAGATTAGTCTCTGCAGTTGCGCGCACAAAGGATACATTGGTTTAACAAAATAAAACCTAAAGAGTTAAACATTGAGGAGAATATCACTTCTAGGCCAATTTGAAATTAACTATGATGGTAACCCAATATTTGTGGGTTCATATGGGTATAGACAGGTCATTTATTAGTTCTGCTAGCACTAATTTTTTTGTTATTTTCTATGGTGTGAAAAGTGTTAGACTGCATAACTGAGAGGTAAGTTTAAAGTCTTTTAATGATTTTTATATCCTTTTTGAGGTATATGAATTACAACATACACTTGATGAAATCATCTATTTGAATGTCAAGTGGGATCGCTTGTATTAGATTGTGATATAATCTCTAAAGCACTCAGGATTAATAGGTGCACGTATGGCCTATCTGCACAACAACACGACAACATTGAGAATTATGGGATGTAGTGTGATTGGTAGGGATGGGATGTCAAACCTGGATAGCTCACCTAGACCCGTCATGAGCCCACCCAAATTAACGGGGCGGACTAGCTCGCCATTGAAATGAATAAATAAATAACTAAATAAATATAAAATGTAGTTAAAGAATATTTTTAGGCTTAAAAGAGGCAGGTTGGCGGGTTGGCCCGTCCCAAGCAAGGTAAGAGTGGTGCATTCGCCAGTCACAACCTGCAAAAAAAACATTAAAAGATAATTTATTGGCTTTTTGTTTTTGTACCCCCCCTAATACACCTTATACCTCCAAATTGACCAAACTTCCAATTTTACCCCTGACTCTTCAACAAATTTTCGGAATTACCTATTAAGACATGATTCCAGAACGTATTTTATTGATTTTGTTCGGAATTACGTGAAAAATTCCGAAATTATGTGAAAAATGGCTTCCAAAATTATGTGAAAAAAGGTATTTCCAAAATTTCCCAAAACATGACTTTTGGATTTATGTTTTTTTTGACAAAGACTTCTGGATTTATGTTAAAAAGGTATTTTCGGAATGAAAAAATTGTTTGGTTTTACTTGTCATTCCTAGTGAAGACACTATTTTCTCAAAGATTTATTGGCCAAAAACTTCGAATAACAGAACTCCGAGAATAATTTTCAATGTTAACTTAGGAAGAAAAAAGATGAAAAATGAGAACATGATAAACTAAAAAAAATGTCACATGATAAACTAATTTTTTTTTCACATGATAACTTTTCGTGGCCTCACTAGTAAAAAAATGTAAAAAGTGTTGTTCCATAAATTAGAGAAGGGGCCTTATATAAAAAAGTCTATAGGGCGAGGTAATTGAAAATGAGTAAAACATTTAAACTCAAGTTTCAAAACATTAAAACATTCAATAAATGACTTAATTATGAATTTTTTTTCTGATAAACAATTGATTTATTGAAATAGAGCAATAGGAGTGCTCAAGAACCACAAGTACATGTTGTTTATACAAAGAGAGACATCATGCCACCAAGAAACAATAGAATAATTTGAATGTCAACCCCTCCCATAAATAAATCATTGCCAAGAAATACATTTAATATGCATAACAATAAAATCTATGGCATCGATGCGGCGATTTTTGAACAAGAAAATAAGTATGGCATCGGCATGTGCATTAGAGATGAAAATGTTAGTTTTTTGGAAGGAAAAACTATGTGATTTGAAGGAGTTCCGGATCCTCAGGGAGCGGAAGCAATGGGTTGATAGCAAGCTCTAAATTGGTTGCAAGACTTGGGCTTGGTTGCAGTAATCATTGAGACGGATTGTCTCTCAGTGGTTAATGCGGTACACAAAGCAACGTCCAACAACTCAGAATTTGGTCTTATTATTTCCCGTTGTACTAATTTTCTTTTCATAATTCTAGCTATAAGATTAGCTATATTAGGAAGCAAGCAAATCTTATTGCTCATTCTATGGCACGGGCATCAAGAATCTATGCTAGCTACGAAATCCATTATAGTGCTCCTACATGTGTTACAAACATTATTGATATTGAAATGACATAAGTTTCTTTCGGTAAAAAAATAAATAGAATCTATGTTAGGTTCCACCCCCTTGAAAATGAAGTTATTTCTTGAAAGCCATAAGCTCCAACATGTGGCAAACCAAATAATGTACTTGGATTGGTGACTCTTTTTTCCAGATAAAGTTGTCCCAAAAGAATGAAAGTAATCCACTATGTTGGAAAGTGGTAACTGATGCAACCTGAGCCAAACTCGCACCTTAGCCCGCCCATACACGATTCGCCACAACACAAGAACAAAACGAATGTTCTGAGTCTTCAATATGTTGCGAACAGAAGCAGCATCTTCACTGCTAATAACATGGCGTTTGAGGAGTAAATCACGCGTGGGTAACACCTTCGCAAAAATCCTCCAACCGAAGATGTTGATTTTAGATGGCACGGAAGTTTGCCAAATCTTTGCCAAATCAGTGTGCATAAGTCAGCGCATAAACCAGTAGGGACCGAATCTGTTGCTGCAGTATTACAGAGATGTAGTTGATGGCCATACATAGATTTAACCGAATGCATCTTACTTGGCTCGAGAATCCACTTCCAGCTATCCGAAAAATCTCGGTTTGGGGCCACCGAGTGCAAAATATCCATCAAACTAGATGCCTCATGTTGTTGTAAAACTGAAAGTTACTGCAAAATAGGGAACCTCTACTGCCACTGATTTGCTGTCCACGCGCCAGGAGTTGCAATCGTCAATGATTTATCAGTACAACCTGCGAATAAAAGAGGAAAGACACAGCACAAGGGCTGATCACCAAGCCAATGGTGGCTCCAAAAATTAACACCCTCTCCTCCACCCAAACCTCTTCTAACACAACCATTGAACCAACCAACACCAAAAGCATCATTACCAATACAAAGAAGATCTCTCAACCATAGGGAATTGCTATTCATCCCCCTAATCGAGTCATCAATTAGAAAGGACGAAATGTCTCCATATCTATGATTTAGAATCCCTTTCCAACTTGCATTGCTATCAACCAAAAACCTCCATTTCCATTTGGACAAAATAGAGATATTGAAAAATTTCATGTTCTTTATCCTAGGTCCTCCCTCATTCTTGGGTCAACACCCCTTATCCCATGCCACACAATACATACCCCGACTATCTTCCTTAACACCCCATAAGAAATCCCTTTGAATTTTGATCATGAATTGATAACCACCTTAGGTGCCTTGTAGAAAGAAAAGAAATACAACATGATGTTATTTAAGTCCGAGTTAATATGAGTAACACGGCCTCCAATAGACAAATTACGCACTTTCCAAGTAGCGAGTCTAGCTCGAAGCTTATCAATAACCAGCTTCCAAGTTGAACTACACCTAGGATTGGCGCCAACCGGAACGTCAAAAAAATTAAAAAGGGATACTTTCCTGAATTCCAAGGAATTATGGATTTACTTGAACAACGACTACTAAAGTAGAAAATGAAACACCTATAATTAAGTAGAAAATGAAACACCATAATTAAAAAAATGCATAATTAAGTAGAAAATGAAACGCCCAAGGAGTATTAAAACAAGGGAGAATTTAAAAAATGTAAATTTGGCGGTTCGAGGCGGGTCAGTTTGTAAGGTTTGATGGGCGGAGAGCACCAACCCATATCGACAATTTTTGGCATGCTGAGCTCAGGGGAATGGATTCTCTCTATCGACATTATTGTCACGTGAAATCTTAACCATTGATTAAAAAGCAGTGTTATTAAACCAAGCCGACCCGACTGGTCGGCCCGATTGACAGGATCGAATCCATCACCTCCTATTCAAGGAAAATATCTTAACCAACTGGGCTACAATACTATGTTGTTATCATAGCGTAATATGCTAGTGTTAAATCATTCTTCATTCTTATTTTACATAATAACTTCTTTTCTTCTTATTTTTTGACCCAACTTATTACTTTATTATTATATATATCTAATTATTACTATTTGTTATTTTATTATTATATCTAATTTTTTTGATCAGATTGTTATTTTATTATTATACCTAATTTTGTTCATGGATTTGATTTAAATTTGATGAATGAAAAATTTCATGGCTCTGTGATTTGTGAATTTATACACAGTATAGCTAATTTTATCAGATTTTAGTAGCGCCACGGGTCACGCGGGTCAACCAGTAACCCCTCGGTCCGACCCTTGACCTAGTACCTTGATCGGGTCAATCTCCGAGTCAGTTTTAATAACATTGTTAAAAAGTATGAGGAACTTTAACACATAAAAAGGGAGAACAAGGAGTAAATGGTTAAAATTTGACACTTGACATTTTCAAGTGCTTGAAATTTTCAATAGAGAGAATCCATTCCCTATATATGGTTTCCTTTTACCTAATTACTCAAGTGCACCAATAAAATTGTAAATGCCAAACATTTAGATTTTTAAGCATTTATTTAGAACGATTTTATTTCATTAATAAAAAACATTCAATTCTGTATTTTTTGTGTGTAAATTGGATATCCTTTGTGTACAACTATTTGGACTACTTCTTTGTGCTAGGTAGGACCATAATAGGTGACAAAGTTCTCCCTCAAGAGTTTTAACCATACTACATTCCTAAGGCTCGATTCGAATTCAAGATCTTTGATTAAACCGGAGGAGATCTAAACCATCTCATAAAGCTCTTGGTCTTGAGTGTTTATTTTCTACTTTAGTAGTCGTTGTTCATGTAAATCCACAATTAAGTCATTTATTGAATGTTTTAATTTTTTGAAATTTTCGAGTTTTTTTTTTTTGGTCAACAAAAATTTTAGAGTTTAAATGTTTTACTCATTTTCAATTACCTCACGGGCCTATAGACTTCTTTTTTTGTATAATATAAGGCCCCTTCTCTATTTTATGGAACAACACTTTTTACATTTTTTTACTAATGAGGCCACATAAAGTTATCATGTGACATTTTTTTAGTTTATCATGTTCTCATTTTTCATCTTTTTTTCTTTTTTTTTTTGAGATTATTTTTCATCTTTTTTCTACCTAAGTTAACATTGAAAATTATTCTCGGGGTTCTGTTGTTCGAAGTCATAGAGGATAATCGTTTTTGGCCAATAAATCTTTGAGAAAATAGTGTCTTCACTAGGAAAGACAAAAAAATCGGTACATGTGGATATTGACAGATAAAATATTTGTGGCAAAAAAACTATAGCAAGCCAAAAAAAAAATTTATTTTCCTAAACAACACACATTTTAGATTAAATACAAAAAAAGTTTTTTTTTTCCTTTGGTGAACTACTCGCCCACCCCTAGTTCACCAAAGAAATTTTGCAATTTTTTTTAAAACCCTTTGATGAAATCGCCCCCCCCCACCCCTAGTTCATCAAAGGGTTTTTTAATTTTTTCATTTTCTTGTATTTTATTTTATTAAAATCTAAATTAATTTAATTTAATTACAATAATTAATTTAAATAATTAGAATAATTATTTATAAAATAATTGGGGTAAAAATGAAGATATTAAAAATTATGCAAAATCTAGGCCGTTAAAGCGAGGTTTCGGTAAGATGTAGACCATTAATTAAAACCTTGAATTTAATAAGTCATAAAAATACAACTTCTTTGCTATGAAATACAATTTGTCAAACTAATAATACATTAAATTATTAACGAAGAAGATGAGACCAGTTCCACACCGTCGTCAGGGGCGGGGATTACGTTGTGGACGTTGACGCCGTTGTGGTTGTTTGGGTTCTTCCTCGCCGTGACAGGGGAGGTGGGTGCGGAAATAATTGGGGTTGGGGCTCGGGGCATGTTGGTATTGATAATATTCGGGCACCGATGAAAAACTTGCACACGGCCGAGGCTCGGGGAGGTGGGTATTGATAATATTGGGCGGTGATGAAGAACTAACAGCAGTAGGGCTCGAGGGGAGGTGGGTATTGATAATATTGTGGCAGCGATGAAGAACTAGCACCCCGCCCTCTCTTGAAGTTTCACGAGCATAAATCGCAGACTCGGTGTATGCGCGCGAAACCAAACAGAGTCGAACATATCGGTGTCCCGAGATGTTGGTGTGTGTGAGATAGAGTGGCGGTGGGGCACATTTTCTTCTCATCTCACATATTTGTTTGGTTTCGATCTTGATTTGTGCGGACGTCGATAACGACACGATTACGCTCTCGGCGTTCGATTTGAGTTCTTGGGGGAGGTGGTGGTTGTTCTTCATCCGATTCTTCCACATCACCCAACACCACAGAAGACGAGGATCCCGCCAGCCGTTGGTCGGCGTAAAATGTATGGCGAGAATTTTGAAAAACCGGCGCATGTATCTATCGGATCGCTTTGGTGTTCCATAGCAGGTGACCGACAACACACCGATTTTCTCTATCATTCCAATAGTCGATCCAATGAGTGTGATATCGAGTCCAATCGGTGTCATCTTTGTCCGCATGGTGATTCGTGCGAGCGAGTCAAATCACGTGGTTGGTGGTATCTCTTGTAGAAGTCGGTATTGCAATTTAACCCTATCTGCGTGGTGCCATTCCACCATATGGAAACACACCATAGCCGTGTTTGTAGTCCATATGGCCGAGCCCTCATATCGCGTCGGTGGAAGGTTGAAATCCTCATAAGGCGACCCACTTAAAATCCTCGGTGTCATGTGATCGATCCTTGTTGCATGCGAAACAAGGTCTCTTGGACATCTGGTGTGATTAAGTGGTGGTGTTGCCCATCTAGTAAATAAAAGGCGGTTAACATAAAGATCAAATGTAATTGTTAGTATTTTTAAAAAAGTGTCAAATTTTTACCTCTTTGCTAGTGGCCAATCATATGAAAGTGTGCAAGAGCGGTGCTAGGAAAGGCATGCGGTACGGACTCCAAGATCGTAATAAAAGAGTACATCCACCCATAGCCTTTCAGTGCGTTGTAGATGTCGTACACAACATCCGGTATAAGTTTGTCAAACATGCGATTTCAACTAAATTTGGATATTTTGTCGAAATTTATCAAGGGAGTAGGTATTTCATCTTCGACTCTGTTTGATGTTTTGTGCGGGAGTATGTACCCCGATCAAAAGCAACAACCAAGCCCTACAATATTGTTTAAGAACTGTCATGGAAGCCCCTGTGGAACCTCCATAAATTCATGACGTAGCCAACTCAAAAAAAGAGCAGTGGCCTTGCATTCCATTAGGTGGGACAACTTTACCCAAATATCGTTCGCATACCTCAGGCCAACTTTTTGAGGTATTTCCAGTAATGGCATCTCCGTCAACAGAAAGCCCCAACTGCAACTGGACGTCTTGGAGAGTTATTGTGCACTCCCTACCTTTGGAAGATGAAAGCGTGTGTGTTTACGGTCTCCGCTGTTCGATCATTGCCGCCACCAAGGTGGTTGGATTTTGAGCGAGCCAATTGAAAGAATTTTACCAAACCCAAACTCTTTCTATCAAAGGTAGTATAGATTCATCTGGTGTGGGAAGTGTGAATTTGTGATGAACATCCATGGGGTCATTGTTGACATAGTTGGAAATATGATTAGGTTGGTTTAGTAGGGTAGACATTTTTGGATGGAGATGAAGAGAGTGATAAAGAAAGTAAAGTCGGTTGCGTGTTAGACCAAGAGATGAAAAGGCAGAGAAGAGAAGATGGTTCAAAAGGCAAGGGCTTGTGGAAGGTGAAGAGGCAGAGAAGAGAAGATGGTTTGATTTTTGTGTGAATGAAAGCAATGAATATATGGTTGAATATATAATGGTATTGAAAGATGGTTTCACTCATGGTTTTGTTTTGACCCATGGTTTTGTTTGAGCACACGGTTTTGTGGGAATCCAATGAATTACGAAGATGGTTCGGTGGTTGGTGGGGACAAAAGCGCAATAATGGGTCTCGGATTCCAAAATGCAATTATGTCACCTTCTGATAGTGGGAGACAAGGGGGCCACTGGGGATTGTCCCACGAAAGTAAATTTTATTTTTTGAAAACTGATATTTATGGATGGTTCAGATTGCACGAAGCGGTTTAAGCGGTGTAGATTGCACCAAAGTTTTAAAGGCCCAGATTGCAAGCGGTTTAAGCGGTGTAGATTGTACTACTGATTTTAACTATGCATACGTAAGCATAAAAAGGGTTTTTAGTTTTTGTATTATTTAGTAGGTGTAGAAGAAAGGAATTGAAGATTGAATTTTTTTTGAAGAAGTATAAAAACGGTTTTTACCTAATTTTTTCCCATTCAAGGCACATTTTTAAATTAATTCTTTCTTGAAACAAGTTGTGTGATCTTCTTCTTGGGAATAGGAGAGGTCCTGAAATAAATGAGGTCTCATTGATTTAATAGTTATTGTATTACTTTGTAGGTGTTGACTAAGTATAAAAAAGGATTTTTTACCTAAGTTTAGGAACATTTTTCCCACGAATTAAATTTCTATTTTAATTTTGTAAATATTATACCTTGTAGAGAAAGTGTTTTACTAAAGTGTTGTGTTGGAAAAAAAAATTTAAAAAATATTTTCATGAGTAAATTATTTACTAGAAAGTGTGCTAAAAATCATTTTTTCACCTAAATTTAACATCCTTTTTTGCCCTAATTTTTTTCCCCAATTTTTTTTTTATTATTTAATAAAAAATACCCTATATTGCCACGACCAAAATGGGTATAGTGGTGTAAATGATGATTTTGATTTTTGTGTTCAACCATTATTAAAGTTGTTCACATGTCTTTGTCCATATACTTGTGTCTAAGTTATTCACATGACCCTAATAACCCTTTATGACACTAATTCACATGCCTTTGTCAAGTTGCCTGTCTCTAGGTTGTTCATATGTGTTTCACATTGTTTATGACAAGTATTCACATGCATTTGTCCATAAGGAAGTGTCATAGTATTGTCTAAGTTAAATGAATTTAAGTTAGGTTAAAAAATTTAATAAAATTCAAAATTTTATATGACATGATAGGAGAGGTACTGAGGTCAATGAAATCTCATTGATGTAATATTTATTGTATTACTTTGTAGGTGTAGAAGAAAGGAATTGAATATTGAATTTTTTTTTGACTAAGTATAAAAAACGGTTTTTTACCTAAGTTTAGGAACATTTTTCCCACGAATTTAATTTGTATTATAATTTTTTAAATATTATACCTTGTAGAGAAAGTGTAATACTAAAGTGTTGTGTTGGAAACAAAATTTTAAAAAATGTTTTAATAAGTAATTTTTTTACTACAAAGTGTGTTAAAAATCATTTTTTCAACTAAAGTTAAAATGGTTTTTGACCTAAATTTTTGACCCTTATTTTGAGTAATTATTTTTTTTAACTCTGAACAATAAACCCTACACAGTTCACTCTCAACGATGCACGCTACACAGTTCACTCTCCACCATGCACAGTTTAGTCTGTAGAGTGTGCATAGTGCTGAGGAATTTTTTATTGAACGGCCTAGATTTTGCCGACATTATTTAACGCCCTAGATTTTGCCGACATTATTAAACGGTATTAGCTTAGCCACGCGACATAATCTCTTTCATGATGAGAAGGAGATCTACTGATTTTTCTCCCTCCTTTTTTGAAACCAAGGACATGTGACCCCCATTACAATATGGGTAAGAGCTGTATTATTTGTCATTACGTGACCCACTTCAGAAGTCCAATCTTCAGTTAAATTGTCACCTAATTTTTCTCAACCATTTATTTGTTTTTTTCCCTCATAGTGTCTAAGTTAAATGAATTTAAGTTAGGTTAAAAAATTTAATAAAATTCAAAATTTTATATGACATGATAGGAGAGGTACTGAGGTCAATGAAATCTCATTGATTTAATATTTATTGTATTACTTTTTAGGTGTAGAAGAAAGGAATTGAAGATTGAAATTTTTTTCACTAAGTATAAAAAACGGTTTTTTACCTAAGTTTAGGAACATTTTTCCCACGAATGTAATTTGTATTTTAATTTTGTAAATATTATACCTTGTAGAGAAAGTGTAATACTAAAGTGTTGTGTTGGAAAAAAAAAATTAAAAATGTTTTAATGAGTAATTTATTTACTAGAAAGTGTGCTAAAAATCATTTTTTTCACCTAAAATTAACATGGTTATTTGCCCTACTTTTTTCCCCTTTTCTCCCCTAATTTTTTATGTGCATTATTTTCACAAAATTTACCCTACATTGCCACGACCATAATGGGTGTAGGATTGCAAGAAACAAAACCGTCGGTGGAATCCTAACCGTTCAAATTGTCGGTGCAATCTAAACCGTCGGACTTTCAATAATTATTCACATGCATTTCACCTTCTGAGAGTGGGAGACAAGGGGGCCACTGGGGTTTGTCCACTAGGCTTTGTCAAGATGCCTTAATTAGTGGTTGTCATGATTGTTACGATAATGGTCGAGTCCATACACATGCACGGTACGCGATTCACTCACGAACAATGCGCGTTTGCCACGATGGACTACGAACAATGCACGATTCACTCGCACAATGCAAGTGGTCCTCATGAACAATGCACATTGAAATATTCAAAGCGCTATCGGTGGAATCACGGCCATTAAAAGCGCCGGTGCAATCGTAGGCGTCAAAAGTCACGGTGCAATCGACCTTCAAAACCAAAACCCTCAAGGCAATCTACACCGTCAGAATTTCAATAAATACCCACTACATCTCTCACCACTAACCACACCTTTACAAATCCTCCTACTACCACCTAAATCTGAAACACACCCTCCTGCTCCCAACTTCATCAATGGCTCCAACTCCAGTTTTTATCACCGTGTTTTACAATGGTTTTGTAGAAAAATCAGATACTCGGGGTTTGTTGTTCAGATGTCAAAACTACACCCTTGTCAGACTCAGCTCTAAATTCAAACTACCACAAGTTAAAGAAGCCATTGAAAAAATGATATCTCCTGACCGTTCCCAAATGGTTTCTAGTATTACATATCGATACCCCACAACACTCACAGCTGGTTGTGACTTTTATGCAGGTTTCGAAATTACATCCGATGAACACCTTGAAATGATGATGGAGCATTACCAACAATGTAGAGGTCAAGGTATCTGTACACCAGAAATATACGCAGATTTGGTTGATGCTCCTTCAAACTATACTCAGGTAAGTGAACCCCACTCTATTCCATCTCCACCACCACACACCATCCCTTTTTCTCAACAAACATTTCAACCATACACTGATTTCATCCCACCTGTTTACCCTCACTTCAATCCTTCATCATCCCAAACGAACATGCATTATAGTCCTTCAACACATGACCATCACTCGCACCATCATCCTCACAAAACCCCATTGAACTTAATACAACTAACCCTCCAAAGAATCTGAAACTAATACCCCACCGTTTACTATGTTTGTTGGTGTCCATAATGAGGGCGTTGGGGATTATAAGCGATGATGAAGATGAAATTCTTGGCGTGAAGGCGGCTCGGGAACCAATTCAAACTACCCCCAACATAGGTGTTGCATTCCGCGAGCTCTGTCCCACACTTTCAAAATGTCACGACTTATAGCCCGAACCTTTTGATTTAGAGTTTGCCCATCCCATGGACCGGAACCAACTTTTCTCAAATGAAGACCCAAACGAATCTGAAACTCAAAATGAAATTTCCCCACAAAAGAAATAGCCATGGAATTCATCCAAACATATCACCTAAACAAAACTGTTTCATACCAAGTCAACAGATCTACTACTAAAGTTTGGGAGATTTCTTGTGTTCACGATACGTGTTTGTGGAGGTGTGTTGTGAGGCTCGGAGCAAAATCGGTTTGTGGGGATTACACAGTTGACTCACCCACACACATGTACAACATCCAATATTTCCCAAGATCACCTCCGGATAGCGTCTTCCTTCATATGTTCTCATATCCTTCCACTTGTAAGGCGAGGACCCAACAATATCGGTGGTCGTGTTGATTGCACACATCAAGGAGGCGATTCACGCGTACACGAGTTCCTACAGAAGGCTTGGATTGCTAAACAAAAAGCAATCGAAAAAGTATACTGGTAATTGGGAAGACTCTTACAAGGAGGTAAACGGATGCCTAGTGGGTTTCTCTCACTATATACGAAGCACGATTATCGATTGGCGGTACAAACCATTCTATGAGAGCGAACAACAAGTCACCAACAAAGGTGTTTTCCACCGCATCTTTTGGAGTTTTGGCCCGTGCATACAAGGCTTTAAATTCGCAAAACCGGTGGTGTCTGTTGATGGAACATGGTTGTATGGTAGGTACAAAGGGTCCTTCTTTTGGCAACGCACAAGACGGAAGAAAGCGGAACCTTCCCAATTGCGTATGCGGTTTGTCGAGGTGAGACAATGGAGGCTTGGTATTTCTTCTGTCTCGTTTAAGACAATTTGTGACACCACGGGAGGGACTGCATTTTGATATCGGATAGACACGAGTCTATCAAAAGTGTTGTTAGGCGTGTAAATACCAGCTGGAAACACGTATTCGTGATCCGCCACATAGTACGAGAACTTCATGAGACACTTTAAGAACACTCTGCCAGAAACATCTCGTCAATATGGGTCGATATCTTTGAAACTTTATTAATTTTTATTATGTATTTTGCATTCCATAATTACCAACATCTTACTTTACTTGCTTCAAAGATACTCAATGAGCGGAGAGATCACTAATCACTACAAAAATAAAATTGCTTGCGGAAGTAGGTCACGATGGCTTGCATTGGGTTGAAGACATTAACCCGAGCGGTTGTTGATATCGCGAGATGGAGGTTGCCGTTGGGGGCACCTACAACAAACCTTGCGAGTGCATCAACAATGTCCTTAAGAAGTGCGGAATCTCCGATCCGTTCATTAATAGATGCAACATATTTTAGGATGAGCGAGATCTTTGTGAAAGCGGGGAACACAAGCACAGCGATGATGGCATCGGAACAATGTTCTCGAAACATTGATGAAAAACATTTTTGAAAACATCAAAGTGTCACAAAGCGCCGCAGCGTCGCAATTCACGATCGTGCGGGCAAGTGTTAGAGTTCGGGAAGAACAACGCGACCACAAAGTGGTAGACTGCGACCACATTTGTGGTCGACTTTGATCAAAAAACCGTGAGTGTGGGGAATTCCGGGCCCTTCATTACCCATGTTCACATGCCATCGCAAAGATGCTCTAAATGCGATTCGACCACTTGCGGTTTGTTGATCCTCCCTACACAATGCATCATGTTTTCAATACTTACATTGTGGAGTTCCCACCCTTGCCTCATCGAGACATCATGGCACGATTTCAATACGATTGAACTACAAAGATGATCCAACTAAAAAAGAAGAGATAAAAAGGGCGGCCACGATCTACTCGTATTAAATGAGAGATGGATCAAAGAGAAGCGGAACCCGCACCAAAAGATGCGGAATTTGTAGAAATGAGGGTCACAACAAAAATAAGCGCCTCTAACCGCAATGTAAACTAGTCAATGTTGTTTAATGTATTATTAGTTTGAAGTTGTATTTCAAAATTTAAATTTTTGCCTCACCGCAATGTAAACAAGTGGTATTTTTGTCAATTATTAAATTTAAGGTTTTAATGTTAAGTCACATTTAATTAAGTTGGATCACTTATTAAATATTTTATCTTCAATCTTTAATAATGCGTTGTGCGAGTGTACATTGTGCGAGTGTGCATTGTGCGAGTCTTTGCATTGTGCGAGTCTTTGCATTGTGCGAGTGTGCATAGTGCAGAGTGTGCATCTTTGCATTGTCTGAGAGTGTGCATAGTCTTTGGGGTATTTTTTTATTGAGCGACCTAGATTTTGCCAGACATCATTGGGCGCCCTAGATTTTGCCGACATTATTAAGCGGCCAAGATTTTGCCGACACAATTTAATGACCTAGATTTTGCCGACACTAAACCCTACAATCAACGGTTATGATCACCCTAAATCAACGGCTCACACACGATCACGTCTATTATAAATACATTCTCAAATTACACTAACATTAACACCACCAGTTTATCACCAACCTTTGGCTTCGAGTCATCTTCTCTTCCTCTGCTTCTTCCCCAAAAACCATCGCCCCACCCGCTAAAATGGAATGGCAGTTGTGCAAACCCAAAGTACTCAAACGACAAATTCCTAACCGCCCTTTATCACAATGGGCTGTCACCACCAAGCGAACATGGCGCTGTGTTTCGTTGTCTAACCATGTGTTATGCGGGATGAATAAGGACATCACATCCCCCAACTCAAGGAGAAGGCCGAGAGGAAGATTTCGTCCGGAGGGAGGGTGGCGTAAAGACGTGGAGCGTATACGTTTCAGAAAGTTCGATTGTAGAGATGATGGGACTGTCCATTATTCAGTCATGGAGATCCAAAGCGACGAGGACGTCCGCGCAATGATGGAACATCTAGCTAACGTTCCGATGGGGCGACAAATCTTAGAGCTGTATGTGAACACAATACGAACTCCAGAAGAGATCATGCATCTTCTTCAACCACCACCACCCGCACCACAACAACCCATACTTACGCACCCCTGTAAAGTTGAGTATCAGATGATTAACAGGTGGTGGGACGACGATCTCAGTCCGTTGATTCATAGACGTGAATCAAAAACTAAAAATTTCAGGTTTAAGAACAACATCACATTCGCAGAATTGAAAGAAAAACTAATAAAAAATGTGGAACTAGATGGTGTTCAGCAAGAAATTAAAAAAATCGAATATGAATCCCCCTACGTCAGCAGCTGGAACCCACGTAATCGTATTCGGAAGTGCCTTAAGCCTATCAAGAATGACGAAGACGTTCGTCAAATGTTTGAGAAACATGAAGAATTCCAAGGTGTCATTGAACCTTATCTCGAATTGTTCGTCGAAACGGAAGAAGAATCTCATCGAACACCTCCGTAGTTATATTAGAGGTAGTAGTAGTAGTTCTAAGTAGAACTAGGTTGTATTATGTTTTTCTGTTGTTTCGTTTAAAATTTCCTATGCTTGTATTTTTGCAATTTGTGTTTTTCTTTTTGTTCTTATCGAATATTAAATTCATTCCACTTATTAATATCTTAATTACTTACCGTATTTTTAACAATAATTATTTTATAAATAATTTTATTAATTATTCTAATTATTTAAATTAATTATTGTAATTAAATTAAATTAAATTAGATTTTAATAAAATAAAATACAAGAAAATCAAAAATTAAAAACCCTTTGATGAACTAGGGGTGGGGGCGATTTCTCCAAAGGGTTTTAAAAAAATTGCAAAATTTCTTTGGTGAACTAGGGGTGGGGGGCGAGTTCACCAAAGGAAAAAAAAAAGCTTACTTACTTTGGTATTTAATCTAAAATGTGTGTTGTTTAGGAAAATAAATTTTTTTTTGGCTTGCTATGGTTTTTTTGCCAAAATTTGTGGCAGGCACGAGACATCTGGCTTAACAGACACCTATGGATAAAATAACAGATATTTCAATTATCCATCCACTATATATATATATATATATATATATATATATATATATATATATATATATATATATATATTATAGTATGATTCATTCTGCATAAGAATCGAATCGACATTCACTTGTAACTTAAAAAATTGACAATTTTTTTAGAATTAAAAAATAGAAGTTGTATATTTAAGTGAATTGTGTAAGATATTAAATACTCTGGACACTATCAAAAATTTAGCTATTTTGTTGTATAATAATTTTAGAAAAATGTATTATCAACATATGTTTATATATATTTTATACAAATTTGTATATTAAATTATTTGTCAAAACGTGTATATATATATATATATATATATATATATATATATATATATATATCGTTTTCTCGAATTGTATTAATCGATGTTCGAGGAAAAGACCCACATGGAAAACAAAAATAATGATAGCTTGCAACTTCAAATTCAAATGCAGACTCGTGTCTCGTGTACACGTACTACTTCCTGCAGTTAAAGCCACTGCAAATTTAGAGATGTTGTATACGGACCTTCAAGGAGAGATATGTTAATAGGTATTATCTATTCATGACTCCGATGTTAATACATATAGCTTGGATACACTATGCAAACATATGATACAAATATGTTGTAATCCAACATGATCATGTGCTTGCAAAAATATTGGCTAAGTAACTCATATGACAATAAATAAATATTTGAAATCCATAAGCTAATTTGGAACAAACAAATAATACAATTCTATATTTTTTATCAATGTTATTAAAATCGACCTGGTGATCGACCCGATCAGATCACTGGGTCACTAGGTTAATGGTCGGACTGATGCGCCATTAGTTAGCCCGCATGACCCGGACAATACTAATGATTGATAAAAATAGGCATAGTATGTATAAAATCACAAGTCACTTTTTTTTGGCATACCTTAAAAATGCCCAATAAATTATTTTTAATCTTATTTTTGATTTTATATTCTTAAGTAGACATTTGGGCATCACTTTTAAAAATATATTTTCATATAACATATTAAGAATGACAAATTTATTTTTTAAGAATTTATAAAATATTTGTGTCCACATTTATTTTGTTTAAAAATGCATTTTAATAATTTATTTAAGAAAAATTAATATGATATGTTTGACATCATTTCCCCCGACCCTTGAGAGTATCAGGACGACCCCTCTCTCTGATGATAGATTATGTCGTTGAATCTAACGGTGTTAGTTTCTCATTAAGGGATTTTGTACCCTCCTTTATTTTGTTTTATGAAAAACTAGGCATGGCAGTGGGGCGGGGCGGGGACGGATTTTACATTCCCCATCCCCGTATCCCATATAGGTCCCCGTTCCCCTACCCAAACCCAACGGGGATGAAATATTGATCCCCATCCCCATACCCAACGGGTTCGGGGATCCCCGCCCAACCTCATCCTCGCAATAGAATCAATTTTTTAAATAAAAAACATAGTTTATAGAATTTTGTATTATAAAATGGTCCAATTACAATATTACCCCCTACCATATAATGATCCAATTCTCTTTTATAAAATGATGTTCTAATAGTCAGTGACAAATCCATTTAGGGTTTACTTGAGATTTGGAGGGTTTCTAATTTAAGAGTAGTAATATTGTAATCTAATACATTCGGGGCGGGTACCTCTATCTCCATTCCCCACCCCATCCCCGTATTTTGATTTCGGGGAAACCCAAACCCAAACCCAAACCTGGTCAAAGCGGAGAAAACCCGTCAAATCGGGGCGGGTTTGGGTGGGTCCCCACGGGTATGGGTTTTATTGCCATGCCTATGAAAAATAAACAATCAAAAGATTAAATAACTTCCTCACACTACTTTGAAATAGCAGCGCGAAACTCTAATGTATTTCTATTCCCACTATAATAAACTCTAATTTAGCATGATATCTAATAAATGGGTTTTGACTACCCCGTATACCCGCTATAATATAACTTTGCTCATTAAAAAAAATTCCATTAGTCACAATACAATACCTCAAAGGCTACATTGTATATATGGCTTACAATCTATCAAAAAAGAATCCACCAAAAATCTATAAGAAATATGTGCGTTGCAATTTAAAAGGATTATCGTATATTTCTTTGCGAAAATGACTCATGTTGCATACTTTAGATTAAAAATGGTAGGACATAATACATTCATGTAGTCTGATTTTTCAATTTTAGACGGAACCCAACAACATAAAATAGTGTTTATATATAGTGATCTCTGCTATCTAATACAATTGTTTGCTGCTTCAAAAGAAAATACAATTGTTTGCTGCATATGATTTAATTAAATATTTATAAGATTGTGTAATTGGGTTCAGTTTTATCATGAATGAGACGAATAACATAGGTGTCTTTGACTTTGGCACATGACCATATCCCAAATGAATAATATTTATACCTAAAGATGGAAAATTACATTGGAGGACAAAAACAAATTCAAAAAAACATGGTTATGTTAGTAGTTTGAATATATTCAAAAGTAAATGGAAAGAGAAGAGAGACTCTAAAGAATACAAAATCTATACTTTTTGTGATACCACTCTTTTAACATGTAAATAGCAAAAGTAGCTAGTGTAGAAGAGAGTCTTTTCCTTTGTACCACTAAGTTCAAAATTTCAAATAGCAAGAGTACCAGAGTATATTATGAGAGACCCTCATGATCAATATTTTGGCCATAATAGCACTCTAAAATTTAGTAGTGACAACCGCAGGGTATATAATTTCAGGGGTATTTTCATATTGAGATGTTATTACAACAGGAATTAGTTATAAGTATTATACGGTCCAAAATAGTAATAGTAAATAGTAACTTACAAATATATAGCAAATATACCTTTGCATAAGGACATTTAGCTTGCTTTTGACTAAGGTGATTGACGTTGACAACCGCAGGATCAATGTTATCTGTCATACTGCTATTCTCTCTACTTGTTATCTAAGTGCAGCGTAGTGAATAGAAGAATATTAAGCACAAACGTTGTAAACTACAAATATACTAATTGATCAAAGTTGTATATTGATTCTAATTGTATGTGCATCAAGCTGAATACAAAAATATGTGACAAACATTTTTAATATATAACATTATTTATAACATGAGAATTGAAAAAAAGTTGAAATATGAATAAAATTACACATATTTAATAACATTCTAGTTAGTAAATATATAGAATAAAATCTATGGAATGTGATACAAAATATTAGATGTCAAATAAATATAATATATAAATGTAATATATAATAACAAATATATATATATATATATATATATATGTATCAAAATAAATAAAAAATAGATATAAAAAGTAGGTAAAAGGTTTTGCAATAAAAGAAAGAATAGGATAAACATTATGTAAAACGCTTTAGTAGCATGAAATTGAGGTAGCTCAAATGTTCAGCGTCAAAAGGTGGTAGCGTGGGGGAATGGGTTCAATCCCCAACTTCTGCTTTTTTGGTGATATATTTCGAAATAACATGCTGACGTGGATTAAAATGAAGCTGAATTAAAAGGAAGGTGACGTAATTAGTGACGTGAAAGGACATGTGGATGTATAGGTGGAAGATTCATGGTTTAATATATATATATATATATATATATATATATATATATATATATATATATATATATATTAGTATGTATCACCCGTACAACACGGGTATACATTTCTTTTGAATAACACTAATTTTTGCTTGTTATACTCTACTAGTTTTGAGTGGGGAGTAAAAACAAATAATTGATAGACATTTTTTTCTCCTTAGGCAAACATTTTCTATAAACTGAAATGGATCAATATAATAAAGAAAACAAAAATGAAAAAGAAAAGTGAAAGAATGTCAAACTAAGGAAATACATACCTCTTTGACATACTTTAATTTTTCTCACCAAACCATTGGTTTGTTTGAAGAAATCATCTACCCATCATTATTGAGTACAAATTTATGGTCTCTTTGAATCTAACCTGCAAAATAAGCCCAAAAAAAACAATTTAAGGTCCAAAGAAAGTAACTCAGATATAGGGGTAAAAAAAAATATAGGGAATAAAATAAAGTGCCCACTGAAATGAAAGACAAAGAAGATACCTTTGTTATCTTTGACTTTGTGTTATGAGTCACCTGGAAAAATGATATAGCAAAAACTCATCAAATATATAAAAAAAGGATATAGTAGAAACTCATCAAATATAAAACCCTCTTTCTTTGAGAGGAAATCAAAAGGTCAAAAGCTTCAATAAACATTGAGTTTCATAGACAGAGGTAAGCACTATTTGCACTTAGCGAAATGTTGCTCGCTGGTATCCTTTGAAAGGGGAACTCGCAAAAATCGGACTTTAACCGTAAAACTAATAAAAAGCACAAACGAACTTTAAAACCACAATCAATTCAAAGTCATAAGGCAAAAGATATAAGTGAGAATGAGTTTTGCTAATATTATTGATCTGTAGTATACCTTCGAGTAGAGAGCAGATGAAGCGCCTGAGTAGTTGAACGCCTTCTTCTGCCTGAGCGAGTGGTGTACCTGCAATTACACTCAGACGCCCAAGTCAGTGGGGTGAGCAAAGAGCAGGAACTGTAAAATTGGGTGAGAATTAATTACCTTGCCAGTGTCTGACATGTGGGTTAAATACTGTTCACCGGGTGGTCAAGGACCGTTAGATCTCCTGCAATGTGATCATCTCCGTTGATGGGGTAAAGCAGCGAATCCTAACCATCCAGCGTGAAGTGGACCAGGATTTGACCACCGAGAGTGGTATGGGCCAAGTCTGGCCTTAATGTGGGATGGGCCTGCCTCTAGGCCCAGTCCAGAACAATTATCAAGGTTGATCTAGTTGGTTAGTTTAGCAAACAACAAATTAACCCCGGCAGATGAAATATAAGACCCGATGTGATACTATTTTCAAATAGCAACTTCTCATGGTACCATAGCCAACTGCACATTGAAGAACATGCAGACTTAACAATAACAATTAAGAACGTGCAGATTTAGCAATAACATTAAGAACACACAGCCTTAAGAGTAGCACTTGGCACACAAAAGTTCATTCTATAACAATAATAGCAATAACATTAATAACATGTAGCCTTAAGAGTAGCACTTGGCACACAAAAGTTCATTCTATAACAATAATATTCATAAAAGGTGGACAACTATGCTATTATAAGTTAACAATCAATGCCAAAAGAGATTGGATAATTCAATTGATAAAGAACTGATACTATAGTTGATATAAATTGTAGCAAATATTCATAGTTTCAATCCATACCAAAATCATCCATCCCAAATGTGATGTGAGTCTATTTAACTTCCTTACTAAAATAAAGTGCAATGATGCTTCCTGAAGTAAGAAAAAGCAATCATACTTATATAAATTAAGGGAATAATTTATATATTAGGATCATAGTAGTAAGCCTTTGGCATGCAGAGCAAAAAATTACAGTTTTGCTTATTTTGAATTAAATGCAAAACCTTTGGAGTCAAAAGAAACAAATTAGAGAATTGTGATTGTGAAAGAGGACAAATAATGCAATCTCAAATTAAACAGAAACAATAATAAAATCTGTCATTTTTCATAATATTACAAAACACATGAATGAATTCACTAAGAAGCAACATCAACAAACATATCATCTATCTTCTAAAACATATTCCTAAATACCAAGGTGACTCAAACCCTAAATAAAACGTGACTCACTGTTAAGAGTAAAAAAAGACCAGAAAATGAGCTACAATAGATCATAAACTTCTTACCCATCTTCTAATCTTGTTCAGAAGTTCCAATGGTGATATATTGGTTCATCCTCTCCCCAAACCATAAACTAAGCCAAAAACCAAACAACAGAAGTTTGCTTGAGTCACTACAAAGAGAAAACAAAATAAAAAGATCAATTTGTTTTGAAGAAAGCTGAGAAAATGTTATAAAACGAAAAACAAAGGAAGATGGAAAATTAGTGTTTTAGTGAAGAAGAACTAAGGAAGAGGAAGGAGTCTTTATACCAAGTTAGTGGCGTTGTTCCTTTGCTGGCCAAACCAGATCAAATATCACGATACTGTAGAGTCTTTGTGCAGTTGGTAGAGTCTAGCAAGAGTTACATTCAACAAAACATATTCATCATTTTGATTATACATATACATTCAACAAAATAATACCATCTTTGTGCAATTGGTAGAGTCTAGCTAGAGTGAAGATAGTACTGGGTGAAGATATCTAGCATTAAAATTGCGTTTTTTAAATCCTTTTTTTTGCTGGCCAAACCAGATCAAATATCACGATACTGAATCAAAAAAACGCGAAGAGCATGAGATCAAGAATGAGAAAAGAGCATAATGATGAGTGATGAGAGAGATTGAGATACCTGAGATCTCAGCGTGTGATGAATTTTTTTTTTTTAGATAATCAGCGTGTGATGATGATGGTTTGTGTGAGAGAGAGAGAGAGAGAGAGAGAAAATAAAAATAGAACAACAATTGACTTGGGACTCTTCATATTGAAATATAAAAATAGAAGTATATTTTATATATTACATCTGATATGGTTTATTCTCCATAATCAAATTCGATAGCACAATTCGTGGAAATGTGTTGGAATTTTGTTACTTCCTCAATACAATTGGTAAACAACGAATTAATTAGCATTAACAGTAATATGTGGGTTGTCCACCATCAAAATGTCATAATGGGTGATTAATCTGGTAATTAAAATGGCTATCAAATTCTTTAATGCCAGATTGACGGTTTTGATATATCATTTGACCTAACCGTAGCCGTTGGATTAAATGAATCGATGAGGTGGCTGCCACATATTTTATGAAGGTATTGCGTGGCATTTAGGGATGATGTGTCAAAGCTAGGTGAAGGTATTGTGTGGCATTTAGGGATGATGTGCCACATATTGAGGTGGCTGCCACATAATATATATATATATATATATATATATATATATATATATATATATATATATATATATATATATATATATATATATATATATATATATATATATATATATATATATATATATATATATATATATATATATATATACTAGTATGTATCATTTCTTGTACAAAGATTTGTATACATCTTCTTTTTTTAATTTAATTTGTAATTATTATTTTGTTAAAAATATTATGTATATGTATCGTTGATGTTTATGATTAGTTAAAAAATGAGTCTTATTTGATTATGGTGCAAATTTAATTAAATACAACTGTTAAATTTGTATAAAACGTATATGCATTGCATTCACACACCACGATATATAAGTCGATCGATAACAACGTAGATTTGGTGTTATTTTTCTAATAATCACACGGAGCACCAGCTCCATTCAGTATGCCAACCATATCTCCTAAGACACAACATAATTTAGAGATAATATGAACAATTAAATATTGAACTAAACATACAGTTACTGATATGCAATGCAAATATCACATTACCTACTAAATAGTCGGAGTCAAATCACGGTTCGAAGCATTCCGATGGTGTAGTGAAACTGAATCAAATAAGGAACCACATATGGTGATGATGGCACGCACGATCCAACTTTCTCCGTTTTACTTACTGATACAGATCTCAAAAACTTGTCTTTCTATCTTTTTATGACAAAAACTTGTTTTTCTATTACATCACCTAGTATTACTTAATGGTAATAGTAGGTTTTTCTAAATAACACATTGATATCAAAAGATATTGAAAATGAAACACAAACACACACATCGATCGATCCGAAAGAGAAGGTTTGGAAAGAAATTTGAATAAATCCTAATGAAAGAAATGATATATATATATATATATATATATGTATATATATAACTCTAATTATTAAAGATAATCATATTCAAAATATTTTTTTGTATCACATATTTGAATTACTTAATTTTAAAAAACACGTATGGATGTGTGTTAAGATACAAAACAATGGAGTGAAAAAATATATAATTATGAGACCTTAATTCAGGAAGGGAAAGTAAAGGGTATTTATGGGTTTGTAGACCTACCCCAGGGATATTTCTGACATTTACTTCTAAAATATTATTCAACTCCACTAACCCTTATCCAGCCTTATCATTATTGAATCTTCACTTTCCCCATTGAGAATAACCCGATTGAAACGCTTATCCACCAGACATGAGTGCTTGCGTATTGTCTCTTCGCGTTGCCTGGTCTTACACCACCGACCGTATTGAATCTTCGCGTTGCCAGGTTTTCATGTACGACCAAAATACACCATGGCTTCCTCGCCAAAACCACAGGTTGGTGGTCAACAATGAGATAACGATACTGCTCAGTTCCTCCACATGCTATAGCGTCTGAGATCAAATTGGGGTTTTCGTTCAACACAATCGGCAGTCGCGATTGAAAAGAGGTATGACTACTGTCCACATGGTTGTTGTCTTGGCTTACATTGTTTTGTCAAATAAGGCATATACTCCGGCTTAACACGTCATCATGAAGAGAAAGAAGTTGACACTAATGGAGAAGAGAGAGAAAGAAGACTCACCGATACAATGAAGAAAAAAAGGAGATTGGATCTACGATATGGAAGTGATGATATGATATCCCTAATTGAAAAAAGAGGAAGAAGAGACAAAGGAAAGAGAAGAAGAGGAATGGGATGGGAGACAACGCATTTTTTTAAATTACTACTTAATTAAAATTGAAGTCAAATTATTTAGGAGAGGAGAATGCGAGGAGGAGAATAGTGTGAAATTATTGGATCCACCAAATGTGGACTCGCTTTATGAATTATTATGTGAGTTTTAAAAGCGATTAGGTAATAAAGATTATTATTGTGACTTTATAAATGTAGCTATGTGGATAGGTAATAAAAGGATTGAATTTGGGATTGGGAGAGAGATGTATTTTGAAATTTTAGTTAAATACATCTATTTTCGAAAATCATGGAGGGAATCACTAAAATGCACATTTTCGGTTTACTATTTAGTTTTATGTTAAATTCTTTGTGAAATTATTAGAAGTTTTATTTAAAATGTTTATTTTATTTCTGAAATTTTAAAATTTCAAAAATCCATTGATATTATTGACGAATAAGATCTGATGGAATAGCATCTAATTATTTAAAATAATTGGTTTCCGATTATTGTGGAATGCTGCTGATCACAAATTGAATACTAAAACCATTTCCTTGTTGACCATGTTTCTTCTTTCCAAGTAATTCTTTTTTTAATGCCCACAGCCGTTGGGTTTTATATGTATTAATTGTGGTTGACAAATATTCAAATTCCTTTTTCAATGCCCACAACTGCTGATTAGATCGAAGAAGAATGGGAAGCAGAATAAGGCAAATAAGGCATATACTCCGGCTTAAAGAGCATTTACTTCGAAATTGAAAAACATATATTTCGACTTTAATTTTGATCATTCGCATTAGTAAGGTAATTAAGATTCAATTACCGTGTGTTATTATCATTAAAATGGTGTTAGATGCTGTCTTGGGAGAGCATTAATGTACTATGCGTGGCCTGAAATTGTAACCGTTAGATCAATGATAATTAAACGTGATGGAAGGAGAACCGTCGAATAGATCAACGATTCATTTGGTTAAAAGACACTTGGCGTGCCACGTATTTTTCGGGGAGATGTGTGTGTCATTTTTTGATTGGTCCTATGTGGACGCTTAGGTGTACAACTCGTGAATTAATATAGTTATGATATATATATATATATATATATATATATATATATATATATATATATATATATATCTATATTATATATAACCATGAATCGACACCTAGGCATCCACTTAATCATCCACGTCAATAAATATGTCAGCACCAATTAAATCCACCAAGCACAACCATTCCATGCGTGCGCCACATCCACCTCATTAACACCGCAATCATTTAGAGCCGTTAGATCAAGTCACATGGCAATAAATCAAGGGCCTTAATATCATGAAAAAATCAACGGCCACAGTTAAAATGGATTTCGGCTGGAGTAAATTAACACATAGGGGACAAGAAAACAAACGTGTTAATTATCATTCAAAATCACAATTAACCACAATCAATTGTCATAACTTCTTTCGGTTTGAATTTTTTGGTTTCAAAAAATATATATATAAATGACCGTTACTACAAATATGGGTGCAATATTAGTGTTGTGTCAATTGAGAGAAGATATGTACATTCAAAAGATTTATATTTGAGTTTTAGTCTACTTTTAAATCGATTTAATTCTTTAAAATAAAACAAAAAATGGTTTTTGAAGAAGTCACACTTCACCTCTTCCGACTACACATCTTTCTGCAGCCTTGTCTTTGTGCCACAATATTTCAGCATCTTTTCTTGCATCCCACAATTGCATTGTCTTTATAGGTTTAATAATGTCGATTTTTTTTAAATAAAATCTTCAATTTCAATTGTTGGATATATGATTGTTTTTTACTGTATATGTTTATTCAGAATGAAACTTTGAAGTTGTCAATAAGTTGAGAAATTAAATAAATTTTATTTTATTTAGGCTTAATTACAGTTTTGGTCCCCTTATTATCATCAACTCACGATTTTAGTCTCCCAATTTTTAATTTGACGAATTTAGTCCCCCTATTTTCCCAATTTGTAAAATCAAAGTCCCCCACTAATTTGGTCAAAATTATTGTTGTGCTATCAGTCCTTTAACCTACATGGAAGGCCATCTGGCATGCCAAGTTGGACAATAAATTAAAACTTCTTATTTTTATTTTAACAAATGTTTTTAAACAAATTAATAAAATGCAAAATTAAAAACAAAATATTTGTCTTAGGGTATCAGACCCATTTGATGAGTTCCCCACTCCAAGATCATCATCATCTTCGTATTTCCATTTTATTTACATTGCCAATAACTCTTTAACATTTATGTTGCTTGGTGTGAAGTGAAAATCAACGGATGGACAACAATGTTACTTTCACACCTTTTGTGTCCAAAATAACAACTGCAAAATGACAAGAGGAACTATCTATTGTCATGGTTCTTCCGTTATTTAATTTTATTTGATTTGATTTTCTTTTGACAGGTTCTACATCTCATGTGCAGATAAAGGTGAAACTATCTATTGAGATATCATGTGCATGAATTTACTTGAGATGTAATTTGTACTCAATAGTTTTGTATTGTATTTTTATTGTGACTTTCTTATAGGTTAATGATTTTGATTCTTTGGTTTTATCTTCAGGATGTATGCAAAAGTATGGTGCCCGATGACTACTTTTATCACCCAGCTTAGAAACTTATGATCAATGATATTTTAAAATTTAAAATAAGAAGTTTCATTTCCATGTCAGCATAACTTTGCTTATTTGTCTGTTGCGCCCGAAAAATCCGGTTTGGACTTTTCGTTTGACAACGTGAAAAATAGTAGAGCCGCCACCAATATTTATTTAGGAAAACATTGAAAAAACCTTTTTTTTGGAAAAGCGGATGGTCTTTTGAAAACTCAGAGATGTAGGTTCGGGGGTCGGTTACGCATGGGGAAGGTATTAGCACCCCACGCGTCCTTTCTACCGAAAGGGAACCATTAACTTGATGTGTGGTTTATATAAAAGTTTGATTTGAAAACAATTTGTTCTACTTCTTTTCTTTTCTTTTCTTTTTATTTGAATTTTTTGTTTTATTGAAAACAGGAGGGGGAAAAGAATGTTTTTGGTATCTTTGAAAATCAGGACAAAGCAAAGATTTTTTTTAAAAGGGTGCTTGACGGGACATGAACCCGGTCCCTACGTACTTCACAAGGATGAGGATCAAAGCTACGTAGTTCTCGCTTTTTGCGCCCCAAAAGCGGCTTAAGAGTCTTTTTCGCAATTTGGTGAGTGTTCGTAGCGACCAGAACAACAACGGTTGGAATGGCCACACTACTAACTCTTTTGAAAATAAAATCATCATTAATGATCTAAAGCGGCGGCAGCGCGTTTGACCGTTAACGACAATCGGTTTTATTAAATGAGGAAGAAAGCGTTTTCGCAAAGGCAGGAGTGTTTGTGGAGACCGAACAACAATGGTTAGAATGGTCCCACTACTAACTTGCCGACGATAAGCAAACCACCATTAATAATCTAAGCGGCAACGTAGCGCGATTGATCGTTAATGACAATTTATCTTACCCTTATTTTGAAAATAAGAGGTTTTTTTATTTGAGTCTATGAAATGGGTTTTAGAAAAGAAGTAGAACATTTCAAATCAATTCTAAATCCATAACCAAATGCAAATGAATGAACAAAACTCATCTTTGCAACAATCAAGCAAACATGAATATATTATTCATCAACTAACAACAAAAATAACATTTAATACTACAATGAAATACTAGCACCAATATTAAACATCATCAAGCAAAGAACAATAATAAAATCAACTTGACAATATTTTTTATCATAAGTGTGGGAACCAAAGGAAACATAGGTCCACATTTTATAAAAAGAAACATGCTATAATCAAAACATGGGGGTGTAGTTAACAATCGGGTGTTAAAGAAAACATTACATAAAAAAAAAGGAAGCCCATATGAATTTGGTCAGTAAATCAACAGATCAACAAAAAACTTAAACTATAATCACCCCTTCCTGCGTCGTGCTCCATTTTATACAAGCAGAGGGAAAGCTGGATCGGAGAGAGAAGGAGATCTTTGTTTGAGAGAGAGAGAGAGAGGTCGTTCGAGAGAGAGAGAGATGCGAGACCAAGAGTGTGAGAGAGAGAGAGAGTACCGCGAGGGGAGCGTTTAGTGGTTCACCGGCGACGGCGAGGCGTGGTGTGGTAGCGATGGCGCCGCGACGTGAAGAAGCGGCGGAGAGATGAAGCGTCGCCGCGACGGATGCGACGGTGGCGATGGCGTGAGCGGTGGCGGCGCCGAAAACGCCGGCTCTGCGTTTGGTGTTTGGTGGTGGTGGCGGCGGATACGCGCTACGTGCGGTTGTTGTTGAAGTGGATGATGGAGGTGGGTGTGGTTGACTATATATGGTGTTTTAATGTGAGAAATGAAGGTTGGTTTGTGAAGAGAGAAGTGGTGGAGATTTTAGAGGTGTTGGTGGTGGTTTTTGTGTATGGTTGTTGTTGGTGAGTGTCATGAGAAGGATATAGGTGAGAGTTTATTGTGTGGTTTGGTGAAGAGAAAGAAAGAAGAAATGGAGGTCCAGGGAGGGCGTGGTGGTTTCTGTGTGTTGTTTTTTTCTTTTTTCCTTCCCCTTTCCTTCAGTCAGTGCTCCACTTTATAGAGAAAGTGTGGTTGATGTGTTTGTACAGATCATGAAAAGAGAAGCAAAATACTAATGTGTAATTACTATTGCTGGATTCAAAGATGTGTTGAAGGTGGCGTGAAGTAGTGAGGGTTGATGTGGATAAACACTTGTGTATTAGTGTTTTTTTTTTGGGTAGAAGTGAGCTGGTGGTGTAAAGGATTGGAGAAAAGCAAGCAGTGGCGTGGAGTCATGGTTGCTTGAAGAACTATGCTTACTTTGACTAATAATGGAAAAAAGCAAGGAACAATTAAGGAATTATCTCTAATGCTAGAAATACATACACTGCAAAACATTTTTTTTAATTTTGTAATTCATATTTGTTTGTATTATTAGTTTCAGATTTTATATTTACTTGCATTTTGTATTTTTTAATATCATGATTTTCACCAAAAATAGTAGTTTAAGATTAAACACTAATAACAGATTTTTTAATTCTTTTTCTATCAATAAAAAGTAAATAAGTTCTACTAATAATAAAATAACGTAAAAACCGCTAACGAGTACACACGTATATAATTAGAACTAACACGCGAGCCAAACAAGAACAAAATGGTGCAAGATTGTTAAAACTAACGTGCACGATTAAAAATAACACGCGCGCACCACAGAACATATTTTTGAGCCTTTTTGAAAGCAAAATACCCGTTAAAAATGGGTGTTCACAAAAATACAATTTTATTTGATTTTCAACTAGTCGGACAAAATTGGGGTATGACAGCTGCCCCTCTTTATTTGGATTTTATCAAGAAATATGAATTGGTCGAGACATATTTCGAAGATAAAATAGAAATAAAGAATTCAGAAATTATACCAATTTTGTCCACTTGGGGAAATCCGAATTTCTTTTTTGAATGGGTGTCAGCCTTCGGCCAACAAAGATAGAAAATAAGCTTGGTACCAGCCCTCAGTAAGCTGGCGAAAGCGATAAAGAAAGCGGGAGATCAGTTGGTGCTAGCCCTCAGGCAGCAAAAGCAGGAAATAAATTGGTGCTAGCCCTCGGGCAGCGAAGACAGAAAATGAAGCAATAAAGAAAGATATAAAGAAATAAAGAAAGAAGGCCTCGATGAAAGTCTCATCGAGGTCGCCTAAAGCCTTTTAACGAACCGCGAACGATCCGAGTTTGCACTTGGGCATGGTGGTCTTCGAGAGCGACCAGGGGGAGCAATATCAAGTCTAGATCTCGATACTTCTCTAGGACTGCGCCATGTCTTAGGCCAACACAACTATCCTTTTCGACTGGACCCAATGGGGTCGAAGGACTTACCTGCAGCTCGAATACGAGGTCAAGTCTGCTTTTTGAAGGGACACTTGGGTCCTGAGGGGATTCACGAACCCTGTTGATTGATTGAAATGGCCAATGCTGCCGCACTGGATTGAGGTACCTGCATACGTCAGTTGATGCTAGAGATGATGCATGGAATATGGGTGCATGTTATGCAAAGACATGTTATGCAGGAGCATGTTATGCGAGTGCATGCAATGCTATGATTTAGGTGATGCATGTGGCGGACTGTTTTCCTTTGTTGTTTTTTCTTTTCCTTTTTTTTTTTTCGACCAACTTTCTTTTTCTCGGCTATTTGCTTTTTCGTGTTCTTTTGCAATCGCCTTTCTCTTTTCGATCGTTTATTTTTGCTTTTTGACAAAGGCTTATTCTCTTCTTGGTTCAACCGACTCCGATACTCTCGCACGAGGCGAGAGACCGATGGGAAACTGCAGGATTAATTTTGCCATCTGGAACGGTTTGTGAGTGCAAGCTTCTTTGTAAGATTAATTTTCTTTGGGAAATTGCTCATTTCCCGTGACTTTTAAAGATTTCGCAATGATTTGTAATGCTCTATGATATATGCACATGTTTTGCAGTTCAGGATCACCATCATCATAAAACGCTTATTTTGAGCAGAAAAAGCAGGAATAACAACAAACAGACATGAGAAAGTTGAGCTTTATTGATGAAAAAGCCGATCGTACAGAATGTTACGATGAGTGTTCAATACATTTGAAAGTTTTAAACTACAGAAAGACACGAAAAACAAGATAGAAGCTAATTTCTGACTGTCCGTCTCTATGGAGCAGTGCCGACATTTGCGTCCTTGACTTTGATCACTCCCTCATCCAAGTATTCAGGGGAGTTGTATGCCTTTCTTTACTTTTCATGCTCAAGTTTCCCGACCCTAATTTTTGCCTGGATCGCCCTTTGCGGGTTTTCAATCCACCGGGTTACTCTGCTTTTGCCTAGGCCGCCCTTTCGGGTTTTCAACCTAGCGAGCTAATTCTTACTTGGCTCGTCTTTCTCTTTTTTCACTTATTTCTTTCAGGCATAATACTTCTTCACTTGATCGGAATTGACTGGGTTCCTTAAATCTTCTCCGTCCATGTTTGTGAGTATCAACGCTCCTCCAGAAAAGGCTTTCTTGACTACAAATGGGCCGTCATAAGTGGGTGTCCACTTCCCTCGGGGATCACTTTGGATGGGCAAGATCTTCTTAAGCACCAAATCACCTTGCTTGAATTCACGGGGCCGGACTTTCTTGTCGAAAGCCGTTCTCATTCTCTGTTGGTACAGCTGCCCATGACACAAAGCTGCAATCCTTTTTTCTTCAATGAGGTTTAGCTGATCTAGACGGGCCTGCACCCACTCTGCTTCTTCCAACTTGGTTTCCATCAAGACCCGCAGGGAGGGTATCTCAACCTCAATAGGGAGGGGCTGCCCGACCCATATACGCAGAGAAAGGGGTTGCCCGGTTGAAGTGCGCGACTGAAATCACGGTGGCGGTGCAAAGCAAAGGGAAGCATTTCATGCCAATCCTTGTAGGTTACCACCATCTTTTGCACAATCTTCTTGATGTTTTTGTTGGCTGCCTCAACTGCCCCATTCATCTTTGGGCGGTAGGGAGAGGAATTATGATGCTGAATTTTGAATTCTTTGCACAGGTCCTTCATCATTTCTTTATTCGAGTTCTTTGCCAGTTATCGGTGATGATCTTGTTTGGAAGACCATAGCGGCAAATCGGATCTTTCTTTACAAACTTGGCAACCACGACACTAGTTATCTTTCGAGTACGAGGCGCCTCGACCCACTTGGTGAAGTAGTCAATTGCGACGGAGAATGAAGCGATGTCCATTTGACGCTTTAGGCTCAATAGGACCAATGACATCCATCCCCACATTGAAAGCAACCAAGATGCGGTCGAACATTTAGTTTGGCGGTGGCACATGGATATGATCGGCATAGATCGGCATTTGTGGCACTTTCTTACAAAGCTATAATGATCGATTCCATCTGCGCAAACAAGTAATAACCCGCCTTAAGATCTTTCTAGCCATGGTGTGCTTGCTGGAATGGGTCCCAAACGAGCCTTCCGTGCACATCTCTCATGATTCTTCAGCCTTCTTCTATGGCAACACACCTCGGAGAACCATATCGTAGTTTCTTTTGTAGAGAACTTCACCACTCAAGAAGAAATTCCTTGACAATCTTACGAGAGTTCTCTTGTCATTCTCTCGATGCCCCGGTGGGTATTCTTGATTAGTGATGTATTGCTTGATGTCATGATACCAAGGCTTCTCGTCGGGCTCCTCATCTATTCATTGTTGTATGCGATAGTGATGCGCCGCAGCTCCGGTCTTGAATTCTCGATATTAGTCAAGTTCTTGTCACGATTAACATTGAACATAGAAGACGGTGTTGCCAATGCGTCGGCCATTGGTTTTCACCTCGAGGATATGCTTGAAGGTGATCTCATCAAAAGACTTCATCAACTCTTGTATATAATCACAATAAGGAATCGGTTTGGGGTCTCTCGGTCTCCCAATCGCCTCTTACTTGATGAATAACTAGAAATTTGAATCCCCATACACATCTAGTCTTTTAACTTTCCATTCTAGAGGCTGCTTGAATACCTAGGATGCACGCTTCATATTCTGCTATGTTATTGGTGACATAGAAGCTCAGTCTTGCAGTGACAGGAATGAAGCGATTGTCAGGAGATATCAACACAGCGCCTGTCCCATGCCCCCATACATTTGACGCACCATCGAATATCATTCTCCACCTTTCACTTTCTTGGGACTTCCCCTCGTCGAACAATGCCATGATATCCTCATCAGGAAAATCATGCCGCATTGGTTGGTAGTCCGGAATCGGCTGACATGCCAAATAATCAGCAAGTGCACTACCTTTAACTGCTTTTTGTGTGACGTACAGGACATCGTATTCTGACAATTGCATCTGCCAACGGGCAATTCGTCCTGTAAGAGCTGGCTTCTCAAATATATACTTGATGGGATCCATTTTTGACACCAACCAAGTTGTGTGACTCAGCATGTACTGCCTTAAACGATGAGCAGCCCAAACTAGGGCACAACATGTCTTTTCCAGCATAGAATATCTTGTCTCACAGTCGGTGAACTTTTTGCTTAGATAGTATATGGCATGCTCCTTTTTCCCGGATTCATCGTGCTGCCCCAACACACAGCCCATTGAATTATCCAACACTGTAAGGTATAAGATGAGAGGCCTGCCCGACACGGGTGGCATTAAGACTGGTGGATTCTGCAAGTACACCTTGATTTTCTCAAAGGCAGCTTGACACTGATCATTCCACTTCAACTTTTGATTTTTGCATAGCAATTTGAAAATTGGCTCACAAGTAGCAGTCAACTGGAAGATGAATCGGGAGATGTAATTCAATCTTCCGAGGAAACCACGGACTTCTTTCTCTGTTTTGGGCACCGGCATCTCGAGGATGGCTTTTACTTTGTCCGGATCCACCTCAATTCCTTTTTGGCTGACAATGAAGCCTAACAACTTCCCTGATCTCACCCCAAACGTGCACTTAGCTGGGTTTAACTTGAGTTTATATTTCCTCAACCGTTCAAAGAGCTTCTGCAGATTGACAACGTGCTCCTCGTCGGTTTTAGATTTTGCGATCATGTCATCAACATAAACCTCAATCTCTTTATGCATCATATCATGGAATAAGGTAACCATGGCTCTCTGATAGGTTGCGCCAGCATTCTTCAACCCGAATGGCATGACCTTATAACAGAATGTTCCCCAAAGTGTTATGAAAGTTGTCTTTTCCATGTCCTCAGGGTCCATCTTGATCTGATTATATCCCGAATATCCATCCATGAAGGAGAATAACGAGTGTTGAGCCGTACTATCCACTAAGACATCAATGTGAGGCAAAGGAAAGTCGTCTTTAGGACTAGCACGATTGGATCTCGGTAGTCGACGCGCACATTCGACCTTTCCATCCTTCTTGGGAGCCCGGGACAATATTGGCAACCCACTGCGGGTACTTGGCCACTGCTAGGAATCCCGCATCAAGTTGCTTCTTCACTTCGTCTCTGATTTTGAGGGACATCTCAGGCTTCATCCTTCTCAACTTCTGTTTTACAGGCGGGCATTCGGGCTTGACTGGTAGTTTGTGTACCACAATGTCAGTGTCCAACCCAGGCATATCTTGATAGGACCATGCAAACACATCAACATAATCGTGCAACAGCTGAACCAACTTCATGCGATCTTCGTCATTCATGGCGGTACCTACTTTGACCTCTTTCTTGTTCTCAGCTGTACCCAAGTTGATCATTTCAGTAGATTCTCCGTGTGGCTGAATTACCCTTTCTTCTTGTTTCATTAACCTCATGAGTTCCGGAGGGGCTTCCCATTCTTCCTCAACATCCCCCTCAGCCTGATTGATGGGATGACCAAAGTCGAAAAGGTGGGTATTGACACTTCGCTATTTTCGAGAGACTATTCTTTGTGGATCTGCATTTTTGCCGAAGCGAAAAAGCATAATGAAAGGCGAAACAAGAAAACAAACAAATAATAAAGCAGAAAAAGACTCACGCAATGAAGAGAAACTGATTTTTATTGATTGAGAGATTCAAAACAAACGTTTTTATTGATGATGATGATTTAGAAAATAAAAACATGTGTGCCCCTAGCAACTGGTCCTATGGCCTTGGGCAGAGCCACAGGGTTGCATTACAAATAATTACTTTAAATTAAAGGTCACAGGAGGATCAGCAGCCTTCCAGTTCTTTAACTCCTCACCGGTACCGCAACGACGAACCAGACTCGCCCCACCCTCTTCAGACTCAGAACCATCCCTGATGACAGCAACTTGGTTGGGATCCAATAAACCAGCACTCACAAAACTTTGACCGATGTCGCCAATTGGGATCCCATGGGGCCATGGATCTTGACCTCTGGACTTGGCCAACCACCTGCACTTCCGTTCATCTGCCATTTTCCTCCTTTCTTCCTCACTTGAGTGTATCCTGCACCGCATGGCGGTCCTTGTTTTCCTTGGTTGGATGGGAGCGAGAATTCTCGACTGACGGACTTTCCCAAGCGAGAACCAACCTTGTATCCTTGGGCTAACATGATTTTAGCAACCATCTCCTCCTCCCCTGGTCCTCTCAAAACCTTGCATTGGCGATCTCCAAAGACTGAAAGGCTGTTTCCAGAGACTCTTCGGCGGCTTCCACATATTTGAATTCTGATGGCTTATTAACCAGAGTCTCTTCCTCACCAAATACCACTACAACCTTGTCATCGACCACGAATTTGACCCGTTGGTGTAAAGAAGAAGGGATTTCCCGACCATGTGAATCAGGTCTTCCTAGCGATACCTATATGAAGAGGTAATGTCCATGATTTGGAAGTTGATACAGAAAACCTCAGGACCAATCTGGATGGGAAATTCCATCTCTCCCAGCACTTCCTTTTTGGACCCATCAAATGCTCTTACCAGTGTCGAACTTGGCTTCATGTAGGAGCAATCAACGTCTAACTTATCCATAGTTGACCTTGGCATTACATTCAGTGAAGACCCATTGTCAATTAGTACTCTGGCCAGCACATAGTCTCCACACTTTACCGAGATATGCAGAGCTTGATTGTGTTCTTTTCCGCTCGAAGGCAACTCATCGTCAGCAAATGTTAGGTGATTTGCAGCCACTACATTCCCCACAATCCCATCAAACTGATTCACTGAGATATCCTCTGCAACATGAGCCTCGCGGAGCACTTTCATCAAAGTACATTACGTGTGCTTCCGAAGTGAGCAACAATGATAACATGGATATCTTGGATGGTGTGCGCTTAATGATCAACCACTCGATAATCACTTTGCTTGGGACTATCTTCAAGAATTCATTTGCTTCTTTTCCATCACTTTCTCTTGAGCAACCTCTGTCTCTTTTCCTTTCTCCTTACGGCCTCTCTGCTCGGCCTCTGCGGATGTTTTACGCGGAGGTTTCTGGAGCATATACTCTTCCGCTTCTTGTGATCCCGCTTGATCCCGCTATGTTGGTTACAGTAGGAGCACTTGGGGAGCATTCTACTGTAGGTAGCGCAGTGTACTTCCATGGAACTGCCTTGTTCGACTCATAGGAAAAGGAGTGGAACTTCAATCACTATCTCGGTTGAGCATTTGCCCGCACTAACTGGGATTGTAATTGTATGGAATTTCAATAGGTATTCTGATTCCTCTGCCTTTGTCAGAGTGTAGAGTCAACACTTCTTCTTCAACATCATGGGTTCCTACCTGAACCATACACCGATCCATCAGGTCTTGCAAAATCATCTTGAAGCTTTCACAATTCCCCACGCACGCGGAATCAACACATCCTTCTTCATGGCAACACCCCTTCTTAACCACCCCGGCATGGCATAACTTCGAGTAGATAACACCCAGCGGAGTTTTGATCTTCTGCACATCCCTTACCAATTGCCCAGCGGAACTTTCTATAGCATTGGTAGCGGCCTTTGATGACTGGCAAAGGATTGGTTGTTGTATTTGGGTTGTTTCGCTTAAACGAGATCCAACCAAAGCATCTATCGAGTCTTGCACCACATGCTTAAAAGCTTTACACTCCTCCACGCATGACCAGTTTTCATGGAAAGCGCAAGTAGCATTAGCGTTGTAACCTCCGGGAAATGGCGGGTGAAGGGCCTTCATTGGCCGAGTATTGATCAAGTTCTTGGAAATCGGTGATCAAACAACTCAGTGTAGGTCATTGGGATTGGATCGAAATTGGTCCGTTTCTTATCTCGATAACCACGAGCTTTGTGACTATCATTACCTTCTTTGAGGTGGCACAGGAGCGAGAGAATGGAACAGTTTGTGGTGGAGGTACCAAAGGATGAATTTCCTCCTGTGATCACATTTGTTTCCCTTCCTTCTTCTTCGGGAGGCGGGAGAGGTACTTTTTTGAGTGTTTGAACCACGTGAGCTTCTGCATTCATCGAGATGATTTGAAATCTTCCCACCGGAGACCATGCTCAAGTCTTTCCCCAGAAGACTATCATATCGGAGAAGCTAGTTGAAACACTTATAATCAGTGGTCATAGTAAATTCTTTGGCGGGGTTTCAGGAACATGTACACCATTTCCTTCTCCGTCGAGAGAGGAGGTTGGACACAGGCAGCTATGCTTCGCCATTTCTGGGCATACTCTTTGAAAGTCTCCTTTTCGCTCTTACTCATGTGTTGCAATTGTGACCTATCCAGGAGCCATGTCCATGTTATACTTATATTGTCTCATGAATGCCTGACAAATCCTTCCAACAACGAATTTGAGAGGATTGCAGTTTCATATACCAATCTAGAGGAGCTCCACCAAAGCTGTTTTGGAAGCGGTAAATCAACGATTTATCGTCATTGGCATAAGGACCCATTTTTGGACAAACATTGTAACATGGCTCTGGGACCACCGATTCCTCTGTATTTGTCCACCTCGGGAGCTTTGAACCGGTGGCAAAACCAAATCGGGACTAAACACACTCACGGGCTTCCTTGGCTCGACACGGTACCCTCAATTGCCACGACTCTTTCTTCAAGTGCACGAATCGAGATCATTTGGTGTGATCCTCAAACGTGTGTCCTTGGGGGTGGCTCCCCATACTGTAATAGTACCCTCCAGGCTGAAGAACATTTTGAGGATGTGCTGTAAGCCCCGGAGTAGGACTGAGCACAGCATGAGGACTAGGAGTCTGAATCTGCGGTCCTCCGGCAGCTTCCCCAGACACGGCGACAGTAACTGGATTAGGCGCAGCCACACCAGCTGGAATGGGTCCAACAGTTCGTGGCATGTACCCAGCAGGCATACCCCAAGGATATCTTTGTGAAGTATATTGATTATTCATTTCTGAAGCAAAAGCAGGGCGACTGACCCCGGCTCCCGGAGGAGCCGTAGCTGTAGCGTTTACTAATACTGGAGGAGGAACACCATCTTGACCCACTGCGGCGCCAACTTCAGCAGCTGTCCCACTCTTTAAACTTTGTAGCATGACCATCATCTCATGCATCTGGGCCTCCATAGTACCTATCTTATCTTTAAGCACTTGGTTCTCCTGAGCCAGTTGCTCAGGAATCGAAATTTGCACGCCCAAATCTTCGTGTTCTGAATCACTTTCGGTTTCAATCTCCGGATGCTCTTGCGAATTAGCCATCAGCCTTGCTTGTAGTCGGGTGAAGTATTGGTGACGGCGAACCAGCCTGCCTGACTTGCTGCTGATGAAACATTTTTTTTATGAGCGAGGATATTAATGAATGCGATGCGTGCAATGCAAATGAGTGTTAGTTTTAATTTGTCTTATGCCGAGAATCGTAGTGTACTATGTTTTGCCATAGATTTAACGGTGAATTCGGACTTGTTTAGAACATAACAAGAGTGGAATCAATAAGTGAAACAAACACGCTCCATACATTCAAGTTTAAACAAGTACTTCAGGTCTTACATTTCAAAAAGTAAAATACTCCAATGGAAATAAAGTCGTTCAGGGGAGAAAAGGTACAATAAAAGCGAAAATTACAAACAAGAGCTCAACTACATAGAGCCTTGAAAACTTCAGTTCTCTTCCTCTTGTTGCTGTGGGAATTCTTCCAGTTTTCTCTCTGACTTCTTCAACCAAGGTTCTGCAGAACTCCACAAATTTGTAAAGCCGCCGGCGGGGTGTTGAAAGGGAACATCTCATCTTGGCCTTCCCGGCTTCTTAGGCACACCTGGAGAGAGCTTGGTTGGCCAACTCTGCAAGCTCGAGAGAATCTAACTTTCCACTTCTTTGAATTTCATCCTTCAACTCTATGATGACTGCCGCTCTTCAATCACCGCCAAGTAGTTCAACATAGCGATGTTCCCAATCATCGACTTTCATCCCTTACTGCCGCGATATGCATCATTGATGTGACAAAGGCGTCTCTTCAACTCATCGAGAATCCTCTTGTTACGCTTTTAAGGCCTCTTTGATATTCTCTCGAGGATATTCTCAAATGTGTCTCTCTCTTGCACAATCTTTGTCTAGCTTACTCTCCCATTCAGCTTGTAACATGCGGGATTCTCTTTTTGACTTGGCAGTGGGCTTTTTGCAGATTCTCTCTTCCATTTTTGTCTTTTCATACAGATCCTCCATTGGTGACTTCTTCAATTGCTCTCTTCTCTTTCGCTTTACTGTCTCTTGACTTCCTCTTTAGCCGCTTGCAGATATTTTGAGCTTCTACCTTGCCCTTCACTTCTACTTTGAGTTTCCGTCAAACTTCTCAATGACAAAGCAGATTTGAGAGCATTATCTTCTATCAATCTTTGGTTTTTGAGTCAACTCTCTATCTCGGCTTGCGAGGATTTTTTTTTCTTCTTCCGCCTTTAGCGGGGCCAACTTGACATCACCTAACTCTTCAACAACAGGAGTGCGAGTTCATTTCTCTCTCTCAATTTGCAATAACCTCTCGATGTGGTAGCCGGACACTCTGAATCCTCTCCTCAAGCCACCGAGCGAAGTTAATTCCCAGGTCCTGCGAGAGATCTCTACTTTTCCATAGCGGGTAGCCGTACTCCAAGCTTGCAAAACCTTTCTAGTCAAGCTGTCATCCTTTGGACCTCCTCATAGATATAAAGCGGAAGACCATCTCCTTGGTAGGTGCATTCCTCATAGGATAGCCTAATTGTCTTAGAGTCAGAGAGGGATTGTAGTTGATGCAACCTTTAGTACCCATCAGTGAGACATTTTGAAAAACACCACAGCGGAAGACTACCTCAGGTCTATCTTCCCAGCAAGATGAGAGATACCAACGGACTGAGTGCTCATCTAGGCTCCCTAGAAACTGGATCCACTCCTGAATATTCATGATTCGCACTTCACAAGTTATAGCATAGTAAATTAAATTTTCCACTTTTTTCGGATTAGTGAAGACATGACTTAGAAGCCAAGCGTACAATAAGTGAGAGGAGCAGGAGATTTTCTTCCTCTTCAGTTCACAGTGATGAGTGAAGGCTGAATAAGTGTCAGCAAGAATTGCAGGGATTGGATTGATCGGGTTCTTCTCATTCCGGGAAGCTAAGAAGATACCAATGACAGTCACATCCACAAATCTCTCAATCTGTGGAAAAAGAACGACTCCGAAGATTGTCAAGGCCAAGATTTGCTTGAAGACAACCCAGTTTTTATTTCTGGCATGCATATCCATCAAACTCTCGAGATAACCCTGCGGGAAACCCATCACAAGGTTCTTCCTCTGTTTCTGGAGCTTCAGGTCCTCTACCTTCACCTGCAGCAATGCAGCAAATTTCTCGTCCGTGTAATACTGCTCTTTATACTGGTAAGGAATGACTCCTGTCTGAGGGAAACCCAAAATCTGATGGTATTCTTCCAATGTGGGAGCCAATTGGAAATTCCTGAAGAGAAAGCACCTAATCCCAGAGTCATAAAACCTGCTCAAAGCCACGATAGCTTCAGTCTGTACTTCTAGCTGCAATAACTTCCGGAGGTTCCCATAAGCATTATCGAACAAACCCTTTTCAATAGGTCCCATCAGGTCAACACGTTTCCTCAGACTGGCAACATCAATCTTGCTTACAACCGGATATCTTGGAGCATGCACTGTCTCACTTCTTGATTCCATTAAGTACCTATGGCAAGATTTTTGTCACTTTGGGATTCTCGGCAAACAAAGCGCGTGATGAAATGCGAGGGTGCATGCATGGACTATAAAAGCTTATGTTAGATGCGATGCGAGGATGTATGCAAAATGATGGTGATGTTTTATGCATATGCAGGTTAGGGCAAAATCTTTATAGGCATTAATTCAAAGTTGTTTTTTTTTCTTTTGAAAAATGCGGGCCGTGCGTGGCTTCATATGGACATTGTAAGAGAAAGGCTACAACGGCAGCTCTTCTCTCTTTTTTTGAAAGAGTGGGCCCACATTTTGCCTCATGCGGACCGGCAAAAGAAAGGCTACAACGACAGCTCTTTCTCTATTTCTTTTTTTTTGTGTTTTTTGAAAAATCTCCTTCTCTTTTTTGAAAGCATGCCTAGATTACAATGCAACACACAATTTAGTATGCCCTTTGTGCCCTACGAAGGCGGAGACCTAGGTTCTAGGACAACTCAAATGTTCCTCCCATGTGGGTTCTAGTCACTTCCTCACCAGGTTACCAGAGCTAATTCTCTCTCACAATAGCACCCACAACGATGGAACGCCATCTGGTGTGAGGCATCATGAAAGAGCATACTCTGGCTGAAACTTTCGTGAGAGTCAGAAGGACAACGGTCCAATTGCCAGTCACTACTCGTTTCCACTCTCCTAAGTTTTTGTCAGACCTTGGGTTTTAGGCCCCTCTCAAAGCAATAATCATAAGGTGTGATTGTGTGCAGCAAGGGCATACCGCCTAGAACTACCCACATATATTCCCCACCTGCAAAAGGAAAAACCCAGACCAGTCCAGACAAAAGCAAACAACCACATATCATCTACCATAGGGTTCAATATAAGAATACCAATGAACTAAACTAGGTTTCGACAAACGACCATATGCGTGACTTACCTCAAGAAAGGGAGCGGAGAAAGAAGGGGACATGGGAATTAAGGAATGCATGCATAAGCATAATCATAGGCATATAAAAGAAGAGAAAAGAAAAGAAGAAAGGGAATAGGTAAAATTAACTTTCAAATCAAACAAATTAAACACACATTAGGTTAACTAGGCTTGACCCTCATCTCTCCTTTTTTTAAAAAGGAAAGGTTGTCCCCAGTGGAGTCGCCAGCTGTTGCGCCCGAAAAATCCGGTTTGGACTTTTCGTTTGACAACGTGAAAAATAGTAGAGCCGCCACCAATATTTATTTAGGAAAACATTGAAAAAACCTTTTTTTGGAAAAGCGGATGGTCTTTTGAAAACTCAGAGATGTAGGTTCGGGGGTCGGTTACGCATGGGGAAGGTATTAGCACCCCACGCGTCCTTTCTACCGAAAGGGAACCATTAACTTGATGTGTGGTTTATATAAAAGTTTGATTTGAAAACAATTTGTTCTACTTCTTTTCTTTTCTTTTCTTTTTATTTGAATTTTTGTTTTATTGAAAATGGGGAGGGGAAAAGAATGTTTTTGGTATCTTTGAAAATCAGGACAAAGCAAAGATTTTTTTTAAAAGGGTGCTTGACGGGACATGAACCCGGTCCTACGTACCCTCACAAGGATGAGGGATCAAAGCTACGTAGTTCTCGTCTTTTGCGTCTGAAAACGGCTTAAGAGTCTTTTCGCAATTTGGTGAGTGTTCGTAGCGACCGAACAACAACGGTTGGAATGGCCACACTACTAACTCTTTTGAAAATAAAATCATCATTAATGATCTAAACGGCAACGGCGCGTTTGACCGTTAACGACAATCGGTTTTATTAAATGAGGAAGAAAACGTTTTCGCAAAGACAGGAGTGTTTGTGGAGACCGAACAACAATGGTTAGAATGGTCCCACTACTAACTTGCCGACGATAAGCAAACCACCATTAATAATCTAAACGGCAACGGCGCGATTGATCGTTAATGACAATTTATCTTACCCTTATTTTGAAAATAAGAGGTTTTTTTTTATTTGAGTCTATGAAATGGGTTTTAGAAAAGAAGTAGAACATTTCAAATCAATTCTAAATCCATAACCAAATGCAAATGAATGAACAAAACTCATACTGCAACAATCAAGCAAACATGAATATATTATTCATCAACTAACAACAAAAATAACATTTAATACTACAATGAAATACTAGCACCAATATTAAACATCATCAAGCAAAGAACAATAATAAAATCAACTTGACAATATTTTTTATCATAAGTGTGGGAACCAAAGGAAACATAGGTCCACATTTTATAAAAAAGAAACATGCTATAATCAAAACATGGGGGTGTAGTTAACAATCAGGTGTTAAAGAAAACATTACATAAAAAAAAAGGAAGCCCATATGGGTCGGGTGTAAATCAACAGATCAACAAAAAACTTAAACTATAATCACCCTTCCTCCTGCGTCGTTCCATTTTATACAAACAGAGGGAAATTTGGATCGAGAGAGAGAAGGAGATCTTTGTTTGAGAGAGAGAGAGAGAGGTCGTTCGAGAGAGAGAGATGCGTACTCAAGAGTGAGAGAGAGAGAGAGAGAGTACCGCGAGGGAGAAGCGTTTAGTGGTTCACCGGCGACGGCGCGAGGCGTGGTGGTAGCGATGACGCCGCGACGGAAGCGGAAAGCGCTGGAGAGATGAACGTCGCCGCGACGGATGCGGACGGTGATGATGAGCGTGAACGGTGACGGCGTCGAAAACGCCGGCTCTGCGTTTGGTGTTTGGTGGTGGTGGCGGCGGATACGGCTACGTGCGGTTGTTGTTGAAGTGGATGATGGAGGTGGGTGTGGTTGACTATATATGGTGTTTTAATGTGAGAAATGAAGGTTGGTTTGTGAAGAGAGAAGTGGTGGAGATTTTAGAGGTGTGGGTGGTGGTTTTTGTGTATGGTTGTTGTTGGTGAGTGTCATGAGAAGGATATAGGTGAGAGTTTATTGTGTGGTTTGGTGAAGAGAAAGAAAGAAGAAATGGAGGTCCAGGGAGGGCGTGGTGGTTTCTGTGTGTTCTTTTTTTCTTTTTCTTCCTTCCTTCAGTCAGTGCTCCACTTTATAGAGAAAGTGTGGTTGATGTGTTTGTACAGATCATGAAAAGAGAAGCAAAATACTAATGTGTAATTACTATTGCTGGATTCAAAGATGTGTTGAAGGTGGCGTGAAGTAGTGAGGGTTGATGTGGATAAACACTTGTGTATTAGTGTTTTTTTTGGGTAGAAGTGAGCTGGTGGTGTAAAGGATTGGAGAAAAGCAAGCAGTGGCGTGGAGTCATGGTTGCTTGAAGAACTATGCTTACTTTGACTAATAATGGAAAAAAGCAAGGAACAATTAAGGAATTATCTCTAATGCTAGAAATACATACACTGCAAAACATTTTTTTTAATTTTGTAATTCATATTTGTTTGTATTATTAGTTTCAGATTTTATATTTACTTGCATTTTGTATTTTTTAATATCATGATTTTCACCAAAAATAGTAGTTTAAGATTAAACACTAATAACAGATTTTTTAATTCTTTTTCTATCAATAAAAAGTAAATAAGTTCTACTAATAATAAAATAACGTAAAAACCGCTAACGAGTACACACGTATATAATTAGAACTAACACGCGAGCCAAACAAGAACAAAATGGTGCAAGATTGTTAAAACTAACGTGCACGATTAAAAAAATAACACACAAGCACCACGGAAACATATTTTGAGCCTTTTGAAAGCAAAATACCCGTTAAAAATGGGTGTTCACAAAAATACAATTTTATTTGATTTTCAACTAGTCGGACAAAATTGGGGTATGACATTGTCGCACTCATATTAGTTCACCTTAAATAACCATATGTGCTGACTATGAATAGTATAGATAAAATCAATTCAAAAATAAAATGATAAAGCAATTCTATAACTGTCAATATTGAAGTGCACTAATTGCTCATCAAATTAGAAATTAAATCTACAATTAATTCATATGCAAAATTACCATAACAATTTCAAAATTAAGTCTTCTCCATTACAAAATTATCAACTCATCGATTTTCATCCTTTCTTCTTCTTTGAATTTTTTTTTGTGACAACAATGTAATCCGTTTTTTATCCCTTCTTCTCTTCTTTTTTTTGACACGTTCTAATTGGAGGAAAATGATGGATACTATATATTGTCTATTGGATCTGTGTTCGCGTGTTTTGGTTCTACTTTCTTTCTTTCATATTTTGAAATTAAGTCTTCTCCATTACAAAATTATCAAATCATCTTTGCTTTTCACCATTTCTTCTGTTCTTTGATTTATTTATTTTTTGTGACATCAATCTAAATTGTTTTTGATCATTTCTTCTCTTTCTTTCATATTTTGAAATTAAGTCTTCTCCCTTACAAAATTATCAACTCATCTTTGTTTTTCATCATTTCTTCTGTTCTTTGATTTATTTATTTTTGTGACATCAAACTAATCGGCTTTTTGATCATCTCTTCTTTTCTTCTCTTTTTTTTGTGAGTTCTAATTGGAGGAAAATGATGGACACTATATATTGTCTACTGGATCTGGGTTCATGTGTGTTGGTTTTTGATCATTTCTTCTTTTAAATAGGGATATAAGAAGATCATTAAAAAAAATCTCATTAATTATCAACAATTGACAATATATAAGAAGATCATATATATTGACTGCATACACTATACGAATTTTTTTTCTTTATATTTATCTACGTCCTGTGCATCGCACAGTATGTTAACATAGATTTAGATATTAACATTGGACAACTAATAATATGTATTCAATATATGTGTCCAAAAAATAGGTATTTAGAAATTCTAAATTTTCGGAATATATTTGAAACATTAAGTAGTTTTACATAAATTTTACAAATTTTTTTTTAAAATATTCTTTTAAATAAAGATAATGTATACCCGTGCATCGCACGAGTCACTATTTAAATGATTTAGATCAAACAAATATATATATATATATATATATATATATATATATATATATATATATATATATTACAAAATTAAATTTCATAGTTGTATATACGTATTTAACTTATTAAAGTTTGTTTATTGAAACACAAAGTTGAATTACATGTATTTGACTAAATCAAATATTTAGATTAGTTATCTTACGCCTAATAACAATGAATGTCGATGATCTCGCTTACATGACGGATCAATTAGACTAGTATATATATATATATATATATATATATATATATATATATATATATATATATATATATATATATATATATATATATATTAGTATGAAACTCGCGATGATGCACGGAGAATCGCACGGGGAAAAAGTACTATAGACAAAATGGTACTCATTGTATTTTCAATTATAAAGCAAAAGACGACATACATGGCCTTTAAAAAGGTTTAAAAAAAGAAATATGATTCCTAAATTACCTTTATTAACTCTTCTTGAACGCTATGAAAAATGAAGGAAAAGTTGAGACAACAAAGTTATTTGTATTGATAAAATAGAAAAGCGATCAATTAATAGGAGTAGATTTAGCATGTTAGCGATCACTTAATAGGAGTAGATTTACTTGTATTGAAAAATTGAGTATTTATTTTGGAAAAAAAAAAAACAATACTTAAAATAGTGGTTAAACGCCAAAAAAAGTATTCACCAAATTTAATTTATTATAGTAAGGGTTAAATATCTTTTTGGTCCCTATAAAATTTTAAAATTTTGTTTTAATTCTTATAAAACAATTTACTCACTTTTAGCCCCAACACTTTCATCCATCAATGCTTTTAGTCACTCATGGCTGTTTATAGCGTTTTTTTAGCCTTTTATAGAGCTTTTAGCCCCTACAATTATTTATAGAGACTAAAGTTAAAATTTTCAAAGTTTTATAAGGATTAAAAACATATTTAACCCTTATAATAATCAACAAAAGTAATAAAAAAAAATCTACAAATAAAATAGGATACACTCTAAAATTCCAATAGGATATATATTTAACCTATGTCTCAAGATAGCTTATGCCACTGAGTAATAATATTTTTTATTTTCTGCGGTACTCTAATAGTGGGTTGTTAAGTTACAATTAGGGTAAGATTTTGGCCTTTCGACAATCATGAATGAAGTGTTGCACTTTTGACAAATTGACATTAAGAAAACAATAAAAAAACTGAAAATCCAATTGTGTAAATATCCCTATACCACCATGATTAGTATAAAAGTAATTCTAGCAACTACTTATAGTTTTAAACATTTTGGAGCCTCGTGCATTCATGGAATGACAATTTCTGCCATGAGTCTGCTATTTGGTACTGTTAGTGTAATAAATCTTCCATTAGTTGTTCAAATAAGCTTTCGCAGCTCCATTTCTCTATCTGATAATGGTTTTGGCAAATACCTGAAAGTAACTTGTGGAGCACAACATTCATGAATGAAAAAAGAGCAAGATCAATTGAGGCAAAACATATCAAAGCATATGCAAACCTCACAGTTAATGGAGATAACTTCAAATACGACTCCCTTCTGCAAAAACTCCCCACATGGTGCCTCCTAGATATTACCACTTCAATACTGGTATCATTAACAGATAGAACATTATCAACAAGGAATTAACTAAATTATATATAAAGTTTCAAAAAATAAGTGATTATAAATTTTAGGCAAAATATCTCCCCAAGTCCCTTAACTTATTTATTTGTAACGAATAAGTCTCTTAACTTTTTTTTGTAACGCGTAAGTCCCTTAACTTATTTATTTGTAACAAATATGTCTCTTAACTTTTTCTTGTAACGCATAGGTCCCTTAACTTTTTAAAACATAACATTATTGCCCCTTTTAACTTACTTAAGGGAGAGATTTTAAGGGGCAACAGTGTTACGTTTTTAAAAGTTAAGGGACCTATTCGTTACAAATAAATAAATTAAGAGACTTATGCGTTATAAAAAAAAAGTTAAGTGACCTATTTGTTACCAATAAATAAGTTAAGAGATTTATGCGTTACAAAAAAAAGTTGGGAGACTTATTCGTTAAAAATAAATAAGTTAAGGGACTTGAGGAGATATTTTGCCAAAATTTTAATATTACAATAACTTTCAGCTTTGATTCATATGTTGCATCTTTTAAGCAATATTATTTAGAAGTTCCTCTTTGTTAAACATATTTTTCCGCTTAAATTCTTCTTCTTCAAACTGATCATACACTCCTAAGTAAATGAGTGAAGGCAAGTGTGTCACATACAATGTGATATGGACTAATAAATTTGAAATTGATCACTATTAAGCTGATTCTTATTTTGTGGGACTATTAATTATGCTCTATATTTCGGTTTGACAGGTTCAGCAATATCAATTCTTTACAAAAAAAATAGGAAACACGAATTCAATTGTTTTTATTTACTCTTAATAACCAATTTGATGATGACTATTTGAAGTGTAACTGGTGGGAAATTTACAATTTGAATTTTGGTTTGACAGGTACAAATATATTAATTCATTCAATACTCGTGATTAAGTAGTGCTAAAATTAAGCAATTTGTTTCTTATTTTTCTTTGACCACTGGGCGTTACCTATTGCTGAGCTTGAAATCAGCTCATGCCTTATTTAATAGCTTTCATATTAATTTAAATACATTTGAAAGGTTGACCTAATTTTATTTTTATTTTTATTTTTTTGAAGCAAGACCTCATTTTATTTTTTTGTAGAATGACATTCTGAATTTGAATTTTTCGGATGAGGTGGAATTGAATATGACATGTAATAAAATGTTTGCTGACTGTGTCTATAGAAACACAAATCCTAGGTGGTAATGCTAAATGATTGACAAATCAGCTTTTGCTCCCCTTGTTTCATTCTCAAATGTATATTTAATATAATATATATATATATATATATATATATATATATATATATATATATATATATATATATATATATATATATATATATATATATATATATATATATATATATATATATAATATATATATATATATATATATATATATATATATATATATAATCAAAACAATCACTACCTAAATTACCAATCTATCCTTTTCTAAAACTAACTTTTTAAGGACAAATAAGTCATTCTAAATTTTTCTATTTCAGTTTTTATTTGTTGTGGGTCCCATTTTCTTACACTATCTCTTAACTTTTTTAATCTCACATTTAAAACTATTTTCTCTTCCCTCTATTCTCTTTCTCTCTCTCTCTCTCTCTCTCTAGATCTCTCTCCACATTTCTATTTTTAAACTATTTATAATCTTTTTAATCAAAATAGAAATTACTAAAATCTCTATTTTTCTTTCTTCTTTTTATTATTGATAAAACTCAACTAGACATTTCATCAAACAACAGTGGTAAGAAATGTTAGAAAAACTCAGTACACAATAGAAACCACATAGCACAACACGCGACAATCTGGCTATTTTAGTGGTTTTCTTCGCTTTCGTACGGGATGGTTCGTACCATCTAACATTTTCCTTAATCAAAACAACCACTACAATTCAACTATATTCAACTATTAGTTCTCTATAGTGGAACATTATTCGTTGTCAGAATAATTATTTTATATTCAACTTTTGTGTTGCAACGGGAAAATGTTACATGTTGTTGGTATAATTTTATTACTGATAAAATGTATTTTGTATATTTATTTGTCATGTATTTTGTATATTTATTTGTCATGGGAGCAACATTATGATTAGATGATTTGTAATTACCTAACGATAAAAAAAATTGTATTTTATTTTTTAGTTTCAACTAGTAAAAATTGTATGTTATTACTATAATTTCATTACTATTAGTTCTCTATTGTCGAATGCTACACATTGTCAGAAAACTATTTTATATTCTGCTTTTGAGTTACAACGGAAAAATGTTATATGTTGTTGGTATAATTTTATTACTAATAATATGTTTTTCGTGTATTTATTTGTCATGTGATCTACATTATTATTAGATCCAATGCTATCAGTTGCAAAAGAATGAAAATAAGTCGACGTAATTACAAATAATAACTTTTTTAACAAAAATGCATTTCTTAAAAATATTTTTTGTATCCATAGATACTACTTGCACATACTGGAAAACCCGCTAAATACTCGAATACTTGAACGGATATATCATTTTAATCCAATGGGGTGATTTGCAAATGAGTACTATCCGTGTCCGTGGATACTCATTGACATCCCTAATCTTCACACACCTTAAGCTATAACAATCTTTGTGGGTTCGTATCCATGAGATCGTGATGTGTTTGTGATAATTTCAAGTTTCTTGAATATTTTCCAACATACATCTCACTTCAACAAATAACGTGATGCCTCATTTTTTTAACTAAAGTTTTTTTCAAGATAATGAAAGGAGAGACCAATGCATACCTATTTTGAAAAGAGGAATGCTATTTGGTACGAATAGTGTTCCACGAAATGTAAGAATACCCGTATATTGATAGGTCCCAAGTGTACGGTTTCTATCTCGTAGTAAAAAGATCGATATGTGATTACTAATTTCAGTTTCGGTTGTGATCAACTAAAACAGAATGATCTAGAAAGAGTTGATTGTTTGATTTTAAAATTTATAAATAAAAACATCTTAGGATTGTGGTTTCATCACAATGATATAATGAACCCACAACCCCTCATCCATTCTCTATTTTATATAAGGTTCATATTTTAAGGACAAAACATTCAATGGTAACTCAAGTTTCCTTTCAGACAAGAGTGTGTCTTGAACCACTAATCAAACATTTCTTATGGTGCATTATTGCCAAAACCCCTTAAGTACAAGCCTTTTTAGTCCCAAGAGTCATAAAACTATTTTCATGTTTTATCTCCCTTGTTTAATCCCATAGTTCCAATATCAAACTTCTTCTTTCAGTACTTCGTTTGATATTTTGAAATAAATTTTTATGATTGATGGGATTAAATTATAATATTAACTTTAACAAAATAGAGTTTAGACTTGGGATTGTTTATGTGTCTATCTTAGTCCCACCATCACAAGACTAAAAGAGTCTACTCACTCATTATCATAGTAGACAAAAACTTTGATTTGAAAGACATGAATTATAAATAACAGAATGGTAAATGGCGAAATTGTAAATGACTAAATGTAAAGTGCAGAAGGTAAATGTGCTAGAAAATAAAGAGCAGAAAGTAAAGTTGCAAGAATGTAAAGTGTAGAAAAATAAAGAACAAGAATGTAAAGATGAAGTAGGAAATGTAAATTGTTTAGAATTATAAAGATGAACTTTGAGTAGTGAAATACAATAGCCAAAGATGCCTAGACACTCAGAATTTTGTGCCTTATATAGGCTAGGTAAGAGACAAGTGAGTTAAGTCACATTACAAGCCGTAAACAACAAACTATAACTGCTAAAATGGAATCTGATGAAAAGACACGAGTAGTGCCAAAACGACACGGGTACCCGTGTCAGAATCTGTTTGTTCATGCTAAAGCACTTAAAATTGGATCCAGGGACACGGGTCGTGCTAGAATGACACGGGTACCAGTGTTAGTTTCTGTTTCCTTCATTTTTTCTTGTTTTAACCCATTGTTTTGTTTCCTTCTTGTATTTCTAGCTTTTGAAACATCTTTACCATGCTTTTTAGCTATTGAATCTCTTCCCTTGCTCATCATTTGAGCTACAAACCGAAACATAAAAAAGATATAGTAAAATAGCTCTAAAGTAGAACCGAACTACAAGTTAACTTACTAAAAATAAACCCTCAAATGACACTTAAAATGGACTTATCATATATTAAATAAGTTTAAATCACAATACACGACATCCACCTGAATATAAAATTGTCTTTAACGTCATCTTACATTTGGTTTCGCGTCAACAAGTATTTCTCTTTTGAAAATGTGAATCCGCGGTGGTCAGAGTGGTGGTTGGCGGTGGTCGGAGTTGTGATTGACGCACGGTGACCGAAGTGGTGGTCGACGATGGTCGGAGTGGTGGTCAAAGTGGTGGTTGACGTTGGACAGAGTGGTGGTTGACGTTGGACAGAGTCGTAGTTAGTGGTGGTCAGATATATTGATGAACAGAGAGAGGTGGATGAAACAAAAACAAAAATTATAAAACCTATGTTTGTGGTTTTTAGTTTTGATGGAAAACTATTTTGAAATTTAGGAAAAAAACCAACTCAATCTCATTTTATACGAACATGTTTTGGTTTTGAAATTGACTTTCAAAACAAAAAATCAAAAACTCACAACCACCCCGAACGAGTCCACATTTCTTTTTGTCAAAGATTTTTATTTTAGACTTTCACTCACTCAAAGTCTCAAATGTGAACCCTCCTCACTCAAATATCAAGTTCAACTTCTGAATATTCAACTTGTAAGTTGAGACGGACTTGTGCTTCCTTTGTCACGTGTGAATTGAAATTTGAAATTTTAGCATCCAAATTAGCCATCAAATATAAGTGCCGGTCACTTTTTGTTGGGAGAGTGGTGAGTAGAGAAGAGACTATGCATTGATTTTTAGTGCTATGGTCCTACTCAGTCACAGATTTGGGAAGCCGTGGCTATTAGAACTCCAAACGTTATGGAGTCTTCGTTTTATGCGCGTTTTTCCTTTTCATATTCAATAGTGCGTTTAAATGTGATCCCACGAAGGTCTAGAAGCTCTAGCATTATTCAAGTCCTACTTGGAGTAAGAAGAATTTTGAAGTTTGGTGCTAGTTATTTTCAACTGTACAATAATTTGCGTTGTGTGTATATATATATATCCACTGGGGGTTTGTTTGATTTCTGAACAGGGACAATCTTGGATAAAGCTTTTCATCAAAGTCACGTTATTTAGTGAAACGAGAGACAACACATGATAAAAATGTAAATTTTATTATAATTCTCTTTCTAATGTTTATAATGATTTTATATAACATATATTAATATTATGATGTAATTAAAAATTATAAAGAAAAACGTACGATGAAGAAGATGGAAGAGAGTGAGAGAGAGAGTGAAAGAAAGAGGGAGAGATATTATGAGATGAGAAGATACAAGAGAGATAAGAGGTAGAGAGGGGGAGAGAAATAGAGATGAAGGAGATAGGTCATGAGATGAGAATGTATTAGAGAGGTAGAGAAAATGATAGAGAAGAATGAGATAGGAGAGAGAGGGGGGGGGGGTGAGAAAAATTATTGAATAGGAAACAAAAATAATATTTTAGTATTTTTTTGAGTGATCAGGAAGTTGTACTGTAGGACAGAAAATTGTATTGTCGTTTTGTGAGTTACAGGAATTTGAGTTTTTGTCTAGTCCATTGCCCTCATTTCTGTCTAGTATTTTGAACAATTTTCAATCAAACAAGGTACAACTGGAGTTGTCCAGTCCCTTAATGCTTAGCGAATAAAATGCACCCTAGAAGTTTTAAAAAAGCTATCACACACTTTAGTAGCGCTTTTAAAAAAAACGCTACTTATGTAACATCTTTAGCAGCGCTTTATTCAAAAGCGCTACTTAAACTTAAAACATGCAGCACTCTATAGCGTTTTGTTTTAAAATGCTATTGAAGGTAAAAACACGAAACGTAATGAGTAGCGCTTACTTAAAAAGCGCTACTAATGCGAAAAACACGCTTTATGAAAAAAGTTACTTATTGTCTTACATTCAATAGAGCTTTAAATTTAAGCGCTACTTATAGTTTAATAAAATCTTTGTTTTATTATTGTTCCCTCTCTTCCTTCACTCACGTAGTTTTCCAAATCCTATGCGCACAACATCTCCAGAAAACCCAAATCCGATGCGAACCAAAAACGCCCTAAATCATGCAATCAGAGTGAAATTCCAATGAGCTCGCCCTATCTCCCTCACGAGTGCTTTGCGCCCTAACCTCTCTCTCGTTCTGCAATATCTGGTTCCATCGAGCTCGCCATACCTCCCTCACGAACACCTTGCCGGAGCTTCGCGTTGCTCTCTAATTTGCATTTAGTGTATATCTAGCTCAGCAGATAAGTAGTGTTTTGAAGAAGAAAGGGGAAGGAAGAAGATGGTGTGAGGAAGAAGAACACAATCAGAATCATGGGTTGCAAAAGGGTTTTCTGGTTTTTTATTGTATGTTTTAAAAAATATTTTATTAATAAAATAAAGGCTAAATTACAATAGAGGTGTTTTAAGTTATTTAATTTAACAAGTTGATATTTTAAGTTTTATCCGTACCACTTAGGTCCTTTAAATTATTTAATTGTAATAAGTTGGTCATTTAAGCTTTTCTGTACCACTTATGTTCTTTAAGTTACAAAACGTTTCCACTGTTAGCCTTTTTTTAAGATCAAACTTGGGTTTGGGGTGTAAACATTTTGCAACTTAAATAACTTAATGGTACAAAAAAAACTTAAATGACCAAATTGCTACAATTAAATAACTTAAAGGATCTAAGTGGTATGAAAAAACTTAAAGGGTCAACTTGTTACAATTAAATTAGACTATTACCCGTGCGATGCATAGGGCAGCAATGCATGCAATGTGCATGATTAATATGGATACAAATTTGACATTATATAGTTTCCCTTGTAACATGATGTAGTAAATGATTATATATACACACATGAGTTGAATTTCATAATCTTGGTGGAGCTTCTGATTGTATTGTAATATGTTCAAAGAAATGAGATTTTTTCCGATGAACAATGGTATGGTCACTCATTTTGGAAAACAGACACGGTGCATATATGAAAAAATATTACGCCGCACATTTTGAGGGATGCATAAAATTGAAGTAAATGCATAGGCAATTTGAAACACATGTTTGAAATTAAAAGGTAAACACTCAGTTTGACTACACCGATATATCTATGACACATAACATATAAGGAAAAACAAAGAAGTATGGGAAAATATTCACACGATAGCTTAAACATTCGTATACAAAATTGTCTGCCAGTTTTTTTTAGATAAGCAATAATTGTTTTAGTGGGAGCACTAGGAGTGCGCCAACCCATTTACAGAAAGGGAAGGGGGAGGGCCTCATTAAAACCTCCCTGAGCCAAAACCCATTGGAAAAAAGAGTACCTCAAAACAGATGAGGATTGCTTACAATGTACTTAACAACACACAGTTTCTCCCCCTTGGAAGCACGAAAGAGGGTTAAAGCCCCACAAAGGAATAGACATGGAAGAGTTGCTCTTCAATTTATAAATACACCAACTCCAAGAGAGACTCTTAACCCGGTTAACAACCGAGTCCACGCTAGTTTCCTCCTCTTTGAATACGACGTTGTTTCTTGCAAGCCAAATACTTCAACACGTGGTGAGCCAAAAGACATGTTTTACTCGTTTCGACTTCTTCCCATGACACCAATGGGCGCAACTTCTGTAAAAATCCACCATACTCAGAGACAAATTGACATTCACGCCTAACCACACTCCAATTAGAGTTCAGACAGATTGTGCAAATGGACAAGTCATGAACAAATGTTGCGAGTCTTCGCAGGCGAGATGGCACAGCGGACATCACGCCTCCTCTACTGTCAATATAACATTCCTGCGCAGCAGCTAAGCGCGTAAAGGTAAGGCGTCCAACAATAAGCGCCAGCCGAAGATAACCACATTAGATGGAGCAACCGAATTCCAAAAATCTGCCAATAAGCAATTCAGAACCGAACCATCCGGGGACGGATCGGTGCCAACCAGATGTTGGTAATAAGATTTAACCTAGAACCTCTTCTAAGGATAGTAGGACCATGTCCAACAATCAGAATTCGAACTGCTGAGAGCCACAGTTTGCAGGATGCTGTGTAATATCTCGCCTTCAACTGCTTTAACCGGGTCGGAGTGGTCAAGCCACGGTGACAACCATGTCCGACTACCACTGTCCCAGTTGAGGCCACCTTTTTTGCCTTAAAAAAAGGGTAAGATTAAAAAAATAGTTAAATAAATATTAAGGTAATACAAATACAGTCTTTATAATTAAGATAACACGTCATAAACTTGTGTATCACACTTGTACTTGTGTGATTTTTTTTAAAGGAATAAATCACCAGTGACTTCAAACCAAAAACATATCACAAAAGCACAAATTTTAAGTAAATAGATAAAAAAATTAAAACTATTTTGAGTGTTTGATTTAAACTGAGTGCAAATATGTTATCTCCAATTGAAGCTAACATTGAATGCGGCTCCTATTATAAAAATTCAAAGGTAATAAATCACAAAAAAAACATAAAAAGAGTTGTAAGAAATGTTAAAAGTATTATGATATGCATTACATTAGTTTGATAACAACTATGTTAACTTCTAGTTAAAGCAAACATAGGAAGTAACTCATCAAAGTTCTTTAAAGAAATTTAAAAAATTGCTTTTAATATTTGGTCAATGTAAAGATGGCAATGGGGCGAGGTAGGGGCGGGGATTATTCACCCGCTCCCCGTCTAATCACTCCAAACTTTTCTCTGTTTTCGTCTCTACCCCTGATCTCTGTCATCTAGAGTTTTACTCCCCACACCTGTCCCCACGGGGGTATGGTCCTTATCCCCGTTCCACAAACTTTTCCTTGTCCCTGCTCACAGTTCCCAGTTTGGGAAATTTTCCTCCCCCGCCTCTATCCCCAGAGAGGCATGGCAGGTCGCGTCCCCATCCCCCAAACTTTTCTCTGCCCCTCATTCTCGTCATGAAAACTTTTCTTTCGTTGCACCCGTCTGTGCGGGGACATGGTCCTCGTCTCTGAATTGGCCAAAAAGGATTTTCTCCCTCATCCAGTCCCTACGGGTGAAAATTTTCCGGCCACGAGGGCCTTAATGGGACAAACCATGCAGAGATCCCCACACACGGGTTAAAATTTCCACCCCTAAATCAACACTTGATAACCATAATTTATTTTATATTAAATTGATTATTGCAAATTAGTGATATTTATACATTAACGGTAGTTGATAATGGAGACTTGTATGGATTAACTTAATATTGTATCAGGTTTTAAAAATTTCACATTTTCTATATGTCACAAATGTTTAACATCTTAGCTAATAAAACTAAGGTGTTTTAATGTGTTCGTCTTGAAAACAACGAAACTAAAGATAATAAACCAAAAATATTAAAAACCACTAATACTTTCAGATGAGTTTTTTTATAGCCAATGTTAGTGGGGGAGGGGGAGTGTTAGTTTTCTCGAGACCTCCTGCTTGCACTCCTTTGGTACAATCCTTTGATATCCTTTAGCTCGTCACATGAGCTACCTACTTGGAATTTATCTTTGGTGCACTCCTTTACATGGGCATCTATCTTTTGTATATGACAACATTCCATTTCCCTTATTTCTTCTTACTCGTTCTCTTTCTATCCTCATGTAGTTTCACCTTAGGCTCTTTGACCACTATCTCACCTTGGTAGTAACAATTTAACACAGTAAGACACGGCAGAAAAATCAAAAACAGGACAAAAATTAAAATAAAAAATAGCACAACAACTAAATTTTGGGATAAGCATGAGAACATTGTTTCAGAGAATTTAAGAAGGGTTCATTGCAGTTGATAATTCATTTATGATGTGATTCAATAATACATTTTTTTTTTTGCAGAGTTAACTTGTAACTATATTTTTACTCAAAGTTTCACATCAATAATATATTATTTTTTTGTTTCATGAAAAAACTAACAAAAAGTTTCAAACAGATGATGTGAAAGTTTTCATAAATTGAAATAAAAAATTTAAATCAATATAGCAAGGAAAAACTCTAAGTAGAATATACTGCTGAAGGATTAAAAAGAATCAAGATCTAACACATAGGTGTAAGAACCACCATCAGAGCAAAGTCCAGCCACCACCGGACGTGTTGCTTCTCACTCATCTCGTGGTAGAAACTGCCACATCATTCTGTCCCCACCGCCATCCACATTTCCTCGACACGCCTTGCGCTTGCCATCCCGCGATTTGTGTGCACCACTATGCTTGGTGACCAAAGCGGTAAATGATGTTCCCCTAACGTTGGAAAACTTTCTATCTGAGTGAACAATATATTTCTGAATTTCGCATGCCCTAAAATCCAATAGAAGCAAGATATTCGCAAGGTGAAGCTTTCAAACCCAACTTTGATTAGAACAAAGCATCAAAAGTTTTTTGTCAATGACGACACCATCGCCAGAACGTTGTGACCAAGATGATCGACATCGCGGTGACCATGACGCGCACCACTCTCTTCAGCTTGTCGCTTCTCTCAATGATGTCGACACCACCACTTCTTTGGAATCGGCCTCAGTACCTTGTTTTCTTGTTACAACAACAAAAATCATTCATGGGTTGAAGCAACACATGAATAGGAACCACAAAAAAAACACTAAAATAGAGAAATGCTTGGACATTTGAGGGGAAATAATTGGCACCTTGAAAAGATAAATAATAATGTTCGAAAGACCTTAGGAAGCTAAATAATTATTGATAAAAAAAAGTAGTGTTATAAATGGAGTTCATTACTGGGAGAGATGTTGGCCTTAGATTAATGGACTTTTAATTACTACCAACTAATACACCTAGAGAGATGAAGAGTCATGTCTTTTTTACTAATCACCTATGAGAATTGTAAGGGTGTATTAATGGAGCATTTTTCAACGTGTCTATTGATTAGGGTAGTTTTCAATGGGAAAGCATTTAATAAATGTGCAATAGGAAACGAGCTGTAACATTAATGTGTGCAATGAGAATTGGAAAGGTTGCTGATGGTACATTTTTCAATGTTAAAGGCTTTTATAATTTGAAACGCAATTTACGAAAATATCCTCAGTTTTGGCGGACTTTTTCCCGCCTAAATATCCTCTATTTTGTCTTCTTTGTATCCTACTTTTATCTTTTAAATATAAGATATAGTATTCGAATTCCATGCCTTATGTGTTCTCCAAGGTTCATTGATTAACATTTTTAATTAATGAATCCTAATTATCAACACCTATTAATCTTCTCCATAAAGTTGAATGTTGATGCCTTTTTATATTCTCCATGCGCCTACACCATAATTAATGTGTTCATTGAGAATTGGATAGGTTATTGAAGCAATAACTTACAATGTAAAGACAATTAATATAAAAAAAAGTAAATTACAAAAATACCCTTGATTTAATTTAGTAGGTTAGTAACTCAAACTGAATTAACTACGAAGTTAAATGTGATTAGTCCTAATTATCCATATGTCCAAATCTACATATAGCTAAACACCTAAAAATTGCAGTTAAGAGTTCAAATTCGCAGTTCGATTTACTTCAATTTATAGTTACCATATATTAAACTAAATTAACCACAATTTTAACCTCAACAATCAGAAATTTTTGAAGTTAATTGTTTACTTTTGTACAACAAGAAAAAGGAAAAAGGCAAAAAGAAACTGAAAAAACTGAAATCTCAAACTGATCTCCCATTGCGTCAGCAAGCAACATGGGCGCAATATCGAGAGAGGGGTCTCAAAAGTGGACCAACTAAGATTAGTAAAAACACCAAGTTTAGCAAGAAAGTCCGCACAAGTGTTTCCCTCACGAAAAATGTGACCAAGCTAAACAAACCAATTATCTTCTCTGCCAAGAAAAATCCAGCTGGTAACTATTGGCTACTTATGGTTGTTTTTTTCCGTTAGTTGTAACTTCAGCTGGACCCCACCATCATATAAGATTATGAAATGAATGACGAATTAAACGTATTCTGGTACCATGAATTTTGAAGAAACTGACACTTTTACCCTCAAACTCTGTCATGTCTATATATTTATATTCTAACTTCTAACCACACAATTCTTCAAAACCAAACCAAAAGCAAAAGAAAAAAAATGGCATTTTCCAAAAGCTTCACCTTCCAAATCCTAACAGGAAGATGGTTCATGGTATTTTCATCATTCATAATAATGTCAGTATCAGGAGCAAGTTACATGTTTGGTCTATACTCAAGAGAAATCAAATCAACATTAGGATATGACCAAACTACCCTTACACTCCTAAGTTTCTTCAAAGACTTAGGTTCCAACATAGGAATCCTTTCAGGTTTACTCAACGAAGTGACACCACCTTATGTTGTTCTAGCAATTGGTGGAATCCTAAATTTCTTTGGTTACTTCATGATTTGGTTAGCAGTCACCAAAAAAATCCCTAAACCTTCAATTTGGAACATGTGTTTATACATTTTCATAGGTGCAAATTCTCATTGTTCAACTAACACTGGTGCACTTGTTACTAGTGTGAAGAATTTTCCTGGTACTAGAGGCATTGTTATTGGTCTTTTAAGTGGTTATATAGGTTTAAGTGCTGCTATAATCACTCAATTATATTATTCCTTTTATGGAAATGATTCTAAGTCTTTGATTTTACTCATGGCTTGGTTACCAACTGCAGTAACTTTTGTTCTTTTACCTTTTATTAAACATCATAAGGGAGTTCAACAACCTAATGATTCCAAAGCCTTTATAATTTTCTCTACATGACTTTAATCCTTGCTGGATTTCTCATGATAATCATCATTTTGCAAAGAGTTTTTGATTTTACTAAGAGTGAGTATTATGTTACTTCTATTCTCATGCTTCTCTTGCTTCTTCTACCACTTTTTGTTGTTATCATTGAAGAGAAAAGAATTTGGAAGAAAAAAGGTGAACAAAAAGAAGAAGAAGAAGATTCTCATAAGCCTAAGCCTTTGGGTATAACTACACAGATTCCACAAAACCTAGAAAAGTCAACGCAAAGTCAAACTCCAAAAAGAGGTGAAGATCATACAATACTTCAAGCACTTTTCAGTTTAGATATGTTAACACTTTTCTTAGCTACAATTTGTGGGCTTGGTGGAACACTAACCGTGGTTAACAACTTGAGTCAAATTGGGTTATCATTAGGTTATCCACCACATAGTATAACAACATTTGTGTCACTTATGGCAATTTGGATATATTTTGGTAAAGTTGCACAAGGGGTAGTTTCGGAATTTGTGATAAAAAAATTCAAAGTACCAAGACCTATGATACTTACATCAATACTTTTATTAGCTTGTGTCGGTCATCTTATAATAGCTTTTGATGTACCAAATGGTCTTTATGTAGCTTCAATTATTATTGGTTTTTGCTTCGGTGCAAATTGGCCAGTATTATTTTCAATTATTTCTGAACTTTTGGACTTAAATATTATTCAACATTGTATAATGTTGGATCAGTTGCAAGTCCAATTGGGTCATATTTATTAAGTGTGAGAGTTGCTGGATATTTATATGATAAAGAAGCTATAAAGCAAATGGAAGCATTAGGGTTAAAGAGAAAGGAAGGGGAAGAATTGAATTGTAATGGAAGTGAGTGTTATAGATTGGCTTTTATTATAATTGCTGTTGTTAGTCTTTTTGGGGCATTTGTGTCTTTTATATTGGTGATGAGGACTAGAGAGTTTTATAAAGGAGATATTTATAAGAAGTTTAGGGAAGAAGATGAAAGTGAAATGGTTGTGACTCAGAATAAGGTTGGACCTACTTTGAATGAAGGATAGATAGAATATCTTTGGTAGATACAACTGTTATAACAACTACAATAAATTCTCATTAGTTCTTGATTTAATTTTAGTCTTTTTTTTTTTTTGAGTTGTGGTGATTATATAAGTTTAGGTTCTTGTAATGTTATGTTTCTTTTTAAAAGGAACATTAAATGTAAAATCATGTATTCCCTTCTAAATAGATATTTTCATATATGTATATGAGAAATGAATTAGTGGCAACTACCTTCCTATTCTGCCTCCTCTTTTAAGATAAGATTCTTATAATTTGAGTAGTTAAGCCTAACTCAACTCTAAAAATTAATTCATAGGTGAGAGTTGTCCCGCATTTGTATTCATTAATGAGGCCAATCAAATGCAACAATTTTTTTCGACAATCGAGTGCTTCACTCTTATCCCTTTTATTCTTTTATTTTTCTCAAATTTATTTGTTTGATAGAATATACCCTAATGAAAAATACTGAAAAACAAGAAGAAAACATATTTAAAGGTATAAAAAAATGAAGAGGTTCTATGATCCAAAAATAATGATAAAATAGTTGTCCTGAATGGTAAATTTCAATTGGTTGAGTGAAAGAGACATCGTTGGTGGAAAAATGTTGGCGTGCCTGGTTCGAACCCCGCTCCCCCCTCTCCTCTAACAACTAACACAATAATTACTAACCACTCTGCCTATTGAAAAAATGATAAAATAGTTTATGTGTGTGTTTCAAAAAAACGAAAATGTTAAATAGTGTGATACTTTTATCCCAAAAGCTCCCTAATTGTTGTGATTGTTTATTAAATGTCGATTTTTTGGTACAAGAAGGGAAAGAAAGCAAAAAAGAAACAACAAAAACGTAAACAAGATATCTAGTAAAAATAACTCCATTAGTGTCCGCCAGCAGTAAGTTCAGGATTCCAGAACAAGCTATCTAGTAAAAATAACTCCATTAGTGTCCGCTTGCAGTAAGTTGAGGATTCCAGCAAGAGGACCAGCGATTAATTTGGGCCCTTCATCACAGCCAACACCTACTTTAGCCAAGAAGTCAGCACAAGAATTTTCCTCCCTCAAGGTGTGAGCTAGATGAACCCTCCAATATCTTGATAAGAGTTCCTTAATTTATATTGTGGAGCACAGTTGCATAGTGATGCCAATCAATGATCAGTTTAGCAATTAACTTAAGGGCTAACATTGAGTCCAAGTAGCACACCATATCCTTGAAGCCAAAGTCTCAGCCCAATCTTAAACCATGATAAATTACTAACAACTCAGCATGAAGTATACTAGAGAATCCAATACTACCTACATAACCACAGATCCAAGCGCTACAGGATTTCTAAAAAGACCACCAAAACTAGATATACCAGGGTTGCCAAGGCTGCTCTCGTCAATATTCAGAACGATTTCCTGTCCTCTATTAGCATTCCAACTTACAAAGGAAGGAGATGCGGGAACTGTATACTTTAGGAAACAGTTAGAAAGCAGAGTAACATAGTTTACTGTAGTCATTGTTAGAGAATAAGGGTTGATAGTTTCATTTGCAAAACACAGCTTGTTTCTAGATCTCCACAACCACCAAATAGCAGACAAAAATAAGAATATCTTTTCACTATCAATGTTCCTTCTCACCCAACCATGTAGACTGTCTTCTTGATAGAACATAGAATCAGAAAACCAAACAGATCTCCAGCATCTAGCTGCAAAGACACAGTCTCTTAGGCAATTCCAGATGCTTTCAGCAGCAATATTACATCTGGGGCAAACATTGGATTGAATCCTTCCACGATTGCAGAGCACATCCCTTGTAGGAAGGGACCCCTGCGTTGTTTAATAATTTATTCTTCCAAGAAGCTAGTCTATGTGTGATTTTTTCTCCAGGAATTCATAATCCTTCCTTTAAATGCCTTTTCCTTCAACTACTTCTCCGCAAAAGATATTTGGCATTGAATTCAACTTTCGGGATATATAGCATTGTCGTTTAAAAAAATGTATAGCAAGCAATTTTTCTTGTTTGCCAAAAGAAAGCTGGTCCTTTTGGTATAAATCTAGTTCATATTCTTAAGGACCTGAACTCAAATTCTTATATCAACATGAGAGTCTCGTTAGTAGATAATATCTAAGTACATCTATAAGCGTTTTTTGAGCTTTGATGCTTTTCGTACTTCATGAGCTCTTACAACCTAACTCAAAGAAACTTTTATGTATAAAAATAATAATTTAAACTTTGTAGAGCATATATATGAAGGGAATTTTTGCTACTTGGATCATTATTATGTTTTGAAAATCAAACAGAACACTGAACTGGTGAGACAATATTCGGGTCATAGTTTAATCGTTAATTTAAACGGTTCGAATCTGGTTATTCAAATGAAACTACATTCGAACCGCTTAAATAACAAATTGTAGATGGTGTCGATCAGTTCATAATTTAACCGGTTTAACGGTCCGGTTGATTTAGTTTTTAAAACACGTGTTATATGTTTAAGGCAAGTTTCTTATATAAGAATTTATTCAGTGTTCAGCATATTTTGTCTTAAAACCATAAATCAATGAAAATACTAAGTTACCTATAAATTCAGTCAGTGTCTTGAATCCCTAGCTAATTGTGGCATATGGTTTCTCTTCCTAACACTAATCTTAAAATCATGTGAAGAAAAAGGCACCAACGTGGTTGCTTTTGTTGTCTGATTATTTCATTGGCGCATATGAAATATCATTTAGTCTTAAATTTTGTCACCGACTATAAGCTTAATTTGTAGCTTGATATTGAGAATTTGAAACTTGTAAGTTTTAACTTGAATCTATCTTTTTAGTGATTAGTGATATTGGTGGAAGTGTGTGGTGAGATTGAGAAATTTAGATACAATATTTTCATGATTGACATAATTTTTTTTTTATGAATTGCTTCTGCTATTTTCCAAATTGGAGGAAATATGTATACTATTTAATCATATTATATACATTATCTTTTGGTTATTTTTTAAAAAAATCTCACTTCTTGAAACATTAATTAGAAAATACTCCATCAGTTTCAATTTAAGTTTCACATTTTGTATTTCACGCATATTAAGAAAATTGTCTAATGTGAGGAAATGGAAGAATAATTTTACGAAATTAACCTCACTAGTAATTGGTGTATTTGCCACTATCATAAATGTAAAGTAGATGATAACATATTGAGAGTGATGTTCATAGTATTAATTAAAAAGGGTAATATTGATACTCCCTCTGGACCTAATTATAAGCAAAAATAATTACTTTCACACATATTAAAGGTAGTAGTTTTGTTTTGTCAAAAAAAAAAGAGTTTTGGATCCTCACAAGTACTTGTGGAACAATTTCAGAGAGAGAGTGACAAAAAAAAGATAATGTTCTTTATTGAATTTATTATTATATTGTATCTGTCACTCTCTCTCTGAAATTGTCCCACAAATACTTGTGAGGATCTGCACTAAAAAAAATATAGTAGTTTTGTGCATTTAATTTTTTTGAATTCGTGGAAAAAATAAATAGAATTTTTAAACTAACCCTAGTTAATAGTCATCTTCCGACAATATTAATATGAACTAATTTAAGGGTAGTTGTGGAACAATAGCATTAAATATGAGGAGAGTAGTTGGCATTTGTTTATAGTTGAGTCCACCAAAACTAGACAATTTTTGCTTATAATTGAGTTGGGAGGTGATAACTCATATTTGTATGAGTTATTTATGCTTTTATTCCTTAAATTAAAGTGAGTTCTCAAGTAACATTAGTATCTTATTTACTATATTATGTTCTTTTTAGATAAAGAAGGGCTAGATACTATTTTGCTGTTGTATTGGCACATCTGGTACCCCTGCGAGCAATTTAATGTGTTTGTTAGCGTTACAACGTCAAGCGCTATAGCGTCAAGCGTTATAGCGGTGAAAGGAAGGACCAGCTGAATATGTTATGGACGCAAAAAGCACGGAGTTTCAAGACTTGGCACTTGGACCGATGTCTTTTAAATGCTCATGTAGTTGAGATTTTATAAGAATTTAAAATTGTGATAAGCCAAACATTTTTAGGCATGTTATTTCCCTTTCTTAGAAGCCTAATTGTGTAAGGCCTACATTGGGCTCCTAGTTGTTATGTTTTCTTTTTAGTGAGCCCACAACCTATTCTCTATAAATAGGTGTGGTTTTGCAAGTTGTAAGGATCTTTGACCATATTTTTAATTTGAGAGGAATTAGCACAAGTGCTCTCTCTAGGGTTCTTCTTTGAACAGTCTTTGGGATCTTATCAAGAACTTAGGGTTTTTGTGGCGATCCAATCTTGAGAATTATCATCTTTCCATGAAAGATGTGGCTTCTCTTCACCACATAGTCCATCTCTTGTATTTTCCATCTTTTCGATTTTTCTTCCCTTTTCTTTATCTTTTCTTGTTTATTGTCTTGTTATCACTTTGATTATGGAACGATCCGTTGATTTGAGTGAATTAGTAACAACAATTCACATATCGGTCCAAGTGCCAAGTCTTGAAACTCCGTGCTTTTTGCGTCCATAACAGAATATCAAAGTTAAAGGATCGTTTTTGGCGCCAATCACCTTAATCCAAATCTAGTAGGTAGTTGTACACGCTGACAGGCTCAGCTTCTCAAGGAAAGTGCTACATTTCACCAAAATATCACAAAATAGTATTTAAATTCAAGCGCATCTAGTGCGTGAAATACATATCATAGCCACGTGGGTTAAAACCCTCAAAAATTGTTTAGAGTTTACAATAGTCCCAAAATATGGTTTCACAGCACAGCGGAAATAAATCAAGTTCAACATACGCAGTTCATAATCCAAATCAGTTCAAATACATAATATAAAATAACTACACTACGATCCCCGCCCCGGGTGTCACTAATCAGAGCTAACTCAATGACTCAAGAAGGTATGACACCTTCACTCAGTATCACCTACATGTCGCCACGAGAGCAGGCAACATAAAAAATGCTAGGGTGAGTCTCTTTACATAAATAATAACGAGTAAGATAAGCATTATATTAGGAAAGCATCTAGCAACATCAATCCACAACAATTAGGACATTTACCATTCAATTATAATGCCAAGAAAACCACAATAATGATTTAACTAAGCATCAACAAGCATTCCAAGAAAGTATGAGTGTATGCATGTATGCAATATGCATGTGGATCCATCACCATCGTTATAAGCCCCAAGGGCACCCGTCGCTTTGGCCAAGCCCCCGCCGCTTTTGGTCAAGCCCTTTCGCTTTATGTGTATGATTTATGCGACACCATGACAATGCACCACAACACAATACATTCACCACCACATTCATTATCACATCACTTAAAACATCTCCACAACACAACCCGTCGCTTTGGCCGAAGCCTACCCGTCGCTTAATCATCACTACAACACAACCCGTCGCTTTGGCCGAAGCCTACCCATCGCTTAATCATCACTACAACACCCCACACCTCATTTATTAAATTAAATCTCACACCAAGAATTAAATCCCACCTAAGGACCAAATCACCATACGATGACCAAAATAGTATTTTTAAGGACTAAAATTGTTCAAAGGACCAAAATAATATTTTTGAGGACTAAAAAGTTCAGAGGGACCAAAAAACAGTATTTTTGACACTTTGAGCAACATTGGCAACACCGCACAAAGTCTTTGGATTCCTACAAAGATTACTCCTACTTGGCGAATTATTTAAAATAGCAAACGACATCGAAAAATTACAAAAGACCACTCATTGGAAAGCCCTCTCGATTCCTACCTATGATTTTAGTTTCTCAAAATCGATGTCCAGCTTGGTACAGATTTTTCAAAACACTACGCTGAGGTACCAAAATCGGACAGTAACGCTTTACCCAACTTGCAACAAAATTTTCTTTCTCATTTCTTAATGAAATTCAGTGAAATCAGTGCCTATTTCGTAGGGAATTAAGTCTATTTTTCAATGGAATAAAAATCATTCAAAACGGAGTTCAATTGAGCACACAAAACCTGCAAAAACTGAACCTACTCCCAGTTTGACTCGTAAAATTGACCCGACTTTGGAGACTCATAACCGAGCTACACAACTCCGAATTTAACGAAACCAGTGCCAAAACGACTGGCCTTAAGTCTATTTTCAAAAACAATTAGCCACATAATTTTTGGATCAACCAAACAGTACCAGTTTGAGAAAACCGAAACAGTTTCCAGAAAAAACACAAAAACCATAAACAAGTAAGACTCATCATACACCCAATAAATTCAACAACACTTAAACACCATTTAATCCAACAAATACATGAGCATCAATTTAATTTCCACAACACTTAGGCATTTAATCAACATCATTAAATCAACATATTCTCATATTTCATCACATTGAAGCATTTTATCAAACACATGGCATGCACATTTAATAACACATTTAATTCCAACATCAAGCATCACCATGTCACCAATTTAAACATCAACACAACAACAACCATAAGATTAACACAAGATTCATACAAACCAAACCATCCTAGTGCTATTTCACACATAACACATATCTTACAACTTATTATAGATGTAAATGAGAGTCCCCTAACCTTGAAATTGCAAACCAAATAGAACCCCTCCACCAATAATCCAAGAATCACCAATTAAAAGCTCTCCTCCAACACTTGAGCTCCAAACCCATCCATGGAAAGAGAAAGAGGAACATGATTAGGGTGTGAATCTTACACTAATTGATAGAGGAAAGAATATGGAGTTGTTTGGCACCAAAAACACTTACCCAAAGCTAGAAGATGAATTTTCTCCCCCTCCCCCAAAGTGGACAGCAGCCGCGCCCTCCTCTCCTATTCCTCTCTTCTATTTTGTTTCTTTTCTTTCTTTGTTTGGTTCCAAATGAGCACTATCCTAGAGACCCCTTAGGTTAAAGACTTGGAATTAGGCTCACTAATGGACTTGGGCCTTATTTACACCATTCCCATTAATTTAATTCACCTCCTGTAATACAATAAATCTCATCTTAATTATCCCACTTAAATAAATTAGACCCCTCATTTATTTACTACACCTCACTCCTTAACTAAATTAATTACCTTATTATTATTTAAATATGGCCAACTAAAATATTACTTAATTAAATTAGTCAAATAATCACTTAATTAAGTAAATTAAATAATCACCTAATTAAATTAGTTAAATACTCATCTAATTAATTTTGGGGTGTTACAACTCTCCCCCACTTAGAATATTTTATTCTCGAAAATCTAACTATCATGAACATGTAAACTTAAACACTCACCATAACAAACAATAGATTTCTAGTAAGACACCCTAAATGAAACTCGCACTCTAAATACTACCATCACTCCTCCATAGGCTCCAACCCTCCAAGACAAACACTCTCCCGCTATACTCTCCTCCTTTGGCTTTGGATACTTGGTACTAATATGCCCCAATTCCTCACAACAGTTGTAGCGGACCACATACTACTTCTCACACTTAGCAGCTACATGACCTTCCTTTCCACACTCGAAACACTTGTTGACCATGCAATCCTCGCAGTAGCGTCTCCCCCACTTGGCTTTTTGCCCGAACTCTCCTCTCCCTTCACTATCTTGTATGAACGATTGCTATCCTCCTCGAAAATCTACGCTAACTCATGAAATCAACATCCACTCTTCTTATCCCTCTAACCGTCCTCCTCCAAGTCCTATCGTACACACAACAGATTAAACACTCTTTCCTATATTCTTACTCCCCAATTTGGTATTCTGATCTGTAGGTTGTCAAAATCCTACCCGACTACCCAACACAAGGGACAACAACAATTATGGCCAGAGGCCCAACAACCGTAATTAACACAACAATACCAGTCTCAACAATTATCATATATCCAATATTATTCACATCAACAATTAACACAATCATAACAACAAAATTCAAGTTCAACCTATTCCACAATTAATCATTTTATTCAACGTTCAAATTATTCTTTCTGAACTCAGGTGCAGAAAATTCTGCACCTTACGCCTACTTTGGCGAATTAATTAAAATAGTAAACGACCTCGGATCTCGACAAATAAATACTTGTTGGAAAGCCCCATGGGTCTATTTCTTATCCCTAAGTTCAGTTTTCGAAGAAAAGTGTTCAATAGGTACAGTTTTCAAAAATACACATACTAGTTTCAAAAGATGCAGTTTTTGTCCTTCAAATTCAAGCAGTTCTATAATGACCAAAACTCGATCAAATTGCATGAAACTTGTGCATAAAGTGAGGAAAATTCTGTCAAGTTTTCAAAGAAATTGGATTCGTTCGAAAATGAGCTCTTTTGAAAACCTTGAAGAACCAAAACACCGACCCTATGTCCAGATTGTCTCCGAATTTTAACCTAACTTGTTTCACCTATAACTCGAGTTCTACAACTCCAAATGCAACCAAATCAGTGGCAAATTAACAAGCATTCAATCAAGTTTTCGAAATAACAAACCACATAATTTTTCAATTAGTAAAACGTTCTCAGTCACTGAAATACTGAACCCATGTCAGAACATCTCAAAACAGTGAATTCAACAACACAAACAATCATCATAATTCAGCCACCATTACTAATAATTCTACACCGAGTTTTATAAAAACAGCATTTTCAGAAAGTTCGCAAAAAGTATGCATAGCTTTACCGGTTCCCATGAGTCTCAACCTAAGACATTGATTCTGACACCATTTCTACTCCTGAGTTGTATAACAACCATGCTTTCATTCTAAGCACAAAACACTACTAAGGCTCATTGAGGACACAAAAATTATAACAAGATTTAATTTATTCCCTGCCTCCAAAGAACACACGTAGGAAACACATAAGCATAACCAATCATGCAAACAAATTAAACACACAAGCCCAAAAAGATTAAACATGTAGGCATCTTCTTCGATCTCTTTATTCCTAGGGATTGGCTAACATGCGATTTTACAATTTCCTAGAAAATAACATGGGACATATAATTCTACCAAATTGAACCGATTTCATATCACAACAGAAACATAGCCAACACATGCATTACAGTACAATCATTTTGAGACACGACTTGACATTAGTTTAACCAATTGAAATTAAATACTCTTGTCAACATTTAGCAAAGAAAACTAGTCAAGTAATAGAAGTGCACAAAAGGTCTCATTGCACAGTGTTCATCATTAGATTTAGAAGCCACGTACAACAAATTTTCAAGAAGTGACAAATAATAATAGTAATAGCAACAACAAAGGCTACAGTTAAATCATAAATCGAACAAAATTTTCACAATTGTAATTCACAGTCAGAAGGTACTCAAAATTGTATATATTCGTTTCTAAAACTTGACAATTGAAATTGGACTCACATTCGCATAACATAAAAATTCTAACTCACCTAATCATGCAATTTTATGTACAATCTCATAATTTTTCAAACATCATTAAATCACAACCTAATCGGTTCAAAAGTCGACCTCATGTCACATTTTGAAATACAAATCTTCGAACAACTTGGAAACAAAATTCAGCACTAATTTAACATCCCATTCGTTTTCCGATAGCATAAAATTTTCCAAGTACCGTTTTTGAAAAAAACATAGGACTCTGATTTTGTCAAGAGGAAATTATAGGCAAACCCCCAACCTTACTATCACTTGAGCATGCAACAACTACCTATTAGTTCAAAATTTAACTTCCGACATACACTAAGAAGGTAAGGAAATTAATCATTTAATTTTGACAAACACATCATGCTCACGAAACAAGTCAAATTGAAACATTGAAATTATCGAAACTTCAAGTTATGCAACTTTAATTGAAATGACGAAAATATAGTCTTACACCACATTCCCTTTTAGCATACTAACTTCGAGACAATTAAGCATAGATCAAATTTAACTCATATGCATCACAAAAACAATCAACTTATGGCAAGGACGTCAATCAAATGCAACAATATACAACAAGCAATCTTCAAGTATTGTTCAGTGTATACTTATCACGGTTAGGTCATATAAAAATTACTTTCTATATTCCAACAAGCTAATCAAGCAATCAATCGAATTTAAAGTTAGTGCATGCATCTAAAGTTAATAATAACTATGAGTTATTGTCGCCTCCTTCAGTGGTGATGAGTGATTGGGGTGATCAGTCCCTCCGACTCATGCAGCCAACTAATTAAGGTCACAAAAACTACTTCCTTTCAAATTTATAACTACCACATTAAAAGACTTTTAACGCTGTCCGGAGTGCGAAGGCGTCGTCACGACTTTCACTCCTCTGACGTCGTTAGAACTCTTTTAATCACACATATCTTAATGATACCAACAACCGTCACGAACAGACAAAATCAATGCTACAACCACAAGTTACACAGTTCAGTCACATATACCTCAATAATACAATATAACTTTCAATCGTAATCCAACAAATAAGTCACAAGGCACGTCAATGAATTAACAAACCAACAAAGTTAATAAATAATAAACAAAGCAATATAATTATGATTCGAGCAGTACCAAGACTCGAGGGTTAACAGACTCGACAACTTGGCCGGACGGACCGAACTGCTCTGATACCACTAATGTAACACCCCCTTCTATTAATTACTATTTTACTAATTAAAAATCGGAGTTTTTAAAACTTTTCCACGCACCTCAAGGAAAGTGCTACATTTCACCAAAATATCACAAAATAATATTTAAATTCAAGCGCATCTAGTGCGTGAAATACGTATCATAGCCACGTGGGTTAAAACCCTCAAAACTTGTTTAGAGTTTACAATAGTCCCAAAATGGTTTCACAAAGACAATGGAAATAAATCAAGTTCAACATACGCATTCATAATCCAAATCGGTTCAAATACATAATATAAAATAACTACACTACGATCCCCGCCCGGTGTCACTAATCGAGTGACTAATGACTCAAGAAGGTATGGCACCTTCACTCAAGATCACCCGCATGTCGCCACGAGAGCAGGCAACATAAAAAATGCTAGGGTGAGTCTCTTTACATAAATAATAACGAGTAAGATAAGCATTATATTAGGAAAGCATCTAGCAACATCAATCCACAACAATTAGGACATTTACCATTCAATTATAATGCCAAGAAAACCACAATAATGATTTAACTAAGCATCAACAAGCATTCCAAGAAAGTATGAGTGTATGCATGTATGCAATATGCATGTGGATCCATCACCATCGCTATAAGCCCCAAGGGCACCCGTCGCTTTGGCCGAAGCCTCCGTCGCTTTTGGCCGAAGCCCCATTCGCTTTATGTGTATGCTTTATGCGACACCATGACAATGCACCACAACACAATACATTCACCACCACATTCATTGTCACATCACTTAAAACATCTCCACAACACAACCCGTCGCTTTGGCTGAAACCTACCCGTCGCTTAATCATCACTACAACACAACCCGTCGCTTTGGCCGAAGCCTACCCGTCGCTTAATCATCACTACAACACCCCACACCTCATTTATTAAATTAAATCTCACACCAAGAATTAAATCCCACCTAAGGACCAAATCACCATACGAGGACCAAAATAGTATTTTTAAGGACTAAAATTGTTCAAAGGACCAAAATAATATTTTTGAGGACTAAAAGTTCGAGAGGACCAAAGCAAGATTTTTGACACTTTGAGCAACATTGGTAACACCCGCACAAAGTGCTGGATTCCTACAACATTACTCCTACTTCGGCGAATTATTTAAAATAGCAAACGACATCGAAAAATTACAAAAGACCACTCATTGGAAAGCCCTCTGATTCCTACCTATGATTTTAGTTTCTCAAAATCAGTGTCCAGTTGGTACATTTTTTCAAAACACTACGCTGAGGTACCAAAATCGGACAGAACGCTTTACCCAACTTGCAACAAAATTTTCTTTCTCATTTCTTAATGAAATTCAGTGAAATCAGTGCCTATTTCGTAGGGAATTAAGTCTATTTTTCAATGAAATAAAAATCATTCAAAACGGAGTTCAATTGAGCACACAAAACCTGCAAAAACTGAACCTACTCCCAGTTTGACTCCAGAAAATTGACCCGACTTTGGAGACTCATAACTGGAGCTACACAACTCTGAATTTAACGAAACCAGTGCCAAAACGACTGACCTTAAGTCTATTTTCAAAAACAATTAGCCACATAATTTTTGGATCAACCAAACAGTACCAGTTTGAGAAAACCGAAACAGTGTCCAGAAAAAACACAAAAACCATAAACAAGTAAGACTCATCATACACTCAATAAATTCAACAACACTTAAACACCATTTAATCCAACAAATACATGAGCATCAATTTAATTTCCACAACACTTAGGCATTTAATCAACATCATTAAATCAACATATTCTCATATTTCATCACATTGAAGCATTTTATCAAACACATGGCATGCACATTTAATAACACATTTAATTCCAACATCAAGCATCGTTGAACCAAGGTCAAACACTCTTTGTTTTGTATGATAACAAATTACAATATGTTTGCTAATGGTTACAGTGAGTCTAAGCGCAGGGCTGAACAATGCACATAGATATGATCAAAGGCGCTTGGCGTGTCAAGTTAAAGGATAGAAGCTTAAAGGTGAAGTGAGCAAGGACCAAATCCATCCAAGGACTTATTTGTTATTCGCTTTGCTTAAGACATATGTAAGGTCTCTTCTACTTAAACTTTATGATTCTTTGTAGTTGAGAGATGATCTTTTAAAATAGAACTGTCTTGGAAAAATGTTTTCTATAAAATCATGATTTATTAGATTAGACACAAGTTGTTTTAAATTAATAGTTTGAATCATGATTTGTTGTTTTTAAAGAAAAGTTTTAAAAGAATTTGTTTTTGAAGTAAAGAATTTTGTACATGAATCTAGAAATTGGTTTCTACTTGTTGTTAAAGCCATAAATCGATTTCCTTTGTTCTCTAAAGTCAAAAATCGATTTGCCTTTGTATTTTAAAGCTACAAATCGATTTCCCTCCTCTCTTGGAAGAAAGAAATCGATTTCCCACTTCTTTGGTAAAGCCAACAATCGATTCATAGCTTGCTTGTTTATAAAAGAACTTGTTTTAGAAAGAAAACAATCGATTGATGACTTTGTGCTTTCAAGTAAGAAATCGATTTGTGGCTTCCTTGCTTTCAAGCAAGTAATCGATTTCCTTCTTATTTCTTTAAGTAAGAAATCGATTTCTTACTTTCTTTTAGAAAGCAAAATCGATTTTCATCCTATTCCTTTCAAGAAATCAATCGATTCTTCACTTATCACAACAGTGTTACAAATCATTTTCAACGGTCATATTTTCATATTCTCTATAAAAGGCTCTAGGGTTTTCACGATAAAACCGAACCCTTTTGACAAATCATTTCATCGTGAAAAACAAAGCAGCCGTCAAACCAAAAAGAAAAAGTTTTTTGAAGAACTGATCATTCATAGAAATCATCTTCTATTGTTCTTCAAATTAAAGGTTTTTCATTCTTTCATTTTCATATTCAAATCCATCGCATCAAAAGATCTTTGAAGAACTGATCTTTCATAAGTTTCATCTTTACACGTTCTTCAAATTTCAAAGGTTCCAATCACATCATCTCTCTTAACTGCTGAATCATATTGTTTGAGAGATTGGATCATAGTTTGATCTGTAAGATTGCTATTCTTGTTTCTTTGAGAAATCCTAGGAGTTCAAACTCTTGGGTAATTCAATCAGGGAGATTGAATTGTTTGTGAAATCTTGGGATAGCGTTCTTGAGTCATTCAATCGGGGAGATTGAATCGGTGAAATCCTTAGCGGGAAGCTTGGGTTCTCAATTTGGGGAAAATTGAGAGGTTTGTTGTATTTGAAGTTGCTTGCTTGTAAACACCAAGAAGTATCTTCACAATATAGTGGTGATTACCAAAGTCCAAAGGTTGCAAAGCGGGAGGCCGAGGAGTAGGGCTTTTATCCCGAACCTCGCTAAAATCACTGGTGTACTTCTTTCCCTTATCTCTACTTTGTGTTTTCGTTATTATTGTTAATCGTCGTTGTATTTGATATTATCGCGCTAATTTTTCAATATCACTGTAATTGTTTCGCCATTGTTATAGCTTGTTTAGGTGTTGCATATAGTTTAAATCTTATTTTCCGCATTTGATTTAAACTTGCATCGTAAATTTTAGAAAACAAGAAAAAGATTTCATTTTAGAATATAACCTTATTCACCCCCTCTAAGGTTATCATATAGTCCAACAACCATGTCACCAATTTAAACATCAACACAACAACAACCATAAGATTAACACAAGATTCATACAAACCAAACCATCCTAGTGTTATTTCACACATAACACATATCTTACAACTTATTATAGATGTAAATGAGAGTCCCCTAACCTTGAAATTGCAAACCAAATAGAACCCTCCACCAATAATCCAAGAATCACCAATTAAAAGCTCTCCTCCAACACTTGAGCTCCAAACCCATCCATGGAAAGAGAAAGAGGAACATGATTAGGGTGTGAATCTTACACTAATTGATAGAGGAAAGAATATGGAGTTGTTTGGCACCAAAAACACTTACCCAAAGCTAGAAGATGAATTTTCTCCCCCTCCCCCAAAGTGGACAGCAGCCGCGCCCTCCTCTCCTATTCCTCTCTTCTATTTTGTTTCTTTTCTTTCTTTGTTTGGTTCCAAATGAGCACTATCCTAGAGACCCCTTAGGTTAAAGACTAGGAATTGGGCTCACTAATGGACTTGGGTCTTATTTACACCATTCCCATTAATTTAATTCACCTCCTGTAATACAATAAATCTCATCTTAATTATCCCACTTAAATAAATTAGACCCCTCATTTATTTACTACACCTCACTCCTTAACTAAATTAATTACCTTATTATTATTTAAATATGGCCAACTAAAATATTACTTAATTAAATTAGTCAAATAATCACTTAATTAAGTAAATTAAATAATCACCTAATTAAATTAGTTAAATACTCATCTAATTAATTTTGGGGTGTTACAGATACACACAAGAGATCTTCTACTTCACCACTACACTCCTACCTTCGAAGTAAGAGAGAGTTTTTTGGAAAAAAGACTTGACACTTCTCCTCCATTGAAACACTTTCAAGCTTTTATTTTTATGTTATTGTTTATCGTTTTTCTCGGTGTGAAGTTGACATTATAGCGTCGTCTATGTTTATGAGTTGGAACCTTCGGTGTGTATCTTTTGCAACCGTTTCTCTTCTTCTTGTTTACGGTAATGAGTTATTTAACTTGTATTTTGTTGATGATGCTCAACATGAGCTAAACACTTGTAGTTGGATTGCTTTAAGCTTGTAATGAACCTTTAGTATTGCATTTATAATATTTTATGCTTTGCGTTTCAATCTTTGCATTTTACTTCTTTCAAAATTGTTTTAGGGTTGGCCACTTAAAATGAGTACATTCATGGGTACATAAATGGTCTATGAATAGAACTCAAAGATTGATATGAATGAAAGGTTGTTTAAAGACATTTAAACAATGTTTGCGGATTTTAGACATAGAAAAGCAATAGTACATAGGGCAAAAGCTGTGGGTTCTTTATTATACAGGGGTGGACTTATTTAGAACCTAGACATAGGAGTATTGTAACAAAACCCTGGCGTTAGTGACTGAAAGGCACAATATCATATGCTACAGCGCTTGACGCTATAGCGTGTGACGTTATAACGCATTGCTTTTGGGGATTTACTTAGTAACGAGCAGTCCAACTTATCTCTCTCATATTTGAACTACTCTTTTATTTGTTCTATTCAAACACTCCTTTTTACTGTTATTTGTGACTCTATACATTTGCTACTTGTTTCACTAAAGTCAGTGTAAGTTAAACTTTAAAATTAACATCAATCACTGTGGAGACGATCTTTACTTTTATCACTATATTACTTGTTGCGATTGTGTACACTTGCACAACTACTTTTCGCACAACAGGAGGGAGTAAAAGATTAATTAAAAATAGAAATTGTCACTTATTTTGAAACTATATTTATAGTAAGTAGGACAATTAATTTGAAATGGAGGGACTAGTACTTAATCGGTTCTTAGTTTTTGATACTTTTGACTTGTTACACATAAACAAAGGTACAATTAATTTGTGTTAGTTAATACTAAAATACCCATTTTTAGTTGTTCTGAGGAGTAATTAAAACCAAAATAAAAGTATATTTGGACAATTAATTCATACTTTGAGACTCTAAAAGACTCAATAAATATAACAGATTTTTGAAAAAAGTTGATGAATTGTACATTAAGTTTTTAAAAGTACCATTATTTTGAAACAAAAATCAAAAATACCAAAGATTAAGAACTGAGATAGAGTAGTACAAACAACACCCAAATTCAATGTGAATGTATTTCAAAGAAATGCATGATGTTAATGAATTGATGAAAAACCAAATAAAGTTAGTTACACGCGAGAGTTCAGTGAATTTAATTCTGCTTATAAGTTTATAAATGATTGTAACATATGAAAATGACTGATTGAGGTGGCGTACTTAGGTTGAGAGGAAACTTTCAACGCTATTGATCAATTCGGAAAGGAATTGGGTGCGCCGTAAATAATCATATGGTATTAATACATGGAACTATATGTTCAAATGACTGATTGACTGTATATATATTATTATTTCACAGACATGGACTGGGTGACGACTCGATCAAAAAGGTAGTATACTAGGGGAGGGGAAGTCATGAGCCCCGAAACCTAGACCTCAGACTGTTTGAAGCTAGCGTAATGCTAGTGGAGAGGTTCACCGGTAACGGCGTGGTCATTGCCGTGATGTACTAAATCATGAAAGGTTTATGCACGTAGTATCCTCTTAGGCTATGATTGTTTGAAATTAATAATTGAACCGAGTGATAGGTAAGGGGTCACGGTAAGACTCACTGAGATATGTTATCTCACCCTATCATTGTTGTTGTTTTTACAGATAAACAGGGAAAGAAGGAGGCTAAGCGGCACTAGTAGGTGGCGTGTTTATGGAGCTTTGAAGACTTAGTGTCTTGATCCATAATTATTAGTTTCCCTTGTTATTTCTGTTTGGATTATGTAACTTGCTTTGTTGCAAAGTTGTGTAAACCGCTTCCGTATTTCCTTTGTTTTTGGATATTGAACAGTTGGACAGGTTAAGTCTTAAGTACTTGAGTTATGGATTAGTTGATAAGTACTTATGTGGTTAACTCTTGAATTAGAATTCAACGAGTTTAGTTTGGTTCAATATCTGAAACATGAATTTTATACTCTGATGTATGCTAAAATATATATTTTGGTATTTCTATTGTTTAGAAATACTAGGGTGTTACAATGCCGCTCTTTGTCGATCCAGTCTTTGTCTGTCGAGTCTAGTCCAAGTCTTTGCTAGATCTGTTTGCAAATCAAATGGACCCTAAGTAAGCACTAATGAAATTGTTTTAGGATTGTCATCAAGCCTTTTTGGTATGTAGCGTTTGAAGAACCTTTGCCGTAGGTTTTGTTTGACAAAGATTTTTTTTATAGAGAAAATTTTAGGTGAGGGGATGACACCTCAGTTTAAGACATGGAAGATCTTTCGGCTCTTCGAGTACTTATAATTAAAAAGTAATTATATTTATCTCAACTCAAAGAGACTAGTGGAGATTTAAACTTGAAACCTCCTAGAGAAATGAACCGCTCAACTAATAAGCTAGTCAAGACTAGTCGATGTTAAGTGATTTAGGAATAATATGATTAAATATGGTAGAAGTAGTTAACATTTACTTATATAATAGACCGTTAAACATAGTTTTTATTGTTTACTGGTTTGTCAATGGTTGGTAGAAACTAGAAAGGCACAAAGCTTAATCATCATTTGATTGCTAATAATACTTAATTTTTCAAATTAACCATTAGTGAAACTCTTGGAGAGTTGTTTCTCTATACCAAATAGTATGAACTAGAAAAATGCACGTGCGTTGCACGGTTTATTATAATATTTTTGCTGAATTTTATTTAGTATAAATTAATATGAGTCTATTTTTCATATCAAAATTATTTATTTAGGCGATATTCTTTCAAAATGTAATTTTTTAACATAAATTATAATTAATAATTTATTTGAGATTAATTTTTTTTAATTTTAATTTTACAGAAGTGAAATAAATTTTACAAAGTTCATTCAATACTTTATGGCTGTAAAATTTGTAAATATAAATGTCTTTTGATTTTTAGCGTAATATAATACTTTTCATTATATTTAGCAAACACATATAATAATAAACTATATTAATAAAACTAATATTATTTAATAATAGTACTCTGAAAGATTAATAAAATTATCAATTTGATTAATGAGAGAATTGAAAAATAGTAACCGATATGTTGAAATAAAATTTTATTTAACAATCTCATGTCCTCTCTACACACATAATATAGTAGGTATCATCAAAAGTTTTTCAAATGGTAAATAGCACATAGTATTAGACTATTTTGAAATGAAAATATTATTTTAGTTTTTATATGAGTTAAACTATTATAATAAACACTATATCACAATGTTTCATGTAACACCCTAAAAATTTTTTCGCGTCTTAAACACGAATTATTCGAAACATTACATATCAGAGTATATCAGAGTAGCGGAAATATAACTTACAACTTGTATCAAGTCAAGTTATACAATATTTTACAAAGAAACAATACAGAATATCATAAGCATAAATGCTCCAGATTCATCTTCCACACAAGCATCAACCGCCTGCGTGCTTCTTCCCCTTTTCTTTTATCCTGTTTCTCTGAAAAAAACCACATATGATAGGGTGAGACAACTTGCCTCAAATGAGCTTTACCGTGACCCCTAGCCACACTCATGAGCCAATTAAAACATAGACACAAAGCAAGTTAGACTTATCGGATCTCTTAGCAATTCTATTATATGAATTGCAGAAACATAAAACATAGACACGCAAGTTAATACTTTATGGATCGCTTAGCAATTCTATTATATGAATTGCGAAACATGGTAATCCAAGAATGAATTATAATAAAGTTTTATTAATTTTAGTACACCACCAACAACCTAAAAGAAGCATGGGTGGACCCTGGCCATAGCCAAATAAGTGTACAACTCTCAAAAAGCGGAATAATCTTTTTAACATGGGGGCTAAGGCGGGGCTCATGACCGCCTCCCTAGCATACTAACACATAGAGGTCGTCACCTCAACTCGATATATTTATATATCGTAACATATGAGATAGAGCATATCATTTTCCGCAAAGCATTATTTCAATTCCATTTAATTTATAATTATAGGTCTCATGGATAGGTTTAGATGATTTATAATCATCCCTAGCCAAAACATAAAAAATAGAACATTTCGTTCGGTTTATTTTCCAAGACATAAGTCCACACACGTTCACTAGTTCGGTTTTTGAAAAATAATAATAATATTAATCGTTATTTCAAAACCACTTTGAATTTGTATCAAAATTTCTAACAAAATTTTGGCAGAGTTTCCTACGTAATACTGGACATCCCAAAAATAATATTTTACCCGAAAAAAAGTCAGGACATCATTTTATTCCAAAATCATTATTTCACACATATACAAAATTTTACGGTTTTCCAATAGATTTGAAAATTCAACCGATTCACACCCAACTTTAAAACACATCCAAACAAACAATATTCCACATAAATGCTCTAGGTGGTTAGAAAAGGATTTAAAAGAAGTTTGGGAAATGGCGGAGTGTCGAGGCGAAACATTGGACATTGGGGACATAGGAACTTCTCAACTTAGTCCCCAATTCCGCTCCGTTTCGTTCTCCGATCGATCCCAAATCGTATTTCAATCCTAAACAACCACGTCTGTACCATACACACAAATATTGATCAAACGTAATAATCCAAAAATCAAAGCATTATGGTTGCGTGTTAAATTTTCAAACGCGTCATTTTCGCAGAAAATAAAGTTTTTGACTCTAAAAATCTCGAAACTTCAAAATTTAAAAAAATCATTCAAACATAGTTCAAAAACGATGTTTAAATTCCCTAAGCGAGTAAAAACTCACCTCCTCGTGATGAAAATCACGAACCACCAAAGACGTTCCAAGCTCATGATCCCGAACTTCACGAACTCGCCCGAACTCGCTCCAAAACCGGAACCGAACACTCCACGTCAGTTGTTGAGCTTCCAATCGTCCATACCAAGCTTCAATTTCGCTTAAATCTCCAGTTTCTCCAAATTGGAGCTTAAAACCCATTAATGGCAAAACAAAAACGGAAAGAAATTAGAGTGTGAAAGTGGTACCAATAGATAGATCTCGAAAAATGGAGAAGAACGGTACAAGAATCACTTACAACCGTTGAGTATTCGCGGAGAGTTCCATGTTTCTTCCTCACGTTTTCTCCCCCTTTCTCTCGGCTTCTCATCCCTCTCTCTCTGTTTCTCACGCTTCTGTTTCCTTTCTATTCCTTTCTTATCTTTTTTTTTTTTTTTTTTTCTTTGGGTGGGTTGGGGGCCTTCTTCAAAAAAACAAACTCAGTTTACTTTCTAACACCCCATGTTTTCTTCACATAACACAATCACATAGTTTACTCTTTATGTCAAATTCAATCCGAAACGTGACTTATTATTTACTCGAATAATAATTCACTCGTTAATTTCGTAAATCGAAATTAACGAAACTAGGGATGTTACATTTCATGTATTCATTATTTTAGAATTAATAAATAATTAGCAATAAATCAATAGAAATATTATATTAGGAGTGGGTCAAACAAATTTTTTTAAGAATATCATTTTGAACTAAGACCATTGTTTTAGTTTTTTTTTAATGAGTACAACTATTTTATCTATACTGTATCACTACTTTTTAATATATTATTTATGTTTATAAATGAATTTATATTTTTAAGGAATAATTTTACATCTTAAATATAAAAGAATGTAAAACTTGAGGTTTATATTTTAGTTGCTAATAAAATATGTAAAAAGTTAATTAGAATTAAGTGAGTTTTTTCTTAAATTGTAAATTTAAACTAAATTAATTTGTTATTACAAATTTAATACTAAACTAAAGTTACTACTACAAATTTTAAATGTTTGGCCTTCACATGTAATAAGCATATCAACTGTCACTTCCAAGTGACTTTTCAAATACTAAAATTTGGATATTTTGAACTAAAAGAATTATATTGGTTTTTAACAAATAGAACTATTTTTTAAGCAAACAAATAGAACTATTTTAAGATACACTATATCAATATTTCTAATATATTCATTATTTTAGAACATAAATATTATTTTCAACAAAAAGCATTATATTTGGTCTTTTAATAAGTAGAACTATTTTATGTACACTAAAAATAACAATTAGTAATATACTATCTTTGTTCTTATTTTAGTTAATACAACAATTTTAGGATACACTATATCATAAATTTTTTATATAAATTATTATTTTAAAAATAATATCATCTTTCACTTCTAAATAGGTGATCTTTCAATTATTAAAAATAGTAACCATAACATTTTATTTTGTTGGCTGTTGTGGTTGAAAAAAAACCAACTTTTCATTTATTGAGTAAAAAAATAGTGAGAAAAGTTAAACTTACTATTATGTTGAACAAAATTTAATTAGAAACAATAGAACTCAATGACCATCAAAAGAGAATTATCAAATGTAAGGAATAATATACAAATGTGTAATTCAACTTTTCTGAAAATAGAAATATGTAGAAGACTGAGGAGGTACAGGAGCTAAAACAATCATATCAACCAACACTATTCCATAGAGAATTATACGCAATGAAATGAAAGCAAGTTAAAAAAATGTAACAGATCAATTAAAACTATATTATACATTTATGTATTAACTTGAATAAATAGCAATAACCCAAATAACGGCCGGGGAATATGAATCAATGAAAATAAATTTTTTAGTGATAATCAATGGATATAATTGAATCTTTATATGTAAATTATATATTTACTATTATTTATTTTCTGAATAGGGTGTACGTGTGTGTGTGTTTGGTGTGGAAACACCAAAAGACAAAAATAACTTAAGCCTTAACTATTGAATTTATGATGAACACAATAATTATCATAGAAAAACTGATATTTAAAATTTAATTAACATCTAAAGTAAAACTCAATCAATTTACTAATAGTGAGAAAATAATAAGGAAAACAATGTGAATAAAGTCCACATAATATATGAACCAAAAAATATATCAAACAATTTTGACATATTTCAATAAACAAAATATCAAATATATAATATTTGATTTCCTCAATTTAGTATACATTTGTTGTGCCTCAAATGAATATAACTCTTAGATCTTTGAAATAATCTTCAATATATTCTTCAGTTTTTGTTCAACATGCTTTTGCAAGAAGTTAGATCAAGACCCATTATTTTTGGGAACTCCGGTAAGAAGTTGAAAACATGCTGCAAAAAAATATACTTATTATTAGTTTATGTTCGATTTAGAGATAATAATAAAGATCAAACACAAATAAAAGAACAAAGAAGAGACATAACAACTATTTCAATTGAAAATCTCAAACTAAAATTATACCACCATTTATATTTTTCAATCTAGAGATAATAATAGTAATCAAGCACAAATATAGAAATCGAACGAAGATCCCATAAGAAATGTGTGTGTGAAGGTCATGGATTCACAACAACTATTTATGGAAACTTTTCAATCAAAAATGCATTTAGTAGCCATTACTACCATCAAGTGATGGTCATTCAAGATTTGACCTTTCATATCAAATCATTTTAACTGCCACTTCAATATGGCCTTTCAAATATTATAATATTGGAGTGTTTTGAGTAGAATAGATACAATATATCACTAATTTTGAATATATTCATTCTTTTAGAAGTAATTTTAATAATGAGTAATATTATAGTAGGAGGAGGGAATGCATTTGTCAAGAATGTCATTTTTAACAAAAAACACTATTTTAGTTTTTTAAATGAAGATAACTATTTCATTATATACTATATAACCATATTTAATATTAAGATAATTTTAATCTCCTTTATTGTCAATTAGCTAAATATCTTGTGATTTTGTAGGTTAAAGTGTTGTATGGCATGTCACGAGTTTATATTATATTATATTGCTAATTGTTATTACTAATTTCTATATTTCCATAACAAAGTGCTATTTTCATATCAATAATAATAATTAAATATGATTTCACTAAGAGCTTCATTTAATAAGTTAGTGGTGATTGTCTTTAATTATATAATAACTGAAAGAATATAAAGGGTCTTAATAATTTAGCCTTAATATGTAATCATGAATTTAAGTCTCCTAATTTTATGTGGAAATTATAAAAAGTATATTAATATAATTGAAAATCTAATTGAAAAATAAATGAAGATGATGTGGAGTATCCTAGAGCTTGGAAAAAAACTTCATTTAGAGATTTACTAGAAAAATGCCCGTGCGCTGCACGGGTTGTTATAAAATATTTTTAATTTTTTTTAGAGTTGATATAATAAAATATTCAAATTGTTAATATAATTTATCTATATTAAGAGAATAGAGTATAATATAAAGATTTAGTTGTGATTATTATATAATGCAGGAGTTTTAACATATTAAATTTATATTAAATTTATGGGTATGAATATTAATAATAGAGACAATTCAATGTTATATTGAGGCTCAAATCATAGAAAACAAAAGTTCAATACTCTTTATTATTTTGATGAATAATTAATAATTCTTATAATATTAAAATCAAAACTATAAATGAAATTATAAAAAAATTGAAATTAAAGAACTTTAATATAATTTATTTGGAGAAATATCTCAATGCATTTAATACACAATATGTTTTATTTGAAAACCAAATTGATGGTTGAACATGTGCAAGTTAAAAGGATGAAGATGATACTGATAATTATTGAATATAAATAATAAAAATGATAAGAGTATAAATTTTATGTTAATGTTTGAGCTCAAATTTTTTTAATCTAAATAACATTTTCATAATTTTTACTTGATTCGGTATGAATTTTAGACTTTTCTAGAGAAGCACACAATCATAAGTAATTCCTCGACGTAAAAATGTCTTAGAAAAATTTTTTGTTATAGGAAAAATGTATATTAGGAAGAAACTAATCACAATATATTGTTTGAAAGAATTATTTTTTCCTTCCAAATTTCAGTGACTCCTTTAAAAATTTATCATTACATTAACTTTGGAAAGTGTTTTATGACCATCAATTTCTATAAAGGAATCAAATGAATGTGTATGAAGAAACATAATCATAGAAAATAGAAAGACACTAATCTTTATTTCTTTTGATCTTGACCAATTATTTTAGAAATTTAAATGTAATAAAAATGAAATTCTAAATAAATGAAAATGAAAATTAAGAAATTAGAATTGACATGAAAATTAGATAGAGAAAATAATAAATTTTAAATCTGGTTATTTTATTTTTATTTTTAATAATAATATGCATAATAAATTGAACAAATTTATGGTATTATTCATAATATCAATAAAAAATTAATCTTATAATAAATTATTATTTTTAATCTAGCATATAATTTAAGGAAGCTCGAGTGAAGAGTACAATTTTAATAAATAAATGGCAATATATAAATTTGAAGCTTTGTCTGTTGTTTTTACCTCGAACAATAATTTTTATTTTACTTAATAATCGATCTATTTTTTATTTTACTTAATGATAAAATACTTTTATGAAACCACTATGTAGTTTTGAAGGACCAATTAATTTACATCACAAATGTATTACAACAACCGCATCACATGAGTGACAATTTCAACATCAAATCCTAAACTTTTCACTTTTTTTTAAAGCATCTAAGTAGATTGCAAATGCCTTTGAAACAACATAACGTTTACAAATGAGGTACCTTTTTATTCACATGTTTCTTTGATTGAATATCTAAATCTAACTTCTGCCAATTACTAATGAAACTTCAAGCTACTACATATAGAGACTCTAATATCCAGTTCAATGCATACCCAAGATTCTCCAAAATCTTCAACTCTCTTGTTGAGAATCCAATGCACCAACTACTTTTTGGTCTATGAGAAGGCAAAGCACAACCCATTGTAGTAGATATGTTGATGAACAATGACTTGACAAAGTGTTCTTGAGGGAGACTTACATATTCAACGTGTTTATAGCATTTTTCCTTTGATGATAAAACTCTATTAGTAATTGAAGGTGTACTCCATTTCGAAAAAATATAGTTGTTTTCTTTTATGAATACATGAAACTTGAAATGAAAGTCTAGATGTTTGTTTCTTCTAGTTGTCAAATTGAGTGATGCAAAAAATGAAAAGAAAATCTGATGACTTTTTTTCTTTCATTTAGACATTTATAATAAAAAAAATTAAATGATTTGTTGGATTTTAACTCAACATTAAAAGTCAAGGAAGATGAAAAGATTGTAACCAATCTATATTTTCATAATAATTTAGAGACACCAAAAGGCAGGAAAAGTCAAAGCATGAACTACTAAATTATGAGCAATCAATATTGGAGAATTAATAAAAATTATAAAAAAAAACGTAATCAGTTTTGGAATTCACCTTAAATAACTTGAGCCAATATATATCAAAAGAAAACTCGTTACATGTCATTGGGAAAGTGAATCAATACACCTATGCAAATTTCAATTAATCTTTTATTGTAAAAAAAGGTATAACACATAAACAAATGGTCGAATATTTCTATTGCAGTGTAGTGGTCTTTATATTCTATTATAATATATTATATTACATTTTTGTTGGTATGCATTTATTATATTAAATCATTTTATATTACATTATATATATATATATATATATATATATTGCTAATTGTTTTTATTAATTTCTATTTTTTTATAAGAAAACATCATTTTCACAATATTCCACTAAGAGAATCATTTAATAAGATAGTGGACAATTTTATTTTCATTAAAACCAAAGTTTTATTTAGGTGTAGATTATAAATAAATATTTTAATACATAAAAATTATTGAGAAAAATTGTGGAGGCTCCATTGGGGATTCCTTTACATAGATGTATAGATAGATAGATAGATAGATAGATAGATAATATTTAGTGGGTCAGTAAAAGGAATTGAAAAAATATTGTCATATTTTTGGTAAAGTGAGTTTTCATTTTAAATATTGGATTGGATGTCATGATAGGTTTAGTGGATATTTAATTAAGGAAAAAGGAATGTTGAGATATAAGTTGAAAATTAAATGAAGATGATGTGGAGCAACCTAGAGCCTGGAAAAAAGCTTCCTTTAGATATTTATATTATATAGATATAGATATAGATAGATATAGATTTCTTGCTAGGGGAATACCCGTGCTTTGCACAGGTTGTTATAATATTTTTTATTAGATTTTATGAAGTTTATATATTAAAATATATAATTGTTAATATAAATTATGCATATTTTTTGGTCACTTATAAATTATGTATATTAAGAATATATTATTAAATAAATTGTTGTTTAATATTTTATGTAAACAATTATTTATTTTAATCAACATTCTTGTGTAGCTTTTTTTTTAATAAAAATAGTATGTATTAAATATTATAAGGTTAATTATTGAAATTATAAATTGACAAAAGTGAAATTATGCAAAAAAAATCTATTTAAATTTTTACTGTTGAAAACTTTGTAAATACTTTGCCATGTTAATATGTTGAGTTTATCAGCATGAATTTTAATATGGAGTCATATGAATGTGTATGGTGGAACATCATATACAGAAATCAAAATAAAAATTATTATTTTCTTTTTTACTATCAAATTAAGAAAATATAGATTGAAATGAAAACTAAAAATAAGATTAAATAAAAAAGTGAACTTAAGAAACCTAATTTAAATTAAATTTAGAAGAGGTTAATATTCGAAGATATATCATAATTTATAATGTTTTTTCCTTTAAAAAAATAAGTAAAGAAAATATCTCAATAGAATTAATACTCAATATTTTATTTATTTCGAAACATAAATGATGGTTTAACCATGTGAAAGCCGAAGGAAAAAACTAAAAAAGTCACTAATTGAATATTAGTAATCATAAAAATAACTTGTTATTTAGCATATAATATGGATGAACATTAGATTAATAAGAAACATTATTTAAAAAATGATAATAATAAATAGTATTATTGAACCTATAAAAAGGGAAATTAACATGTCACTTGTATTATCATCTTTAACTACGTCTATTTTCTTTGATGGTTGTAAAATCAATATGACGAAGTGGGACTTGTAATTAGAAGTAAATAATAAATATTATAAACCTAGAAAAGATTACACCTATTTTTGGGCAACAGAATCAAAATATAGTGCTATTACATGTAATAAAATTTAATAAAAAACCGATCTCAATACAACAAAAATAAAAGTAGAATATTAAATTATTTGGAAATAATGATCAAGTTTGTGAAAGGAGACAACAGGAAAATTGATATATCATTGTGAAATCATCTTCTATTTGTGTATATCCATTTTCTTAAATGTTTGTGAGATCAATACCGGTATCCGTTTATTCCCCATTTTATAAGAGCCGAAATCAATCCAAAAATGCAAGTAAAAGTACTGTGAAACGTATTACATTAGAAAAATTAGAAAAAAGAAAAATATGTAGAAAATGAGGGAAAAAATTCTAGCTACTACGTCAAATATATTAAATTTGAATAATAATGTTTTTCTTCTACAAAGTAGTGTATTGAGTTGAGATGCTTTATATAACATCTCAAATTCATCCCAAGCCTAGGGAAACAAAGTTGAAGGATAAATATAACCTTTTCAAATCATAAAATATTTCTATTAATCTATATGAAACGTATTACATTATAAATTATATTTTAATAACAATACTCAAAGGGTAGGTAGCTTAAAAAAAGGATAGTTTAAAGAACACAATAATCTATTGCATCATTTATAAGTATTAATTATTTATAATTACAATAATCATTACATGGAATGTCAACCATCTCAAAACAATGTAACAACTCCTCATTCTAATAAAGTTTTTATTAAAAATAAATAAATGTCATAAAATAGAATTCCAAGTTAGTTTTGAAGGAAAAAAGTATGTAGTATTATATATTTTACAAAAAAATTGTTATATCATAAGTATATTAATTCATGAGTTGTCCACATGAGCATCCACGTAGGACCAATAAGAAAATGCCACACACATTTCAGAAAAAATACGTGGCAATCCAAGTCACACCTTACCATCCACGGCTGACCAAACGAACGGACCCGATTGCATCTCACACTCAGCGCGTATACTAACGGTGTTGATCACTTGAATAGCAACACACAATAGCTGTCATCGAATTAAAGTTCAATAACCGCAATACTAAAAAAAACCATCCTTTTATATATGTGCATTTAAAACATAATCAATCAGATCCTAATATCAGTGGATTATGTTTGCCTTAAATTCTATTTATTTCTTTTTAAAACATTTGCCTATTGCAAAGGAAAAATGGGAGCTGGACTTTAAATTCATTCCATAATCGGTCAACAAGAATATTCAAAAAAACACTCTGCTTATAACAGATAAAAGTATTTAGAATATTATCTCTAACAAATTGACTTTTGAAATATCAACAAAAAATGTGTAACGTTTAACAAAATGAATATGGAATTACCAACAAGGGGGTCCAAGCGGTAACTAGGTGCGTTGCACGGGTATACATTATGGTCATTTTTTGTTTATTGGTCTTCCTCTTTCTATCTAATATTTTCTTTGTCTTTTTGCTATTACATTCTTTTTACTACTATTTTCTTTAGTTTTGTTCTTTTTCAGATTTCAGATTTGATAGTCAAAAACTTTAATATATTGACCCTTCTTCTTGAGGAAGGTACTTCCTTGTCTTCCTTGCTTATTTGTTTTCATTTTTCTACTCATTCTGTTGGGGATTTATTTTTATTTTATATATTTTTTGTGGTTTCGATTTTTTTACTATCACAATATACTCGCTTCAATATCCCATGTAGGTGGCTCGGTTTCATGAGCTAAGCAATACCGAAATAATGCACCAAATGAGTGCTGACAAACTAACATTCCACCTTCCTCCACTAACATTGCCTATAAAAAACTAACATTCCACCCTCCTCCACAATATGTGCTCGAAATTCATACACATATATATAGCATGTACTCCTAGGACTCAATTATAAGCAAAAATAACTACTTTTACACATATTAAGATTTTGCATTTAATTTCCTTGAACCTCTAATTGCCGAAAAAAGACTCAAGCATGATTTAAAGAAAAACTAGCTGAATTTTGGTCAATTTGTGGTGATAATCTGTGAGATTAAAGGTTACTAGGGATGGCAACGAAACTAGACCCTCTTCGAGTTTGATGGGAAAAACCCGGTTTCAGTGAGGCGGTGGGTTAGGAGATGTCGATATTCGCTTGACTAAACATTAGTTATTTGTATTCATTTTATTTTGTGCATATATACTCATTCATAATGTTTCATATATTTTATTAATTTTTAATTTTAATATCTTTTCAGTAGAAAAATAAAACTTAATATATAAAATATTTATTTTATTATTGTATAATAATATGGTTTTATTTTATTAGTTTTCATAAATATACGTTTTTAATTTTTTCTATAAATTAGTGGCGCAACCGAGACCCATGGGGAAACCTGACCCCGTTTGGGGCAAAGATGAAAAGGACAAAGCCGAGCCCCACTAGAGTTAGGGACGGGGACGGGGGAGGCAAAACTCGCTCCGTTGCCAAAAACTATCAATACATGATACCAAAAACGTTAAAAGAGGTGATGTATACTCGTGCATCACATACACACTACTTCTTAAATCACAACAATGAAAACATTAAAAATAAGAATTTTTGGCTGCATATCGTAATATATATCGTAACATCCGATACCTCGGCTTGGTTGTCGTCATCGCTAGTTTGATGACGATTAAATCGGTGAAGAACGTACTCCATGACGGTGAAGTAATAAATCACTATAGATAATCTTTGGGTATATGAAGTGAATTATTTCCCTATAATCATAATTAGGATACAAGGTCGTTCAATTAAGTAAATCAATTTTCTTTATGCATATTTGTATTTCAATTTTTCATTACCACCAATTTTTTTTTGAAGCCGTAACTTATTGATTCACACGATGTAATATTGAACCGTTGATACCAATGTTTTTCTCATGCTTGATGTTGTACCTATCTTTTATATCCCATCTAACCGACATAAATATAAGAAAAAAATTCTATATATCAGCTAACCAATATAAATATATATCATCTAACCAATATAAATATAGTATTGATTTTAATATATTTGAAAGCTAATTTTTTATGACTTATGTTTAAAAAAATGTATATCCGTACAATGCACGGGTGATATAACTAAAAACAAGTAAATATTAACTTATATCAATTTTGTATATATTTTATTGTTCTTTATATAACTATTTTATTTAGTAACCCAAAAAAAACTTTTAAACTCCCAATGTTTTTATTAGTTAACCTCTTCATAGATTTTCAAATGTAGACATTGAAATTTATAAAAACTTTTCCTCTAATCAAATAGTTAATGTGATTTTACAATGATTAACTTGACAGTAAAAAAATAAATTAACATGTATTGTCCTAATGATATCAAGAAAGAAAATACACGTTCTCACAACAAATTAATTTTCCAATAACATACTTCATTTTACAATAGTTCAATTACTATTGTACGACAAAATAACTTTCATGCAGTCAAAGTAGCCGTTAAAGATAAATTTAAGTGTCAGAAGTACAATAATTATTTATTTTCTTATCTTAGCCTCACCACCTCTTTTGATGAACCTAACGCTATATCATCCCTTCTGATGTTAATTATATATATACATATACATATTTCTATATTATTATATAATTCATAATAGGTTTATTCTGGGAAATGTACAAGAGGGCGTTTTTAAATCAGATAAAACACTAAAACATAAATCTGACTATTTTTTCTCATAGAATAAATTAAAAAATTTAACTTACCATGACATGTATACCCGTGCAGCGCACGGGTGATACATACTAGTATATATATATATATATATAGTATTCATTTGATGTAGGATAACCATATATATATATATAACATCCATATATAATATCCATTTTTATATATATATATATATATATATATATATATATATATATATATATATATATATATATATATATATACACAAAAATCTCTCCACCTTTGTTTATTCACCCAACCTTCTTGGCCTTTCCATAAATGTCAACAATCGTTTTGCTGTTGTCTCATAAAATGGTTATAATTATAGTGAACTCATTTATTTTCTTATTAAGTTGAATATATTTAAGTAAACATTTAAGCATATTAATAAATAAGGTAATAAAAATTAAAATTTCGACCTATTAGAGGAATTAAATAGAAAAAAGTATTCAAAAGATGAAACTATCTGACTAAAATTGTTTGTCAAAAAAACGATCTTACTAAAATTAAACTCTATATTAGTATAAGTGTCAATAATTTATTTTAAGAAAGGAAAAGTATATAATACATACAATCATTTTTTAGTCCATCATAAAAAAGAAAAAAAAGGAAGATATATATATATATATATAATTACATTATAAAAAAAATAATACATAGAAATGAAAGATAAACACTGATCTTAATGAAGAGAAACGATCTTTACACTATATCATAGTTCATAAAAAATATTCTACACTATTGGAGATAGATTTATCCAAAACCTCTAATCCTCTCTAATGGTGTGAGTTTTTTTCCATAGGCTTTTTGCATAACCATACCCTCTCTCTTGCATGGAACAATAGCCAAAGTGATTTCCATTATGCCTATAAAGAAAACAGATGTTAATATATTAGTATATATGTAAAAGGATGCATACACAAAGAAAACTTGAATATTACATAATGTTCTTTTTTTATAAACAATTGTGTTCATATAGAACATAAGTGATCAATAAAGGGAAGAAGGATGGTATAACACCAACGTGAAATTTGATAGAAATTTCATAGTCCTTGGACTGTATATATTGGTGTGTTGAAACCAAGCCAAAAGGTTGGAACTTAGAAAAATTAGTGATGGAATAATAATGAAAACAATGAAGAGATAATGGAAGAATGTTTGAGTCTCACAATGGGTAGGATTTGAGATTTATATATATGGATAGATTTTAAGACTTCCGTTTTTTTCCCTTTGAGAATAAAGGCTCCAGTTGAAGTTTTTTAAAAAGGACACTCAAAAGTTTTTCCACTTTAATTTAGAGATTGCAAAAGACATGCACTCCCTATTACAAAAATAACGTTAATATAGGGAGATAAAAGAAAAGGTCGTTATAATATCTTTTTGTTTACAAAATCATTGCAATCCATTAATGAATTCATTATATCTAATGGAGATTTTTAATAAAAGTATTGAGATTTAATTTAAAAATTAAATGAAAATATGGAGGAGCATCCTAGAGCTTGGAAAAAAGCTTCCTTTAGAGATTTATATAGATAGATATAGATAGATAGATAGATAGATAGATTACTCTATAAATAGAGGCCTATAAGAAAAAAGAGATATAGGGTAGATAGCACCTGTTATAACAACTGCAATAAATTTTCATTAGTTCTTGATTTATAGTCTTTTTTTAGTAGTTTGGTGATTATAGTTTAAGTTATTGTAATGTTATGTTTCCTCTTAAAAAATTAGTAAATGTAAAATCATGTATCCCTTTTAAATAAATATTTGCATATATGTATATAAGAATTGAATAAATGGTAACTACCTTCCTATTTTGTCTACATCATTTGGAGATTTTGTTATAATTTAGGTAGTTTAAGTCTAACTCAACCTTAAAAGTTAGTTCATTGGCGAGAGTTGTCCCACACTAATAATCATTAATCAGGCCAATCCGATGTCGGACTTTCCAACAAATTAATTACTTAATTTAGTCTTTAAAGTTGTAGAATCATATTAATATAGTCCTCCATATTAGCAATATTCCAAAATGGTTTTTAATTGTTTGTTTATTAATTATATATATGAGGAGAATTTTAGCTACTTGACATTATTTAATTATACTTGCTTAAGATAAGTTTCTTAATAAGAATTGATTTAGTTTTCAGTATATTTTGTTTTAAAACCATAAAGCAATGGAAATACTAAATTGCATATGAATTCAATCTATGTCTTAATACCTAAACTGAAAATCATGTGAAGAAAAAGCCACCAATTAGTGTTTGTTTGTCTGATTATTTCATTGGTGCACATAGTTTGATAGCAACATAATATTAATATTAGAAATATCATAACATCTTAAATTTAGTCACCCATTATAAGTTCAATTTGTATATTGAGAATTTCAAACTTGTAAGTTGTATCTTGAATCAATCTTTTCAGGGCTCATTTGATGGTCAATTATGATAAGCCTATCATATATTTAATCATACATGTCTTATCCTATTATATCTCTCTAGTTAAATTCGTATCCTAAATTTGAGCTGGATTATACACCAGCAGGATACGATAAGAAAATAGTTTACTCATTTAATTTGGTAAAATATATTTTATAATATAAGAATATGAAATCATATATATATATATATATATATATATATATATATATATATATATATATATATATATATATATATTAAAAAACAAAACAAAAGATGTTATATAAATTACAAACTAAAAATATTAGTACGTAACTTAAAAATAATGTATTGAAATTATGATAAGGGTAATTTTTGTTCGTTATGTATAATTTAAAATTTTAAAATCTATTAAAATTAAAAATAAAAAAGTGATTAAAATAAATAGAGTAACATATGCATATTGTCGTTGTACCTAAGAAAAGAATAACATCGGCGATTTAGAAGCATTTCCGGCAAGAGCAACATTAGAAACAATTAAATTAAGAGCCGATTGTAGAGGGACCACATGGTTCTTAAATCTCACTTGATTCCGACAATACCAAATGGTCCAAAAGACATTAACAATCGTGGCGGCAACAATATCATACAATTGAGGGCTCCAGCCATGAGAAGTCAAAGCTAAAATGTTCTGAAAAGAAGCAGTATCAATATGTAGACTCAAAATTCCTTCAAGCCAACTCCAAATACGTTGGGAAAAAGGGCAAGCTAAACCAACCATTATAATAATTTTAGAACGAAAATGAAATCTCAATTTCCAAATCAAAAAACGAAATCGCAACTCAAAAACGAAATTCAAATGAAATCTAACCTTCAAGAGAAGCAACTGGAGATGACGGAAGGACGGAGGCGGAGCAGGGTGGCGACGTGTGTGGTGGTTCCGGACTGTTTGAGTTGCTTGCTGAGGCGGAGCACCGAAGTTGATTTCTCTCAAGATCTCTCTCCCTGTATCTCTCACTTCACCTCTCTCACGGTCTCTCAATTTCTTTTCTCATTTGCAGATTCACTCTCTTGTTGCGTGAAGAGAGTATGAATGGAGAAGAGAGGAAGATGAGGAAAGGAAAATGTTGGAGGGATGGAGTGAGAAGAGGAAAGGAGGAAGAAGAGAAGCAGGGTCAGGGAAGTTGGAGAGAGAAGACGAGAAGAGGGGTGTCAGTGAGGTAGTAAACTGAAGGGGTTGTGTATTTTTTCAACACACCATAAGGTATATGTTGCTCTTGTCAGTCACTTCGGGTATTTTTTTCAACACGACAGAAAGAGGCAAGCAGTATATAGAAAACCGGTTTGTACCTAGGATTTAAAAGAAGAGATATAGAAAACCGGTTTGTAAGTGTGGACACTCCATATTGTCAGCGTTTTGACCCTTTTTTTTTTCTGCAGCAAAAGTGACGTGCAAATGCAAGTATTTTATGGAAAATGCTTCATAGATCACGTATCTACATATGGAAATTTGGGGATGAATTACGTAACTAACAGCATGCAGCTAAGTTTACCGCTTGAAGACCCAAAATTATGCATGGAACAATTTTTCCCGCAGTCGGCTGAATTTGCACCTAGGATTTAAAAGAAGAGATTATGTCGTAGGAACTTTGTTTTATATCAGCCGTACACGTGTCCATCCACTTGGTTTTCTAGTTTCTAAATCGTACTCTAACCATAACGGATCCGAAGCTCTTTCCACCCGAACCTGGATTTTGTCAGCTTCGGTTTATCAACGAACCTGAGCTTCGGAATCTCATTCATTCAAATACTCTCATCTTTCATTCACGTTAACCTCTTGGAAAGCTTGTTGAACCAGTTCAAACTCTAGTCATCACATTCACTTGAGTCAAGAACCCTAATTCCCTTTCAAAATCATCATTGTTGAATTTGATCCTCGTTTCAGCGATTCAGTGATTAGCAGGTACGAAATTTGTGTAATTGGACTTGAATGGCTCTGTTTTCTTTTGAACTAAATGTCTAAATCGATTGTTCATGGTTTGTGATCTCGAAAATTGAGGACGATTTAATATCTGTAGTGATCGTTGGTGCATGCAGCCTATGGTTGGTAATGCAGGTGTTTGATCCAGCTGTTTGTGGCGTTTTCAGGTTGGTCGTGCATTCTGCTAGTTATAATACGATTTTTGTGATTTGATTGATTTTATTTTTCCATTTTTGTATTTTGAGACTCTGTTGGAATATTTGTTCGATATCTTGTTTGAATTTTGTGTTTTGATGCAGTTAATTTTTGTTGTGAACTTGAAACTATGGCGCAGAGCAATTGGGAAGCGGATAAGATGTAAGTACATTGTTTTATGTTTGTTAGAGTCAAAAGCCTTTGGTTAATTGATCCGTGTAGACGATCTCATTTAATGCTTAATGTTTTATTTATTTTTTTACGGTTTGAACCATTGCCGGCTACCCGAGTGTCCCAACTCATTCAAACAAAGACTAATCTCCATTTGTATTTAAAGCCAAATTTTGCAATGCCTGATACTGAGCTTGTGACAACGGGAATCGAACCTGGGAGCACCAGGTCGACGCCCTGTGTTCCAAAGTAGCTTATGCCACCGAGTCAATAACACTTAATGCTTTTTGTTATTTACTTCAAGTTTTCACTTTTCACTCTTCACTATTGGTGTTCTCTCTTTTTCTGCTAGGCTTGATGTTTACATTTATGATTATTTGGTGAAGAAAAAGTTGCACAACACTGCCAAGTCATTCATGACAGAAGGGAAGGTTTCTCCTGATCCAGTAGGTGAGAGACACTCAATGTAGTAGTTTAGTGCTTTCTAGTAAATTATTGCCTGATATTGTTTATGACCCGTTTTAAATGCTCCGATGTCATTGGCTGCATTTGATGTCTTTGTGAATCACCTGGGTGGAATATTTTGAGGGAATTATTATAGTTGATTATGGCTAACACTCTGAAAATGCAGCAATTGATGCTCCTGGAGGTTTTCTTTTCGAGTGGTGGTCTGTTTTCTGGGATATTTTTATTGCGAGGACAAATGAGAAACATTCTGAGAATGCCGCAGCATATTTAGAGGTACCTCCCTTCTCTTCCTTTGGCTTTAATGTTGGATATAAAAATCATTCGCAAGGCTTCACCTAAATGATGGTTGTCAATCTTATAAGGGGTAGTCGTTTGACATATTTTCTTTTGAGTTGCAGGTTCAACAGTTTAAAACGAAAGAACAACAACAATTGCAACTGCAGCAATTGCAATTAATGCGTCAAGCTCAGCTGCAAAGAAGGGATTCTAATCATCCTCCCCTTGGAAGTCCGGTAAATGCTCTCACTGCAGATGGAGTGCTTGGGCAATCTACAGCTAGTGCTTTGGCTGCTAAAATGTATGAGGAGAGGATGAAGCACTCTAACCCTATGGATACAGAGACACCACAACCACTTCTAGATGCTAGAATGGCTCTTTTGAAATCAACAAGTCATCCTGGGTAATACCATTGGAAAATTGTATTGAACTCGAAAGATGTGTAGTCTTATACATGTTTAAGTTTTTGTGCCTTTTTCTGAAGCAGTCAAATGGTTCAAGGAAATTTGGGAAGCGTGACTGCAGCTTTGCAGCAAATCCAGGCTCGAAATCAGCAAAACCCTGTACGTGCTTTCACTGCTGGGTCTTCATCTGCTTTCACTTACTTCCTTCCCCTATACTCTCTATAGTTTAATAAAGTCTTACTTTCTATGTTTTCCTCCTCAGCATGAGATCAAAAGTGAAGTCAACATGGGCAACATGCAGAGATCCTTACCTATGGATCCTTCTTCAATGTATGGGCAGGGAGGAATGCAGTCTAAGTCTGGAATCACAAATGCAGGTATGAATCAGTACAGATGAAAAACAGTTTAAAGATGGTCTGATGAATTTAAATAAATTTGGATTTACACCACCTTACCTGCTTGGTTCATTTTACGTAAAGTTCTTCAAGATCATTATCTAATTTCATGATTTATGATTATATTTTATAATGTAGTTGTTACATGATGTCTTTGAACAACCGTCTTTCTTGGTTTTAATAAACTCTCTTCTCCTTTTCAGGATTAAATACAGGAGTTGGTGGTCTCACGTTGAAAGGATGGCCTTTAACTGTGAGTTCTGTTATGAAGCTTGAGTTCACTTTTAGAAATTTATCAGTATATCTGACCCAATGTAAATCAATTATCACATTAGGGCATAGATCAAATTCGCCCTGGTTTGACACACAAGTACAAAAGCCTCTCCTTCAGAATGCTAGTCAGTTTCAGCTTTTGCCACAACAACAGCAGCAGCAGCTCCTTGCACAGGTACAAGCACAAGGAAATATTGGCAATTCACCATATGGAGATATGGATCCACAACGATTAAGGGGATTAGCTAGGGCAAGTTTGAATGTGAAGGATGGTCAACCAATCGCAAATGATGGGTCAATAGGCTCTCCAATGCAATCAACTTCTTCTAAGGTATGGTTTTTCTATCCACCTTGCCTCATGTTTCATGAATGTGATAACGCCATGTTGTAGAAAAAATGCATGATTTAAATTAATGAGTTTACTTTATTTATTTATTGATGAAAAAGGACTGTACGTCATGCTAATGCTGTCCCAAACATTGAATCGTTTGGCTGTGTTAATGGATGGCCTGTAGGTTATATCTTCACATGAACAGTTATCTTCCCCAATTTATTTGACTATTCCTTCACCTGACTACATCTATTTAGTGTTGTCAATCGTGAATTGTGGAAAATAGACGTTTGTGAAATTCTGCTATGCTATAGCGCTATGGCGCCGCTAAAGCTGCTATATGACAACTCTGCATTTACACATTCAAATCTTAGGTTAGTCAAATTAGAAATTGACATTGATGATGATTCATATTAGCTGATCTATTTTGGGTGCACTAACCTCATGCTCTCTAGAACTATCATCAAAGCCAATGGGGGCATATCTGTTTCTTTTAAAGACGGTAATTGAGAATTCCCAATGATAATAACACAATTTTATAAATTGCAAGCACTTCCTCTTATAGCAAGCTACACAAAATTCTGAGATGGATACTCTGAGCATACACCTTTTCATAAGATGATTAGACATTTAAACAATTCCTCTCGTACTTTTACACCAATTAATAATTAATTAATAATGATGACAGAACATGATTATAAGTTCTTTTCTTGATTTAAAATCACACAGCATGAATGTCATCGTATTCATAATAAATTATGATACAGATAGAACAGGAGAAGAAATAAAAAGGATATCAGACTGGATTTTTATTGAAGAATTGAAAGAAAGATACAGTTTGTTCAAGAGAACCTGACTCTCTTACTCCAAATAACGTGCAGAAATTCCAAGATATCCAATAATGTTCCTAACTCTCTCTTATAACTACTCTGATTTCTGTAACTAACTAACAACTGTTGGTTAATTATCATCTGACAGCTCACCCAATAGCAAAGAGGCCTTAATCCTTTGTTCCTCTCCTGTTTCTCCTCTCATACACCCTATTCATAGGCGGGCATTGGCATTGCCTATCACTAAGATTTAAATTCATAATTGCTTATTTTTCAACTTTAAATCAATAGCATGATTATACACCACAGCACTTAGTTTAGGCATATTAACTGAGATCACCAAGTAAGGTCGTTCAACTTTTGGACTTAGGCCATAGACCAAGATCACATAGCATGGTCCACACACACACACATAAACAAAACATGCCATGTCACTTGCAAGAGCATTACATAAGTTCGGAGTAGAGCTCTAACTGCATATGATATTTCTTGCTTCTTGGAGTCTTGTGTGCTGTGGACCATGTGGTGCACAGTTCATATCTTGTGGTGATTGATGAACATGCGTAGATTTTTCCTGAACCCGAGGTGCAGGGTGTCAAGTGTAATTTGCCCCAGACTTGTTTTGTTTACTTCCAAACCTCAAAAATAACATTTGCGGACCTTTCATTATTTCCAAGACATTCTAAAACTTATATATTTACAATAAAGGTTCATTGCAAATAAAAAATATGACAGTAGAAAGGGATTTGGAAATATTATACTCAATGTGGGTGCAAGTCTGTATTTATATTCAGGACCTAGGCTAGTAGTGCGAAGCACATGAACATCCTCTATTGATTACATTCAAACTTCATGTTGGACCATAGATGTTCATCATGCCAAACTTATTATAAAGGTAATCCATCCCTCTCCCAAGTACCTTAAAGATTTCAGCTATCGAACCCTCGACCTCCTGCTTTAAACTCCTTTGGTGTCCTTTAACTCACAGACTGAACTACTTACTTGGGACATAATGAGAATCTCTTTAGTTAGGTTAGGCTAGGCTGTGGTGTATATAAATAGAAGGAAGGGATTAGAGAGGAGCATCTTGTCATTCAAAAGAGTTAGGCCCTTTTGTGCATTGGGAGGTGCATACCCTCGAAGTTCTGCAATCTTTACTGTAACACAGAAATAATTCTTCCCTAATTATTTGTACTAAAGATACCATTTTTTATCAGAGGATATGAACTGACTTGTAACACTTGCTAGGAATGTAATGTCTGGAATGAGTCACAATGAGATGGTTATGTTTGCTAACGAACTTTGTGTTCCTTTTTGGATCTTATATTAACTTTTCCATCATCTACTGTGAGCTTCACATTTGACTATAGGAGTATCACTTGGTGTAGTTTTCAACATTCCTGCCTGTCGGTTCTCCTCACAGCGTTTGTAAACCAGGATTCGTCATGTTATGTTTCTGTCTTTCCTCTTTTAGGTTTTGGTTTTCATTTTTTACGTAATAGAAGGAAAAAAGAATTCGAAGGATCTTACATTATGTACAGTATTAAGATACTTGGGAAAACAGTTCTAGATGTTGGGTGCAGATTCTGTATTATATCCAGTGTATTAGGCTAGTAGTTCAAAGCTTGTTTTAAGAGTCCATTTTAGGCTTCTAGCAAGCAAACACTTTGTTTCTTCTACTTGTTGATGTGTTTCATTTTGTAATATTTTTTAAGCAGATCAACATGCCACAGATCCAACAATCAACCTCCCAGCAACAACATGATCCTTTGCATCCTCAGCAATTGGCGCAGGTCGTTCTTTTATGTTTATTTACAATTTACAATGACACCAGTCATAGATACTTTTGTTTTGTTCCTTTGCCAGTAATATTCAAGCTAGAAGTTTTCATTTGCATTATTTCCTTGCATGTTATGACTGTTTACTTACTATATTATAGAATAAACCGCAAGAGGAAAGGGCCCACAACTTCAGGGCCTGCCAATAGTACTGGTACAGGAAACACACTTGGCCCTTCTAATTCTCAACCATCAACTCCATCTACTCATACTCCAGGTGATGGAGCATCTATGGCGGGTAACTTGCAGAATCCTTCTGGTGTTTCCAAAGGTTTGATGATGTATGGTACTGAAGGAGCAGGTGGTCTTGCATCTTCGACAAACCAGCTGGTAAATCAAATTGAAGCTTTTGTAACTTCAATTACCCATGGAACTATTAATATACCTTGACTGCATGTATTGCTTCCAAATAAAACAAGTAAAATATGGCACTGTTCCACCTTGTCTATTAAAGTAGGTCTATGAAGCTACACAATTCCTTCCTTTTTGGTGAATGATTTTTCACTGAAAACATTCCAGCTCTTAGCTGTTATGTTAGAAGGGCTAGAGAATGCTTCACTGCTGATGGCAAAGATGGTGAGAGTGCTTTTGTATTTCTATGATATGAATCAAGCAATACATGAGATACCTATATATAGTGCTATAATCTATACATTAGTTACATATGATTACTACGAGTCATAGCCTACTCATAGTCTTGTCAGCAACATTAAATATGTTATTCTAACAGATTGTACATTGAGTCTCTTAGAGCCTATATAATAGAATCCCCATAGTGTATGCAAAATTCACAGTTTCCAGCATATATGTCTCTTTGTTTACTCTCTTAACACTTGGAATTTATGTTTGTTTCCCTATGTTGTTTACGAAACTTGTTTTTAAGTTGCTAATGATATTTAGTACTTGATAATTCACATTCTTTTAGTTGCAGGATGACATGGAACATTTTGGAGATGTCGGCTCCTTAGATGATAATGTGGAATCATTTCTCTCACAGGATGATGGTGATGGAAGGGACTTATTTGCCACATTGAAACAGAACCCTTCTGAGCAGACTACAGATGCTTCAAAAAGTAATTTAATGTTCTTATGTATCCATAATTTTTAATCAATTACATTGCCTATATTGGTGGCTCTATTGCATCTATTTCAGGCTTTTCCTTCAGTGAAGTTGGTTCTATACGCAAAAGCAACAGCAAAGTTGTTTGCTGTCATTTCTCCTCAGATGGGAAATTATTAGCTAGTGCTGGACATGACAAGAAGGTAGAATGTATTTCATTCTTTAATTATATTGCCTTAAAGGAGATAGCAGAGTTTCCAATTAGTTATAAGTATATTTCAGCACAAATAAAATATTTGCTGGTAAATTGTAAATTAAGGATCTTAAATTGGTTTCCTTTTTCGATATTAAAAACCCTACAAGATTAATTCTTTTAATTTTCATGTATTAATACACCTGAATCAGTTGCAATCAGTTCCACATTGATATTCTGCTCCTACTTGGCAAGGCATTCATCCTTATTATTATTATTATTATTATTATTAGTATTATTATTATTATTATTATTATTATTATTATGATGATGATCATCATCATCATCATCATGACCGTATGTGTAACACCCTAATATTTCTATCTAGTAGGAATGCTAAGGTGTACAGTTTAGCATACATCAGAGGCAAATTTCCTGTTTAGATTTACATCTTTACAAGAATAGCGGAAACGATTAATCACTTAAAACAAATTCAAGTCATGAATCAGTTACAAAGATACAAGGGAAAACATAAACTCGGATGGAAGAACTAAATCTTCAATCTTCTGTCCGAGCATACCACCTACTCGTGCCATACAACCTGCTTCTTTCCCTGTTTCTCTGTAAAACAACAACTTATGATAGGGTGAGATAACATATCTCAGTGAGTCTTACCGTGACCCCTTACCTATCACTCGGTTCAATTATAAAACATTTATCCTTTCAAAAAGATTATTTATGACGCACCAAATTCCTTACCGAATTGGTCAATAGCATTGAGAGTTTCCTCCCAACCTAAGTACGCCCATTTATAAAACCATAATTAGTAATTCAGAAAGAATTACATATTTCAATCAATCATAAATAGTAATCCCGCACCGGCAACCTAAGGAAGCTTAAGTGAGGAATTACGGTCTAAATTCAATTTGTAGCACATCACCGACTCCGAAAGCTTTGGGTGAACCCCATCTTGACTATTAGGAGCGCAAATCCTAGGTCAAGGGCTCATGACTTCCCTCACCTAGCATGCTAACACATAGGGTCGTCACCCCGACTCGATATATTTTATATATCATACCCGCATTGGGCCGTCTCCTATACTCGATATAATTTATATATCGAAACAGAATTAATTCTATGACAAGTTATAATAACATATTATCATAAGTATAAACTCATTAAATCATCCGACTAACATTTAAGTTACAAAACATTTGGTTCCTACACGCGTCGAGTTTTACGGTTTTTCGAAATATTTATAACATTAACCGTTTAATTCAAAACAACTTTGGACATGCATCAAAACAATGACAATATCAATCCATAATAATCACAATTGGTTGGGAAGAGGATTAGGGGAAGTTTGGAGTCGAAAGGAGTGTCGAAACGAAGAATCGGGACTCGGGAATAAACTTCGCTTGTTTTTGTTTCGTTTCGCTCTCCGTTCGTATCCAAACCGTTCCAATCCAATTACAACCTACAAACAGAAAATATGATACCAAATTCCAGAACAAACAACATCAATCACAAGCAATTACATCAAGTAATTCATTGAATGGTTCCCAGACAGGACAGTTGCTGTCCATCAACTTCTACTCCCTCTCAAATGACCTAAACTTGACCAAATGGCACAAAACTTGAGCCCCAATGAAGCAAATGGAGCTTAGTTTCTAATGGGACAAGAATCGCTCAAAACAGAGTTCAATTGAGAGCACAAAACCTAAAACACTAAACCTATACTCAGTTTAACTCCAGAAATTTGACCTAACTTTGGAGACTCATAACTCGAGCTACACAACTCCAAATTGAACCAAACCAGTGCCAAAACGACCGGCGTTAAGTCTAATTTCTAACAATATCGGACACATAATTTTTGGACTAACAGAACATTTCCGGCCCAAAAAAACGAACCTATGTCCAGAATTTCTAAATCGGTGAGTTCATGACCAATTTGCGGTTTTGCGACTCAAAATTTACTTAAACGAATGCAATTCCAACGATAATGAGAAATCATCTGATCAACACCACATAATATAAAAACCCTAAGCGAGTAAAACTCACCTCTTGTGATGAAAATCACAAACAACCGAAACTTTGAAGTTCAAGCGATTCCAAAACGCCCAAATTCACCCGAACTCGTCCAAGCATTGCTCTTGTTGGCATCACTACCAAGGTCATACAAACCTTTAGTTCAAACTTTGCTCGTTGGGAGGACAACTTTGAAGTTGGATGAGGTGGCTCGCCGCTTCTACGAGAAAGTGAAAGAATGACAAGAAACGAGAATATCAATGATGAAGATCGTGCACTAGTTGTGGAGGACTCAAAGAGAGGAAGGAGTCAATCGAGAATACAAGGTCAGCCAAGAGAAACATCGAAGTCTCAATCACGCATCCCACGTGATATGAGCAACGTGGAGTCTTCTTATTGCGGAGAGAAGGGCCATGTGCAAGTAAGGTGTGCACAAACGAGGGAGGACTTAAAGAAATTAAGAGAAATGAAGAAGGATGGAGACAAATCCCAAACCAACGTGGTTGAGACAAGTGATGATGAAAATGTGTTCTTAGCAACAAGTGAAGAGGTTGCTAAATAAAAGTGGGTGATGGATTTCTCACACAGAAAACACATTTGTCGAGATCGAGCAATGTTTGACACCTTGAAGACTAATGGAGAGTTTGGTCATTTTAAGTTGGGAAATGGTGATAAAATGAAGGTGGAAGGAATTGGAAGTGTGAGAATGAAGCTTCACAATGGTGCTATTCAGACTTTCCATAATGTGAGGTATGTACCTACTGCTGTAGTCAATATAATTTCTTTGGGGGAGATGACAACTCAAAGCTACAAATTTGTTGGTTCAAATGGGGTCGTAAGGTGTACAAAGGAGACACTTGGTTTTGCAAGGCGAGAAAAATGAGAAGAATATTTGCTACTTTGAAGGCACTCATTGAGAAAAATAAATGGTGAAAAGAAAGTGAAATTTTCTAATGACGTGAAAGTTTGGAAATTTTAATTGAGGGAGGATTTGTTGGGAATTCCAATTATAATTTCCAATACTTAATAATAATAGTGGTGGAAAATTCAAGGGACACCTTTTGAAGAGATGAAGAGGTGTATTTAGAATGGTGAAGAAATATCTAGTAGTGGAACTCCTTGGAAATGTGGGATAATTAATACCCACTATGTCACATGCATGAATGGTGACTACTCTCCTATTCTATAAATAGGGAGTCTTTGTAGCAATCTCAACCAAGACCAAGAGAATAGTGCAAGTGTGAGTGTGTGAGATCACTTGTGTGAGAGTCTCTTGTAGTGAGTGTGTTATCATTTCTTGTAACTCTTAGAGTGAGAGTATTGTAGAGTGATACACCAATTGGGTTGGGTTGTAATCTTATTTGAGATAGTGAATACAATCATTGTGGTGTTTCCGTGGACGTAGGCAAGAGGTGCCGAGCCACGTAAATTGTTTGTGTGTTCTTCTCTCCTCTATTCTTGTTGTGTGTTCATCTATATTCCCTCAAAGATCCATGGGCGCGTGGGTTAATCTGTTGATGTGTGTGGGTTTTCCCTAACAGAAATAGAGTATGAAATTAGTATCAACAGATAGATCTTGAGGGAGAAGAATGGTTACTAAATTACTTACATACAATGGGGTTTGAGGTTGATCTCCCCTCTTCTTCCTTCTTCCCCTTCCACGCCCTAACTCTCTCTCTCTCTATTCTCTCCCTTTCTTTCTCTTCGTCTGTCCGTGTTCTCTCTCTCTCTCTCTCTCAATTCTTCTCTCTAAAATTTATTAAAATGAAAGTGTGTGTGTTGTGTGAGAGTGTGTGTATAATTAACTATGTTATGAGCTGAGGGGAAAAACATGAGGAATGGCCAATTTACCCTTGCTCTTAATTCTCCATATAAAACCCAATTTCTACCCAAACAAGCATATAACAATTCATACAATTTCATCAATTATGAATTTAAATCATATACTCTAGCAATTAAAAATTGCTTTTGCGATAACTCTCGATTCAGAGACTTGATTTATTACTACTCGAGTAATAAATCACTAGTTAATTTCGTAAATCGAAATTAACAAAACTAGGGATGTTACAGTATGCTTGAATTAATAGAAGGCATTTGTGTTTGGTATGTGTGTTTTTTATTTGACAAAAGTGTTTGGTATGTGTTGATTGTAATCAGGGCCGACTTGGGCTCATGCGGTCGTGCACGCACGAGGGCCAAGCCCAATATTAATTTTGAGGGCCCCTTAATATTACGTTATATTAATGTAAATGGTAACTAGACATAGCGAATCCGGTAGCTCAGCGGTTGAATCCCTGTGTGTCGTAAGTTCAACACCTGCCAAGATCATTTTTGTGTTTTTGAAAAAATATTAATTTGTTCAAAAATATTACTTAATAAAAGGTGGAAGTGAGGATCGAACCCGTATCTTAGAAGCTCCAAAAGCCAAACCTTACCACTAAGCTACAGAGAATGTTTACAATAAATTTCAATGAGTTTAGTAGTATATAAGGATGCTGTACACACTTTTTAGCATTATTCTTTTTCTCATAATATATATATATATATATATGTTACATTTTGATAGAATTGTTACTGGAAGTATTAAACTGAATTGAATCATTCTTTTTCATTGATGTTAATTGTAGAATACAAGAGTATTTATAGGATCATATACAAGCAAGTCGTTATCGATTTATAAACCGATAACAAAGAACCTAATCGATTTCTAACAGAAACAGAGTTAGTTTAGATTAAACTAACTTTTACAATCGCGATTATTTATAACAAGGCTATGCTATTACATTATTGACACTCATATCTAATACTCCCCACAAGCTCAACGTGGATGCTTCTTTGAACACGCTGAGCTTGTCCCTAAGAACACGAAGGAGCCTTTTGCCAATGGTTTGGTTAGGATGTCGCAATTTGTTCATCACTGGAACATGGCACACAATAAGAGCTTTTTTGAGAACTTTCTCACGGACAAAGAATAAATCCACTCCATATGTTTTGTTCGAGAGTGCAAGACGAGATTGTGACTAATGGCAATGGCACTTTGGTCATCACAAAAGATAATGGGAGTAGTATGCTTGATGTGAAGCTCTTGGAGAAGAGATTGAACCCATGAAATTTCGAGGCAAAGCAAGAGCTAAGCTACGATATTCTCGCTCAAAGACTTCGACCTAGCCACAACGGTTTGTTTCTTTGACCACCAAGAGATAAGATTAGGCCCCAAGAAGACATACAGCACTGATGTGGACCTCCGTCATCCACATCACTAGCCCAATCAAAGCATCACGAAGGCTTTCAGAGAGAGAGGCGAGGCGTTTGCTGGTTTCGGATGAAGGCCATAGTGCAAGGAGCCCCGCAGTACCGAAGGATTCTCTTCACCGCAAATCCGGTGAGTATCAAGAGGTTGAGAGAGAGAAATCGCAAGCCTTGTCACATCTTTGAAAGCCAATTTCTCGGTCTTGTAATGGTTGCGATATTGAAGAGCACCAACTACGCTTCTATGAAGGTGGGATCGGGAACAAAATCGAGCCATACTTGGATAGTTTCAAACTTAGCAGGAAGTGGAGTGGAGATACCTTTGGATGTGCTCATACCAAACTTTCTCAAGTAGTTCACGTAAGTATTTGGTTTGAGTTAGTAAGATAGAACCATCTTGCAAGTAATTTACCTCGATTCCCAAAAAATAGTCTAAGTTACCAAAATGTTTAAGTGCAAAACCGAAGTGAGCTTAGAAATAAGTTCTTTGAACAAAGAAGTGAGATGATCCTGTGATGATAATATCATCAACATAGATGAGCACGTAGATACAAATGCCATTGAGGTTATATACGGTAGTGAAGGGTCACACTTACTAGTTTGAAAGCCAAAAGCAAGTAAAGTTTGAGTAAGCGCGCTCATACCAAGCTCGAGGTGCTTGTTTGAGTCCATAGATTGCCCTGCTCAAATTTACACACACAAGAGACCGATCACCAACCTCAAAAACTGCGCAGTTGTCTCATATAGACTTCTCTCGAGGAAACCATTTAAAAAGCATTGTTGATGTCTATTTGTTGAATTGACCACTTAGTGACAGCAAAGAGTGAGAATAATGCGCATGATGAATTGGTTTGATAACTGGTGCAAAGGTTTCTGAGTAGTCAGTACCTTCTCGTTGATTAAACCCCTTTGCAACCAAGCGTGCTTTATACTTGTTTATAGAACCATCCGGATTCTCTTTCACCCTAAACACCCACTGCTACCAATTGTTTTCTTATGTGTAGGAAGAGGAACCAAGGACCATGTATTGTTGGTAATAAGTGCATCATACTCATTTGCATTGCTTGCTTCCACTTAGGACAAGAGAGAGCCTGCCACGCATGTAGATGGTTCAGTGATGGTAAGATTAAGGGAAGGGTAAAGTCGAGGTGGTAGTGTGCCATCTTTGGATCTAGTAAGCATTGGGTGAGTGTTGGTAGGTTGGATAGGTGGAGGTATAGTAGGTTGTTGGATAGGTGACATTGTAACAGATGGTGAGGAATGAGTTATAGAATGCGGATTGATGGTCTTTGGATCTTGATGAGGGTAAAGGGTGGCGAGAATCGAGTTGGAGAGATTTGGAGTTGATGGTAAAGGTGGTGTGGGTGGTAAAGGTGGAGTGGGTGGTAAAGGTGGAGTGAGAGGACGGTTGGTGTATCCGAATATGTAGTGATAGGTAGAGAGGGTAAGGTGACAGGTGCAGTAGGTTGAGTAGCAGAGGCAGTGGGAAAATATTTCTGAAAAGGAAAAACATTCTCATTGAAAATAACATCTTTAGATAAAAAGAGTCTACCTGTTGAGTCAAGGCACTTGTATCCCTTGTGATTTGAAGAATAGCCCAAGAAAATACACTCTGTGGATCTAAACTGAAATTTCTGTTTGTTATAAGGACGAAGGAGAGGAAAGCAAGAACAACCAAAAACTCTAAGAAAACCATAGTCAGGGGATTTGTTATAAAGTGTAGTGTAAGGGATAGAGTTCTTTTGGTGAGGAGAGGGCAATCTATTAATGATGTATACAGAGGTATGAAAGGCATGATCCCAATAGTTGATTGGAATTGATGCTTGAGACAAAAGTGAAAGTCCCATATCAACTATGTGACGATGTTTCCTTTTCTACTACCCCATTCGGTGATGAGTGTGTGGGTTGATAATACGATGAATAACACCAATGAAGCAAGATCTTCGATGAATGGTCTAAACTCTCCCCAGGTCAGATTGCAATGCTTTAATTGAGTGTCCAAATTGATTTTCAACTAACACTTTGAACTGTTTAAAAGTAGTAAGGGCCTCAGATTTTGTTTTAAGAAAATAGATCCACGTGTACCGAGAGAAGGCATCAACAAAAGACATATAATATTTATAACCCATGGAAGAAGTGACTGGGGCAGGGCCCCATAAGTCACAAAACAACAGTTCTAAAGGAGCAGAATAAGTAGTAGAAGAGGGTTGAGAAGGCAGTCTATGCAATTTTCCCATACAACAAGCTACACAAAAGTTGAGACTATTTTTATTTATTGAAGGAAAATTACACATATGAAATATTGAATTGAGTACATTAAGATTTGCATGCCCTAATCTGTTATGCCAGAGATTAGAAAGACTAGAACTCTTAGAAATGCTAGAAGAAGAAGGTACATTAGTATTTGTGACAACATTAGATTGAGGACTAGTGTTACAAGTAAGAGACTTGGACTTAGACACAGCTGCATATCTTGGGCCAGGGATAGTGTATAATCCATCCTTTGTGCCTTGACCCTTCAACAAGGTAGAGCCATCAACCTGAGATGTAATCAAACAATGAGAATTATCAAATTGAAATTTTGCATTATTGTCAGAAGCAAACTTCTTGACAGCAAACTTCTTGACACTAAGCAAATTTTTGTTCAATTGTGGAACATAGAGGATATTTTGAAAGGTTTCATGGAGGCAAGATTTGATGAATGAGCATCTGGTATAGGAGATGCCATTGTTGCAGAGAAAGGAAAGACGAAGAGAAAGGAATTGCGAAAGCAAGGAAAGAAAGAATTGCAACAGATTACTCGCAGAAGAGAAAAACCCCAAATTTAAAGCTTTACAATCGCAGGAACCCTAAATTGATGAAAGCAGAAATTGAACAATTAAACTATCAAGAAAGAAGAAATTGAGAGAGGGATATGGATCGGAATAAGATTCCGAGCATGAGGGGAAAGAAAAATCGAGAGATTAGGCAAGCGTAAAGCAGAAATCAGAATCGAGGTCCACGTTTGTGGAGCGGGGAAGAAGATGAACGAAGAGTATCCGCTCACTCTTCCGATACCATGATAGAATTGTTCTTGGAAGTATTAAACCGAATTGAATCATTCTTTTTCATTGATGTTAATTGTAGAATACAAGAGTATTTATAGGATCATACAAGCAAGTCGTTATCGACATAAACCGATAATAAAGAACCTAATCGATTTCTAACAGAAACAGAGTTAGTTTAGATTAAACTAACTTTTACAACTGGCAGTTATTTATAACAAGGCTATGCTATTACATTATTGACACTCATATCTAATACATTTCATTTCAATATAAGAACAAACCGTCACACAAATTCTTATTTTTAGGAAAGCATTTATCAAATTTTGGTATTCTCCATGGCCATTATATTATTTTATAATTTATAAAAATGTACTCTTTTTCTTATAAAGATAAATTCAATGCATTAGTTTTTTCATGAGTTTAATTTTAGTAAATTAAGTTTAACATGTATGAAATTTATAGGTCCTAAAAGTTTGGAAAATTTTTAATCGAGACCTAGCCGATGGTCATGCGGTTCAACTAACTATCTCAAGCTCCGCCCCTGTCCATTCATCGTTTGAAAATTACTATACCAAGTTTAAAGTTGTATTTAAATGTTATTTAAAATTTAAATAAAGTAATTTGAGGATTTGGTGATTCATTTGATAAAAGTATATTAAGAGCCTACTTTTTAAAATTTGCACAGGGCCCCCAAATTGTTTGGGACGGCTCTGATTGTATTCAGATTTTATTATTATCCTTTCCTTATTATTAGCTTTATAATTACCTTAGATTGGGAGGATTTATTTTTCCCAAAGTTATAGAATAATGATAGAATCACGTTCCTATTTAGATTGTATATCTATTGTATATAGTTACCTGTACAAACCTTGTAATTAGTAAGAGAAATACTCAGATTCAACTGTATGTTTAGGTTGTAATACTGATTTATATAACGGGTATGTGATGGCATCTTGAGAGGCATGGGGAGCATTTAACTTGGGTATTTAATGCATTGGAAAAGAATTAGCATTAATTAGTTAAAGATCGCATAACATACTTCAGTTGTGAACTGAAGACAAAGCCAAACTATCTATGTGTCTTTCCTTCTTTTTGTCTTAGTTTTGAGGGTGAAGAACCAATTCTTCTAAAAGCTTAAGCTAATTGGCGATGATTTGTGAATCAATTATGTGTAATTCGCCCTCCCTCAGGCTGCTGAAATTAAAATTTTATTGCGAATAATGGGGGCAACAGGGATCAATTGTTTTACCACTTAGTCATAGAGCCACTGATACCATTACAATAGATCATGGGGACAGTTTTTCAATACTATTTTAAAATGTGAAACAGATCCGCACAATTTTTCACCCTCATTTTACTGCCCATAATGAACTGACCCTTATTGTGTAAAAGATACAAATGCTCAATAATCCTATTTCTTGTCATTAGGTTGTTCTGTGGAATATGGAGACACTGCAAACAGAGAGCACGCCCGAGGAACACTCTCTTATTATTACTGATGTTCGCTTCAGACCAAATTCAACTCAGCTGGCAACGTCTTCATTTGATACAACTGTGCGGCTTTGGGATGCTGCCAATGTAATTCCTTTTTACTATTACTATTTACTCTTGATTCTCTTTTGATCGTTAATACAGGCTTTTTGTGTTATTAGCATGAGATTCCTTCTATTGAATGGAATTCCCTCCTCCCCATGGGGATTATAATTTTATTTACTGTTTAAAATGAATATCATTATGTCCAGGTTCACTATGCGTCTAGCAGTCTAGGTTAGTGTAGTATATATTAAGGAAATTTTTATCTTTGTATTTATTTATATTTGTTATATAGTCCATGTTGTAGTTGAGGCACATGTTTTTCATCATTTGCTTCGCTTGTATCCTTCCATCTCAACATTTACTAACACTTATATGTTGTGTCATGGAAAGGGGTATTGTTCTGATTACTGCCACTTATTTGGCTCAATTCTTTTTTGTTTTTGAATGGATATTTTTACGGTTTCTGAATATGTACAATCTAAAGAGATTTCATGCAAGTCCTGGTTCTGCTGGCTTAGCTCCAAGCCTTCAACAGATTCCAGAATACTCAGCAAAATGTAATTCGTTAATCTGTGTCCATTACTATGACCTTGATCCCATATATAGTTAGAACATTTGCATATTTTAGCATCTGTGTAAATGCATAGTCATTTATGATATCGTGATTGCTGTAAATTACCTTGTGATTAGCTCCTTGATTGATTTTAGTTATACTATCAGTATAAGAGATAACCATGCAAGCCAAGACACAACTTCCATTCAGAACTCTCACCTTTTTTCTTTCCCGATGATTACCAACCAGGAAAATATGGTAATGAAAAACCCTGTTACCTTTGGAAACTTATGTCTTAGAAGTTGGCCATTAAGTTGAGGTCAGTTGTGTCTTGCCCATTTCACACAGACTAAAAAGTTCAAACACCAAGTCCTAAACAGAAATTAACCACTTAGTGGTGTAACATTGGTTGTTGTATGTTGAGAGTCCTCCTTTAGAATCTTCTCTTTTACTGCAATGGATAAAACTTCTTTCAGAGGGGATATGTATTTAGCTACAGGAAATAGCTTTCTTTTCCTTGTTTAAGTTTTGTCATTTGGTGCTTCAAATCAGGCATTCAAATCTTATATCTTTACTGCCATATACAATAATATCTATTTGAAGTGTTGGCTTACATTCGGCTGGGACTTACCACTGGCTATTACTTTTGCAGCCAAACTTTTCTTTGCAGGCATATAGTGGTCATACGTCGCACGTGGTTTCCCTTGATTTCCATCCTAAGAAAAACGACCTTTTCTGTTCCTGTGATGATAACAATGAGATACGCTTATGGAATATTAGTCAATATTCTTGCACTCGTGTTTTTAAGGTCATGTGCGAAATTCACTTGATTTAGTTCTCATAGATGTGATATATTTGACATATTCTCTCTTCTGAACCTCATTAAATTAATCAAGCAGGGAGGATCTACACAGGTGAGGTTTCAGCCAAGGATTGGTCACCTTCTGGCCGCAGCATCTGGCAATGTTGTTTCTCTCTTCGATGTTGAGACTGATAGAAAAATGCACTCATTACAGGTATAAACAAGGACACCAAACTTCAGGAAATCTAAAGACAATTTTTTATTATATCTAGTAATAATTAGAATTTTATGTATTTCCAGGGACACTCTGCTGAGGTACATGGTTTATGTTGGGATACAAATGGGGAATACTTGGCATCTGTGAGTCAAGAATCGATCAAAGTGTGGTCACTTGCCTCTGGGAATTGCATTCATGAACTTAATTCCAGTGGAAACATGTTTCATTCTTGTGTTTTTCACCCAAGCTACCCTTCCTTAATGGTTATTGGAGGATACCAGGTACATTTATACATATCAAGCTGTAGGGTACCTTTACAGTTACACTTTGTTCCCAATTTGAGCAAGGAAAAACCACGAGACTCCTAGGTCTCTAAACTTCCACTATAATGATAATGGGTATATAAAAAGGCTTCACCCTTAGGTGAATCTTTATGCAATGTATCTCTCACAAAGAAACTCTCTATGAGGTTCTCTATTTTTTCTCTCACTCTTTTCTCTCTTGAGCAAGACTCTCTTTGCAAGGCTATGCTTCTTGCTTGTTGTGTTTCTTGTTTGTGTGTTGTGAATGCTTGTCCAAAGTGCTATTTATAGGAGAGGCAAACCAAGTTGTCTTACATGCTTCAAGACACTTGTCATTTGAACACACCAAGTGTCAATTGCATTTCATGCATCACACCAATTGTGTACCTTGCAACATCTCACTTATCATCACATGCAACTTCCAACTTTTCCAATGCATGTTGGCCATGTGGATGGATGGGCCCCACACTATGTGTGTTTTTGGTCCTGCAACAGTATCAAGGATATTGCTTATGGATTCTGCTCCTTCTTGACCATCATCTTCGCCATTGTGTGGATAGTGAGTGATAATGAACAAAAATTCCTTCCCCATTAGCGCTGTCATCAGAATCATCGTACTGTCCTGGTTTGGTGTTGCGATATTGACGCCTTCGAACCATGTCATAACCCCTGGTCAGTTTCACGATATCGGTGACCATCACTCTGCCCAATGTTCAGCACATGCGTGTCTAATTCTCATTTGCCTAGCCGATGTTGCCTTGCACCAAACCTTGCGCTTGTTGTATAGTTCTCCCATTTGATGCTGATAGACTTGCAATGTAACAGTAAAAGGAAATAACATAATTGAGAGGAAAGAATGATGTATTACTATAATTCAGTGTGAATTACAGAGTAAATGGTACGATGGAATTAGGAAAAATGGAAGATGCCCAAGTACAGTACTCTGCTCTGCCTCTGCATGAAACACTGGGTGTACTCTACTCTCTGGTGGTAACTTCAATCTGTAAGCAAGCAACTGCTCCAATCCTCTCTAGCACCTCAATTGGACCATAAAACCGTGGACTCAGCTTCTGATTCAAACTTTTGGCCAGCAGCTTCAACTTATACGGTCGAATCTTCAAATAAACCATCTCACCAATCTCATAAGTCACCTTGTTCTTATGCTTGTCAGCTTGTTGTCTCATACGATTTTGAGCTTTACTCAAATGATCTCTAATTCACGTAGCAACTCATTTCTCTCTTGAGTTAGTTGTTGAGCCTCATCCACAAAGCAACTATTCTCATCACCTCTTATTAGCACCGGTGGTTTCCTCCCATACCAAGCCTCAAATGGTGACATTTGAATTGAGGAATGGAAGTTGGTATTGTACCAATACTCAGCCCAAGGTAGCCACTTGGCCCATTGCTTGGGTTTGCTTCTTGTCAAGCACCTCAAATAGGTTTCCACACACCTATTCACAATCTCAGTTTGCCCATCTGTTTGGGGATGGTAGGCTGAGCTAAGCTTCAATTAGTCCCTGCAGCTACAAACAACTCAGACCACAAAGCACTAGTGAAAATTGTATCTCTGTCCGAGACAATGGAAGTTAGAAATCCATGAAGCTTCACTATCTCCTTCATGAATACAACAGCTACCTCTTTGGCATTATAAGGATAAGCCAAAGCTATGAAATGGGCATACTTGGTTAGTCTATCAACAACTACCAAGATAGTATCCATCCCCATAGATTTAGGTAAACCTCCTACAAAGTCTATAGACACATCACTCCAAACCTGAGTTGGTATTGGAAGTGGTTGGAGTAAACCCCCATGACTAAGAGCTGGTATTTGTTTCTTTGGCATAACATATTGTTGGATCCTCTTCTTCATACCCTCCCAATAAACCACACTGGCTATCCTCTTGTAGGTTCTCAGAATGCCTAAGTGTCCCCCTATAGCAGAATCATGAAACTCTTCTAATATTTTGTTGATTCTAAGAGAGTTCTTAGGGAGAACCAATCTGCCATGGTAGTATAATCTGCCATTTTTCAGTACGTATCCCACATGGTCATTCACCTTAGCAACCAAGTCTTGCACAATGAGCCTCAAGTGTTAATCAGCTTGCACCTCATCCTCCAAACCCTCCCACTCCTGACATTGCACAGTTGAAATGACACTATAATTGAGTTGTCTTGGTAAAGCATCAGCTGCTTTATTCTCAATGCCCGACTTGTATTTGATCTCAAAATCAAAGCCTAACAGTTTAGTCACCCACATCTACTGCTCTTCACCCATCAACCTCTGATCTGTCAAGAACCTCAGACTTTTTTGGTCAGTGTGAACCACAAAGTGCCTAAGTAATGCCTCCACTTCTGAACTGCCACCACAATTTCCATCAACTCCCTTTCATACACTGACTTGTTTTGAGCTCTATTAGATAGGGTTTGACTCATGTAAGCCACAGGTCTCCCATCTTGCATGAGAACTGCCCCTAACCCTTTCCCAAAAGCATCAGTTTCCACTATGAACTCTTTAGAAAAATCAGGTACGGCAAGAACTGGCAGAGTTGTCATAGCTACCTTCAACTTATCAAAGGCTACTTGAGCGCTCTCATTCCATTCGAAACTGTCCTTTTTGAGCTGCTGTGTGAGAGGCCAGACAATTTTCCCATAATCCTTCACAAACCTTCTATAATACCCAGTCAATCCCAAGAAACCTCTAAGTCCTTTCACATCTAAAGCTTTGATACCAATGATAGACTTGCAATGTAACAGTAAAAGGAAATAACAGAATTGAGAGGAAAGAGTGATGTATTACTATAATTCAGTGTGAATTACAGAGTAAATGGTACGATGGAATTAGGAAAAATGGAAGATGCCCAAGTACAGTACTCTGCCACAGAGTATCTGCACTCCCAATCCCAAAAGCCCAGCTAATTCTTGCCTGATTCTCTCTCCTCTACTTTCTTACCTTTTATTCTACTTTGCTCACGCCAACAATGTGAGCATCAGCCCTCACTCCCACAACCTGCTGACTCAGCAAGGTTGTTATACAATTTCCCTCCACTAACTAGTTGCATTTACTTTCCTACCCCTCCTTACAAAAACTTTGCCAAATCTATTAGTTGGCCCTACATTCCTATCAGATGCCTATTCTTCCATTCGTACTGCATTATCATTCTCCAGCGCCTTCTCCATTGTCTCTTTTTGAATCAAGAGACTCTCCACAACACGCTCTAATAATTCAATGTGTGACTCCATTTCTCCCCTTTGAAAACCATGAATTAATCAGGAAAGTAACCGCTCTGATAACGGTTGATAGAAAACAACTGATATAGAAGAAAGAAATAGGGAAAGTCCCTTTGATTACAGAATGATATCACAAAACTTCCAGGGTCTGCACCTCCCCAATCCAAAATGGCCTCTTTCCAGTCAAATCCCAAGATACCCTCTCTCTAAATCGCCCCTTCTATTTATAGGCAACATGTCTTATTCTCCTAATTAACTAATTCTCATTCTAACCGCACATAGCAGTTACATATGACAATTTTTATTAATAAAAACTACCTACTAATAATAAAACTGCGTAGTAATATTAAGGATATTACTTTCCCTACTCCCCATCCTACTCTTTCACACCCTTAACAAATTTTATTTCAAAAATAACCTCGCGTGAAACGCTGTGAGGACGTGTTTAATGACGGTTCGAACGACCTTGTTCGAACACGTTCGAGTGACCCCGTTCGAACAGGTGAAATTATGCACAAGAGGGTGTGAAGTCAATATTTTACTCACGCGAACGATGTCGTTCGAACGGGTTCGAACAAGGTTATGCGAACATGTTCGAGTGACCCCGTTCGAACAAGTGAAATTACGCACAAGAGGGTGTGAAGTCAATATTTAACTCACGTGAACGATGTCGTTCGAACCTGTTCGAAGCCCCGTGTTCGAACACGTGAAATTTCTTCAAAAAAAAGACCTTTTTCCTGGCCTTTTGGTCTTTTCCCACCCTTACGGGGTGTGTTTTGAGTAGGAGGGGGTGTGGGAAAAGCAAACCCCAATATTAACGAACATGGCCCATTATTATTGCTATCCTAATTAAGTGCCAATATCTAACTTCAGAGGTAAGGTTTTGGGAGGCTTGGTTTGTTGTTCTGCCAAGTGCCAACACAATGGTAAAAACATATGACGTGGTTTATAAATGATTTTGTGCAATGAAGGAAATTCGGGTTAGAGAGGCCTTAAGGTGAATAACCTAGAATGGCAATAGGGTAGATTGAGGAAAATATATTCATATACTTAAATTTGATCAGGACTTGATTAATTAGTTTGCATTAGGATGTTTCTGTTTTTAGAAACACTGTCCCATTATTTATAAATTTTCATTGGAAACATTGATTTGTTATAGTGGCTTACTTGCTATGAGCATGTTTTGCAGCATACGACATGATTCCTAAAAAACTTATTTTCATTTAATTCATTAATGATGTGCAGTCATTGGAGCTATGGAACATGGCTGAGAATAAGTGTATGACAATACCAGCTCATGAGTGTGTAATATCAGCTCTAGCACAATCACCAGTGACAGGGATGGTTGCTTCTACCAGCCATGACAAGTCTGTAAAGATATGGAAATAAAATTGATTGTTCTGTGGTCAAAACACCCCACCTATCGAGTGTTATGCCAGTTATTACATGTCCTAATAAAGAACAGGGTTGAAGGAACAGGGTCAAAACACCCCACCCTGTTTTGAAGCCTTTAACTTCTTTTTTTCTTTTTTCTCTATTTAAGAAAATTAAAAGGAGTTTTTTTTTTTTCTTATGTCCAAAATGTATCTGTTTCAATTTCATTGCCTTTTTACTGATTAGAAGGTTGTATCAATTAATAAGTAATGAATAGACAAATAAATTGTATTGATTGATTTTTTCGTGTTGGATGTTACCCTTGTTTGCTGAGTACATAATATTAAATAAGTTCTGCTGCTCCTTATGAGTATGATGATATGATGGACCAGTCATCATGAATTGCAGTTTTTTTCCTATTACAGCTGTCTTCTCGGTAGTGGCAGATCTTCTCAAGAGTCGGGGGAGCACGGCACTCGTCAAAAAAAATAATTTTTTTAGTATAATATTGATGGTATCTCTATTACGTATATACAATATTTAAAGTTTTTAAGTAGATATTACCATGAAATTGAATTATCGCTTGTGTAAGGTGGTTTTTACTTTAGTTCGATGTTGAGAGTTCGAACCCCATATCCTTCATTTTGAAATGCTTCTGACTGATTATTATTATTACTAGACCATTACCCGTGTGATGCACGGGGTAGCATTGCATGTCTTGTGCATGACTAATATGGTTTAAAATTTGACATATATAGTTTTCCTTGAAGCATGATGTAGTAAATGATTATATAAACACACATGAGTTGAATTCCATAATTTTGGTGGAGCTTCGATTGTCTTGTAATGTGTTTAAAGAAATGAGAATTTTTCGATGAACAATGGGATGGACACTCATGGGTCAAAATGGTTGAACTTTCAAAGATAGGGTAGAAAATTATGGTTTTTACTTTTCTCACACCCCCTCCTACTCCAAACACACTCCTCACCCTACACATTTACCAAACTAACCCCACTTACAATTCAATTCCCCCTCTACCCTCTCTCCTCTTCTTCTCCTACAACAAACACCTCCTCTCCAACACCCAAACCTCCTCTCTCCACTCCAAAACCCACCCATCCTCACCTTCATCATTCACTCCCATTCAACTACCCAACATTGGCAACTAGCTCAAGGTAATAACCCTACCAAACTTTTTCATTTTGGTTCTGTTTTGAGTTTTTACGCCATTTTTTCTCGCAAACGCGCTCGGTTCGAGCAGTCGTTCGAACATGTTCGCATGAAGCGTGTTCAAACAGTGTTAAGCGGGAAGTGAATTTGCTTTGTTCGAACAACCTCATTCGAACTCGTCGCATAAGGCCGTTCGAGCAGCGTGATGACAAAGAATCGATAAGTTTAAACACGTGCGAGTTTTGTTGGTTAAATGGAAGAAAATGAGGTGCATCTCGAGCGATTGAGTTGTCAACTTTAGCTTGGTGACATGTCAATCGGCGTTGTCGAATCCCAAGACTTTACTAGTTCGTTCCAAACTGATACGATAAGAATGAATTAGTTGTTTTAATTTTAGCGAACTATTCAAATTATGTAACTGACACTTAGTAATTGAATTTCAGTTATTTCCTACTCGTGAGGAGCTGCTGACTTGGATGACTATACCGGATATGGGGTATCTAATCAGTAACAAGTACAAAGTCGTCCTGAGTTGTTGGTCACCTAATTGTTGTTACACAATTTTTCCCTTCAATGTTGCGCCATTCAGAAGTGCCCGACAGTTCAACATCCTTTTGGTACCAGAACACAAACACTTTGTACAGGTAAAGTGTTTTCTATTTAGATTCAGTGTAGTCATTCCAAAACATTACATAACATTATGTTTTTTGTTATGTTTTTGAAGATCTTTATGAAGCCTGGAAGTCCAATGCCCCTGCCGGATTTGATGTGGAATACTAATAGGGCACCCATAGCAAAGGGTTGGGACTCGCTTTTTATTAGCCGCATGCAAAAGTGGAAGTGTTTGCTCATACAATCACAACCCCCCATCCCCTTCCTTGTGTAGATTTAAGTAAAGATACTGATGGTAGTCAATGTTAAGTTAGATTTATAATTTTGGTACACAACGTTGTATATGACTATTGGTAGGCAACTTTTGAAATCAAAAAAACTGTGTTTCTGTTTCTGTTTCTGGTTTTTAAGTTTCTGTTTCTGTATAACATTCGTTCGAATGATACCATTCGAACGCCTGTTCGAACGCAACCCTTCGAACATGTTCGAATAAAGCCATTCGAGACAGCAATAACACACCCTGTAACCAACCGTTGACAATATTACTTAACACGCATGAGTTCTTTCGAACAGGTTCGAACGATGTCGTTCGAACAACAAAAATTCCTTAACACGGACAAGGTCGTTCGAACCTGTTCGCACAATGTCGTTCGAACGATCACTTAAACCACGCGACACGACACGGCCCCACGCGAGGTCATTTTTGAAAAAAAAAGTTTAGGGGCGTGCGATGAGTAGAAGGGGGTGTGGGAAAAGCAAAAGCCAAAATTATTATGTACACACACAGTGGCGGTTCTTCTCATGGGCTGGGCAGGGCCATGGCCCGCCCCAGGAAAAAAAATCATATGTTGGAAATTACAATAATACCCTTAATGAAAAATTAAAATTACACAATCAGTCAACCAATGAGAAGAAGACAACACATACAACCTTCACTTCCTCTTTCTCTCTCTCGCTCTCGGCTCTCAACTTCTCACGCACACGTCAAGCCGCCACGCAACGTTCCTCTTTCTCTCGCATCATCTCTCTCCGAGCTCCAACTTCGTTCGTCCTCTTCGTCTCCGACTCGTTTCGTCCCTCTCCTGGCTTGATAATAATATTTATTGTTCATTGTCGTTGTTGTTGCTTGCTTGATAACAAATGAAAATCTGCAACTTTATTGTTTATTGTTCATTGTTTATTGTTTATGAAGGAACAAATCGCAACTTGCTATTAATTTATTGTTCATTGTTGTTCTTTATTCTTTGAGACCTAAGTTATTCTATTTATGAGTTGTTGTTCTTGATTTTGGATTGTTGTTCTTTGGTTTTGTTCTTTGATTTTGGCTTGTTTGATTCTTTGTACAATTTAATTTGATTTTGTTGCTTGTTTCTTTTCATAATTTAATTTGATTTTTGATTATTGTTGGACTGTGAACAATTGATTATTGTTGATTTTAGATTTCTAAAGATGAAGAGTACTAGAACAATTGATTATTGTTTTAAGAGGAAAGTTTGTGAGGATGAAAGAGATGAACAAGGGATGACTTCTACATCCGAACCAGTTCCAAGAATTGAAGAAGTAATAACTTCTACGCATCAACCTATTGAAGTTGGAGAGTTGAATGATAACTTCTACTCCTCAACCCGTTGAAGTTCCAAGAATTGAAAAATTGAATAGCACAAATGATTTTTTGAATTCTTTAGAACGTGATCCTGGAAAGCGTTCTCCAATATGGACATATCCACCAAATCAAGTCGATGAAATACGAAGAGCTTATCTGAATTGGGGTCCGTATCAAATTCATCTTGAAGAATATCCTGTGTCTGGTAATAAGAAACATCCAAGACAGTTTCAAGACACTTGGTTTAGTCTCTTTCCTGCATGGCTGGAATATTCACCTTCAAAGGATCAGTGGTGGTTCTTCTCATGGGCTGAGCAGGGCCATGTCCCGCCCCAAGATTTTTTTTTCACATGTTGGAAATTACAATAATACCCTTTAGAGTCGATGAAGTACGAAGAGCTTATCTGAATTTGGACGCTCTCGTCTTGAAGAGAATCGGGTAACAATAAAGCATTACTTTAGAGTTGAAATATTTTTTACTACCATAGACAAGCAATTGCAAGAGTTGAATAGCAGGTTTAGTGAGCAAGCAATGGATTTGTTAACTCTAAGTTGTGCTTTGGCTCCTAAGGATAATTATAAAGCTTTTAATATTGATACTATTTGCAATTTGGTTGAAAAGTATTATCCCATGGATTTCAATGAGCAAGACAAGAATAATTTCCCTTTTCAACTTCGGCAATTTGTCCTTCGTGCCCGCCATGAATCAAGTTTGAAGAATTTGTCAACTATTCAATAATTATGTTCGTGTTTGGCTGAAACTAACGAGAAGGAAATGTACTTCTTGCTTGATAGACTGCTCCGCCTTATCATGACTCTTCCGGTTTCTACGGCCACAGCTGAGAGCTCTTTTTCAGCAATGAAAATTATCAAGACTAGGTTGAGAAACAAGATGGAAGGTGGATTTTTAGCTGATAGCATGACAGTTTACATTGAAAGAGAAATTAGTGAAAACATTAGTTCTGAGTCTATTATTGAAGATTTTAAGTCACTTGGATCGCGTAGAGCATTACTTTAAGGTACACGGTTTAATGTTTTGATGATCAACTTTGTGGTTAATATGAACTGCGTATTTAATTTTATATTATATTAGTTTATTTTACGGCCCTCCCTAGGTTTTTTTTCAAGATCCGCCACTGCATCTCATGTTGACATGTTCATAGTTAGACCAGAAATATTAGTTATTCAATCAATCTAAAACTGTATTTTTTGCTTATTAATAGGTCCAGAGAGAGTACTTGATTTTTTTTATAGGAAAAGTGGTTGGTAATTAGTGTGTTAGTTGTTAGACGGGAGGGAGAGCGGAGTTCGAACCCCGTACACCTACATTTCTGTTAACGATGTCCCTTTCACTCGATCATTAAAAACTACCCTTCTTGGACAGAGGGAGTACTTGATGAAATTTCTTCATTATTAGCAAAGTAGTTTGGTTTGCTAATTAATATTAACAAAGCAACTTTTACATTTTTTTTATTCTTCAAATCATGCCTATGATAAAGTTAGCAACATGAATTTTGTTGAGATCCTCTCAGTGCTCCATTGTTATAGTTTTGAGTGTATAAATGCACAGAAAAGCCAAATATTTGTCACTGATTTTATAAAGTTTGCATTTACGCACTTAAAACTATTGTAACAGAGTCTTTCATTTTGTTCATTCTTTTTCTCTAGTCAACTTTATTGGGCGGTTTTTTCGCGATGAAATAGGTATCGAAATGGAGGCTGGCGATCTCTTGGAAAGAATTTGGAGTGGGGGATGGTGAGAGTACCTGCAGTTGATTCCCATCCATATGTTGTGCAAGTTTCTGATTGTTTAGATACCTTAAAATCAGGGGATCATATTGAGATCCGGTGGAGAGGAAGTATATAAGCTCCTTATGGTATTCTTCTAAATCCTCAGCCTAATGCTTCATCCCTTATATAAACTTTAACTAGTATATACCACCCGTGTGCTGCACGGGTAGATATGTCATTGTAATTTAAATTTGGTTTATGAAAAAAATAGTCAGTTTATATATTTTAAAGTTTTATCTGATTAAAAAACGTCATCTTGTATATATTCATGAATAAAACTATTATGAATTATTTTATGATATATAGATATGTATATTGTATGTATATATATATATATATATATATATATATATATATATATATATATATATATAATTAACAATTGAAGGGATGGTATAGCGTTAAGTTTCATCAAAAGGGATGGTGAGGTGAAGATAAGAAAAGAAATATCAAACTTCTGACAGTTAGATTTATCTTTAGCGGCTACTTTGACTGCATGAAAGTTGTTTGACTGCATGACAATAGTAATTGAATTATTGTAGAATGAAGTAATTATAGGCCCCAAGTGCCCATAGACATGGTCATTACGCGCACTTTAAAAATAAAAAATAACATAAAAAACAATATAATTCAATTTAAAAAGCGGTCATTTCTTTTTCGTATCTACTAATTAAAATATTACACATGATAGCATTTAGTAAATTAAAAACATAAAAAATAGGCTTAAAAGTATGTTTGGTCCCTGCAAATATCTCAAAAATTCAGTCTGGTCCCTGTAAAAACAAAAGTTTTAAAAAAGCCCTTACAAATATCAAACGTTTCTAGTTTGGTCCCTACCATTAGTTTTTGACTAACACCGTTAATGATTGGTGACGTGGCTGCCAATATGGATGTCAAATTGGATAAAAATGACTTATGTCATCATTTCCTTCATTTCTGAATCTGTGTTCTTCAACAATAACCATCTTTCTTCTTATTTTCAAATCCACAAACAACCACATTAAACCCAAAAATTAAATCCTCTACTGATGTAGCAGTAAACCAAACAATTCTCAGATATGCGTTTTAAATCCAGCAAAAGGAAACAAACATATGCAGAGGACTTAATAGTTTTTTCTTATCTCCATCGAATTTCACATAAATACTTGCATAATCTACACTCTCCATACATAGCCTATAATCAGACTTTACAGATCACATCATATTTATCATTGGCATTGAAATGCCAAATTTTATAATCCTCTTCTGTTGTAGAATAAAGTGGCATACTTGGTATTTTAGCTTGCACATCAAAGGGAAGAAAAATTCAACGTAGTTAATCCATATGCAAAGAATTATGCACCCAAACGAAGTAACATCTGGAATTATATATATCCTTAAACGATCATAAGAACCAATCAGATCTCCAACACGGGTCAAAATACCCAATTTTTCCAGATCTGAAATTCCTCAAAATTGGTTCAACGATTCACGGAATTTTCTTGGGGCTTCTCTTAATTGATGATTAACGAATAATATACCTAAAAATCTCAATGTTTCGTTGCCTCTAGCCTAAGATCGATTCGGGTCATAGTCACGGGTTTAAAGGACCCATTTTCTGGATTGGGCGCATAAGAAAAACAATATGTACATAAGAAGGAAATTCTGGAAGAAGTAGAGGGAAGGAAGAAGAAGAAGAAGAAAAACTGTATGCGAATGGAGCATTGTGATTTGTGATTTTCAAATGTAGCATTTTGATTTTCCAATGCAGCATTGCGTTGATGCGTTTCCTTTATGGTGACAGCGATCTATATAAATCTCTAAAGGAAGCTTTTTTCCAAGCTCTACGATGCTCCACATCACCTTCATTTATTTAACAATTAGATCTCTAACTATATTAACATTTATTTGTAATTTACCCATAAAGGATACTTAAATTCATGATTCCACTAACTTATCTTCTACTTATTTATATATTTATTTATGGCTTAAATATATGTTACCCCTGTAAATATACCAATTATCCATTTACCCCACTGTAAAAATAAAACTTTTAAAAAATACCTTGCAAATATAAATTATTTCTAGTTACCCCACTGCTATTAGATTTTGTTAACAACGTTAAGTGTAAATATATGTTACCTCCTGCAAATATGTTCATTATCCATTTACCCCCCTGCATAAATATATGTTACCCCCTGCAAAAATCCTTATTATCCATTTACCCCCCTGCAAATACGCTCATTATCCATTTACCACCCTGCAAATAATAAGTGTTTCAACATACACTTAACGTTGTTAACAAAATCTAATAGCAGGGGGGGTAACTAGAAATATTTTATATTTGCAAGGTCTTTTTTAAAAGTTTTATTTTTACAGTGGGGTAAATGGATAATGAGTATATTTGCAAGGGGTAACATATATTTAAGCCTTTATTTATTTATAATTTATAAAATTGATTGTAAAAGGAAGTTGGAGAAACTTATCTTCTACTTAAATGACAAATGTACTAATCTTTAATGAAATAACTTTCTATATTGCAAGTATTTTTTTTTGAAGCGTCTATATTGCAAGTATAAATGTACCAAATTACTAGCAATTTTTTATACATTATTTTTAATTTATTTTAGAAGAACACCAACATCAACGGGAAAATATCCCAACGTACATATTTTAATGTATTTTTTATATATTAATGTTATTATTTTGAATAAAAATGTGGATACCGATATATATTCATAACTGCATGTCTACTCATCAATGATGATTTAAATTGTAATAAAGTTTAATAAAAAGCAAACGGTTTTTCCATGTAATCGGTGTTGAAAAATAACGTAATTGAAGGACATTCCCAAGCCTACATGTAAATGCAATAATGAATAATTAAAAAGAATCGGTTTGGACTTTGGTTATGTAAATTTTGGGATTGATCCTAAAAATGTAATGAATGAAGATTTTTTTCCAATAATATGAATAAGTTAAATAAATGTATTTCAATTCCAAATTTAATATAACAAATCTGGATTTATTATTATAAAAAATTTAGGAAGAAAACAATGGTGCATGTATATTTATTAAAACTTATAAGTTTCACTAAACCTCATATCATATCTTATAATGAAAATATAAATATATATAAACATATATATATATATATATATATATATATATATAATTTATTAATTTTTAAAAAATTCTATATCTTTTTATTTTTTCATTAAAAAAGTTCTCCTTATTGATTAGTCTTAATTTATTACTTTATGTTTTGATTTTTGTTGCCTTTTTGTGTCTCTAAATTATTAATTTGATTATTAATAATTATTATATATATTTATAATTTAAATAGAGATTAGTTACAATCTTTTCATTTTCCTTCTCTTTAAGTCTTCTTTCCAAAATATACTATAAATACCAATGAAGAGAGATTACCATTTATCTATTCATTTTTTACCTCACTTTTGTTTGGTTGTTACATCACTTATGTAAACTTTTTGTTTTTTTGCAAAGACTAATATTGGGCTTGAAGAAAGTATTATAGTAGTTGGAGTTCCAATTTTTTGTGTGTAAACCTGTCTTTTATTCATAAGATTTTATTGATCACTGATTAATTATTGAGTTTGTTATAGGTTTCAAATGGTAGTCAAGGGAGGAAAAATGGAGCTTACATGGATAGAGAAGAAATGGAGAAGACAAAGCAAATGATTTGGGCTTGATGTTCTAGACATTTCTAACGTAGTCAACAAGACAAAAAGAAAAAAATTCATTAGTGAGTCATACAATTGAGGAACAATTTTTTGTCAAACTATTGGCATGTATGGATTATGTTTAATTTTAATATTATTACTTAAAAAATATTTAATTTTAATAGCTTCAATAAAATTAGATGATGTACTATATCTAAAAGTTCCTTTAATATATATGTTCCATGAACATTAACAAACACATGCAAGTTCAAGGTTGATAGAGTACCAGAAAAGTAGGTTGCTATCAAGCATGTATTAATTTTAAGTTTTTGAATGCTAAATATAGATAAATAAAAAATTTAAATAGCAAAATATGCAATATTTTCAATAAATGAATTAAATATATTATGATTTAATTAAAACTCTACATCTTCAACCCATATTGTACTAACTCATGAGCTTATTGGAAATTAAAGAAATAAATCTATAATATGTAGTTTTACTAATTTTAAAGTTGAATAAAAAATATATATTTACTTCCTTAAATTTTTATTTCCTTCTACTAATATCATTACAATATATATAATCCTTATAATATATTTCCTTCTACTACCAGAAAAGTAGATTGCTATCAAGTACTAAGTATTAATTTTATGCTTTTGCATGCTAAATATAAATAAATAAATAAATTAAATACCAAGATATGAAATATTAACAAAAATTGAATTAAATATATTAGGAGTTAATTAAAATTCTACATCTTCAACCCATATTGTACTAACTCATGAGCTTATTGGAAATTAAAGAAATAAATCTATAATGTGTAATTGTACTAATTTTGAAGTTGAATAAAAAATATATATTTAGTTCCTTAAATTTTTATCTACTAATATCATTACAATATATATAATCCTTATAATATTTATTAAGGTCATATAATACTAAACTACAATCTATTAAATTGGATTTCCATGTTCTCATATATGTATGTTTAAAAATTAATATCTTAATTAATTGTATAAAAAGTATTATTTTATTTTTTTCTAATTAGACATATTTAAGTTATATCCTTAACATATTTTTTAAAAAAAAAATTGTATAAACACGTGCATCGCACGGGGATTTCCCCTAGTGCTTTTCTATCATAAAAAAGAATGGATTGTTTTGCTTCAACAACAACAAGAAAGTGAGAAGATGAGAAGAAGAAGAAAAGAGAAGATGAGAGAAGAAGGAAGAACACAAATTCATAAATGAAAGAGATGATGACATAAGTCATTTTTATCCAACTTGGCATCCATGTGTGCAGCCACATCACAAATTATTAACGGTGTTAGTCAAAAACTAACGGTAGAGACTAAATTAGAAACGTTTGATATTTGTAAGAGTTTTTTTTTAAATTTTGTTTTTGTAGGGACCAAACTAGATTTTTGAGCTAGCAGAGTTTCTTGAAATAAATGTCATTGTGGATTTTGAACATTATAATCTGTTTTGTTCATAATTGGAGTATGAAATTATATCCAAGTTTAACTTTAATCTCTGGATATGTTTTATGAGACAGTGGTAGATGGGTAGATTATATCTAAGTTTTCCTCTTGTTTTTTAATTCACTTTGCTGATTGAATTGATTGTTCATAATGATGTTGCTAGTTCTTCAGTGCCGAATGCACTTGAAGACGACTGATGGGAATATTTTGTAAACAAGGATGTGGGTGTTAAGAATATCATTGTTATGGGCTTTATTTTATTTTATTTATGCCTTTCTGAAACTGGTTGATAATGGAAAATTGAATTTTCCTGTTTCTGGGATTGATGGGTATCTCTGTATGAATGTAAATCCAATACTTGAGAAATAAGATTGTGTTATCAATTATCAAGAAACCTTTCTGCTAGTTTGTTGTTTTTGTGCTATCATAAAATCCTACTGATGGCGTTTACTTTGGTGAGTTATGTACTCTTTTTTAATGTTGTGGCTCTGAATGATTATACATTGTTCAGGTGATTGGGAAATGCCTTTCAACTTGGATGCTCCTGTATCTAGAAGTATATAGCCCCAATTTATATAATAAGTAGATTTATCCTTTTAATTCAATGCATTTTGATCTGGTTTGTTAGATTGTGTGTATGGAGACAGATTCTTTATTCAGATTCTTGCAGATGCTTGTTTTAGCAAGAATTATAGATCTATGCAAAATATTGGATAGTTAACCATAAGATACTGATTTTTTGTTTCGAACTTGCATCAGGAATTGGTGATCAGTGCAAGAATGGAGGAGTCAAAAACTTTGTTAAGCTTTTGAGTGGTTCTCAAGGATGCTGCTTGTATGCCAATGTTAAACTTTGTTAAGCGTTTGAGTATTTGGTCTGGTTCCATATCAGAAGATTGCTTAATGCAATTTCATTTTAGCATTATAATTTGGTTTAAGTGGCTGAATATTATGTAAGAGACAATTTTATGTATTTGGTGGTTAAGTGGCTGAATTTTATATATTTGAGTATTTGGTTAAGCTTTTGAGTGATTGGTCAAGCTTGCTACTGTGAATCTGTGATGTGCTTTGCAGACTCATAGCTCCTCAACTTATATTTAAAATATTTTATTTATATTTAGTTTATTATAATTATAATAATTACACTTTATTTAAAAGGCAAAGGTGTGGGAAGCCAGTTTTTGGGGAAACTGGTTCAGGAACGTAGCTTACTCTAATAATGAGGTTCACAATGTAACTTTTGGGGAAACTGATTCATTAAAAAAACCAGTTTTGTATTCAAGAACCGGTTTTGAAACTTGTTAACTGCAATAAACCAGTTTTTGTGTGGGAAACCAGTTCTGAACCGGTTTTGACCCGAATTGAAATTGGTTTGCTGAATAAACTAGTTTTTGACCAACTGGTTTTCAGAAACCGAACCAATAAACCAGTTCAATTTGGTTTGGTTTTCAAACCATGCACACCCCTTAACATGCAGCCATAATTTATGTTGTCCACTTGATGGCTTCTTTGATAAGAATTTGTTGTTAGGAGTACTAATTCTGGATCCATGATATAAGGGAAGGTTTAATTAGAATTAGTGTGATTAAACTTGGATCCATAATTTTTGGGAGGGTTTAATTAGAATTGATAGAGCAACAACAAGTTTAGTGCATCACAAGCGTTCAAAGAGCGGCCGCAATTTCACTGCATCACAACCGTTCGATTTATTCTATATCAATTTTTTTATTGGGATTGAGAGCCAGTCGAAATTTAGGTTTAATCGTGGCCGTTTAGATGGATTGCGTGGCGATTACTTTAAATAGTGGTCGTATGATCCAAATCAGAAAATGATGTGGATGACACGTATTGTTGGAGTTCAATGACATTCACTCTTCATTGAATCTCCCATTCACACACAATCACACACACACACACATTCATAGAGATCAATCAAGAAGAAGAAGAAGAAGAAGAAGTGTTCACGCACAGAGAGAGAAAGAGATGAAACTGAAATTGTATTTTCTGTTATTATTATTCAACTAATTCATTGAATCAAATATATCAACAATCAACTAATCTTCTTTACTGGTGTGCTCTTTTTTACTACACGTGTGAGATGAGAGTGTAAATTTACAAAAGTGTCCTCATCCAAAAAACAATTACAACAAGTAAATTCAATCACTATTTATTGAAGATGAAGAAATCAAGAAACATAGTTCAAAAGCTTAATTGTTGAAGTGTGAGCTACAACTTCAATACCATCCCTTAGATCATAGCTTCAACAATGCATGAATCATCCCTTAATTTGATGAACAGATCTGCTTTCACCGCTTGGTAAGTATATCGCATACGTAATTGAGTTACGCAATGTAGTACTTCAATTTCTCCATTCGAACTTGGTTCCTCAAGAAATGAAATTTGGTCTCGATATGCTTGCTTCTTCCATGAAGGACAGGATTCCTGGCAAGACTAATGGCTGATTTGTTGTCAATTAGCAGTATCACTGGCTTGACAAATTCAATTCCTAATTCAGTCAACAGATTACTAAACCATATTGCTTGGCATGCTTCGCAACAAAGACACAAAGAATATACTCAAATTTTTCGCATGTTGATAGGGCAACCACTGGTTGCTTCTTAGAACACCATGAGATAGGTGCTCCTAAGAACATAAACAGGTAGCCTGTGGTGCTTCTTCTATCTACCTTATCTCCGCACCAATCAGCATTAGAATAGCATAGTAATTCACACATAGAGCTTGCAGCAGCAACTGGAATAAGATACCATATTTCATAGTACCTTTGATGTATCTAAGGATTCTCAAAGCTGCCTGATAGTGAGATACCTTTGGTTTGCTCATAAACCTGCTGGTAACTCCTACTGAGTAGCAAATGTCAGGGCGTGTATTGCACAGGTACCTCAGACAACCAATTAATTGTTTGAACATTGTTTCATCCACATCAGAACCTTCTGCATCAGAGTCAAGTTTCTGATTTGATTCGGCTGGTGTGATTGCCAGTTTGCATTCATTCATACTAAATCTCTTTAGTATCTCAGCTGCATACTTTGCTTGATGCAACATTATTTCATTGCTTGTGTAGAGAAACTCCATCCATAGGAAGTAAGTTACTCTACCCAAATATGTCATTTCAAACATATTCATCAACACTTTCTTAAAATTTTCTATTTCCTTGATACTACTGCCTGTGAGCAGTATGTCATCTACATACAGACACACAAGCAACATATCCTTCTTCTTTGTGTACTTCACATATACACCATATTCCACTTCACACTTTTTGAACCCTTCTTGCTTGAAGAATGAGTCAATCTTCATGTTCCAAGCTCTTGGAGCTTGTTTTAACCCGTATAAAGCCTTATGTAGCTTATACACCATCCTTTGCTTCTTTCTTATTTCAAAGCCAGGTGGTTGAGATACATACACCTCTTCATTCAGCTGACCATTGAGAAATGCTGATTTTACATCCATATGGAATAGGGACCATCCTCTGCTAGCTGCCAAAGCTATCACAAGTCTAATTGTTTCGTGCAACAGGTGCAAACACTTCAAAATAATTCAGGCCATGCTTCTGCAGAAATCCCCTTGCCACTAATCGTGTCTTATGTTTGGCTATTGAACCATCTGGTCTTAATTTCACTTTAAAGACCCACTTTACACTTATAGCTCTCTTGTCCTTGGGAAGATTTGTTAACTCCCAAGTCTCATTCCTTTCAATAGCACTCAATTCCTCCTTCATTGCATTTCTCCACACTTCTTCCTTGAGTGCCTGCTCTACACTCAATGGCTCTGCATCAGCAAGCAGAGCGATATGTACTAAATCACCTTCACTATCAATTTCTGTATCTTGCATCAATTCATAGTCAGCTAGTCTTGGAGGCAAGTTTCTATTTTCTCGTGCTCGTTCACTTGAGCATGTACTTCAACTTGTTCCTCTTCAGTACCACTGTCATCACTTTGCTCATTATTCTGCACATCATTTTCTGGTATTGTATCAGTTGCATTAGGAAGGATGTCACCATCAATCTCAACCTCAACAGCTTTCTCTGCATCAGTAATTGGTTTGGAAGTGTTCCAATCCCAACTTTCCTTTTCTTTTACTAACACGTCTCTACTAACCTCAATCTTGTTGCTCACTGGACACAACAATTTGTAGGCTCCAGTTGAGTCATAGCCTACCAAAATCATCACCTTACTCTTATCATCAAGTTTCCTTCTAGTGGCATCAGGTACATGCTTGAAGCACAGTGCACCAAACACCTTCATATGACTAACACTGCTTTTCACTGTCCATTTCTCAAGTGGCACTATTTCCTTCAATTTCTTAGTTGGGCATCTATTTAGAATGTATGTGGCGTTGGTTATCGCTCACCTCACAGCATGTGTGAGGTAGATTCTTCTCTTTTAGCATACTCCTAGCCATATCTAACACATTGCTCGCTTTTTCTTCTTCTCGCAAGCCTGTTGTCTTTGTGGTGTGTATGGAGTTGTCACTTCATGCTCAATACCTTCTCCTTCACAAAATTCACTGAATTCCCTTGAATTGAATTCACCTCCACCATCTGTTCTGAGCACTTTCAGCTTCTGACCACTCTGTTTTTCAGCCTTTACCTTAAACTTCTTGAACTCTGTCAAAGCCTCATGCTTGTACTTAATCAGACTAACCCACATCATCCTTGTAAATTCATCTACAAACGATACAAAATATCTGTTTCCACCAAGTGAGGGCACCTCAAATGGTCCACACACGTCAGAATGTACCACTCCTAGAGCATGTGTTGCCCTAGGTGGTAACTCCGATGTAAATGGTAGTCTTGATTTCTTACTCCTTAGACACACTGCACATGTACCCTCTGGATTCACTGTCTTAGGAACACCCTGAACCAAGTTCTTTGAATTCAAGTGACCTAAGCTTCTAAAATTCAAATGTCCCATTCTCTTGTGCCATAGCATGCTTTCATCCTCCATATCAGTGGCACTGAGACATTGTGTCTCAGTTGCTTGAATATTCACTTTAAAGGTTCTATTCTTGCTTAATTTTGATGTCAACACTAAATTCATTTGTTGATCAAACAGTTCCAACCTACCATCACACATGGTCACTGAAAATCCTTTTTCTAGTAGTTGACCAACACTCATGAGATTGCTTTTCATGTTAGGCACATACCATACATTTTCTATCAACACTGTCTTACCATCTTCTCTAGTTATTAGAATATTTCCCATCCCTTCGCAGCGACTAAGGTTACGCCGCCATCAAGCAACTCTAATCCTAGTTTTCTTGTTAGGATCAAAATTTATTAACCAATCCTTGTTACTAGTCATATGATTTGAACAACCAAATTGTCCATATATCATATGTCAACCATCGCTCCATCTTTGATGGTGGTTACCATAAGCACAACTGGTTCATCTTCACTATCCTCTTCACCTATATTAGCCTCTTCCTTCTTACTATCTTTCTTGGACCAACATTCATCAGCAAAATGTCCAAACTTATCACAATTAAAACACTGAACACGTTTCTTATCAAATTCACCTTTCTTTCTATTGAAATTCTTGTTATTCTTACCACTAACATTTGAAGATTCAGCCTTATTACTACTGTTATCACTCTTATTCTTTTCTAGCCAAGCTTGTTTCTTTGCTTTCCAATTTGAGTCATTTCCATTCTTTCCTTTCTTGACTACATGAACCTTAAGTGCCTGCACTGTTTCTTTCTCTACACTTCTAGAGTCCACTAGTAATTCATGTGCTTCTAAACTACCTTGTAGTGTGTCAATTTTCATTGTGCTAGTGTCCTTAGATTGCTCTATAGCTACTCTAAGGTGATCAAATTTTTCAGTTAAAGAACGAAATACCTTTTCTACAATCATCTGTTCTGTAACAGCTTCACCACATGTCTTCATCCTATTTGTAATCTCCATGACTTTCACCACGTAGTCTGCAACCTTCTCTCCTTCTTTCATGTTCAAATTTTCATAGGTCTTTCGAAGTGACTGAAGCTTCACTTTCTTCACTGTGTCATCACCACCGTAGCATCGCACCAGTATATCCCAAGCTTCCTTGGCCGTCTTTGCCTCCGCGATCTTTTCAAACACTTTCTCATTCACACACTGATGAATATAGAACAGTGCCTTTTGATCTCTTTTCCTTATATCCCTTTGCGCATTGCGTTGAGCTTCCGTAGCGCCTTCCCCCACCGGAGTATAGCCGTCATCCACCAATTCACACACGTCTTGCGCACCGAACAGGACCCTCATCTGAATCAACCACTGATTCCAGTTTGTGCCATCGAACACCGGTAATTTGGTGTTTAAACCACCGTTGCCACCGTTCATCTCCGATCTCTGTGATTTCACTCAAATCTCACTCTTTTACTCGTGTTTCCCAACCCTAAGAATCAGAAATCTTGATTCTTTTCGATTTCGTGTTTCAATCCGATGTGAATTGAAGACCGAAGATCTTGCACACAACTCACCAACTCTCGTATTTCCCTATGATCGATTTTGCTCTGAATACCACTTTGTTGGAGTTCAATGACATTCACTCTTCATTGAATCTCCCATTCACTCACAATCACACACACACACACATTCACAGAGATCAATCAAGAAGAAGAAGAAGAAGAAGAAGTGTTCACGCACAGAGAGAGAAAGAAATGAAACTGAAAAATTTGATTTATTTAGAAATGCGCATGCATTTTTTGATTGGTCTTATGTGGCCACCTAGGTGGACAATCTTATGATTTAATATGGAGATTTTGGTTAGTCTCACAAAAAAACATTATTTAACCTTTGTCACCTCACATGATATGCCATTTTTACCTTCAATTATGTTTATATTGATAGAAAGAGATTCCATATTATTCCATTTAATAAATTATTTTATTCATTTTTTCATTAGATATACAATCATAGTTGTTTTGAGGCTTCCTGTTCCCTCTTGTACCAAAAAAATGGAAAATGCTCATTCTTAAGAGACCGTTAGTGAATGAATACATACGAAGTGTTAAAAGCAGGGTATTCCAGTCTTTCACCACCTCTTACACAACCGACCTTCCGTGTTGGTTTGTCAAACTGATGTTTATAACCAACCTTCTTCGCTTTCGTTCAAAAACTGTCCGTAAAGAATAACACTCCTAATAGATTCTTAATCCAATTTCAAGTAATAGTAATCTTGTATCGACGTGGTAACACATATGACAATGGGCACGCTCTGACCAGAGTACTACTCCCTCCGTCCCATTTTGTTTGCAGTTTAACGTTTTGACACGCCCTTTAAGAAAATGATTAGGAATCTAAATTCTTTAAAAAGTGTTATCTAATTTACCATTTAAGCTTTTATCTCTCTACTTAGATAAATGTGAATATTTTATTAGAGGTAAAAAGTTGTCATAATTAATAAGAGTATATAGGTAAAAGAACATTAAAAGTTTCATTGAAAATCTAAAACAACAATCAATTTGGACAAATTGATTTTGCTAAAACAACAAACAATTTGAGACATAGGGAGAAGTATATATCATATTTCACTCAAAAGAACGAGGTCGTTTGTTGGATGTTTCGAAAGCAAACATGGCTATTCTAATCTTGTGCTATTGGTGTGTTTATGGTTGACTGTTTTTCCGAAAAGCAATGTTGTGACCCATGCCAACATTTGGCAGCTGCAAACTGAATAATTGTAGTGACGTACTACCTTATAAGTTAATTATGTTTTTAATCTCTTAAAATAGAGAAATTGTCACTTTTAGTCTCCAATTTTCAAAAGTATTATTCTGCCCCCAAGTTTTAGAAATGTGTTGGTTGTCGTCTGGTCGTGGTCGCTTTTCACAATTCCAGTGGTGGCTGTGATGATGTGTCCGATAGAGGTACACATCATGACTTGTCATGTGTACAAATCTCAAATCGCTATATAAACTAGAAAAATCAAATCAAATCAAAGTAACATGCAAAATACAAATCTCCATACTAAACCCAAGATAATCAAAGCAACATACAGAGAGAAAAAATGAATCGCAATGTTAAAACAAAAAAAAAAAAGGGAAAAACTATGAGAAATTTTTCATGAAACTGAATTTTGAAATAATGAACAGACATTGTTGTTAGTGCCATTTGTAATGGACTTTTATTGTAAGTGAGATCATTCATGTGAATAGAAAAATCACATGCAATATGAAATGCTAAAATGAAGAAAAATTTACAATGCAACCTTGAAAATGATACAAATTAATATTACTAATCTTCAAGCTCAATAATCTTCACAACTGAAGAGTCACCAACTTTCTGGCAAACAACAACTCGGTCACGTGGCTTTATAATACCATGAGCTTTGCCATGCTCTAAAGCAACCTTCAAAATTGATTCATTTGTTGCACTTGTAGACTCAGCCTGCACCCAAAATACAAACCTGTTAACAAGTTTATGGCTACAAAATATAATCTAGCAGTCCCAAATGAACTTAGATTCTACAACTTTTTCGATGGTTAATCCAAGAATTACTTGTGAGGAAGCCAAGCAAAAGACAGGATGATGATGGTGATTTTGTATCAAGTTTCAATCTAGGAATTAAGGCTTATAATGATAATTGGGATATAGAGGGGTAATCGTTGTTTGTAATCTGGAAACTGTTTGGAATTTTTATTTTATTTTCAGTTGGACTAGTGGATTTTTAAGCCGAGCTTTCTAGTTAATTTCTTTTATTTGATTTGCATTATATAAGGCAGATTATCAGTTTTAATATTTCAGATAATAAATATGTACAATAAGAACTTGTTAGATTCTGAGATATTCATTGGTTCTCATAGCTCATTTTACATAACTAGATAGATCAATGGACATCAAATAGATCTTACTGGATGTCGCGGATCTGCCAGAATCGGGAAAAGACCTCTAACAATAAGTGATTGCCTTGCCTGCCAAAGGATCATGAAATGAAACATCACAAGAATAGATTAGTTTCATTATGAAATATTGTAATGCAAGTCAAGAAAATAATACTGATGTCAGTTTATTTAAATATAAACACACTAAAGGGTAATTGAAGCAAGATAGAAATAAGCAATGGTTAAAAACATGAAACAGCAGCATCTTTTTCACCAATTTTACTGTCAAATCGAGTTTGAATCACATTTGCAAAATGGCTACTTGTGTGGTAATGAATACTAAGGCTCTGTAAAGAGCGGATAGCGGATAAGCTAATTTATAGCGGATTAGCTGATGACGGATAAACTACCGGATTGAGTCTAAAGTGTTTGGTAAAATTAGTGCTTGAACTAACCTATAAATATAAAATGACATAAATGGACATTTATAATTAATGGTTAAAAATGAGATAGAAAATTCATTTAATGGAGGATAAATTAGGAATTTAATAAAAATAATAAGGGTATAAATGGGAGAAAAAATGAAACACTATGAGCTCAAACGATACTTCAAGTAGCGTTTCAAAAAACGCTATAAGCTAGTGAAAATACACTATAAGCTAGTGAGAAAACGTTATAAGTTAGTAATGTCAAACACCTACAATGAGCTTATTCGCTATAAGCTAGTGGGTTAGCCTTGTCAAACCGAGCCTAACAAGCAACATTTTTATGTGCTAAGGATTATCCACATGGTTATGAGTATGACACATCGCATACGCATTGTTTTATCATTAAGCTCCATTACTGAATTACAGATACAAACTATTTTGTTCAAATAAATCATTCATGCACCCAACAAAACTGAACTGACTCAAGGAGCATAATCATGCTGATTCAAACAGATGGCCAATCTTTGGACTCATTCCAAGTTGATGTCATTTACATTTATCCCACTTTTTTAAAACAAAATTACTTGCATCATTCTAACATCAATGTGAATATTCCATGAAACAAACGTCAAGTTGTCAATTAGATACCTCAAAAGCTCCTGTGAAAGTCCATCGGAGTTGATTTGTCTTCATTTGGGGAATGACAACAGATAGTACAGGCATGGTTGGTCTGTACTTTGCAATAAGCCTACAGTACACATTCATACAATAACATATAAATCAAATAACATGTTAGCATGATATTAAAAGTGCAACAAAATAGTAATTAGCAGGAAACTGTAACTTAACCCAGCATGAACTGAGAAAGTACCATTATAATAATTTATTTTTAATAAACAACAAATGCATAATGACTTGCAAACAGTAACAATGCATTAAAAAATCTTTAAGTAAATGTTAGTGATAAAACAGAGAAAATGAAACCTTGCAGCTCTTCCAGATGAAGTGAAGCAAATAATGACAGAAGCCTTGACCTTGATTGCTGCTCGGACCTTCATGTTTCAACAGAGGAAGCTATTGATTTCAAACTTTTACTTTACGAAGCATAATAGCTCATTATTGGCAAAGGGAAACTGAGTTAAAACAATCCCAAAAAAAATCATGCAAAAGTGAAATGTACCGCAGAAGAAGCTATTGCTTCCAAATGAGTCATTGGCTCTCCAACATATCTGACAGCTCTCTTGAAATATAAAGCTTGATTGTAAACTTTCTCAGCCTGCAAAGAACAGCTGATTAAGAGCATTTCAAGTTTGCATAAGCACTGATGTGGTTTCATCCTCTATGACCTATCCTAGTACTATTCTGTTTTCGAGTAATAATAGCCACTTGGACAGCATATGGAAAATATTGATTATTTGTTTGGTAAAGAGGTTTTAAGAAATGACTGTAGGATACATCCATGATCTAAGACATACTAGGAAATTTCAAGAAAATAGAACTTCACACCATAAGAGTTAAAAAAGGATGGGGCAGGAAATTAGTTTATATCAAGTACAATAGGAATGTAATTTACAGCTAAAGCATAAATCCATCTACCTCAGCACAAATTTTCCCAACAGTGGAAATAGTTTCTACAGGGTATGATCCCCGCAAAGTCTCAGCCCCAAGAACAATTGCATCACTGCCTGAACCATCCAATGAAGGAATATTAATGACTCGACAGAAATGTGTTCATGTATCCAATGCTATTATTTAGATAATGCATAGAGCTATACAAATTAATTAAGACACACCAACAAGACAAGGGGAAGGTAAGTCGGGAAAAATAAAGCGTACCATCCAACACTGCATTGGCAACATCAGTTGCTTCAGCACGAGTAGGTCTTAGATTATCTGTCATAGTGTCCACAACACGTGTGACAACAGCTGGCTTTCCGGCCATGTTACACTTGTAAATAGCTGCTTTTTGGAATAAAAATACCTACCAAATCATACAGATATATATAAGTTTTCTATTGGAGAGAGTGCAGATCATTAGATATAAAACTGGTTTAAAACAGGTTTTGGACCTACACAAACCTAAACCAATTCTGAGCTGGTTCACTTATACCAAAACTGGTCTGCAAAAATAAATCACTTTGAAACTTATTGAGAGCCCCACGTCGACTAAATTGGCTCTGATACCTTCTTAGAATTTGGGTTTGGGGCCTAACTCAACCTCAAAAGCTAGTTTGGCCATATCTCTAGTTGATGTATTGTAGACTTCAACATTGTCTCAAATGTCTAACTCCTAACCTTTTCTGCAACCCACTTGGTTTCTTGTACACACATAAAATTGATCCTCCTCCTAATCATGGTATCAACTATTTCTATAGTTTTCCCAATAAGTTTGCCAATTTCTCAAATTCCAAAATGAATCATACTTCGTGAACTAGCTTCTTCAAAAAAACCCATCAATAAAAATATGGGAAACCTCTCTTTATTGTTCACTACACAATACACAATAGGTATAAATCAGCAGCTCTTGCGGATTTTACATTGTTCACAAGCCATACAATCTGTTACTTTTTAGCATTAATAAATGATATCAACTTCCCATGTCATAAAGATCAACAAAGTTTTAGCACAAATTAGGATGTTTGATCTGTTAAGAGTCCTCACAGCTCCCATATTATGCTGTCAACAAAATACAAAAGCCGTGATGCTGAAAACAACAACTAAATAAATGTTTAAGGATTTCATAACAACATCTATCCCCTTGCAGATGAATCATATATAACATCGGAGTTTTCTGTGCAGAAGTAAGAGCTAACCTTCTCAGGTGGAAGATCTATCCCCAAATTTCCACGAGAGAGGATGATACCGTCTGCTTCTCTCAATATTTCATCAAAATGTGTCAGTCCCTATAAGAATACAGAAACGCATTCGAAAATCACTATAAACTAAAAAAAGCGCACACACACACAAAGGGATCTTGAACTACTGCTTTTGTCTATTATATATGCAAAGAGTGTAACATTCAAAGGTTTTTGAAATTGCTCACTGTTAAAAAACTACATGTGTTAGGAAACTGTACCAATGTAGGTGAAGGTGTAGTACAACACAGCAAAGATTACACAAGTACCCTCAGCTAATAAAGAAAGTGAACAATAATACCTGATTCACAACACTCACCTCTATGTTTTCAATCTTTGCAAAAATTTGTGTCTGTTTGAGGTCACCTAATTTAGAAAGAAACTCACGGGCCTGCAAAATGAAAAATAATGGCATTTTTTAACATTGCTATGAGGAAAACTTCAATAAAGAAGTGGTTCACATAATCAGCAGTACTGTAGAAGTAAACTAATTTGAAGCTAAAAGAAGTACACAAGATAAAAAAAACAAAACAGCAAATTACTTTCCCATCTCTGTACTTTGCATTTATTATACAGGTCTCTCTTAAAGCACCATAACTAAATTTAACATGTTTTCATACCAACACTTAGATAATAGATGCTGCAGACACATGTCATTCCAATTTCCATCCCTTATTTTATGCTAAGATATAATGAGAAATGGGAAGAGTATGATCAATTTGTGTAGCTAGAAATGGCAACTGATAAACATCAAAAGAACCACTCGGTTAAGCAATTTGTCAGATGCCTAGCAGCATTTTGGAGTAAGTTGCAAACTTGCAACAATTGCATAAATACAATTTTTTCGTGTTTTTATAGTAGATGGGAAGTCTTCAAAGTAAATTCATAATAAAATACATAAGCAATTAGATAAAGCCTATTCACAATAGCACTTACATGGCGAACATCTTCAGCATGCCTGGTGTATGATAAAGAAAGGAAGTCTATATTGTTTTTAACACCCCATGTGCTTATCACCTGAGTTAGTGAGTCAAATCACAAAAGATGAACATTCAAGTATCAAAAATTGATAAAATCGGGCTATATTTTCATCAAAGAAATGTAATTCCATTTCCACCCTTAAAATCTATCATGAAAAGATAGAAATTGAAACATTCATTCTCAAGCACCAGAAGAAAAATAGCAACTCGATCACGTAATGTGCATCTCACTACTTTACGCATACAAATTCTTATGGTTACCTCCTTATCTTTATCAAGAAGAGTTGGAAGATCAATATGAATTTGAGAGACGTGTAATGTATACAACGATCCAGCAAGAGTAGCAGAATTTTTAATGATGCAAGTCACATCATCACCATCCACTTCTTTGACCTGCATTATGAAATCAAACTACTTGAGTAACAATAATGACATCGAGTATCAGCAGTATTTTACTTTGTTCATTATCCTACAATGCTTCCATAAAACAGCTAACCGCAAAAGGTAGCAAGCATGTGGCTACTCTTATCAAATGCAAAGCAGACCTTCTCTAAAACGTCACTAATACTGATAAGTTAACAAGAAATAAAATGACAATAGAAATAGCGTCAATAATATCAATCCTTGAATAATTGAAAATAATGTTCAAAGTGAATGTGTACTTTTTTGGTGAAACTACTTTTCATATCAGATATTGAGGACTAATTTGACCTATAATACACATTTAGGGACTATTTTTATGTATAAAATGTCATTCAAGGATCTTTGACATTATTTTCATTATTCAGGAACTACTATGAAAATTTGCATCTTACAAAGACTAATTTGACTATTCACTCATTGTGTATTGAAATTTGAACTAGTCATCCAGGATTGCGTTACCTCCAACCACACAGAAGTTGTTTCACTTCCGGTAAACAGATATTGACCGATAAAAATAGTATCACCACTCTTCACAGCCTGCAAAATTATGTACACTTTAGTAAAGCAAACCCTACATGGTACACACAGTCGAAGTAATAAAATAAGAAATAAGAAAGCTAATTTTGCCAACAGACAAATTTCACAAAAAAAACTTAAGAGTAGTAATGAAGAAATAAAAGGCAAAAGTAGGCATAAAAGTCAATAGCATTTTTGGGCATATCAAGAATACACCAGGTAAAGGACTACTTTATAAAGATAACATTTTAGGCTCTAATGATCAACTGACTGATAATTTTGTCAAGTCCCTTAGAGGACCAGTGTTGAATCTATTTATAACAAGTTTGGTGCATATGACGTGTATGCCCCCCTTTAAGGGAAGTGTTAGAATAACACATAGAATATGTATTAAATGTGTTTAGTGTGTGTGCATACTAGAGGTTGATTGTAGATGAATCTTCTGGAATTATCAGTAGATACTTCTTGTCTTCATTATAAATAGAGCACCTGTGAGTGGTCATAATTCATAACACAAAACATTCCAATATGTTTATAAATACAATTTCAAATGTGCAACAAGATAACCATGTGGCAACTATACACATATGTTTGGAACCGTCAAAGGATATATTCAACATAAATATAATACAAACCACAATAAATGTGCTACACGGGAAATGTACACCGACCTTTGATAGACCACTAAAATTTAGTGGCAAGAGATTTGAAGTTGCTTCTTTGTTCTGATCAGGAGTTAAGACGACCAATGTTTCAGCTTCAAGGGAAATTGAGTTCTCGGTTTTGTTGACAACTTGCAATTCTGGACCCACAGTATCTAGCATAACCTGAAGTTAGACAAAAAGGTATTATTTTACGTTAATTGACCTACATATGGGTATTTAAATTTTACGTTAATTTACCCTAGAAGCTTTCAAACAAAAGCAAATAGACAAAGTGACGAACACAAAATAAGCATGTATACCGCACAGAGTTTCTTGGTACTTTTGATAGCAGCCTTTAAATTTTGCAGTGTCTCTTGGTGGTATTCTGGATCACCCCATGAGAAATCAAACCTTGCCACTAGCACATAGTACGAAAAGAAAAATAAGATAACCGACGGAGGAGACTCTAGCTAACATTCACAATAGGAAATACAAAGAGACAACTGCAAACTACGATAAAGGAAGAACTAACAAGTAATAACAGCACTATAATAGGTTATTGATATTTTCTTTCCCTATATGATTTTGTAGTTATAATTTTTTGAAATCGCAAGACTTTCTAACCCTTTCTTAAATATTGGTTGACTCTAATATTAGACAGAGCAAGACTAGTTTTCTGACAACAAAGTAATCGGAAAAACATAGCAACCAATCTATCATATTGTTCTTTACTCAAAGATGAGAAATCTAGAGAACAATGTGGCAAAAAAAATATGTAATCAACTGTAAAATAAAAACGACACACAAATAAAGGTTGCAAAGTAAAATACCAGACATTCCTGCATCGAGGCATTGGGAAATCACATCAACTGATCTTGACTTTGGACCAAGTGTGCCAACAATCTTCGTGATCGCGGGAAAGAAACTCTGCACAATGCGTTTGACCCACTTTAATCAAAATCCAAATTGGAAAAAACACTGACAATCTTCAAACAACGAGACAAAAAGTTCTCTTTCTTTAGTCCCAAAAATAAATGAAACAACCTACAATACAAAAATAAAACGAAAAATGTTTTCTCCATTTTCTCCCCCAAACACTCTAAGAAATAGCATCATATAAAGCTGCCAAATAAGAAGAGCAAAGGGTGTGTGTGGTTTGACACAATCTAGCAATTTGTATCATGGTGATATATCACAAATAACTTTAAGCCATTCAATTGCATGCATGAATCACTGTGATTTGTATCAAAGATTCAAACATAAATTGCACTTTTCATTCATTTTCTTGCTTTTCTTCACTGATGATTCTCATCAGAGAAATCAAAAGTCAGATAAGCTTCAATTGTTAAATGAAAAAAAAAACTAAAATAACATTACTAAATGCATTCCATCACTCTTTTTATTCTCATGAAATAAGGCTTCACACAGTCATTCACCCCCTCACTTGCTCACATAGGGCTTCACGCAAGTATTAATCTAATTTTGCTTTGACTTGTGACATAGTATGACATTATTATATTCTGTGAGACTAGTTATTTTGAAAATTCCCAATTTAGAATTACTATATCAAGCAATATAAACGCATCATTTATATGATATATTATGAACTACTTGTCTACATTTTCTCTCTGAATCTTATGATTTGGTACCAATTACGATTCAAATTAGCTTGACATTCACGATTTGAACTACGATTCAAATTCAAATCAGATCATCCAAGATTAGGAACAGCATCATTTTCAGAGTTGCTAAAATAAAAAAGGTTAGTTTCTAGCAATGAAAAAAGCAGAAGCAATAAACGAAGATAGGAAAAGCAAAATGGAAAATTGAGAGAGGAAGATTGTTAGTTTTAGTTTACATACAGGCTTGGATGGTTCGAGGATGGAAGCCATCCTAATAGGTTCCTCGAAGAGCAATGGACTCGACTGCATTTTTTTCTGATCAGAAAAGTGAAGTGATTGTTGATTGGTTGATGCGAGAGAAATATGCGGAGAACAGAAGAAAGAGAGAAAGAAGATGGGGGGTGTCAGAAAAAGATAGAGAATCCATTCCCGAACAAAAGACTGACTATAAGAAGAAGGGAAGTTTACTCATCGAGTCTCTGTCTTGAGGGCCACTACAAGATATGCGTCCAAAGCAATTCTGTCATTCATTCATTGACGTGTCACGTGCATAATAATCCATTTCTTATGCTTAGTCATTTGTGGGACAATAGAAATGGACCACATTTATATTTTATTTTTTTTTTTGGCTTAATTACAGTTTTTGTCCCCCAATTTTCACAAACTCATGATTTTGATCCTCTAAGAATTTTTTTCATGAATTTAATCCCCTATTTTCACCAACTTACGATTTTAGTCCTCCAAGAATTATTTTCACAAATTTAGTCCCCCTATTTTTGCAATCTCACGATTTTAGTCTCCATTTTTTCGCCAACTCACGATTTTAGTCCCCCTAGTTTTTCTAGAGAGGGACTTTGATTTTAAAAATAGGGGGACTAAAATCGTGAGTTGGTGAAAATAGGGGGACTAAATTCGTGAGAACAAATTTGGGGGACTAAAATCGTGAGCTAGTGTAATAGGGGGACCAAATTCGTGAAAAAATTTCTTGGAGGATCAAAATTGTGAGTTGGTGAAAATAGGGGGACCAAAACTGTAATTAAGCCTATTTTTTTAGATAGAGAGAGTGCTAAGCATCACTTGAAAAGTTATCACAAAAAAAAAATCACTTGAAAAGTTTCCAAAAACTAGTGTGTCAGCGGTGCACGTTGGTTTGGTTTTGAGCAAAAAAAGTGAACTGAACCGCAAAGTAAAAATAGATGTGGTTTAGTTTGGTTCGGCTGGCTTTCAAAAAAAAAACCAATGCGGTTTGGATTACTTCGGTTTTTGACGAGACAGAACACATTAAATGGTTGTAGATTGACTTACCCAATGTGGCAGAGGAAGCATGACCAAATAGATTAATGAATGTTGAGAAACATTGATGACTCTTATTTGGAAAGGGAAACATAATATGTAGATGAAGAAGTGTTTGTGAGTAGAGAGCCAACTATGGAGTCCGGTGTATAGCTATATCGAAGTAAGGTGGGGGAGATGGAAAATCTTGGCTTGGCAGTGAGTGGAACAGAGATCCTTGAGAGAGGGATGTGTGTGGCTGTGTGCATGTCTTTCATGACAAGATGGGCTTGTTTTGTTTGTTTAACATTCTCTTTGTACAGTCCAAGCTTATGCACTTATCGTGAATTCACATATACAGTTGTAAAAGTCATTGTATGAAATGGTCCAAAAATTGTAATCCTACTTAGAATGAAGAAACTTATACTATATAGTACTCTATTGCACGGTGTGCTAAAAATGTCATGTCATTTTAAGTTCATGAAGAACTTATTTTCTACATATATTGTTGTATCTAATTTTATTTTTGTATATAGGATTTTTGTGGTTTGGTTTGGTTCAGTTTCTGTAATCAAAATCGCGAACAGATCCGAACCGCGCGGTTCACTAATAAAAAAAACCAAACAAAACCAATAAAAAACGATTTTTTTGCGGTTTTCAATTTGGCTTGGTTCCGTTTGCGGTTTTCTATTGGTTTGGTTCGATTTTAAACACCCTTATTGGAGACTCCTTTTGTAAGATGATTAAAGATTGCTAGGATAATCCTCAGAAGACCAGGGAAATAAATTCCACATTTTTAGCTCTTATTCCCAAATCAGACTCTGTTGTGTCTATTAAACAATTGCCCATTGGTCTATGTAATGTTGCTAACAAAACTATCACTAAAATGTTTTCTTGTAGGTTAATGGAGGCTATTCAGATTTTAATTGGAGCTGCTCACAACTCCTTCATTCCTAAGAGACATATTCATGACAACATTATCATTGCACAAGAGATTTTCCACTCTATGAGGAGCAAAGGTGGGAAGTAATTATGGATGGCTATCAAGATTGATATTGAAAAGGCCTATGATAGACTTAGGTGGGAGTTTTTCAAATACTTTGGATGATATTGGTATTCTTCAGAAAATAGCTGATCTTATTTGGCATTGCATCTCTTCTCCTACTATGCAAGTGCTTTGAAATGGGGAGGAATTCTCTCCGACTAGAGGCATAAGACAAGGAGACCCTATTTCTCCTTATGTTTTGGTGTTGTGCATTGAAAGATTATTCCAAGTTATTGAGCAGGAGGTGGCTGACAATAGCTGGAATCCTATTCAAATCAACAAAGGGGGCCCTAAGATTTCTCATCTTGCTTTTGTCGATGACCTATTACTTTTTGCTAAAGCTAGTATTGGCCAAGCTTAATTAATTCATCAAACTCTGCTCAATTTTTGCATTAGCTCTTGTTAGAAGGTAAGCCAAGATAAGACTAGAGTTTACTTCTCTAAAAATGTGCATATATCGTTGAGAAATGATATTTGTGAAGTTCTGGGATTTAATCCTACCGAAGACTTGGGCAAATACTTGGGTGTTCCAATATTTCACAAAAGAGTTGGAATAAATACTTTCAACTTTGTTCTTGAAAAAGTTAAACAAAGGTTGAGCACTTGGAAGGCTAGAACCCTATCCTTTGTTGGCTGGGTGACCTTGCAGTCTACTATTCTCCCCATGAGTACTTGTGATGAGATTGACAAAATTTGTGGAAGTTTCATTTGGGGAGATGAAGAGCAACACAAGAAAGTTCACCTTCTTAGTTGGGATAAGATTTGTAGGCCTAAAAAAGAAGGAGGATTAGGGCTATGACTTACAACCAACTGAAATTGCAAAAATTGCACAGTTGAGTTCGGCCCGTAGTTTTTGTACCACCAACTGAACCAAACCACATGTAAAGCTATGACTTACAACATTACTTGACTGACTCACTATTTGGGCTTCAACTTACAACACTCTCACTCACTTACTAGTCCAAATCCAACTTCGTTGTTTCCTTGATTGACTTACAGTCTTCCATCTATTTCCCTGCACCCTACCATCTCATTCTGCTCACTCTAGAATTAAAAAACCCTTTAATAGGGCACATTGATTAATTGATTTTAGTTTATATGTTTGTGTAAAGAGTTGTTATACGACTGATTTAATTTGGATATTACAATCATGTGAACTCATCGGCCTTATCACCCTATTGGTGGTAATCATGCAACTTCACGGAGCTTATGTCCCTTAAGTGGTTCTAATAGCTTAGATAAACAATAGTAATATTTAGATTTATAATTATAATTATATTAGTTAATTTTAATTTTGTTTTAAATTATTTATTGTCTTGCTGAAGACCAATCCAAACTGCATTGGTTTGGTTCAGATTTTTTAAGAAGCCAACCGAATCAAACCAAACTGCGTGTATTTTCACGCTGCAGTTCAGATAGTTTTTAGGCTTAAACCGAATCAAACTGCATCGCGAACACCCCTACCACGCAACCACCACTGGTCACCACCATTGACTACCAGTTCAACTACCACCACACCATCATCCCCGATTACCACTTCGACAATCGTACAACTACTATTTTCAATCACTGTTATTAAAATATCTACTAAATAAATACATTATATATTTGTATTATTTTTGTTTTTTTAAACCTAGTAATGTTATATATTATTTTGATTAAGATAAGTGTATGATAAATATTTATTTTTGAAACTGATTTTGATTTTTGTAAATTTCTTAACTCAAAATTGAATATGAATTTAGTTTTTGAAATTTTTAAAACTCAAAATAGAAACTGATTTTGGTGTTAGAAAATTTTAAAATAGAAAACAAAAAACCACACTAAATAGGGTCTTCACATTCGTCTCGTAGTACAAAGCATTTTCCTTTTTCTTAATTACATTAAAAAATAAACTATATCTACTTTTGCAACAAAAATTGAATTAACTCACAAGAATATTGTAATAAGAAGTTAAATAGAGTTGAGTTACCTTTGGAAATAGAGTTCAGTTACGGATGATTGATTTGACGGGTAACTAGGCTTAGATTCCACTTCAAGACCATGAGTTTAAAGAGTTTAAACTGAGTGTAGCAAAATATTTGTTGGAAAGAACCACGTAAATTGGAAAAATCAGATATACACGTGGTGAGCTAGAATAATTACTATACCAATATCAAATATCTATATCACGCTAAAAAAATCGGTAATGTTATTTGGACAAAAAAAAATTAACTAAAAATAGTCAAAAACCAACTTACAATATCAATTAACTAAGTTTTTAATCGAAGCCTCGAAAACTGTGAAAAAACAGATTGGTTAATAGTCTAAAAAACTTGATTAATTGATGTTGTAAATTAGTTTTTGTCTACTTTTAACTGAAATTTTTGGCTAGGAAAAAAAATAGAGTTGAGTTGATTCTATGATTTGAGTCCCACAGGGACAAGGAGTATAAGTAAACCAAGAATCCAATAGAAGGGGAAACCAACGATAGTAGCCGCGCGGAAAGCGCCGCCATAACCTTAACTTCCTCTTCTTGTAACAATGGCGAAGGGCGACGACGCTGTCAGAAGAAAGCAGAACAAAAAGCTTAGGAAAAGATCCAACAGCAAGAATGACTCCTCTACTGTCTCTGCAAAAATTGCCGCTGTTATCGCCTCCAAGAAACGCCGCAAGGCCGGAAAACGCCGCATTTGCGAGGTTTCAAATCTTTTTTCTTTTATTTATTTTTTCAGTTAGGGTTATACTATCGTCAGAGGGCAAAATCATGACTAAAGTACAAACTTGCATTAATGTAAATTTGTTAGAAATAATTTGGATTGAAATACATGTCAAGATACTATAAATTTGCATTTTGATTGTGGTCTGAATCTTCAATTGCTTGCATGGTGAGGTTAATAAATCTACTAGCTATTGGTAATTGAAGTACAAATTTTATCAATTGTTGCTATGAACTCATTAATGACAATTCTAATGGATTACTAGTTGTTGGATGATATAAACAATGTTGCTCGTTAAAATCATTGAGTTGTAAACAGTGATGTGTATTGCTTTCTTTGTTCAATTGGGGGTGTTATTGACATAAATGTCTGTAGAGTTTTCTTCTTTGTGATATTTTGTTTTCTGTACTAGTATTGGAGAAATAAGTTTATTCATGATGGTACAGGGAATGTGCTTTAGTTTACCTACTCCAGAGGATCCATTCAATGATAGACAAGGAAAAGCAGAATTCAAAACAAGAGATTTTGAAAAGAAAACACATTCCCCAAAAGATGAAAAGGATCCTGTTAAGGATCTTGAAAAGAAAACACGTTCCTCAAAAGACGAAATGGTTCTTGTTAATGGGAAGAGTGCATCCAGTAGGAAAGGTACAGTTGGTGGGAAAAATGTTGAGGTGACTCAGATGCCTGACATTTGCGGTGCGCAACAGCTTGATGATGAAGATTCAGAGTTCCCTTCTAAATTTGTTTTTTGGTGTCTAAGTGCAATTGAAAGTGCGTTGCGACATGGTGATGCCTACACTGATGGAGAGGCTAACTCTCTCTTTCTTACTCCATGGGGTTTAGAATTTTCAAAGTGTTATTCTACTGATAAAGATCTGCTGGAGACCAGTGGAACATCTGCTACTACTGAGCAAATCGCATGGATGGTTTCCGGGGCAGCTGATACTTTTGTCAGAAAAGAGAAAGAAGGCTTATCAGTAGCCTGTCCCTTTCTTTTGTTTTTAGTACCTTCCTCAAAAAAAGCTGTCCAGGTTAGACAAATTTCCTCTTACAATTTCATTGCTGGTTCGTATAGTTTCTTTTTTATAAAACTCACAATGCTGAAACATGTACCCACCCACCACCTTTTCTGCCCTCCTCCCCTCTTTTATTTTTAAAATGAAGTTGAATCATGAGACTCCAGTTGATTTTTAATTTGATGTCATTGTGATGTTTTAGTATTGTTTGATTTAAAGCTTGACTTTGTTATTGGATATTTTGATTTTGCTTATTTCAAAATTATTCTACATATTGAATGGCATTGCATTTCATTCTCCTATAAACTTAGTCATTTAGCTATTCGGCCTGAATGCCACTAAGACAATTTATCGCAGTTCACAATATCAATGTTTGCCCTTCTATTTAACAGAAGGCAATGTCAACAAAAGGGAAAGAAATTTCACTAATTTTGCTTGTTGCTGTGAGCCTTGACAAAATTTTGATTTGTTTGTTGATAACTTGATACACAGGTTCGAACAGTTTGCAAGCCTTTGAAATCTTTAGGAATACATACAGTGAGTATTCATCCTGATGCTTCCTTAGATCATCAGATTCAAGGGTAATTGTTAAAAAATTATCTTTTGCTTTTTGTTGTATAAAATAGTGATGAATCACATTGTTTGGTAATGCATGCTGCTGCTCTTTTATTCATGTTCACTGACATGTAATCTTCCTTTATTAAGCTGTTTTGGTAAGATTTCCTTAGGGCTTTTTTGGGAGTTTGGAGGGGAGGGCTTTGGGGGAGTGGAATAGAGAGACCAAATACCCTTTCGTTGACTCACTTGATTTAGAGACCAAATACATAACTTTCGTTGACTCACTTTTGCTTATATTTAGGAACAGATGGCGTATTTTGACATTAATTTTAGTACCACAGTTTTTTTGCTTTTAAAAAACCCTTTGATTCGCAAATGACATTCCCAGAAGAATTACGTTGCTGTTTGGGGAATAAGTAAGCAATTCCAAGAAGTTACAGGAAAAGATCATTGTTTGCATGAATATTTTTAGAATGTCCATGCACATTACTTAGTTGTTTAATGTTTTCTCAACTTATCCTTTATGGTAGCCAGCTTCTTATTCAACATTTGTTTTGTCTTCTCGACAGTCTAAAAAGTTGTGAGCCTGAGTTTCTTGTTTCTACTCCCGAGAGGCTCTTGGAGCTTGTTTCTATGAAGGCCATTGATATTTCTGGTGTCTCTATGCTGGTAGGTTTTCTTTCCAGTCTCCATATATAGCAGTCTTTCTTCTTTTGATTTCAATCTTACACATATTTCTTGTTGTTACCTGATGGAAACCAGAATTTCAATAACAGAAACAGCAAAACAGAATGATGTAGAAGATGAATTATGAAGGAAAACTGCACATTCAATATCAAATAGAGTAGGAATTACAAGATGTTGTAGAGCAACTGCTCTCCTCTCAGAAGTTATACTTCTGGCCAGTAACTTCCATAATATAACACACATAACTAACTAAAATTCAAATACATATTTATATTCAAACTCAACCCCCAAACTGATAACTAACTATTTAAAATTCAAATAACACACAGAATAATAATAATAATTACTAATTAATCTTCTTCTTCTTCCTTCTCTCATAGACACGCCAAATTACTGGTTTACCCCTATTGGTGCGCTATCATTACCCGTAAATAATTTTGACAGCAAGCAACCATGAAGATGAAATATGAGAACACAAACTTCTATGTTTTATTCCTTCTCTTTTGTCATATTATTATTGTTAGTATGCATTTGTAGTTATTTAATTTGTGATGCTTTGTTTTAGTTGTCTTGGACAGATTCTCAGACAACTAGGAGTTCTGTCCGGCATTTTACAGCACGCCACATTTTTAAAAACAATCTGCAACAAACACACCCCAACTGAAATCTCTTATTATAAATGTAATAGAAAAGTAAATTCTCTTTTTGTGGTAGAAATTCAGTTAATTTGTGCTTATTTGTTATCATTTTAGCCAAATTCTCTGCTTAGAAATTAAGTGAAAGTTATATGTATCTTTTAGTATGAAAATTCTTGTATGTGATGGCATATGGATTTCTATGAATAAACTACTAACTATATTCTTTACAAGCCAGTTTCAAACATCTGTTTATCATAACTTATTCTATCTATCACATTTTATTGATTAATTAACATTTTGGTATTATATAGGTTATTGATGGGCTTAAGGCTCTTTGTGAAGCTGGTCTCACGGATGCAATAAATTCTATCAAGAAGTTAATTTCTGGCAATCCCCGTCTTGTGGTTTTCAATGATAGCTTCAACCATACATCTATCCCAATGGTTCGATATCTTCTGACAGGATCTATTAGTAGGCTATCTCTCAATAATTCAATCACCAGCCTAAGTTCATGCATTATCCAGTCTGTTAAAGTATGTACATCAGAAGATAAAATTGTTAAGGTAATTATTGGTATGCTGGTCATAAGTTGTATTTTATATATGTTCACTGAAATTAGCACTTATGGGTACCTTACTAGTTCAGCATTTATTTTGTGTTTCTTGATGTTATCAAACGAAATAAATTAGTTAGGTAACTCTAGGAATTTCCTTAGCTTTTTTAAAAAAGATTTACTATATTTAGAATGACATTGCTCTTCTCTTTATAGATTTAGATAAAATTTGGTACTCAATAGAATCCAATGGTGTCGTTTAATCCATCTACAAACGCAACTAGTGGGATAAGTTTTGTGTTCAACATGAATCTTGGCCTTTACTATTGCTTTGGCTTTGATTGGGCGTGACAAGTGTAGGTCATATTGTTATGGTTTGAATAAGCTTAATATTAACATAGTCTAAAAAAATAATGAAGAACTAATCTTAAATGGTTTCAGCCCCGTTTGAAAATTTCTGGTTAGTTTTATCAAGAAATTTTAACCTATGCATGATCTCATTGTTCTACTTATATGTTTGAATTTTACCAAATAATTTTATTTCCAGAACTTTCACAATCTTGTTTCATTTTTCATTAACCTATATTTAATAGTTTATAATCTTTTAAAAGCATAAATACACATTATTCTTTTCCCATTTCCACCCTTAAGATTTATTGTATGTACATTTTCATATTGTTAGGTTTTTATCTAATTTCTCTGTTCAATACTGTAAATTGCTTGCATTTAGTTATGCATTTGCTTAGATATGCAGATTTTGAAAGCACATGTTTGTACTATAATTCTTGCAGAGCATTGAAGTCCTGGAACAATTTCGGAGCAGCCACACTCATAATTCAAACCTTTTATATATTTTAAGAAAGGATGCCAAGTGCCATAAATTGGTCAAGACTCTCAAATCCAAGGGTTGTTCCACTTTTGATGCCGCAAATTTTAATGATAGGTAAAGCATCAAATGTTTTATATATATAGTTTGGCTTACAATTTTTGTAGAATGATATGTACTACCCACCTCATAACATTTTAATAGGCTACATGAAATCTAACCTAGCGTAACAGAAGTCTGCTGAAAAAAGACATGTGTTGCTAGGGGCTATTGCAGCCATCATTGAACTACTTATCTTTTTATTGAACTTTTCTTAGTTGCTCATTATGTGTTGTTATGTTGTACAGTGTGGATTCAAAGAACAGATTGCAATCAGTGGTTTCCATGATCGATTGGGAGCATATCTTTACTACAGATATAGGGATGTATGATGTAATAGTTCTGCCGAGTTTTGTGCCCTCTATGGACACTTATGTGCATATTTTGACAAAGATGGCCCGCGAAAGTGTCAATGGTGTTTTGCATTCTTTCTTAACAAAAGGAGATACAGAACTTGCTGGACCACTCATCTCAATTCTTGAACAATGTGGACAGGAAGTGCCTCAGACCCTGCAGGATCTGCATGATTGAAAGTGCTCGGCCATTATTTTCATACGTTCATTCCATCCCTTCCATCCCTGCAACTCTGAGACAAATTCCTTCTTGTTTGGCATTAGGGAATGGGAGCTAGGAATTGGAGGATGATGGGTGTGCTTGCGACGTTTGATTTCGAAATCTTGCAACCCATGAAGACTACCCCCCATTCAGAAATTTTTTGTAATTTTTGTGCCTTTATTTCGAATATTATCATTGAGCAAGTTATTAACAATAGACGTTATGTTTTTTCGCTTTTGTTACAAAGGTTTAAAGTTGGTACAAGATTTTTCTTTCGCTTTTGTTACAAAGGTTTAAAGTTAGTACAAGATTTTTCTTCTAAATTGAACTAATAAGGGCAAAATAGTACTTGTAAAAGTAATTACAAATAAGGTTTGTCAAAATCATTAACAATTACAAACTTCATTATGAATTACATTTTTACCAAATTAGTAGAGTTCCACAATGCTTGCTAGTTCTTAGAATCATAGCATTTGCTAATAAAGAAAGGGACAACAATATTAAGAATATTCAAAAGTAACTAACTAGTTTTCATTCAAAGAATAGCATGCAAGTGTTGTGCGTACCACTCATCGTTGCTCACACATTGAAATTCCTAATGTTGCTGGAAAGATACCAGAGATCATAAAATGTCCTGAGTGTCCCAACATATTGGAATAAATGCTAAATAATTCAATTATCATATGAAGGGCATATTAGTACTTTTACTAGTGTTAGTTATACTAGTTTATTTCTAGCTGATAGAATAGTTAGTTAGTTATTTTTTGACCGTTGAAGTTAGTTCAGTTGATTACAACTGATTCTTGTATTCATAGCTTGTATATAGCATTTCTGATCAATGGAATAACAATCAAGTTTCATTTCTCAATTTCCTTCTTGAATCCTTTACAACACAATGGAGATTTTCATCATCTATAAGTGTTGTCACAATAAGAACACCCCAAATGCTATATACATTAGAATTGAACATGGGTTGTGTGTTTGATGTTGTGGACAAAAGTGTGGGACTTTGAGAACCTTCTAGTTGTGTGTCGCTTTATATTTGTGTTTGTGAGAAAATAAAGATTTCCCTGTACTGTGTGGCTTGAAAAATAAGGTGTTATGTTTTGTGTGTACTTTGGTTGGTAGTGTTATTATTGAAGCTTTGGCCTTCTATTAAGCTTCAATTTGTGTTGCAATGCTTGAATAATATCTATAATATTCATATGTTCATTGTGTTGTCACAATAGGAAGCACTGCCCTGAGTGTCCTCCTAATGTAATGGACATTTTCATCAGTTATAAGTCTTGAATCATAGTATTCAACAAGTAAGCTTATTTGTAGTTTGTGTTGCAATGCGTATATCTATATTCTGGTTATTATCACAGCTTTTCATCTTATGGAGAATAATAACTAAGTTACTAATTGATTAATTAATTCAAAACTAACAAGATGTTGTTTACACATTCTATCACGGTTCAGGTTCACGGCTCTGTAATTATCAAAAATTTGTAACTCTTCATCTAAAGGGCTCTTCTACTCTGATTCATGCTTGTTTGATTCTTTGTTATGGAGAATAATAACTAAGTTACTAATTGATTATTTTCTAATATATATACGGCCTCAAGAAAGGGAGAAACATTTGATATTATCAAATAAAATAGCAGGTCGGGTTAAGCTAAACGGTGACAGTTTTGAAAACAGTTAATAGAGAGAACAATGAGGCTATAGAAAGCACAAATGTTTTCATTCATATAAAAAAAAAACTAAACAACATCTAGAAACAAATTATAAAAGAAAACACAGACTACAAGGCACTTAAACTCAGATACCTACATCAGCCTGCCTAATACTATTTAATTAAAACTATAAGTATGCAATCAAAAGGAAAAAGTTCTAAACTTGAAGACCAGCCTCTAATGTTGATTCTCTATTAGAAGTAGTATCTTCCTCAGCTTCACCAGAAATTTCCTCCAAAGATTTTCCTTTAGATTCAGGCACCAAGAATGTAAACATCATTCCCAAGAGGTTGCACACACCCAAAAAGATAAGCGTATTTCTGACTCCAATTGCATTTTGAGCATAGAGGAATCCAAAAGCCCCAACCATTGCTCCAGCTTTTCCAGCAGCAGCTGATATACCATGACATGTTGCCCTAAGCCTAGCTGGAAAAATCTCTGCTGGCACCACAAACGTAGTGGCATTTGGACCAAAATTGGCAAAGAAAAAAGTGAATGCATACATCACAACAAATCCAATTTGATTACCCTCCATGGTCCAATGGTGGTATGGAATGGCCAAGGCAAACATGAACACAGTCATGAAGAAAAATCCCATCAACTGAATTGCAAACCTTCCCATCCTATCAATGAGTGCCACTGTAAACCAGTAACCAGGAACAGTGCTACAAAGTGCTATCAGTGTTTGTGCTCTAGCAATTCTATAAACTTCTTCAAGCGCATTCATTGTTTTCGCCTCAGCAATCCACCCAACTGCAGTGAAAATGTCCTTCTGGAAAAGATTCTGACTGTAATAAGCAATGTCCAAAAGAAACCAAGTTGCAGCTGTTCCAAGTAAATGAAGTCCATGGCGGCGAAGAAACTGTGTTGTAAACAACCCAAATTCATTCCTTCCTTGTCTCCCCAAATTCTGAACTTTCTCAGGCTCAGCTTCTATCTCAACCTGCAAAACCTTTGACATGTCAGCAGCTGCTTGTTTCTCATTCTTAGCAACCAAAGCTGTGTATCTTGCAGTTTCAGGCATTTTCATTCTCCAATAATATGTCAATAGAGCTGGGAGTGCACCAAACATTAAGATTATTCTCCAAACATAATCAGCTTGTGGAACAGTTGATAAAACTGAGTTAACTTGGAATGTTGGAGCAGGATACATAGCATTAAAAATAGATGAAATTACAATAGCAACAGTTCCACCAGTAAGGATTCCAAAACCTTGCATGGCAAAAACTGCAGCTATAAAAGCTCCACGTGTCTTCTTATTGGCATACTCAGACATGATAGTAGCTGACAAAGGGTAATCACCACCAATACCAAATCCAAGCCAAAACCTGAAGAAACAAAGTGTGGCTATAACAGTTTTGGGTTCTTTCCCAAAAGAGAGACCAGAAGCAAGTGAACAAATAACCATGAGCATAAGTGTCATTCCATAGACACGTTTCCTTCCCATTTTATCACCAAGCCAACCAAAGAAAAGTTGGCCTGCTAGTGTTCCACAGAATGCAACACCATTGATTGCAGCAGAAACGTTGTCTGGTAGAGAGCCTGGTTTGTCAGAACCTTCTGAGTAGTACACGCGGCCAAGCAATTTGGTGACAAGTGAAATGCAAAAGAGATCATAAGAATCAGTGAAGAAACCCATTCCAGCAACCACAATTGCAGTGAAGTGATACCATTGTGTTTTTGCAACGTCAAGTGCATTAAGCACCTTCAACTCATCCTTAGCCATGTTGATTCGTAATCACAAGGGTTCACTCCTAAACCTGAAATTTAAATGCGCGTGCATGCAAATAGCATTAGAATAAATACCTAAAATATCCAACAGAAATTAAAAATATAAACAACAAATTTGATTATAAAAAAAAAAAGAATTGTGAGAAAACAAACTACTAGAAAATCTCCATAGTTTTAGGTATATAAAGCGTGATATATTATAACAAACTACTAGAAAATCACTGTCATCATAGCATATCCTAGATTTTAGTGACAAAGAGTGAACTAAACTAGGAAATTATAAAGGTGATAACAAACTACTAGAAAATCTCCACGGGTAAATAAAAAAATGTGATCAAAAGGGTTTAAATTTTAAAATGTGCTACAAAAGCTTTCAAAAGGGTTAAAATGTCTCTCAATGGAGTTAAACTAAGCTTTCAAAATGTGATATAGTAGTACACAAGAATGCAAAAAGATATATCACCTTTGGTGATATATATATATATATATATATATATATATATATATATATGCAGATCCAATATTTAAGGAGATAATAAAGGGTGAACTAAAATTTAGGAAATTATAAAGGGTGATAACAAACTTTTTGGTTACCAGGTGATAACAAACTAAAGACAATCTTGACAATTGTAAATAAACGAATATCACGCCGTGGAAAATAAAATAGGCATGGCAACATGTGGCGTGGTCGGGTGTCAGATCCCCGCCCCCGCCTCTTATCTCTAAAGGTCGGTTTTATATCCCCATCCTGTCTCAAACGGATCGGCTTCCCAGGTGCATCCATTTCGCTACTAAAATAAATAGAGAAAAACTTTCAAAAGGGTTTAAACTTTAAAATGTGTTAGGGCACAAGAACATTTGGATGAAATGATTTGGGTTTCTTTCAGCTTTAATCAATGTTTTGGGTTTGAATCCAACTTTGAAAATGCAAAGAAGATTAAATCTCTTGAGAGAGCGGTTTTGTTACTCGATGAATTAATCTTTGAAGTTACATGGAAAGGGTACTGATTTATAAAAAAAAAATGTGTTAGGGTTAAAATGTGCCACGACTATGATCACTTAAGTTAAACAACGCTTTCAAAAGGAAACACCAACACTCTTAAGTTACTTAAGTAAAGAAGAACATGATAGAACAGAAATATTTCATGTTTTTTTTTGTTGACAAAGAGTATTAAACTCAATTAAGTCTTGTGATCAATATATAAAGCCAATAATTTTTTTTTGTTGACAAACATAGAAAGGCAGTAGTTGTAATCTTCATTTCAGATATTATGATCTAATTTTATACGTATATACATGCATGGTACATATCTAAATACCAGAAAATAAACAAATAAAAGTGAAGAGAGATAAGAGATATATATATACCTCGATGATGAAGAGAAAGAAGAAGAATACAAGAAACTTAAATGCAAGTGATCAGTGGAAGAGAGTCCAAGTGTTGTGTGTAGAACGAAGTAATGCAGAATGGTATAAATAGAGACAGCCAAGTCTCACCCGAATTTCACTCTAACTCTTTTATCTTCTTTTTATCTTCTTATCTTTATCTTTCTTTTGGAAAATTTTCAAAAAAAAAAAAGTTTTTCTTAATACTATTAATAATATTAGAAAATAATGCAGTGGAATGTTATTGATCAAATTAGATTTTTTTCTCTATCTTCTTGAAATTTTTTTATTCTCACAATGAGTTCGATTTTTGATTTCTTAAATGAATTTAAATAGGATTTAATTTATATTTTTTGGTACATTAGAATTTAATTTATATATACACTATAGGTGTTTAGGTCTTTTACACTATCTATCAATTAGAGGTTGACACATCACCAAAAAAAAATTGGTCAATTAGTAACCACTAATAAGTCAATTGTTAATCAACCACTCTGCGAATTGTGATCGGTGTCTGATAATGGTTGTAAAAAGCTATACACGGTAAGTGTATATAAATTAAACTCATTTAAATATATTGTTGGACCAAAAACTCATTTAAATATCTATTACGTATTAACTATCTATTTTTTCGATGAGGATGTATTAACTTTACACTATATCTATTATATTGTAACCAAAAAAAAGTTTTTTTTGGTACCCCCTCCCTCCTCTCTCACACCTCCCAAAATACCGAAGCGGACAAAAATGCCCTCTTTTTTTTTTAAAAAAAAAAATTAACTTTCCCGGATTTACCTCAAATATTGGTAAATCCGGTTCATAAATCTGGAAAAAAAATCTGTTTCGTGGGGTTTCCCGGATTTACCTCATAGGTAGGTAAATCCGGTTCACAATTTGTGAACGGATTTACCTACCTATGAGGTAAATCCGAGAACCCCTTTTTTTAATTTTATTTTTAAAAAGATACGTGTCTGTTACGATTTAAAATATGATACGAACGCGTTACGATATACGAGTAAAGATACGTCTAAATACAATCTAAAATACATCAAAATAGACGGACAATCACGCCTATGATCCTACTACTACTCCCGTGACTTCCCGCTTCATCGCTTCAAAAATCTGCTACGACGATCGAGATAGGCAAAGAACCGCGCTCTATGATCTGTGTAGCAACCGCTCTATGAGGAGCACTACTTTGGCGTGGATCGTCCGTCTATTTTGACGTATTTTAGATCGTATTTAGACGTATCTTTATTCGTATATCGTAACGAGTTCGTATCGTATTTTAAATTGTACCAGGCGCGTATCTTTTTAATTTTTTTTTTAAAAAGGGGGTTTCCCGGATTTACCTCATTGGTAGGTAAATCCTGTTCACAATTTATAAACCGGATTTACCTACCAAGAAAAGGGCATTTTTCACCAAAGAACTTGTGTAGAGACACCTGTTGTGCGAAAAGGTGATGTGCAAGTATACACAATCGCAACAAGTAATATATTGATAAGTAAAGTTCGTCTCCACAGTGATTGATGTTAATTTATAGTTTAACTTACACTAACACTGAATGGAACAAGTAGCAACTATGTGTCGTCACAAATAACAGTATAAAAGAGTGTTTGAATGGAACAAGTTTAAAAGAGTGATTTAAATATGAGATAAGTATAAGTTGGAATGCTCTTTGCTAAATAAATTCCCAAAAGTGAAGCGTTATAACGTCACACGCTATAGCGTCAAGCGCAATTGCAAATGATTTTGTGCTTTTCAGTCACTGACGCCAGGGTTTCATTACAAGAAGCCTATGTCTAGGTTCTAAATAAGTTCACCCCTGTATAATAGAGAACCCACAGCTTTTGCCCTATGAACTATTGCATTTCTATGTCTAGAAGGAGCAAACGTTGTTTAAATGTCTTTAAACAACATTTCGTTCATATCAATCTTTGAGTTATATCCATGGACCATGTCTGTACCCACGAATGTACTCATTTTAAGTGGCCAACCCTATAACAAGTTTGAAAGAATTGAAATACAAAGATTGAAACGCAAAACGTGAAGAATTATAAACGCAATACTAATGGTTCATTACAAGCTTAAAGCAATCCAACTACAAGTGTTTAGCTCATGTTGAGCATCATCAATAAAATACAAGTTAAATAACCCATATTACTGAAAACAAAAGAAAGAGAAACAGTTGCCAAAGATACAAACCGAGAGTTCCAACTCTTGAACAGAGATGACGCTATAACGTCAACTTCACACCGAGAAAAATGGAAAATACTAACATAAAAATGGAAGCTTGAAAGTGTTTCAATTGAGGAGAAAATGTGTCAAGGTTTCTTCCAAAAACTCTCTCTCCCTTCGAAGGTGGGAGTATGGAGAAGAAGAAGAAGCTCCCTTGTGATATTCCCCAAAAAAGTACAAAAAGGTGATAGAAACCTTTTACCAACTAAAGCTATCCTTCCACTCAAACAAAGACAAGTGTCCCTCGCTATCCAATAAAATCCGGGCGTGTCAGCGTGTGCAGTGAGCACAGTATACGAGATTTGGAATAAAGAGTTTGGCGCCAAAAAAGAACTTTTGCCTTGAATGCTCAGCTGGCCTGCCTTTTTACCGCTATAACGTTAGACGCTATAGCGCTAAGCACTGCAACACTAATAAACACATTAAATTGCTCACAAAGGCACCAGAAGTGCCAAATTAACAACAAAATAGCATTTAGCCCTTCTTTATCTAAAACTAACACAATATAGTAAATAAAACACTAATGTTACCTGAGAACTTACTTTAATTTAAGGAATAAAGGCATAAATAACTCATATATATATGAGTTATCAACACCTCAACAGAATGTTGTTGCAGAAAGGAAGCATAGGCACATCCTTAATTAATGTCACTCGTGCCCTAATGTTTCAATCACATCTACCCAATAGTTTTTGGTGCTATGCTGTTATGCACTCCATACATCTAATCAACAGGCTCCCATCTGCTACACTAGAAAATAAGAGTCCCTATGAGAAGTTACATGGGAAATTTCCTAACTTGAAGCATCTAAGGGTCTTTGGATGCCTTAGCTTTGCATCTACTCTCCAACAAGGAAGGAACAAGCTTGATCCTAGGGCTAGGAAATGTGTGTTTCTTGGTTAGAAGCCTGGGATTAAGGGATATATACAGATGGACTTGAAATCAAGAGAAGTTTTCATTTCAAGGAATGTTGTTCTATATGAAGACAACTTTCCTTATCTTGAACACCAAAAGCACACCACACATGAAACTATTGATGCCAACACCTATGATTTCTCTATTTTTGACCCTGATGATACACAAACAGAAACCACCCCTGTTGCCACACCAGATCACAATACTTCTCTCACTACACCAAATGACCTCACAATACCAGAAACTATTGACACAGAGAACAATGATACTTCTGCTGATGAAATAAGAGATATTGTTACCAGTACCAACACACCTAATAACACCACCACAAGCATCCCACAAAGACCTACTAGAACTATTAGACCCCCAGCTCGATATGATGACTTTATATGAAACAACACTATCACCGAACCAGCTACCTTGTATCCTATTCAATCTGTCATTGGGTATGAGAAGCTCACTCAATCCTACAAGAGCTTTGCCTTGTCTATTTCTTCCAACAGTGAGCCCTCAAAATACAATCAAGCTTGCAAATTTGAGTGCTGGAACAAAGCTATGCAGAATGAATTGGAAGCACTTGAACAGAATCACACCTGGAAACTCACTGATTTACCTGCTGGGAAGAGAACAATAGGGTGCAAATGGGTGTACAGGATTAAATATAAGATTGATGAGTCCATAGAAAGATACAAAGCACGATTGGTAACAAAAGGATACACACAAACCAAGGTATTGATTACCTTGATACATTTTCCCCTGTTGCCAAAATGACAACAGTTAGACTGAAATGAGGAAGTGTATATGGATCTTCCACAAGGATACCAAAGTTCCTCTCCTAACAAGGTATGCAGGTTGCTGAAATCACTCTACGGTTTGAAACAAGCAAGTAGGCAATGGTTTGCCAAGTTGTTCACCTTTCTTATTTCTCTTGGATATCTGCAATCACAATATGATCACTCTCTTTTCACTAAATATCACCAAGGATTACACACCATCTTACTCATCTACGTTGATGATCTAATTTTAGCTGGTAATGACAACAAAGAGATTAATTCTGTCAAGCATAAACTGGATTCTATTTTTAAAATAAAGGACCTTGGTTGCTTAAGGTATATTCTTGGGATTGAGATTGCCAGATCCTCTGTTGGTATCTCAATCTGCCAAAGAAAATATGCCTTAGATCTTCTTACAGAGACAGGTTTACTTGGTTCAAAACCTGCTAGCACTCCAATTACCAAGTCTAACATCACTGATCTTGCCAATGATTCTCCAGAAACTGATTCTACTGCTTATAGGCGCCTAATTGGTAAACTTTTGTATCTTAATACAACAAGACCAGATCTAAGTTTTGCTGTACAACAACTTAGTCAACACATGGCTTACCCTAAGGAGAGACACCTTCAAGTTGCACATCGTGTTATCAGATATATATATATATATATATATATATATATATATATATATATATATCAAACCGTCACCTGCACAATGTTTATTTTTCTCTGCCTCCAAATTACAGTTAAAAGGCTTTAGTGACTGTTGCACCCGAAAAATCCAGTTTGGGTTTCTCAATGTACAATGTGGAAATTTTTTGAAGCCGCCACCAATATTTTAATTTTAAGACCAAAACATTGAAAAAAGGTCTTTTGAACAAGGCGGATGGTCTTTTGAAAACTAGAGATATAGGTTGGGGGTCGATTACGGGTGAGGAAGGTATTAGCACAAGACACGTCCTTTCTACCGAAAGGGAACCTTTAATTAAGTGTGTGGTTTTACGTTTGATTTGAAAAATACCTAGATTTGCCTATTTATTTCTTGTTTAAAGATAGATGGGAAAACTTAATGAAAACTTTTATTTTTGGAGCTTGACGAGAGATGGCCTCTCGCTCCTACGTATCTCAAAGTGCGATGGAGAATTCAAAGCTATGTAGTTCTTGGTTGTTATGAAAAGGTTTTTGTTTTTTTTATCTTTTTAGTGAGTTTTCGAAATATGACGAGTATTCGGCGAATGATTAAACTAACAGAGGTTATGGGTAATCACCGCTAAGTACTCTTGAAAATGAGAGTCACTACCACTAGTCAAACGAACAAAGGTTCTGATTGACCATTAGTAGCGACTCGTTTTTATTTGATCCTTTGAAAATGATTTTCGAAAGAGATTAATTGGCACGAATGATCAAACTAACCAAAGTTATGGGTGATCATCGCTTGTTGTTATTTGGAAGAAGACATTGCCACCAATGGCTAGACGAACAAAGGTTCTGATTAGCCACTAGCAACAATGGGTTTAAAAATGATTCTTTTTTGTTATGAAAAATGCTAATGTTTATGGTTGCGAAAAGGATTTTTATTTGTTGCGCTTGACGAGAACGTGACTCGCTCCTACGTATCCCAAATGGGAATCAAAGCGACGTAGTTCTAATTAGCCTTAAAAATGAAGATCTTTTTGATGAGGTTTTGGAAAATGAAGAGCGTTCATAATGATCAAACTAACAAAGGTTATGGGTGATCATTACTAAAACTCTCTTTGAAAATACCTTTTGAAAATGCAAGCTTTCATGGTGATCAAACTAACAAAGGTTATGATGGATCACCACTAATAACTTGTTTTGATTCTTTGATACTTAAAAATTCTTTTTGAAATTGGACGCGTTCATGATAATCAAACCAACAAAGGTTGTGATGGATTATCACTAGTAGCTTGCTTTATGCTTATGAAAGTTCTTTTGAAATTGAGGCTTTCATGACAATCAAACCAACAAAGGTTGTGATGGACTGCCACTAGTAACCATTTTTATGCCAAGTTGTTTAGAAATGAAAACAATGAATGCAAGAAAGAATTGATGAATTCAAGCATAACACGATTATTGGAATCAAATCATTAAGCAACAATATTTGAATTCGCAAACAAAGATCAAGCCTAAACTACACATATTAGATCACAACACATAGATAGCAAGGAAGGAACTTGAATTGGGCATTAAGCAAAAATGCAAGAGTAGGCAAGATTGAACCTAAATGCACATCTAATGGAAGATGCTAGAAGAGAACCATACTCAAATATTTCTACAAAAGCAAGAGAATCTAAATGCACATATATTGGAAGATGCAAGGTATGGAATTGACCTATCTAAGTATTGATGATATTCTTATATGAGAGTGGACAATGAAATTGTTAGCTCAAGCAAAAGAGTTGCCTCAATCATGATCATTGGCAAGCATAAGCAAGCAAATTATTTAGCAACCAAAGTATCAAAGAATGTTGAATCACTTTGGTCAATCCTCACACTTAAGATTAAGTGCACAAGTGCACAAGTGTGAATCACCTTGCCAATCATCAACAAAGACAAGTTTATTAAAGCAAACCCAAACCCTAATTTTTATGTTTAAACCTAGGAGCATACATACCCTACATCAACTATTATTCATCCCCAAATCATGAAATAAACAAAAGCATTCAAGAACCCTAAACCTAGACCAATGGCCGAATGTTATCATGCTTGAAATGGGTTTCTTATTTTGTGAAAGTTATGCAAACAAGAGTGAATATGCAAGGAAATGTGAGAAAACACAAGAACAACCCCTTCAAAGCCAAGGAGCCACCTCAAACACCCAAACCTCCCTAAGTGTTTGTCATAATGTTTGAGATGGCTCCTCAAAGCAACAACAACAAGATATGAAGAAGTTGAAGTGAGGAGAAGAGATTTTATGCAAGAAATTTAAAGATGATGCAAAGGTTCAAGGCTTACCTTAAATCCAAGCTAGGAAATGCAATGAGATGAAGAAACTAGAACCCAAATCAACAAGAACCTCCAAGGAACCTCAACTCAAACCCATGAGAACTTGATGAATCTTCCTTGATGATGATGTTTTGAACTTGAATGAAGAAGATATGTGAAAGAGATATGAAAATGAGGTGAAATGGTGTTGTTTGGATGAAGAGGAAATCAAAACTGGATGGAGGAGAGGGAGAGGAGAAGAGGCCACGGTTTGGTAGTGGGAGGAGAGGAGTGAGTTGTGTGTTCTTAAATTACAATGGGAGGATGTGAGAAGGAAGGCAAATAACATGTTGTGTATTGAATGTTATTGGATTCAAAGGTGTGTTTGTACAAAGAAATGGAGAAAGACTTTTGTGATGTGCCTTGATGGGGGCTGATGTGGGGAGGTGGTGTAGAGCATGAGGATGGAGTGAGGGAGGTTGTTTGCTTGTAAAATTAGTGTTTACTTTAGCCAAAAATGGATAAAAGCAAAAAGCACCTAAAAAGGAATTAACCCTAATTCTAAAATTACAATAATCATCCAATATTATTTTGTTATTATTATTATTTTGGTTCAGATTTCTTTTTTATTTATACATTTTTTTGAGCCTTTTTGAAAGCGAGGAAAAAAAAATACCCGTTGTAATTGACCAAAATACCCTTTTTGACGCTAAAACCCTAATTTGCCCGAAAAGTGCATTCCAACCCTAAAAATGATTTCAAGAACCTTGGAATGCCTTCTAGGATCCAAAATGCAGTGCATAAGGCTCTTCACTCTTCAATTTATTTATTTCTTGTGGAAAATTAGAGTTTTGACCTAAGCCGGACAAAATTGGGGTATGACAGCTGCCCCTCTTTATTTGGATTTTGACAAGGAATATGAATTGGCCGAAACATATTCCGAGGCAAAATAGAAATAAAGAACTCAAAAATTATACCAATTTTGTCCACTTGGGGAAATCTGAATTTTCTTTTTTCTTTTTCTCTATTTTCGTTTATTTTTTGTTTATATTTTTTTCAGAAAGATAGACACTTTCGTGTCGATGCAAAAACAGTAAATGAACACTGACGTGCAGACAGAAAAGGTAAAATGGACACTTACGCGCGCAGAAAAGGTAAAATGGACACTTACGTGCGCATGAAAAAGTAAAATGGGCACTTTGCGCGCGTAAAGCGGTAAAATGAGCACTCGCGCGCGTGAAAGCGTAAATTGCCCAGCCGCCTAAAACCCGTAATCCTTAAACGAACTCTTGGCGAATCCGAAGTTTGCACGTGGCTTTGAGGAGCATGCATCCCGAGAATCTCTCGGTCTTTCGAGCGGATCGGGGATCGTTATCACCCGAATCGATATACGAGATCAATGCACGACGCCCATCGTATCTTAGGCCGATACAACTATTCTCGTTGAACCTCACATGGGGTTGCGGTCCATCGCGTTGCTCGTACGATGTGAGACACGGGCGGGAAGGAGCAATGATCTCTCCGGGCTCCAAATCGCAATGCGCGCTGAGCTCTTTTCTTTTCTTTCTTTCTGCTTTCTCTCTTTTCTTTTTCTTTTCTTTTTCTTTTCTCTCTCTTTTTCTCTTTTCTTTTCTTTTCTTTTTTCTTTTCTCTCCTTTGGACTCCCAAATGGGGCGCTTTCTAGAATTTGAAGCGAGCATTAACACCAAGTGTTTATTCTCTCTCACTTGTCTGCAGCTAAAAAAAATGAACCAATGCATGCAATGCAAATGCCATGATTGCTATTTTCTTTTCCTTATGATGAATGTAATGCAAATGTCTGAATTTCTTTTCTCTTTTCTTTATTATTATTATTATTATTATTATTATTTTCTATGTCTGATGAGTGCATGGAGTGTGGATGCATGTTATGCAAAGACATGTTATGCAAGGGCGTGTTATGCAAGTGCATGCAATGCTATGATTTTGGTGTAATGATGAATGTGGTGGAACGCTCCTGAAATTCCCCTTTTGATCTGATTGTTGTTTTTCTTGATCAGATTTCTTTTTTCTGACCACTTGTTTTTCTTGTTTTTTCCTTGAATGATTTTGCCTGATCAGCTTTCTTTTTTTCTGATCATCCGCTTTCTCCTCTTTTGCTCTTTTACTCTTTTAGCTTATTTTCTTTTGCTCTTTTTATGAAGTGCAGGTGGGCGAATGCAAAATTTTGGTGTTTGATGATATGTAATGCTCTTGTGTTTTGATGAAATGACAGATGACATGCAATGGAAAACTTTTTCTTCTTTGCCTTTTTTTCTATGAAATGTGAATATTGCTATTATGCGAAATAAAATAATGAATAACATGAAATGATGAATGACATGGGATGTTTTAGCTTTCTTTTCTTCTATGAGATGCAAGTATTGATGTGATGCAACTGTATTGCTTTGAAGTTTGATGGGATGATGAATTTTTAGTTCTTTTTTATGGAATGCAAACATTACTATGATGTAGACGACACTGAATGTTTTTTTTGTTTTTTTTCATAGGGACCTCAGGATTCTTGGGTGATCAGTTCAAGTGTCCTATCGTGATGACTATTTTGAATGTACATTCAACTTAGTCTCCTATTTAATTAAAATGATTTTGTACTTTGAAAATTGATTTAATGTCTAATGCAATGATGATGAATGCTTGGTTTGCTAGAAAGAAAGCAGTAAATGAACACTTGGCGTGCAGATGGGAAAATAGTAACTGAACACTTGGCGTGCTGATGGGAAAATGGTAAATGAACACTTGGCGTGCTGATGCGAAAATAGTAAATGAACACTTGGCGTGCTGAGAAAACGGTAAATGAACACTTGGCGTGCTGAGGGCATTTGAACTCCGAACTGAAGGAGCGATTGGGAATGAGATTTTGAGACTGACAAGTCCAGGATGACTGACTTGAGAATTAGATTGAAGATTGACACTTGAAGTGCTGATTCTTGGAACTAGGCCTGAGGATTAACATCTTGTGTTCGTCTGCATTTTGCTTAGCAATGCAATGAATGACACATGTAATGCAAACATATGCCATGATTGATGTATTGAATATTATGGAATGCTTTTGTTCTTTTGTATTTGCTTCTTCTTTGCAGTTTATGAAATGCAAATATCAACATAATGTTTTGATATTTGAATGCAAGTGTATGCGGTGATTGATGCTTTGATGAATGGAATGCTCTTGTTCTAACTTCTGTTTGTTTCTTTTTGCTTCTTTTATGAAATGCAAACATTAATATGATGCAATGCTCTGATGTTTGATGCAATGATTTTTGTTCCTTTTCTTTTATGGAAATGCTAACATTAATATGATGCCAATGCAATGAAAATATTTCTGCTTTTTCTTCTTTACTATGCAAGTATTAATATGGTACAACTGACGTGGACCGTTTTTTTCCTTTTTGCTATGCGATGAATGCACAAAATGTGAAGATGCAAACGTAATGCTTTGATGCATATGCCATAGTGAATAGGTTGAAATGCCTAGATGCATGAGGTAAACATTTTTGTGATGATGAGATGCTAGACTTTGAATGCAAGGAATTGAGATGATTATTAACCATTCTGTTGAAAAAAATTGAATTTGATTCAAACTCCGGTGTTCTCAAGGTTTTTATTTACAAACAAGCTCACTTGTTTTTTCTTCCTTCCAATGAGGACTGAATCTTAGATATCGCATGACTAACTTGTGTTCTCTCTCTTTGAAGCATTGTCTAGTAGGCATGCATAGGAGTGCAAATGTGAATGAGTGAGTCAGTTAAATTGGGATTGGTTTAGAACATGTATGATAAGTGAAGGGATGACAGACATGATTATTGCCGACGCTCATGAGGACCAAGGATGCAAGATCGCCCCGGTTTGGGCTCTTGATGAGTGAATAAGCTTGCCTCGTCAGTGGTGATAATGACTAGGGTGTAGGAGATGATGAATTGGGAACACTTCGGCTCTTGGGATGAAAGGTGGAATGAAAGGGTTTTGTCTCAACCCACGGAGTTTGGTGTTGCCCAGTCATGATTTGAGACAAAAAGTTGCCCCATTAGAATGACGAGGCCTTGTTTAGGATAGTGAGTTGAGAGATTGCCCCGGTGAGGTTTTATGGGAATGAATTAGGTGAAGGAATGGGAATGCACTTGCCCCACTTTGGAATGACATTTCAAACGGTTTCTTTGAGTGAGGTTGTGAAAGGTGATAGAGTTATGGTGACGGTTATGAACGGAGGGTGGTATATGAATGGGATAGACGATGAACAAATCTCCCCATGGTTGAGTGGAGTGAGAGGTGAAGGAAATGCCCCCTAGTACACATCTTTGGTTCTCTTTGAAAAACTCAAATGCAATGAAAGTTTTGACCTTTAGTATGTAAGAAGCCTCACTTGGTGATCACTAAACCTTGTTTTAATGCAACTTGAATGCATTTTAAAGTGCAAATCTTTATTGTTTTGTCAGCTTTCTTTTTCCTGGCTGTTTCTTTTTTCTGAGGATTTTTCTTGATCGACTTTCTTTTTTCCGATCGTTTGTTTTTCTTTTGAGCAAACTTATCGTAAATAGATAAATTTATTTGTCCTAGGGTTAAAATTTGAGAAAACAAAAAGCAATCGGTTATTGATCGGAATGGACTTTTCAGGATTGTGATATTTTGTGGAGAAGGGATGATTGAGCTTAATGAAGTGTTTAAGGCCGGGTGGCTGGTGGGTCTTATTCGGCATCGGCCAATGGTCAATGATTTATGAAGGAAATGGTTATTAGGTTTGATGAGGTGCTTGGGGTTTTATTAGGACAAGTTTGTGTTTCATGGTAGAATGGCTGAGGGTTTATGGAGGGTTAGATGTTGTGGCCAAAGAAAATGTTTGCGGTCTTTATGAAAGGAGAGATGATTATACACAACAGAGTGTTGGAAAGATAGGGATCTCTGGTGTTTCATGGTGAAATATATCAGCTCACAATTTGTACTTCTTTTGTTTCTCTTTTTTCTTGGTCTTCTTTTTTTTTTTGAGATTTTCATTTTTTGAATCTTTTTGTTTGATTGCGTTTTTTTTTTCTTTTGACCTCTTTCTTTTCTTTGGACTTGGGTGAGCTGATAAAGATGATGTGGAATTGATCCTTGTCTAGAGTGATGGAGATATCCCGGGACTTTCTTGACTTAAGGTGGGTAGGAGGGGGATTTTTTTTTCTTCTCTTTGGGATTTTCTTGGCTTAAGGTGGGCAGGAAAGAGAATTTTTGGGATTTTGGATTTCCTTGAGGTTGTGGGGAGGCGGCCAAACTTCATTTCAAATTCCGATTGCTTATTTTTCGTAAAACCCGACAACAATTTATCTATCTATCTATATGTGTTTGCTCTTTTCTTTGCATTTTCTTTTATGCCCTAATTTTTGCCTGGACCGCTCTTTGCAAGTTTTCAATCCACCTACGCGCTCCTTTTGCCTAAAGTGCCCTTTGCGGGTTTTCAACCTAGCGAGCTTGTTCTTCTCATTTATCTCTTCTTTTTTTTCCTCTTTTTTTTTTGGAAAGACTTGCACTAAAGGAATATAATGTCGATAAAGAAAGTTAGTGATCACAAGAATTTCCCAACATGGAGGACTTAGAGTGTTAGTGAGAATGAACCAAAAAGTCAAGTATGCACTGATGGGAGAGAATATGCGCTTTAGGGGTGGATGGGGCGGGATTAGACTTGGATGGTGATGATGACAAGGAAAGAAACTGACTGACTCAAACAAGAGAAAATGCACGTGTCGGACACGTTCACTATAGGAATGCTTCACAGAGAGTCAACATTAGTTAGAACAATGAAATTTTCTTCTTCTTCTTCTTCTTCTTTTTTGTTTTGTTTTTGAGCTGCTTCAGTCTTTTGTCATGGAATGGATGAGATGCAGTGCTTTTGAAAGAAATGCAAATGAGCTATTGATTTGAAACAACTGAGTGCCTTGCAAGAACGTCTTGCTTCTCATCACAACTTTTATTTTGTGCAATGAATGAATGAACAAATTATGATATGCAAGTATGATGCAAATGCGTGGAGAATGACCACTCGAAAAGTGTGGCTTATTCTAAATAATTTTATTGTTTTTAATGCAAGACAAAATATGGAATGCCAATGCGAATGATGCAAGAATGATGTCCCCTTTTTAGAGGCGAGACAAGATACGAAATGCCAATGCCCCTTTTTTGAATGATGAGAGATGCAAGAATGGTGATATGAGGCAACTGATTGTCGTTACCCTGAGTAACCTGCATGAAACATTGAGTGGATCCTGACTCAATACTTCACACAATATACTGAAACGTTTCGACAATTAGTTGACTCAATTTAATTTCCTACTTGAAAATAAAACACGTGTGACTGGGTCAAAGTGCCCTGACATCGTAGAGTAACATCTCAAATTAGTAGTCGACAAACAAATTTGAGATATTACCCTTCGTCGTCCAAAGGTGCACTTCTACCCATTAAGCCATCACATGAGGAAATTTTTCTTTGTTGTGAAAGGATGCATGCAGGGAGAAATGATGTATTCGAACAAAGTGATGAGGTTAATGAAATGATGCATGAGTGCCACATTGACGCGATGTCTGCATTATTTGATGATGATTTTTTGTACATGCACCCGGATGAATGTGATGCTTATGCAATGCGGATGATAATTGCTTCTTGCTTTATTTTGTTTTTATGCAATGAAATGAAATGCATGATACTCACAATTATTTTTAACGCGTGGAAATGCATGCGGAATGAAACGTTCAAGTGCTTATTTTTTATGCCATGAAAAAGGGAAAAGGGGTACATGCGATGCATTTTCCAAAATCTAGTAGAAAACATACATTTTTTGATTTTTGTTTATTTGTTATGATATGAAAGAGAAAAATAATAATGCATGCAGAAAATGGCGCGTTTGAGCTAAGGCTATATGGATAGCGGAATGATATGTGCATGCAATATTGATGTGATGCCCACCTTTATTTGATGACAGTTTTTGCATAATTAAGGATGAATGAAATGCGATATGGATGATGACTGCTTCTGGTTTTCATTTTTCTTATGCAATGAAATGAAATGTGTGATGCTTACAATTACTTTCCTAATGCATGATAGATATTGAATGGAGATGCATGTGAAATGAGACGTTGATGTTTATTTTTGACTTGCGACACAGAAAAGTATTAATGCGATGATGTGATATGAATGAACGACGGAATGAGTGGGTGAATGAATAAACGAATGTGCATCTTGGATGAGGATGCCGTAAATTGCATCACTTGATGATTTTTCATTACTATGAACGAATGAAATACCATAGGGATGATAATTGTTTTTTCAAAATTTTGTTTTATGTAGTGCATGATGCCATGATGCAAAGTGCATGATACTAACAATTATTTTTAGTGCGTGGAAAGATATGATTCTTATGAAAATGCATGCAAAATGAGATGTTTGCATATATGATATGAAAAAGGAAAATAATAAAGCATGTGATATGTTTCTAAAAATTTTTTATGCGAGAAAGTGCATGATGCTCGCAAATGATTTTTAATGCAAGGGAAAACATGATTTATTTTGAATGGAAATGTATGCAAAATGAGATGGTCAGATGTTCATTCTTCATGATATGCAAAAAGCAATAATGCATGAGACACGTTCCTAATAAAATATGTTTTTTTTGGACTTTTTGACAAAATTAGGAAAAAGTTTAGTGAATGGAAACGCACACGTGTAGAGAATGCACTCCTGACAAACCTTAATGAGATAGAGAAAAATGCATGTATGAATTTTATCAAGTTTTTGTTTTATGCGATGCAAATGATGTCTTTATATGAAAATGACGGCGATAATGCATGCGAAAAATAAGATGAAAACATTTTTTCGAGTTTGGTGACTGAAATTTTGGGAACGTCACCTCATATAGCCTTGAAAAGAAAAAGACTATGATGATTTTTGAAAGTTTTGTTTTTGCCTTTTTTTTTTGAAAATTTTGTTTTATGTAATGCAAGGATGTATGCAAATGATGATGATGTTCTATGCGCATGCAGGATAAATGAAAGAGTTTTTATTGGCAATGATTCAAGTTTTTTTTTTTTTGGAAAATGCGGGTCGTACATTATTTCATATGGACTAGTAAGAGAAAGGCTACAACGGTAACTCTTTCTCCTCCCTTTTTCAAAAATAAAGTGGGTCATATGTCACTTCGTACAGACCGGCAAAAGAAAGGCTACAACGGCAGCTCTTTCTCTATTTTCTCTTTTTTTTTTTTTGAAAAATCTCCTTCTCCTTTTTTGAAAACATGCCTAGATTGCAATGCAACACACAATTTGGTATGCCCCTTGTGTCCTGCGAAGGCGGGGACCTAGGTTCTAGTCACTTCCTCACCAGGTTACCAAAGCTAATTCTCTCTCACACTAGCACGCACAACGATGGAACGCCATCTGGTGTGAGACATCATGAAAGAGCATACTCTGGCTGGAACTTTCGTGAGAGTCAAAAGGACAACAGTCCAATTGCCAGTCACTATACTCATTTCCACTCTCCTAAGTTTTGTCAGACCTTGGGTTTTAGGCCCCTCTCAAAGCACAATAAGCATAAGGTGTGAGTGTGTGTATCAAGGACATACCACCTAAAAACTACCCCACATATATCCCACCGCAAAGGAAAACCCGAAGCAGCCTGAGAAAAAAAGCAAGCAATAACATATTGTCTACCCTAGGGTTTAATATCATCTCAAAACAAATAAGCTAACCTAAGGTGTCAACAACAATCAAGTGCATTGCTTACCTCAAGAAAGGGAGCCAAGAAGAGGGGATCATGATAGAATTGGGGAAATGCATGAAGGTACTAAGAAAATAAGCAAAGAGGAAGAAGGAAAAACAAACATGGAAGAAGGGAAAACAAATGCACATGCATACAACATGATAAGAAAAGGAAACCGAAAAGGGGTAGAAGAAAACAAAGTATCCAAATCAAATCGATAGCACATTAAACCACACATTTAATTAGTTAGGCTTGACCCACTTAAAAGAAAAGTCCCCAGTGAAGTCGCCAGCTGTTGCACCCGAAAAATCCGGTTTGGGTTTCTCAATGTACAATGTGGAAAAATTTTGAAGCCGCCACCAATATTTTAATTTTAAGACCAAAACATTGAAAAAAGGTCTTTTGAACAAGGCGGATGGTCTTTTGAAAACTAGAGATATAGGTTCGGGGGTCGATTACGGGTGAGGAAGGTATTAGCACCGCACACGTCCTTTTTACCGAAAGGGAACCTTTAATTAAGTGTGTGGTTTTACGTTTGATTTGAAAAATACCTAGATTTGCCTATTTATTTCTTGTTTAAAGATAGATGGGAAAACTTAATGAAAACTTTTATTTTTGGAGCTTGACGAGAGATGGCCTCTCGCTCCTACGTATCTCCGGGTGCGATTGAGAATTCAAAGCTATGTAGTTCTTGGTTGTTATGAAAAGGTTTTTGTTTTTTTTATCTTTTTAGTGAGTTTTCGAAATATGACGAGTATTCGACGAATGATTAAACTAACAGAGGTTATGGGTAATCACCGCTAAGTACTCTTGAAAATGAGAGTCACTACCACTAGTCAAACGAACAAAGGTTCTGATTGACCATTAGTAGCGACTCGTTTTTATTTGATCCTTTGAAAATGATTTTCGAAAGAGATTAATTGGCACGAATGATCAAACTAACCAAAGTTATGGGTGATCATCGCTTGTTGTTCTTTGGAAGAAGACATTGCCACCAATGGCTAGACGAACAAAGGTTCTGATTAGCCACTAGCAACAATGGGTTTAAAAATGATTCTTTTTTGTTATGAAAAATGCTAATGTTTATGGTTGCGAAAAGGATTTTTATTTGTTGCGCTTGACGAGAACGTGACTCGCTCCTACGTATCCCAAATGGGAATCAAAGTGACGTAGTTCTAATTAGCCTTAAAAATGAAGATCTTTTTGATGAGGTTTTGGAAAATGAAGAGCGTTCATAATGATCAAACTAACAAAGGTTATGGGTGATCATTACTAAAACTCTCTTTGAAAATACCTTTTGAAAATGCAAGCTTTCATGGTGATTGATAACTCATATTTATATGAGTTATTTATACTCATTCAAAGAATAAGTCATGTAAGTTTTCTAGTAATACAGGGATTATTTAATTAAGTTTTATGTAATTTCTGAGTCTTTAGTAAATAAATAGATGAAGTGATGAATCTGTGCATTTAGGCACCAATTGGTGCCCTCGGAGAGCGTTTTGATGCTTTTTGTGCTTGTGCAGAAATTCGGTGTTGAACGTTACCACGCCCTCACCACGCCTATTAAAGTGCAGCAGAGAAAGGGTGAAAAAGATCTTCATTTGGCGCGCTAAGCAATGATAGTCAAAGATATAAAAGTCGTAAGATTTTCTCATTTCCCATAAGTCGACGCACGTAACACCGTAGCTCTGTAGCTCACGAGCAGTGGGGGTAGAAGAGAGAAAAGCAGACATGGTAGGTGGGCAAGTGACATCGCGCGCGTAAGCAAGGTGGCTATTTAAGGCTCATTTCATTTCTCTCTCGAGGGGATCTAACACACACAACTTCGTAATCACTTCATCTTCATCATCTCACCATCCCTCCATTAACTTAGAATTAGTTTTGTAAAGAAGATCTGGAAACAGACTTCTATATTCTACTATTCTGAACTTAGTTTTTATTTCTGCATAAGTGTAAGGCTCAGACGTTGTAACGTCTATACAAAGTGCATACATGCTAAGAAGTTACTTGGGTGTATCTTTTGCACTCGAGTTCTTTTCTCGTTATGTATGGTATTAGGATTTCACATCCTTTTCATTCTGTAATGATGCTCAGCATGAGCTAAACACTTTGTAGTTGAGTTGTTGTTTTGCTATTAATGAATTTCTAGTTAATGATATGAAGTATTGACGTTGCCTGTTTTAAATCTTTGTGTAATAATATTTCCAAACTTGTTTTGAGGTTGGCCTCTTAAAATGGGTAGATTCATAGAAGTACGGACATGGTCTATGGAAAGAAATCAAAGATTTATATGAATGAACAATGCACTAAAGACATTTAGGCATCTTTATCTAAGTCTAGACATAGAATGGATAATAGTTCATAGAACATTCTTTGTGGGTACTTAAAATACAGAGTGGGCCTATTTAGAACCTAGACATAGGATTTCTTGTACTTGAAACTCGACGTTTTGTCTTTGAAAAGCATAGCTCTTTTGCAAGCAGCGCTCAGACGTGGCCACGCTCTTTCTGCAGAATAGCATTTGAACGTCATAACGTCTAAACGTTGTAACGTCTAGCTAGGAAGGATTTATTTGCATACAACAACTCAACTCATCTCTCATCCATATTCACAACCAACATTTGTTTACTTATTCTATTTACATCTTTAGCTTTTAAACCAACTCTTATTGCCGATTTGATACTTGATTCTCTTGTGTTTTGAAACGTGAACTTTGAAAGCACACCAATCCTCGTGGGAACGATCCCCTACTTTTATCCACTTTATTACTTGTACGATGTGTATACTTGCACTATAATTGCGAAAATCTATACTATTACACAAACGCGAACAGTGATCAAACTAACAAAGGTTATGATGGATCACCACTAATAACTTGTTTTGATTCTTTGATACTTAAAAATTCTTTTTGAAATTGGACGCGTTCATGATAATCAAACCAACAAAGGTTGTGATGGATTATCACTAGTAGCTTGCTTTATGCTTATGAAAGTTCTTTTGAAATTGAGGCTTTCATGACAATCAAACCAACAAAGGTTGTGATGGATTGCCACTAGTAACCATTTTCATGCCAAGTTGTTTAGAAATGAAAACAATGAATGCAAGAAAGAATTGATGAATTCAAGCATAACACGATTATTGGAATCAAATCATTAAGCAACAATATTTGAATTCGCAAACAAAGATCAAGCCTAAACTACACATATTAGATCACAACACATAGATAGGCAAGGAAGGAACTTGAATTGGGCATTAAGCAAAAATGCAAGAGTAGGCAAGATTGAACCTAAATGCACATCTAATGGAAGATGCTAGGCGAGAACCATACTCAAATATTTCTACAAAAAGCAAGAGAATCTAAATGCACATATATTGGAAGATGCAAGGTATGGAATTGACCTATCTAAGTATTGATGATATTCTTATATGAGAGTGGATAATGAAATTGTTAGCTCAAGCAAAAGAGTTGCCTCAATCATGATCATTGGCAAGCATAAGCAAGCAAATTATTTAGCAACCAAAGTATCAAAGAATGTTGAATCACTTTGGTCAATCCTCACACTTAAGATTAAGTGCACAAGTGCACAAGTGTGAATCACCTTGCCAATCATCAACAAAGACAAGTTTATTAAAGCAAACCCAAACCCTAATTTTTATGTTAAAACCTAGGAGCATAAATACCCTACATCAACTATTATTCATCCCCAAATCATGAAATAAACAAAAGCATTCAAGAACCCTAAACCTAGACCAATGGCCGAATGTTATCATGCTTGAAATGGGTTTCTTATTTTGTGAAAGTTATGCAAGTGAATATGCAAGGAAATGTGAGAAAACACAAGAACAACCCCTTCAAAGCCAAGGAGCCACCTCAAACACCCAAACCTCCCTAAGTGTTTGTCATAATGTTTGAGATGGCTCCTCAAAGCAACAACAACAAGATATGAAGAAGTTGAAGTGAGGAGAAGAGATTTTATGCAAGAAATTTAAAGATGATGCAAAGGTTCAAGGCTTACCTTAAATCCAAGCTAGGAAATGCAATGAGATGAAGAAACTAGAACCCAAATCAACAAGAACCTCCAAGGAACCTCAACTCCAACCCATGAGAACTTGATGAATCTTCCTTGATGATGATGTTTTGAACTTGAATGAAGAAGATATGTGAAAGAGATATGAAAATGAGGTGAAATGGTGTTGTTTGGATGAAGAGGAAATCAAAAATGGATGGAGGAGAGGGAGAGGAGAAGAGGCCACGGTTTGGTAGTGGGAGGAGAGGAGTGAGTTGTGTGTTCTTAAATTACAATGGGAGGATGTGAGAAGGAAGGCAAATAACATGTTGTGTATTGAATGTTATTGGATTCAAAGGTGTGTTTGTACAAAGAAATGGAGAAAGACTTTTGTGATGTGCCTTGATGGGGGCTGATGTGGGGAGGTGGTGTAGAGCATGAGGATGGAGTGAGGGAGGTTGTTTGCTTGTAAAATTAGTGTTTACTTTAGCCAAAAATGGATAAAAGCAAAAGCACCTAAAAAGGAATTAACCCTAATTCTAAAATTACAATAATCATCCAATATTATTTTGTTATTATTATTATTTTGGTTCAGATTTCTTTTTTATTTATACATTTTTTTGAGCCTTTTTGAAAGCGAGGAAAAAAAATACCCGTTGTAATTGACCAAAATACCATTTTTGACGCTAAAACCCTAATTTGCCCGAAAAGTGCATTCCAACCCTAAAAATGATTTCAAGAACCTTGGAATGCCTTCTAGGATCCAAAATGCAGTGCATAAGGCTCTTCACTCTTCAATTTATTTATTTCTTGTGGAAAATTAGAGTTTTGACCTAAGCCGGACAAAATTGGGGTATGACAGTGACTCAGATTGGGCCACTTGTGTCTTAACCCGAAGATCAGTCACTGGATTTTGCATTTATCTAGGGGAATCTCTCATTTCCTGGAAGTCCAAGAAACAATCAACAGTCTCTAGATCCTCCACTGAGGCTGAATACAGGGCCTTAGCTTCCACCGTTTGTGAAATACAGTGGCTTACTTACATCATGCAGGATCTTTCCCTACCTTTTATCAAACCTGCTCTCCTCTACTGTGATAGTCAGCCTGCCAGGCACATAGCTGCTAACTCCAGCTTCCACGAGTGCACTAAACACATTGACATTGATTGTCATGTGGTTAGAGAGAGACTCCAAGCAAAACTCTTTCATCTACTACCTATCTCATCATCCTCCCAACTTGCTGATATTTTAACAAAAGCTTTGGAGCCACTGCCTTTTACCACACTTCTTTCCAAGTTGGGAGTGCATAGTATCCACCCTCCAGCTTGAGGGGGGATATTGGAATAAATGCTAAATAATTCAATTATCATATGAAGGGCATATTAGTACTTTTACTAGTGTTAGTTATAATTATTTCTAGCTGATAGAATAGTTAGTTAGTTAGTTATTTTTTGCCCGTTGAAGTTAGTTCAGTTGATTACAACTGATTCTTGTATTCATAGCTTGTATATAGCATTTCTGATCAATGGAATAACAATCAAGTTTCATTTCTCAATTTCCTTCTTGAATCCTTTACAACACAATGGAGATTTTCATCATCTATAATTGTTGTCACAATAAGAACACCCCAAATGCTATATACATTAGAATTGAACATGGGTTGTGTGTTTGATGTTGTGGACAAAAGTGTGGGACTTTGAGAACCTTCTAGTTGTGTGTCGCTTTATATTTGTGTTTGTGAGAAAATAAAGATTTCCCTGTACTGTGTGGCTTGAAAAATAAGGTGTTATGTTTTGTGTGTACTTTGGTTGGTAGTGTTTTTATTGAAGCTTTGGCCTTCTATTAAGCTTCAATTTGTGTTGCAATGCTTGAATAATATCTATAATATTCATATGTTCATTGTGTTGTCACAATAGGAAGCACTGCCCTGAGTGTCCTCCTAATGTAATGGACATTTTCATCAGTTACTTATAAGTCTTGAGTCATAGTATTCAACAAGTAAGCTTATTTGTAGTTTGTGTATTATTATCACAGCTTTTCATCTTATGGAGAATAATAACTAAGTTACTAATTGATTAATTAATTCAAAACTAACAAGATGTTGTTTACACATTCTATCACGGTTCAGGTTCACGGCTCTGTAATTATCAAAAATTTGTAGCTCTTCATCTAAAGGGCTCTTCGACTCTGATTCATGCTTGTCTTGATTCTTTGTTATGTGACTCGATTGCTTTCTTTTTTCATATTGTTGCATTCCATGCGTGTTTCACAATTATTTGTTATTATTTATATATCAAATGGAAAAAGCAGATACGATAGCCCACAAGATCTTGACGTTCTTCTAAACAGTGATAGATGAAGATTATTTTCTAATATATATACAGCCTCAAGAAAGGGAGAAACATTTGATAGTATCAAATAAAATAGCAGGCCGGGTTAAGCTAAATGGTGACAGTTTTGAAAACAGTTAATAGAGAGAACAATGAGGCTATAGAAAACACAAATGTTTTCATTCATATAAAAAAAAAAACTAAACAACATCTAGAAACAAATTATAAAAGAAAACACAGACTACAAGGCACTTAAACTCAGATACCTACATCAGCCTGCCTAATACTATTTAATTAAAACTATAAGTATGCAATCAAAAGGAAAAAGTTCTAAACTTGAAGACCAGCCTCTAATGTTGATTCTCTATTAGAAGTAGTATCTTCCTCAGCTTCACCAGAAATTTCCTCCAAAGATTTTCCTTTAGATTCAGGCACCAAGAATGTAAACATCATTCCCAAGAGGTTGCACACACCCAAAAAGATAAGCGTATTTCTGACTCCAATTGCATTTTGAGCATAGAGGAATCCAAAAGCCCCAACCATTGCTCCAGCTTTCCCAGCAGCAGCTGATATACCATGACATGTTGCCCTAAGCCTAGCTGGAAAAATCTCTGCTGGCACCACAAACGTAGTGGCATTTGGACCAAAATTGGCAAAGAAAAAAGTGAATGCATACATCACAACAAATCCAATTTGATTACCCTCAATGGTCCAATGGTGGTATGGAATGGCCAAGGCAAACATGAACACAGTCATGAAGAAAAATCCCATCAACTGAATTGCAAACCTTCCCATCCTATCAATGAGTGCCACTGTAAACCAGTAACCAGGAACAGTGCTACAAAGTGCTATCAGTGTTTGTGCTCTAGCAATTCTATAAACTTCTTCAAGCGCATTCATTGTTTTCGCCTCAGCAATCCACCCAACTGCAGTGAAAATGTCCTTCTGGAAAAGATTCTGACTGTAATAAGCAATGTCCAAAAGAAACCAAGTTGCCGCTGTTCCAAGTAAATGAAGTCCATGGCGGCGAAGAAACTGTGTTGTAAACAACCCAAATTCATTCCTTCCTTGTCTCCCCAAATTCTGAACTTTCTCAGGCTCAGCTTCTATCTCAACCTGCAAAACCTTTGACATGTCAGCAGCTGCTTGTTTCTCATTCTTAGCAACCAAAGCTGTGTATCTTGCAGTTTCAGGCATTTTCATTCTCCAATAATATGTCAATAGAGCTGGGAGTGCACCAAACATTAAGATTATTCTCCAAACATAATCAGCTTGTGGAACAGTTGATAAAACTGAGTTAACTTGGAATGTTGGAGCAGGATACATAGCATTAAAAATAGATGAAATTACAATAGCAACAGTTCCACCAGTAAGGATTCCAAAACCTTGCATGGCAAAAACTGCAGCTATAAAAGCTCCACGTGTCTTCTTATTGGCATACTCAGACATGATAGTAGCTGACAAAGGGTAATCACCACCAATACCAAATCCAAGCCAAAACCTGAAGAAACAAAGTGTGGCTATAACAGTTTTGGGTTCTTTCCCAAAAGAGAGACCAGAAGCAAGTGAACAAATAACCATGAGCATAAGTGTCATTCCATAGACACGTTTCCTTCCCATTTTATCACCAAGCCAACCAAAGAAAAGTTGGCCTGCTAGTGTTCCACAGAATGCAACACCATTGATTGCAGCAGAAACGTTGTCTGGTAGAGAGCCTGGTTTGTCAGAACCTTCTGAGTAGTACACGCGGCCAAGCAATTTGGTGACAAGTGAAATGCAAAAGAGATCATAAGAATCAGTGAAGAAACCCATTCCAGCAACCACAATTGCAGTGAAGTGATACCATTGTGTTTTTGCAACGTCAAGTGCATTAAGCACCTTCAACTCATCCTTAGCCATGTTGATTCGTAATCACAAGGGTTCACTCCTAAACCTGAAATTTAAATGCGCGTGCATGCAAATAGCATTAGAATAAATACCTAAAATATCCAACAGAAATTAAAAATATAAACAACAAATTTGATTATAAAAAAAAAAAGAATTGTGAGAAAACAAACTACTAGAAAATCTCCATAGTTTTAGGTATATAAAGCGTGATATATTATAACAAACTACTAGAAAATCACTGTCATCATAGCATATCCTAGATTTTAGTGACAAAGAGTGAACTAAACTAGGAAATTATAAAGGTGATAACAAACTACTAGAAAATCTCCACGGGTAAATAAAAAAATGTGATCAAAAGGGTTTAAATTTTAAAATGTGCTACAAAAGCTTTCAAAAGGGTTAAAATGTCTCTCAATGGAGTTAAACTAAGCTTTCAAAATGTGATATAGTAGTACACAAGAATGCAAAAAGATATATCACCTTTGGTGATATATATATATATATATATATATATATATATATATATATATGCAGATCCAATATTTAAGGAGATAATAAAGGGTGAACTAAAATTTAGGAAATTATAAAGGGTGATAACAAACTTTTTGGTTACCAGGTGATAACAAACTAAAGACAATCTTGACAATTGTAAATAAACGAATATCACGCCGTGGAAAATAAAATAGGCATGGCAACAGGGCGGGTCGGGTGTTGCATCCCCCGTCCCCGCCCTTATCTCTAAAGGGGTCGGGTTTTATATCCCCCATCCCTGTCTCAAACGGGATCGGGTTCCCCACGGGTACCCATTTCCGTCACTAAAATAAATAGAGAAAAACTTTCAAAAGGGTTTAAACTTTAAAATGTGTTAGGGGCACAAGAACATTTGGATGAAATGATTTGGGTTTCTTCGAGTTTAATCAATGTTTTGGGTTTGAATCCAACTTTGAAAATGCAGTAGTATTAAATCTCTTGAGAGACAGTTTTGTCGGCTCGATGAATTAATCTTTGAAGTTACATGGAAAGGGTACTGATTTATAAAAAAAAAATGTGTTAGGGTTAAAATGTGCCACGACTATGATCACTTAAGTTAAACAACGCTTTCAAAAGGAAACACCAACACTCTTAAGTTACTTAAGTAAAGAAGAACATGATAGAACAGAAATATTTCATGTTTTTTTTTGTTGACAAAGAGTATTAAACTCAATTAAGTCTTGTGATCAATATATAAAGCCAATAATTTTTTTTTGTTGACAAACATAGAAAGGCAGTAGTTGTAATCTTCATTTCAGATATTATGATCTAATTTTATACGTATATACATGCATGGTACATATCTAAATACCAGAAAATAAACAAATAAAAGTGAAGAGAGATAAGAGATATATATATACCCTGATGATGAAGAGAAAGAAGAAGAATACAAGAAACTTAAATGCAAGTGATCAGTGGAAGAGAGTCCAAGTGTTGTGTGTAGAACGAAGTAATGCAGAATGGTATAAATAGAGACAGCCAAGTCTCACCCGAATTTCACTCTAACTCTTTTATCTTCTTTTTATCTTCTTATCTTTATCTTTCTTTTGGAAAATTTTCAAAAAAAAAAAAGTTTTTCTTAATACTATTAATAATATTAGAAAATAATGCAGTGGAATGTTATTGATCAAATTAGATTTTTTTCTCTATCTTCTTGAAATTTTTTTATTCTCACAATGAGTTCGATTTTTGATTTCTTAAATGAATTTAAATAGGATTTAATTTATATTTTTTGGTACATTAGAATTTAATTTATATTACACTATAGGTGTTTAGGTCTTTTTCACTATCTACCAATTAGAGGTTGACACATCACCAAAAAAATTGGTCAATTAATAACCACTAATAAGTCAATTGTTAATCAACCACCACTCATGCGCTTTTTTTTTTTCGCGCACCCTCCTTCTCTCCTACACCCCCATAACCCTATTAAACCCAAAAAAATATACTGTTTTTAAAAATAAAAATTTTGATTAACTCTAAAAAGATAATTCGGTTCAAAAATAGGGTATTTGGATTTACCTTGTAAATCCGAAATACCCCCTATTTTGAACCGGAATTACCTTTTTTAGAGGTAATTCCGAAATTTTTATTTTTTTTAATTTTTTTTTAAAAAGTTTGTATATTAAATTGAGATTTACACGCGTTTTATTTTTAAAATACGATACGAACGATTTACGATTTAAATAACAATACGTCAAAATATATAAAATGTCCAACATAAAATAGAGTACAAATACAACTATGGGTCCAAAATGTCTAAAAATGGTGAAAATAACGACGTGAAGTAGGTGAGCAGGCGACATCTAGGGCATCCCGGGCCAATGCAGCTGCTCTCTGCACCCTCTCCTCTAAAGTCTCTGGGACAACGGGCTCTTGATGATCGGCTCGATCGCTCTGGAGGAGCAAGCGCACCGAGTAAGACGGACCAGTTACGTGGATCGTACAAGGATGGTAATCAGGATCACACACTCGCCGTGGTAGGCCGCGCTGTCTACTAGCTCGCAAAAAAGTCTGCGCCCGAATCTGATACATCAAGAACGCCGAATCGATACATCAAGAACCCCCGTATGATCCTGTCCGGAGATGGATCATTACCCGAAATGGGTGGAGAAGGGATCCTCTGTACACTGCCCCCGAATCGCCAACGCACCTGCATGCGCATGTAGGGAGGCGGGTCATCGCCTCTAAATCAACGACCTCAGAAAGCGGATATGTTCGACAAAGGAACAATGCGCTCGTGGTCTCACATAAGGGTGAGGATGACATCCTCCGGTGCGGCGCATCTATCCGCTCCCTAAAGTCCACCAACTTTATTTTATCCGGCCTTCTTGTTCCCCAATTGGTGGCACGTGGTCGATGCGCGCCCTAGCAAACACTTTCCGACCAACGACGGTGGGAAAATGCTCGTAGATCCAAAGATGAAATAATTAAATTAATAAATAAGCAGTTATTAATATATGAGTAATTTAATTAAAAGCTTTAAATTAAATAAATAAATAAATAAATGATTACCTTGAGCAGTGTCGCGTATCCGCCGAACTGCTTGGTCGTATAAAAGACCGCTTTCGTCAACTGAGTGTAGAGGTAACTGAGAGCAGCTATACCCCAAGACCTCTGGCCACACTGCTGAAGATCCTGAATCAGATACATCCACCTCACTGGCAGTAAATGGTGACTCTTGTCGGCCAGAATGGTGGTGCCTAACAAGAAGAGCATGTAGCACCGTGCAGCCTCGTCATAAGCACCCCCGTGCCATGTTCTCCCGTAAGAGTCCTCTACAAAGGCGATCCTCAACATCGCCCTCTGTTTTCCTTAAGCTCCTCGATGACACTAGCCTGATGCATGCCCAAAGAGTCGACAGCCAAGTAAAGAGCCTCAACAGAATCAAAATGGGGCATGTGGTCCAATGGGGTGCCCTCTAGCGGCAAGTGGAGAAGCACAGCCACATCGTCCAGGGTGACAGTCATCTCCCCAAAGGGCATGTGGAATGAGCAGGTCTCAGGATGCCACCTCTCCACAAAAGCAGATATCAACTCATGGTTGGCTGCCCCCAGAGGTGTGATGTCCAACTCAAAAAGCTTAGCCTCACGCAACCAGTGGGCTACCTGTGGGTGGTGCTCGGGAGGTCTAACTCTAGGAAACTTCTGGCCGTGAGATACAACCTTTAGTTTCCGAGGCTGAAAAAATTAAAATTAAACCATATGTTATTAAAAATAAGTAATTAATTGTTGTTAAGTAAAATTCAGATAAAGAATTAAAATATTACCTCGCCTCTATCTATCCAAGACGCGCATTGCGTATCCCAGTGTAACAATAATGGTGGGTGATCCACAGCTGGGGCAGGCTGAACCTCCTCCTCCTCCTCCTTATTAGGGAAAATCCTAAGTCCCACATTGACTAGTGATAAGGTCTCTAGAGGGAATGTGGTTTTAGGCCTAACTCAACCCCACAAAACCGGCTTGTAAAGTGAGGGTTGCCTCTTCATTATAAACCCTCTAGAGACCTTATCACTAGTCAATGTGGGACTTAGGATTTTCCCTAATACACCCCCTCACGCGCAGCACCTTTTTATTTTTATTTTTTGGGCTTGTAGCGTGTCTTTTTTTTTTAATGGTAGGTGGCAGATAGATCTATGATAGGCTCGATACCATCTTAGAATGTGGTTTTAGACCTAACTCAACCCCACAAAACCGGCTTGTAAGGTGAGGTTGCCTCTTCATTATAAACCCTCCAGAGACCTTATCACTAGTCAATGTGGGACTTGGGATTTTCCCTAATACACCCCCTCACGCGCAGCCTCCTTTTTGTTTTTATTTTTGGGCTTGTAGCGTGTCTTTTTTTTTTTTTAATGGTAGGTGGCAGATAGATCTATGATAGCTCGATACCATATTAGAATGTGGTTTTAGGCCTAACTTAACCCCACAAAACCGACTTGTAAAGTGAGGTTGCCTCTTCATTATAAACCCTCAGAGACCTTATCACTAGTCAATGTGGGACTTAGGATTTTCCACTAATACTCGACGATCGACCTCATCCTCCTGCTCCTCCCAAGTCCGCAACCGCCGTCGCCAAGAATGTCATGATACTGACTATGGGTGCTCTTGTTGGTGCCGCATATGGTACTCATAACTGGGTGGTCACGGTAGAGGTTGCTATATCTGGGGTTGAGACCGAGGCTCGTGCTCAACCATCTCTATCACTCTGGGCGCGGGCTCTCTGGCGCCTCGACGCTTCGAAGCATGTCCAATGACTACGAGCCTCTGTAGAGTGTCCGGAGAAGAGTATGCGCTCTTCTTTGGACTCCCAAAGCATGTTGTGCTCGCGTCGTCGGCCGCGGGTCTTTGCTCCCAAGAGACTCGCGCGCGCTTACACCGCCTCTGGTCGCCTACTCGCCACTTTGTTAAAAATGTAAATAAAAATATTAATAATTGAAAAAAATTGGGATTTTGAATTCTGGGTAATTAGAAAAGATTTTCTGAATTACTGTAATTAGAAAATCTCTCCGTATTTACTTACTTTTTCTGAATTATGAAATCTGATTTGTGAAATGTGATTTTTGTAAGTTTTCAGGGGCATTTTCGTCCGTTTGCGTAATTATGGGGCTGGGATAGACAACGAGGGGGGTGCGAAAAAAAAAGCCCTCCGCGAATTGTGATCGGTGTCTGATGGTGGTTGTAAAAAGCTATACACGATAAGTGTATATAAATTAAGGTGTTTGCTTTTCCCACACCCCTCCTACTCAAAACACACTCCATAAGGGTGTGAAAAGACCAAAAGGCCAGCCAAAACCTCTTTTTTTTTTCACGAAATTTCACCTGTTCGAACATGGGCCTTCGAACAGGTTCGAATGACATCGTTCGTGTGTATTAAATCTTGACTTCACACTCTCTTTGGGCATTTTTCATCTATTCGAGTGAGGTCATGCGAACAGGTTCACATGACCTTGTTCGAACCCGTTCGAACGACATCGTTCGAGTGTGTTAAATATTGACTTCACACCCTCTTGTGCGTAATTTCATCCATTCAACGAGGTCATTCAACGCGTGTTCGAACAAGGTCGTCGAACGATCTTTAAACACGTGAACTCAGTGTTTCACGCGAGGTTATTTTGGGAATAAAATTTGTTAAGGGGTGTGAAAGAGTAGGAGGGGGTGTGGGAAAAGCAATGGCCATAAATTAAACTCATTTAAATATTATTTTTTACCAAAAACTCATTTAAATATCTATTACGTATTAACTTTGTATTTTTTCGATGAGGATGTATTAACTTTACACTATATCTATTATATTGTAACCAAAAAAAAAGTATCATATGTTCTATACTATTAAGTCAAGTAATGATTATGTAGAAGGATTATTACGTATTTAATAAAAAACGCTATTTATAAAATAAAAAATGTTTGTAAAAAAAGGGATTATTATATCAGAAAAATAAATTTAAAATCATAAAAGAACAAATTTAAAGATACATGCCTTAAAGATGTAATGCATGTATCGGCAAAATTGGATTTTTAAAGTTCATCTATTAATTAAAAGTAAATATTCAATTTAATCCCCAACAAAAACTTCGGTACTCAATTTTATCTCTGAGAAAAATTAACATCAATTTTAGTCCCAGACAATTTCATACAGGGACACTTTAGTCCCTCGATCAAATTCAGTTGAGATTAAGCCGTTTCCTCGCTGACGTGGCATGCTAAGTCGCTTATGTCGCAATATTAGTTACTCAACTTTTAAAGTACTCATTTAAGTCCCTAAGATTTTCAAATTTGACTCATAATAGTCTCTCATGTCTGACTTATATTTACCTCGTCAATGTGATTTTATCTCCTAATTTATGTATGAAATGTTTGCTACTTGAGTGTATGTGTTATTTGCTAAATGAAGGTTCCATGCTCAAAAAATCCATCCACATAACCATACATCAAGGATTCCATACACAAAAAGGTTTCATATATAAAGATCCACACATCAAGGGTCCATTCAAAACACAAGTACAACAACATAAAATGTTCCATAACAAGTACAAAATAACATAGAGTATTTAGGGTACCAAAAATTAAGGGCATCCTTCCAAAATAACATTAACAAGTTAAGAAAATAAATTAAGCAAGTGGCGGTGGTGGCCTATATTTTAGAGTTGACATGAACTGAAATTGAGCAGCTCCATGATGCACATTTCTCAGACGAACAAACGGCCTAATAAGATATATGGTGTCAGTGGTCAAGTCAACTGTATAGATACCACAGATGTAGGATTCATATCGAGTGTAGTAGGGGGAGGAGTTGATCTCTGTTAGCCAAGTGTCCTCATTGGAGGTGGTCTTACCACTAGTGGCTCCAGTGGTTCTTGTGGATAAGACATACTCAGTGGTTCTTATGGAGATTACATAATTGGTGGTTCTTGGGACAACTGAAACACAAAATAGTTCAGATTTTTATTGTTCACATAAGTCTGTGACATTCTGTTTAAGTATCGATAATTAGCAGCATTAAAGGAAAGAAAAAGTAACAATAGTTATTAAAGAAAGTTTAGTGCAACAAAACTTCAAGGAGTCAAGCTGATCCATAATTAGCATTGTACTAAACAGATTAGTAATATCTTTTTCAAATCAAACAATTAAGCTATTTCTAATAAAGTTATCATCCATTTTTTTAGATTAATCATCCATTTTGTTTTAGCCTTGTCTTGAGAATTTTCATTACTGAAAAATATCTTTGTAGTTGTAGAGATTGAAAACGCCAAAACAAGATGAATCGATCTATCAATCAATTTTTTTTATAAGTAAAGTGGTTAGAAATTAATGTATTAGTCGTTAGAGAACCTAAGTTATAAAAAAAATTAAAAACCAATTTGTTTTAATTAAAGGACTTGTAAAATTATAATTTTGGACTGAGATCCTTAATTTTGCATCCGATTGCACTCAACTCCCTCACATAATCACACATTTTTGGCTCTCCTCTCCCTCGCGACTCTCAAGCTCTGGAGGGATTTGAACTCTCTCATGCTACTCTCTCTCCTTCACTCTCTACGCTCTCTATCTCTCTCTCTAAGAGTCTCAACCATCTCCGTCCGTCGTGAGCTAAAACATCTCCATTCGCGAGCTCGCCGCTTACCTCCGTTCGCGAGTTGCCTCTCTTCCCTTCTTCCGTGAGTGGCCTCTCTTCCCTTTATTAGCGACTTGTCTCTCTTCCCTCCAACGCGCCGCTGATTCTCTTTCTTCCTTTGCACTGCTGTGATTAGCGAATCTGTCATTGTTGCTTGCTTGAGTGAGAAATTAATTTCCCCTCAAAACCCGAAATCCCTAATGTTGTATCTGTTGAATTGATCTAGTTCCTGAGTTATAAACGAAATCTGTTAATGTGTTGAATGTTGCACTGCACGTAAATTGAATATCTTCCCCCAATTTACTTATATTGAATCGGTTGAATCTAGCTCTAGTTTACTGATGTGTTGAATCTGTTGAAAGATAGGCTCCAAATGTTGAATCTAGCTCTATGTAATCAAGCCAATTCTATTTAGCTTATTTAAATTTCCTTGGCTTTTATGTTGAATGTTGAATATGTCTTGAAACATAGACTCCAATGTTGAATCTGTCAAATTTGTGGGCTACAAATGGGGATTGGATAGAGCTTTAGGGGGACATGCTGATTTGTGTATTCCTTAGATTGCTGTTGAGGATGGTCACGTTGAGGATATGGATTTGGTAATAGAGAATAGAGGGGTTTTATATTTACTGATTGATTCATTTTGCAATGGTATGCCCCTGCTATGAACTTTTTTCATTTTGCTTTTGCATATAGTTTATGAATTAGATCATAGCAGTTAAAGATACATTGCAATTTGGCATAGCCATTGAAGTTTCAGTAGCATGATAATATAATTTCTATAATAAAAGCTAGATAAAATGGGCTCACATGATGATTGTAAAAGAACCGTAAGACATGAATATCTTAATGTTTTTTGAGGAGATATTGTACTAGTTCTATATGTTCCTGTTCTTTCCATGTTTCTTTTTAATACAAGGGCAATATAGTCAAGCTGATATGCATATAAATTTGCAAATTAACTAATACAACAAAATGAGACGATAACTTCCAAACCATGTAGGACCCAATATTGTTCAAACTAATATTTGATTCGGAAGGATATTGGTCCACTCTTTATTGATCAGAATTGGACCCCAATCTCTCTAATTTTGCTCACTGGTGACTCCTCCAGCAGAGATCTCACGCACAAGAAGACTGAACAATGCTGGGATTGTCATATGGAGAAATATTTTTGTTGCTTGGAGCCACTGCTGCTCTGATAGGTCGGTTCATGCTCCTTGTACTTATGTTTATCACATGGAAAATTTAATAGTAGGAGTATAAATTGTTTATCCGGAAAATGGATGTGCAATAGGGCCAAAGGATTTGCCAATGATATCCAGAACAGCAGGGAGGCTAGCTGGTCGAGCTATTGGATATGTACAATTAGCTCGTGGTCAGTTTGATACTGTTATGCAGCAATCTCAAGCTCGCCAGGTACTCTTTCTTTCTCCAATCAGAGTTATAACTCACAATGATTTATTCCATTAGGTTTTTATTTTTATTTTTATATCAGATGTGCTAAATTTGGTTTCTCACAAAAATATGGGAAAATAAAACCATGAAAATGTTCATTCCTTTTTAAAAATATCCTGGAAACTTGCAGTGAAGAAATACTGGTTGTGATTTTATTTTGAGAAAAGATGATGACTATTGTTGGCATTCTAGAATCCTTGACCACATGTGATTTGCTTTGAATTTCTTAGACAATAACATCAAGTAAGAATATAAAAGTTAGGGACTTAATTACATAATGTGTTGCTGGTCCATACTAGGACTTGATAAGGTCATTCCATTATCTAAAACTGCATTCTATTCACTCGCATATTTTGTCTTTTAGGTTCATAAGGAACTTCAGGACACAATGGCACAACTAGATGCTATTCGTCATGAAATCCGAAGTATATCACTCGTAAATCCTGGCCCTTTAACTCGCAGGCTTGATAATCTTGACCCGACATCTACGGCAAATGGTATTGTTTACATGATACATGAGTTAATGTGAAAGTTTAGTATCCTAAAATTCTAATGGTCGCTGAGATTTTGTATTAACCATGTTATCTTCTTGCATATACAGACAACAGGAAACCAGAAGATGCTGGAGTGAATAACTCAATATCTTCTGCTACCAAGGTTTACTGACCAGATCCATAACTTGAGATAATTATATACTGCTTTAGCAATTGTTTGCTTACATGTCTACAATTATTTCCAGGATTCAATTACATTGTCATCCAATTCAAGCAATATGCAAAATCAAGCTACTACTTATACCAGACTGATAGAGTCCTCTGCCATGAAGAATGGTTTATTGGCAAATAGTACTAGAGTCGAGCAGAATAAAGATGAACTACAGCTTACCGAGGTTTATTGACCATAGTCACAATCTAAGATAATTATATACTGCTTTAGGAACTATGTTTGCTTACATGTCTAATTGTCTATAATTATTTAGGATTCAACATCATTGTCATCCAATTTATGCAATATGCAAAGTCAAGCAACTACTTATGCCAGATTGGCAAGGTCCCCTGGCTTAAAGAGCAGTTTATTTGCAGATAGTACTGAAATCGAGAAGAACAAAGATGAACTACAGGTTACCGTCTTACCAGTGTCTGCAGAAAATGCTGGACTCTTACCAAATCGCGAGGGTAATGATGATTTGTGTTGTGTAGTTGGCTTTCCTTACCATGATTGTCTGATATCTTTGCAGGATACTATGTTACGAGTTTTTTTACTTGGCTTTCGTATATTTATGTTTGTGCATGTATTATGTTTACAGCTTCCCATCAATGTCTATTGATACGTGCATATGTTGAGGCACATGTAGTTTTTTGTTACTTCCAATTCACAGTCATAGACATTTATGTTTTCAGATCTGATTTTGTTCATATTTATAATTATTCATTTTTTTTTGAGTTTGGATTATATATTTGGTTTACTAGAAGGTCCGAAAGTAAAGATTGTTGCTTGAACTTCATCTGTTGTATATACTGTGGCTCATTTGGTATACACTAGAAAAGGAGATTAGAAAAACTGAATTTATTTATTTCTGAAAAACATAAATTCCTTCTTCTCTTTATTTTGGAATGCACGGTAGCTTTTTGTCTTTTCTGTCCTTCATTGATTGCTAGTCAGTAGTCATAGCTGTAATGCACAGTATTATTGATGGGCTTTTGTTTTCTCTACTATGATATCTGATATGAAACAAGCTTTGGTTGTATTAGCAGCTGATGTGAAAGGATCTGACTTAGTTCTAGAAGCAGTTTTGGAGGCAGAGGTAGCTCATAATGCCAAGGAATTCTTTTCACAGCCCCAAAACCAAATATGATTGATATGGTAATCATATAAATACTATAATTATTCTAAATTTTAAACTTTGTTGCATTTGTAGATTCAAAGTAATACATATTTAGAGTATATTTTATGTTGAATTTTCTGACCTGAAAAGTTTCCTCTCTCAACCCCATTTTCTAAGGCCCTCAATCGATGGCAGATTAGGACAAAATAGTTGCAAAAGTTCTCTGTTATCTTCCTGTTAGTGTTATTGCATGTGGGTTGAGCTTCTATAAAATTTATTTAAAGCAATGTGTTTTTGCTGGTTGATAGTAGTCAAGAACTAACTGTCCTAAACTCTAGAGCTGATATTTGAAGACTTATGAAGGATTTATACAGGTTTTTTTTGGATAAAGGAAGAGACTGGGGTAGGGGTTTATATCCGACAATAACATCTCTGCCTTCACGAGTCAAAAGAAAGAAAGGTATTTTAATATCTCATTTGATCATGGGCAAAGTTTGTGGTTTTCAACTGTTTTGATTATTTGGAAATATGTTTAACTGAGTTGTACTATTTACAATCAACATTGAAGCAGGAAAGGATTTGGATTTGGGAAGGGGAGAAAAGGAAGGGGAGAAGAGGACGGGGTAACTACTAACTCTGCATGTCTGTGTACAACGCGTCTTCCATTTGAAGACAGAATCGGTATAGTAGAATAAGATTTATTCTGCCTATTCTGTTGTATAACCAACTTAATTATTATTATTATCTATAAAAACTTAATTATTGTTTTGTTTCGTCTCTTTTTTTACAGCATTATTTTGCTTAGTCAAATAGATTAAAATAAATTATGTCTGGCCGTATAAACATGTGAAGTTTTCTTATAATTTGACGTCTGTGATTGCAGCAAAAAAAAATCGGAATCTAAATCAAATGTTAGATAGTATGCTCATTTTTCAAAAAGAGATCGTTCATTGGTATTAAAATAATTTGTAATTTTGTACAAATATATAGCTCGAAGTAAAAAGTTCACCTGTTCTCTTGTCACATGTCACATTTTTGTTCTCTTTTCTGCACAAATATTTTGGAAGTAGTAATTTTTGTATTATTGATTTAGTTGGCCTTCTCTTCCCTTGATCAAAGGGTTGTGTATTCAATCTTTCGCCATGAAGTTGAAATGTGTTTACCATTTTAATTCAACACTAGCAAGATGCTCATGCATTTGCTCATGGTCACTTTGTTTTCACGCATTTTTTAATCATAGTTTATTTTTAGAACAAAATATTTATATTATGACATGTTTTTCCCTATGCACTGGTCAGGGATCGAATCCAGGACTAAATGATTAAGATATCTAAATATTTACCACTTGTGTCACATCATGTTGGTAAACAGTGAAAATAATTATGTCGCTTATACAAAATAAAGTCATTTATTAAGACAAAATATAAAAATAAGTATAGCGACGATAATAGTTTTCTCTTTTAGGACTCAGGAAAAATAGTCATCTTTAAAAAATAAAAAAATTTAGAAAGGCAAATATGATAAATAATTATGGCCATAGTATGAAATGTTTTTTTCGTTGAGATTCAAAATAAAATATTCATAAAAAACAAAGGTGTTTATAAATGATTAATAAAAAAAATTATTAAATTATATTTTTTTTGGCATAAACTGGGTATCCTCTGCGCGCAATTGCAGAGACTAATCCCTTGAATCGGACAGGACCACAATGGGCGGTAAAGCTCTCCCTCAAGAGATTATTAAATTATACTGATAAAATGTAATGTTTTTCTGTCAAACTCAAAACAAAATATTAATTTGTAAAAAACAAAAACACTTATGGATAAAAATGTAAAAAACAATTATATCAACATGATATTTTCATGATTGAATTGCTTAAAGACAATTAAATTATATTGATAAAGGGAAAGCTATATTAAGCATGACATTATCCTTCAAATGAAAGCTAGTGGGAATACTTTCTGGTTTGGAGAAGCATATCAAAGGCGTTGGAGGCTCTTAAGTATGGCTTCCAATTCTGAATAGGTGATGACTCTTCCTCCTTTTGTTCTCTAACTGGAACGAAATGGGAGAGCTTTATCACTTGGTTGATTTTGTCAACATTTCACACACCCAATTAAAATTGAAGGATGTTGGTATAGTTGGTTTTTGGAATTGGAATTTGATGAGCACTATGGTCTCAAATGAGCTTAAGCATCATGTTAATCAACACCCCCACTCCTACGGTTTTCAATAGTAATCTCCCTGATATGTGGGTTTGGGAAGCTTCTACAACAGGTGTGTATTCTTACTCCAATGCTTACAGGCGGCTCCTAGCAAAGAATACAATTTTGAATGTGAATGAGAGTTAGAATTGGGTTTGGAAACTACAGGTGTCTGCTAAAGTCCAACATTCATTTGGGTTTGCCGCCATAATGCTCTACCCACTAACCAATGGAGGCATCATTGTAACTTAGCAAGCTCTCCAATCTGTAACAGATGTGGTTCTAGTGATGAAGACATTATCCATTGTCTTCGTGATTGTCGTGGATCGAGAGAGGTGTGGCAACACTTGACTATGTTCGATAAGCCAATGCTCTTTAACTCCAACAATGTGCATGCTTTGTTCAAGGCGTTCACTACGAATGGCTCATGCCCTCTTTTTCCATCTCCCTGTGGTGGATTTGGAGGTTCTGTAATGAGCATGTGCTTAGAGATGGTCGTTGGAGAGCTAGTGATGTTGTGAGGTTCATCAATGGTATGAAGGATTATATGGTCGTTCATGTATTACAATCAACTGAGCATCATATTATGAGATTGGATGTGAAATGGGAACCCTCATCGGTAGGTGTCATGAAGTTTGATGTAGATGGCAGCTGCAATGAGGTTTGTGATATTGGTGTTGGTGGTGTCTTGAGAGATAGTAATGGGAAGTGGCTTGCAGGTTTCTCCCCTAATAATGATGGTAAGAGAGACCCCTTGTTTGCTGAGCTCTTTGGGGTTTACCACAGGCGGGTCTTGCTCCTAAATAACAATATCACTTACGTGATTCGTAAGATGGTTTGTGAAGAAGTTACTCGTCTGCTCTAACATTGTGACCAACACTGCTTTTATGCATACACGTCTCTTCTATTGTGTATCACTGCTTTGATGGCTACCTTTCCTTCTTTTGATATCTGCTATGTGCTCAGAGAGGGGAATTGTCCTGCTGATTTTATGGCCAAGCTTGAGTGTTCTGTTGTTTTAGGAGTAACCAACTAGTCTGAACCCCCTAGCGGGTTGGAAGACTTGTTGCTGCAAGATAGTCCTTAGTTCTTTTTTTTTGTCTTTTTTTTTTTGCTCTGTTTTCACCAAAAATTTATTGATAACGGGTGTTTTCTCATCGGGAATTAAAAGGTAGATATATATTATTCATAAGGAAAAAATAGATTATTTTTAGGCTTAAATATGTTTTTACCCCCTGTAAATATGGGGTGTTTTGTTTTTACCCCCTGCAAATTTTTTTTTTTAAAAAACCCCTTGCAGAATCAACTTTTTTGGTTTTAGTCCTTCTGTTAGATGGACGTTACAAAAAACGTCTATGTGGCATTTTTAAATATGTTTTTACCCCCTGCAAATAGGGGGTGTTTTGCTTTTACCCCCTACAAAATTTTCCATTATCCTCTCTCCCCCACCTCATTTCATCTCTATCTCTCACTTCTTATCACTATATTTTTCTCCATTCAACTCTTACTTTCACAATCAAATCCATAATATTCAACGGAACAAAATGGTTCAAACCTCAAACTTCTTCTCCCTCTCTCGTTCTTCACCACCATTATTTCTTCTCATTCCAAATCTCAAAATAGAACTCATCTTCTCTTTCTCACAGAACCAACACATAGTTTAATTAAACCACACACATTTATTAAACCCATAAAACCTTGATTTTGAGATGAAGAACAATCCATTAACAACAATCCATAAAACTTGAAACAAACCGGAAAATCAGAATCACAATAAAAGTTAATTACATGTTATACTCATGGTTTGCTGGTTCTGTGTGAGAGAGAGAGAGAGACGAAGATGAGAAGATGAGTTTTGGTTTGATATGGAAGCGTTAGTTTGTGTTGAAGATGGAAAAGTTAATATGAGGTTGGGTAGGTGCTGAGGAAGAAGAAGGTGATTTAGTTTTTTTTTTGCAAGGGGTTAAAGCAAAACACCCTCTATTTGCAGGGGGTAAAAACGTATTTAAAAATGCTACATAGACGTTTTTGTAACGTTCATCATCTAACAGAATGACTAAAACCAAAAAAGTTGATTTTGCAAGGGATTTTTAAAAAAAAAAAAATTACAGGGGGTAAAAGCAAAACACTCCCTATTTGCAGGGGGTAAAAACGTATTTAAGCCTTATTTTTAAAATTTTGACAAGTTTTAACATTTCCTTCTCGAGAATAAAAATGTTTTCCCAACATAACACAATGTTTCTCGGTGGGTGTGTGTGTGTATATATATAATTTTCTGACAATTTCTCCTAATATAAAATTATTATTTTCTATAGGTGCATGATCTAGTTTTTTTTGTGCTTATGCATGATCTACTCTGAGACTCTGACATAAAACGTAAAATTCAAAAATCATACCTCTTAACTTTTCAAATGAGTTTGCCATGTAAAGTTTGTAAATGTAAACCCCTTAAAGTTCGTATACATTTGACGCACAGAAACACCCTGCGAAAACAACCGTGTTTGGAAGCTTAAGTACATAGCCTGAGAATAATTATTAAATAACTAAATATACACTATTACTTATATAATTCATCCCTTTTGAACGCAGCAGAAGAGGAAAACTTGAAATAACAACGGCTGCAGAATTCTATATACAGTTCATGGGTTGATGAACATCAGCACGTATTAATTGTGCTTCCCATCATTGAACTGGGCATTTTTGGAGGATTTAAAAGTCTCCAAAAATTCTCTAGCCTTCTGCAGCTCTTTCTTCTGCCTTGATTTGTCCCATTTATGCTCAGCTGCCAATAGCTGAATCACACGAGGTAATGCCCGTCCTGCTGCATCAGTGTCAAGGAAAGCAAGACGAGACCTCCTTGCGATGAAGTCAATTGCAGATTCACAATATTCATGACGAGCACAGTAAGCCACCTCAGCCTCCAAAAAGGGGTAACCATGAGCAAGGCGCTTACCCAAATTTTCATTCTACATACAAAATCCACAATTAATATAAACCTTCCTATGGATGTATGAAACCATCAAACTGCGTATAATTTATAAAAACTGCATAATCACATTGTTCTCGATTCGCATAATAAACTAATATTCATAACTAAAATGCAGAGCTTTATGTTAGTTTGTCAAACTATACCAAATATATACAAGCTAACCTGAGCAATGACAGCCACATGTTCAGCCAATGTTCCATATGCATGAGACAAGTGCTTTGCTGAAGCAGTGTCCATTACCCCAGGAACAACTTTACCCCCATATGTTAACTTTCTGCGCACATATTGTTGAGCAAGAACTGTAAAAGAAGCAGGATCCCACCCTTCGCCACCAACGATCCTGAGTTTGTTGGTCACACATTCACTGGTGGGGGTCAGCTTCCCAGACTTTATAGCTGCATTAACAGCATCTTCAGCCATGCTGAAACACAATGCAGTCAGAATAGTATTAGTAGGAATATTGCATGACGGAATGGAACAATGAGAGTGGAAGGCACTAATGCATGATGCAGGTGAAGTAGGAAAATAAATACTTATAGTTATTGCTAAATGGATTAACTAAATGGCCAATATGATTGTGATATGCCTAGCAGGAGAAGCATAACAAACTTCAACAACATGAATTGAGTGATGATTTGGTGCCTAGCTGGGAAATAATTACCTGCGATAGGTGGTCCACTTACCACCAGTGATGGTGACCAAACCAGGGTGATCTTCAAAGACAACATGATCCCTGGAGATGCTCTCAGTATTTTTAGCTGATGGGTCCGTTGCTAATGGTCGAATGCCACTCCAAGCAGAAAGAACATCAGAACGCCGGACCTAATAGATATGATGCAATATAATATCATGTTCTGCCTTTTTGGCCTAAGATTGCACAAATTTATTTCCAAACAAGTAATAAGCAGGGGGTGATTTAATTTCTGCAGTTATTTTCTGAAGCTAACATCAGAATGAAAAGAAAAAATAGTTCATTAAAAATTGCCTCTATTGGCAGCTATATCATACTTTAACATTAAGGTAGTCAGATATGGCGTCCAATATAAATTGTATTTCATCTTCGTGTGGTTCTGGAAGGAAAGTAATGGGGGTGTTTGAATCTGTAGTTCCAGCCACTGTTCTTCCCAGCCAAGGTAGCATAAAAACAACACGCCCATCCTTAGTTTTAGGCACAATTAAGCCCATGCCCTCTGGAGAATAATAATCAGGGAGGATAATATGTACACCACTGCTTGGACAAATCACATCTCGTACATTTTTATCAGCCATTTTCCTTACTGAATCACAAAATGGACCAGCTGCATTCACAATTACTTTTGCATATGTCTCAAACTCTTTGCCTGCATCATGCAAAATAAGAAATAAAAACAATTAACAGTTGAACTGCTAAACTGATTTTAAGCTTAAAGGTCATAAACTAGATGTGCTCCCACAACTGTAGTACACACTACACACACTTGTGAAGGAACTGTATTCATTTTAGTCTACCCCCACACCAAATCACCACTCAATTCATGCTGAATAGTTACCAATTGCCGCCTGAATTTAAGTATCTGCTTAGTAATTGAGCCAACCTTATAAATAATATGGGTGTGAATATAAAGGAGTATACTTCTAACAAATGGTTCAGTATGATGTCTTCCATACAATGTCCTAGATCCCTTATTCAATCAGATACAAAGGACAATCTTATACTATAATAAAGCTTTCACCATGGTGAGGGCCGAGGAAGGGTCAGACTCAGACCCATTACAGGTCTATTGTGGCTGTAGGGCAACCCCTATCATTGTATTTGCTAGAGAATGACTCCATGACTTGAACCTGTGACCTCTTAGTCACACGACAACAACTTCAATCGCCACTCCAATACTCCCTTGAGAGCATTTGGAAGAAAATGTTTGGAGCTTATTTGGCCTTATCTTATTACTTAAACACTTAAGTAGCTGTTTGATAAGTTTATAGAAGTAGCTTATGACCAATCTATAGGATCTAATTATCTTGTTTCAATAAGCTTCTCAGATGTGCATATGAAAATCAGCTTAAGCTATAAGCTCTCATAAGATAACAAAAATTCTCATGCTGATTTATGCTGCTTACCAAACGTGCCTTCAATCAGACGTATTGTTTTATAGCCAAAAAGGTAATGAATGTGCCATAGTGATCAATAGTATCAAATAAAAGAAAGTGTTACCAGTTAAATTGTCCCGAATTCGTGCACCAATTATACGTTCACCGACATCATCCTTCAATAGGGATACAACTTCGGCATGGTTCAACACTGCTGCACCCGCTAATGCAGCAGTGCAAGCCAATCCAACATTAAGCCGTGCATCATTCATCTGCCCATCATAATATACAACTGCGCCCCTCAGGCTTCTACCCTTTCCCTCCTTTGCCAGAGTGGGAAAGAGCGCAATGGACTCTTTGGTAGAATAATATCTTGATAAATGCAAGAGTCGTGCTCCTGCTACCAGATCATACATTTTCAAGCCAAGCCAGTAGTAAACTACTTCAAACCAGTCAAAACATGGTGTCATGCAAGGTAAAGCATGGCATAGGTGTGGTGCATTATCAATAACCTGTTTACGCTCCTCTAGTGCATGGAATACTAACTTCAGTTGGCCATAGTCAAGTTTAAAGACAGCTTTCTCCAAGTAACGAACACCTAAAATTTAACACAAAGTCAACAGACAGCACACGTTTCATTTCTGCATGTATGTTTAAAATCTGAAAAGTATGCTATGGTTATAGTTTATAGTTTTTAGTTTAATTAATGTGATTTCAAACAAAACGAAAAAAAATTCAAAATTACATTTGCACAGAATCTCCTTTCAAAGAATCACATCAATATTAATCATGCAAACAAATTGTTTCCAACCAGATTTTCCATAATGCGCTCTATTGTTATAGAGCCTTAGCAATAGCATGTGCTTTTATCCAAACCAATATTCAAGTAATGGTGATAATGGTGAAAGGGAAAGCATCAACAACAATAGAAGGAATAAGAATAAGAATTTAGATACAAATATAAATATTAAAAAACTACTGATATATCAATCATTTTCACATCTCTTCTCTTATTTTTGTTCCCACAGTTTCTTTCCTTCTGTCTATAGAGGATGACCTAAGCAAGACTATGGTTTACATCTCAATTTCTCTATCATTTTGCATGGAACCAAGATACTTAAATTATGTGACTCGTGGTATGGTATAGTCTCCAATTTGAGCCCCTAGCTAAAAATCACTCCCTCCATCCCATTTTGTTTGTTGTTTTATTTATCCCAAATTGATCGTTGTTTTAGATTTTCAATAAAATCTTAATATTCTTTTCCACTTATACCCTTATTAATTATGACAACTTTTTACATCCAAATGATTCACATTTATCTATGTAGAGAGATAAAGGGTTAAATGGTAAATTGGACAACACGTTTTAAAAAATCTAGACTCTTAATCATTTTTCTTAAAGGGTGTGTCAAAACCTTAAACTGCAAACAAAGTAGTACATCGCAAGAAAGTACTATAGGGTCAATGATGAAGCTTTGCTTGGTTACTTTATTAGTTGAATGATTGATATCTGTAAAGAGGTCATTGCCTAAGCTGCAAAATCCTTAATCAGTGCAGTATATGTCTTGCCAAGTTATTTAATGGCAAAAATACACTATCTTTTCCTTCTCAATCTCAAGGTATAAGACACATCCATCCACATGAGTCGCTCGATTAGACTAAACCCCAATCACAGTGACAGTGTAAAACTAATATCTCCAGTTTCAATAGCCAGCCTCACTTGCCTCCTTTACTAATCACATAAAACCTCAACCATCAACTACAATTTACAAATTCTCGTTATCAGTTGATAATCATTATTGATAATCAGTTTTATTCTGCTACTTTCAGTTAGCAGGTGTTGATCAAAATTAGAAGTTAGTTACTGCTCTATGAGTTAGTTGCATTACATGGGTTCATAAAGGCTGAGACTTCTATATAAGTCTTGGTATGTACTTCTATTCATTTCAGAGATTTGATGAATAAATTATCTCAGTTTCTTCTCTATATTCTCTCAGTTCTTGAGTTGTTTCAATTATCATCATAATGTCGGATTTGTTGTTTGAGTTGAGTTCTGTTCAGTAGCATGTAAACGAAATTTGATTCAACAAAACAAACAGTAATAATGATTTTGATAATGAGGCATATGTTGATTATTGAGAAGAAAAACGCGTGTACCTCCATGAATGAGCTTTGTAGAGCGAGAGGAAGTTCCAGAAGAGAAATCCTCTCTTTCAACGAGGCCAACGTGGAGTCCACGGGTGGCAGCATCGAGAGCGACGCCGGAACCGGTGGCACCACCGCCGATGACGAGAATGTCAAGAGGATTACTAGCGGAGGCGCCGATCAGCGAAGAATGTTGGACCTCTCTCGACGGAAGGACGGCAACGGGATCGTGGATCCTCTGTCGGACGGCAGCGAGCTGAGATCCATGATCGTTGGAGGAGATTGAAGGAGATAGAAGGATTGCGCCGCCGTATGCAGTGGCAACGGCAGCTCCGACGGCGGTGCCGAGTCGCCTCAGGCGAGTCATGAAAGAAGAGAAGTGGAAGTGAAGAAGTGTATGGAGACGGAGAGAGATGTGTGGGCCTTATTTTCCGGTGACAAAGCAGGACTCATATGACTCAAACTAAGAGAAAATAGTTGACCATAAGAAACTATGAGAAAATAATAAATTCTTTTTTATATTATATTTATTTTTGCTATCGTAAATTTGTAATTTTAGTTTGAATTTTTTAATATTAATGTTAACCTTTTGGTAAAAAAAATATTAATGTTAACTTTGATTTTTCTTCTAAAATTATTTTATTTTACTTAAAGTTATATTAAAACAATTTTTTTTAAAATACAGAGACTAAATATCTGAATTTATAAAAAGGGGACCACCGCTATAATTTAGTCTAATATTTAATAAGTAAATTGATAATAATTTAAAGATTGAGTGAAAGGGACATCATTTGTAGAAAAATGTAGACGTTACGAGTAAAAACTATGAATCCATAAAAAATTTTCTACCCAAATGTTCTAAACACATAAATATAAATATTTGAGTTAAAAATAATATATTCTTATTTTTGTTGTCCTCTTAAAATTTCCAATGTAAAGAACATAACAGCGATTACCATTACCACCATGGTTGTAGGGTTAACGATTTTGAAACCCTCACTCTCAATTTCTTCTCACCTTCCTCCACACTCCTTCCCTTTCCCTAATTCCCTCACCTTCAAACCCAAACCCTTTACTATCTCCCAAAATTCACACTCTCTTCCATTATTCGCATCCAACAACAACAACAATGAGGTGAAGGAACAGGGAAAATCACAATCACAAGAACAACCATCATCATCTGATTCCAATTCCAATGGAGAACAAAGGAAACCGTTTTTCAGTTTCAATTGGAGTACTCTTTTGGATCCTGATCCTGATAATGTTCTTGCTCTTGGATTAACAGGTCTTTTAACATGGGCTAGTGTTCAAGTTCTTTGGCAACTCTTGTTTATCTCTTTCGCTATTCTTGTTGCTGCTCTCAAGTACTCTTTCATTGCTGCTCTTCTTATTTTCATTCTCATCGCACTTCTATAGCATATTGGATATTGCAGTTTTGATTGAGTTCTCTGTTCATATATAGATTTGCAATGTTATCTTTTATGTAATTGTAGATTGGGAATTGTTACTTGATTTTTTGTTGACCAGTTATGTTCTTTAGTAATGTGATTTTCATGTTCATATATGTAAGGAAAATTCGTTAGTTCCACAAAGCTGGTGTTTTTTTGATAATGCATTTCCTTTAATAAAATGAAGTTCATGTTTAATTGATCTATTGTTTGTTTGTTTGTTTTCTTATTTCAAATTATTGTCATCTGATTCTCTGTATAGTGGGAAATTCTTGTAGAAATAGAATTCAAGCTTCCACTATTGTTAATTTACTTAATAAGAAATGATGAATAGCAAGCAATTGTAGGTGCCTCATCATCATATATTTTCTTCAACATTACAATACTTGATACTAGACAATTGGGAGTTTGTGACAGATTATGGAGCATCCTTCAGGCTTCGTGGTTGTCAAACTCAAGATACCACCTAAATTGTTTGGGTTTACGAAAATCATAAATTGTGGCACAGGTCGTAAGATCTTACCAAAAAGACAAAACTAGATTTAATAACCTAAACCAGCAAAGTAACCTTAAGATAGGAATTTCTTTCATTTAGTCATAAACACAAGCTCTCATAGTCTCAATCTCAAACATAAAACTAAAAACATCTAAAATCTTTAACAAACCATCCGGCACATTGTAATCAAAAGGCAACAAGTCTGTCAAGAAGAATGTGAGGCAATGAGAGGCAGAAAGAAGTTGAGATAAGAAGAGGTGCAGAGCAGTAAAGGATTTTATAGAATGTGAAAGGCATAGGTGCTTGAGATGAGAAGACTTATAGAAGAAATTGGAATCCAGAAGCATTGAACCCATAAAGGATTTATTGCTTGAAATTTGAAAATGAGTAGGATAAATTCCAAGTTGGAAAGTAATTACTCTAATTAAAATGCACGGGTCCCAAAAAGTGTGCCGCGAACCGGGTCAAAATCAGATCAAATGGGTCGAAAATCCCTCACCACCAGCGCAGGAGAAGACTGTTGTTCCTGTGTTTTCACAATCTTCATCGTTGCACCAGCCATGCCACCACATCCGGCAAGTTCTGTCTGCGCTGCCACCTTGTAAGAAGCCAGATGTGTGAGATTGTCTGCTTTCACGAGTTGCACGATCTTGACATCCATGGCATCACTCATTCAAGCCAAAAGGGAAAAAATATCTGTTTTACTTGCATCGTTTTAATAAAGCTTCTTGAACTCCAGATTACATAATAAATACTGTTTGCAATTTTTTTCTGTTATTTTTTATTCTGGGACATTTGGATTTTCCTTGCTTGGTGTTTAATAACATTTGTATTTGGATGTCATTGTTCTTGTCATCAACCTTACTTTTTGCAAAGCAGTATTTTATAAAAGTAAAACAAATTAATGAGTGCATCAGCTAGCTAAAATGAGTGCATCAGTATTTTAATATTAACACTAGTAAAATGAGTGCATCAGCTGCTAGGACAATGGTTCAAATTTATATTTCATGGTATTCGACTGTAAAAAATGTGTTGTTGCCCACAGGTACTCTTCCATTGTTGTTCATCTTATTTTGATTAGGACAAACCACAATTGAAACTTTTCTTATCATACTTTCTTTTGAGTTGCTATTTGATTTTGTTTCCCTATTATGTTATTTGGTACAATAAAGTATACATGCAATGGAGATTAGGTTCCCTTATTCTTGTAGATTTTTTTTTCCCTTTTTTCCCTTGTAGATCATTTGAATGACTGTTAAATGTTGGATGGTTATTGTTTCTGTCCAAAGTAGCCAAGATCCTGCAGAACAATCCGGGGTCTAAGCCCCTGATTAAGTTTTAGTTGTACTTGGCAATATCCGAATAGATACTTAGGGTACATTTGGATTGACTTATTTGGACTTATCTAATGATATTAGCACTTGGGAGACTGTTTGGGAAAACTTATGGACACAACTTATGACATGCTCATAAGCCGTTTTCAGCTAATTTTCATAAGCTGTACAAAATAGCTTATGAAAACAACTTATAGCTTATAGAAAAATAGTTTAACATTATTTTATGGGGAAATTACACTCACTTCCCTTAAGTTTTAGTCAAATGTCACTCACCTCCCCTCTAGTTTTAAATTGAACAATGACCTCCCTTAAGTTTTGGTCAAATGTCACACACCTCCCCTCTAATTTTAAATTGAACACTCATCTCCCCTGAAGTCTAGTTAAAAGTCACACACCTCCCCTCTAGTTTTTTCTTCACAATAACCTCCCCTCAAATTATTGGATTATTTCCAATCCCTAAAATTTAATACACCATTACAAAGACTTCTTCTACTCCCGTGCAATTTTCTTCATCTTTCTCCTTCATTCACAGTTTCTAGTTTTGAATAAGAATTCATCACAAAGATTTGTAGTAGGTTCACAGAGGAAGATGTGAGATGAAACTAGTGCAGCCTATCGACAGTTTTGCAAAGTGTTGGGAAGTCAAAATTAAGTAGAGAAAGTAGCTAGTGCACAACACAAATGAGTACAAAAGGGGAAGAGCTCTCATTTGAAATGAATGACCTATGAGATTTAGCCTTCGATGGCCGAAGAAAATAAAGGAAATGGGTGTGCAAGTGTAGCACAAGTCAAGAACACATGATTATATCTTCAAATACAATTAGAAAATTGTATTTGACCAAAACTTAAGGGAGATGAGTGTTCAATTTAAAATTAGAGGAGAGATGTGTGACATTTGATCAAAACTTAAAAGAGATCATTGTTTAATTTAAAACTAGAGGGGAGGTATGTGACATTTGATCAAAACTTAAGGGAGGTGAGTGTAATTTCCCCTTATTTTATCCTTTATTATATAAACAACTCATACATAAGTTCTTATATGATGAGCGCTTAATTAAACTTTTTATCCAAACGAGTTAACAAATGATACCTCGTTTTCTATTTTCAAAGATCTCTATAGGTGAGTGAAAACAAGTTATTAGTATTTTCACATTAGAATTCATCAATTTGTTTATCACATCCCCAATTTGTATTGTGCGATGATGATGATGATGTTGATGAAATTATTATTATGGTTATAATAATTTCAGAACAGCAATGATACCCATATTCCCCATCTCCAAGCCTCTCACTTCCAACTTCTCCTCCCTCTTCTATCATTTCCATACCCACAGCAAGACACCAAACAAAAACCACACCCTTTCCACCCACATTCCAGATCTTAAATCAGAGGAACAACAATAACAAGATTTAAGTAGAAATTGAATAAGAAAAAGAGAGTGAAGAGAGAAATAGATATGGAACCACACTACAACACCGTACCGCCACAACACCACCTTTGTCGTCATGTTCCTCTGCCTTCTCTCGTTCGCACCGCGTCTCAGGTAACCGCCGCCGCACAAAGGCGGCTCCCCTTCTCTCTCTCGCGAGCCCACTATTTCTCTCATCCACAATCTTACGTTTTCGCAAATTGTATAAGGAAGCTAGATATTGTTTCAGATATTGTTGATGATGTGATTCTGGGTTTGTTGATTTGAAGATTTGTTGATGAAGTGTTTGTGGTTTGTGATTCACTTAATAGGTTTTCTGGGTGGCTTGTGTGTTCATCACGATCTTGATTTTCATATTTGAATTTAATTTAGTTTTAGCAATTTATTTTTTAGTTTTAATATTTTATAAATAGTAATATGACGTGTCATGTACACGTGGATGTCATGTAATCTAAAATGTTGATGTGTGATCTTGATTATTGGATTGGGACGTTAGTCTATTTAATGTCAGAGACTAATATTAGAAACAGAAAAATAACATGGAGACCAAAACACCTATTTTGTTAATGTAGGGACTAAAGTTAAAAGGACTCAATTTTGTAAGGACCAAAAACATATTTTACACTAAATTTTACGAGTGATTGTTTTGTTCGTATTTGTTGCTAATTTGACATACGTACATGTTAGGATATCACATTTACCAATTAATTAAACGTTTTTTTGTGCGTGCATGCTAAATGCTACCAATAAATGGATCTTCTGTAATCATTAGGGGACACTCCTTATACTTTTTATACCATTATAAATAGAGCTCATGTGTGTGGTCATAACAAACAACACTTTCTCACCCCAAAAAAAAACAACACTTTAATACATTTCTATATGGTATCATAGCTCCTCTTGTGGCCAAAGGATATACATAAATCTCCAACCTTTAATATGAAGATACTTCCTCTAGTTGTCATCATTGCATTTATTCCGTTGACCTCTCCATCAATTGGACATAAAAATGTCTTCCTACAAGGTGAGTTACAAGAAGAGATGTATGTATAACAATCATCGAGATTCACTATTAGTGGTTCCTCGACCACGTATGTCAGTTACGATGATCTCTTTATGGCTCGAAAGCCTTGCTTGATTTGAGAAGTTTGGCATTGCGGTCCAGGAGTATGACATGATCAGATGCAAAGCAGATTACTCTGTCTTCTTCATGCACTCCTCTTCAACCACCTACTTTTATTGGTTTGTCCATGCCAACGACATCATCATCACAAGAAATGATCTGGCTGGCCTCCATCAGCTCAAATAACACCAGCCCTAACTCGCTCAGACGAAAATTTGGATTTGTTGAAATATTTATTGAGACTGAAGTCAACCACTTTAAAACAAATGTAGTTAAGACTCATCAAAAAATATGCTCTGTAAATACTTGACGAGTTTGACGAGTTTGTCATGCTTGATTGTGGGCCAATGACACCCAAGATTCCAAACGTCAAGCTACTATCAAGTCAATGGGAGCCATTAAAAGCCTATGACAGATATTGATGTCTGATCGACAAAACTTAATTTCCTTACCATGATTGGACCTGACATTACCTTTGTTGTAAGTTTAATTAGTCCATTTTTGAATGCTCCCGGTGACAATCACTAAGATGCTATTATTCACATTCTTGGGTATATCAAAAGAGCACTAGGTCAATGATCACTTTATGAAGAACACAAGTAACACCAAAGTGGTTGGCTACTTTGATGTTGATTGGGCAGGTTAATCGTCAAATAGAAGATTTGCTACTGAGTATTGTGTCCCTGTTGGAGATTATTTGACCTCCCGACAAAGGAAGAACAAAATACAGTTACAAAATTCAATCCCGAGTAGGTAGCTCGGTTGGCGAGCTAAGGGGATCAGAAAGAGTGCACCAAAAATGAGTGCAAGAAGGAGGTCCCGGGTTCAAGTCCCGGAAACTAACATTTCCCCCACCCCCACTAACAATTGCCTATCTAAATTCAATGCATAAGTAGTATCAAGCTATGACAATAATAGAGCTTGGAACTCACATGGACAAGATAGATACTTCAACAACTCAAATCAAGATATATCAAGGAAGTGAAATTGATTTGTGATGACCAAGTAACACTAAATATTGCCTTTAATCTTGTCTTTCGTGAAAGAACTAAACACATAAAAATCGATTGGTACTTTGTAAGAGAGAAGGTTTTGTAGGGAGAAATCATGACTGATTTTGTTAGTTCTAAAAAGGATATTCATTCATTCAAATTGATAGGATACATCGATAACAACACAAATTCAAAATTGCTAACCCTGTAAAGGATGAATTTGCGAAAAAATTCACAGCACCCAGATTAAAAGCATAAAAGACCAAAATGCCTACAACTTTCACAAATCTAATCTGTCAATCTGAATCAAATGAACACCGCAATAAGACGGGAAACCAAACAGCACCGCACCAAGACGACGAACACAACAACGTTGCACTTAGACAACGGAATCAAGAAAAAACACAAACGAAAAATCAGATCTATGTGGAAACCACTTAGGTAAAAAGAGAGGAAAAATGATGGAGGGGGTGACTTCAGATCAAAAATATGACTAAAAACCACTCCTCTCATGTATATGAAGAAGAGAAGAGTATATTATTATTAAAGAGAAAAGGAGAGAACTACTATATCATTATAAAATACTCTCTCTGTCCCAAAATATAAGTCCCTTTTAACTACTTCACGGGAATTAAGAAATTCAGTTTAATTAGTTAATCTCATTAACTATGTATATTATTATACAATTTGTCCATTTTTACCCTTATAATTCCTCTATCCTCTAATTAATTATTCTCTCATCTATCTAACTAATTAAATTAAAAATGATTGTTGGACTTTTTTAAGAGCCACCCACCTAATGAGTAGCAATACACATGCTTCAAAATGGATAAGTACAACAACCTTCAATTCAACTATGCTTTTAACTTCCTTTCCTCGGTTAAAACAACATTTGTTTGGGTGTAATTGGTTGTTGAAGTATTTTAAGAGCCACTTAGACTTACTAGGAGAAAATGCATAGCAGAATGAGAAAAGTGAGAGAATTAATTATAACAACATTAAATATTTATTAGCTAAAGAATTAAGTGGGGGTATTTTAGTCAAAAAATAATTAATGCAATAGACAACTAAGAAAAGGGCCTTATATTATGGGACAAATGAAATTCTCAAAATTCTGTCTCACCATGGATTTTGTGTCTATCTCTCACCAAATTGAACCATCTATTTATTTTGAGAAATTGAGAGGATCCTATCCCCATATATTATGGGACAGAGGGAGTATTAAATAGTGCTCGTGTGTGGTCCTAACACAACACTTCAATACCTCTCTATATTACATTTCACCAATAAATGTCCTCAAATGGTTGCTAAAAAACATACAAAAACAAGCTAGATTCAATTACCAACCAAGCAAAGATATACTTGACAGGAGTGCACAAAGTTGGGAGAGGGGAGACTTGAGAATTAGTTACAATGTTACTGAGCGTTTATTTACATAGTTAATCCCCCCATTGAAACGACAATGTTGAGAAAAAATATCATTTCCAAAAGAATAATTAAAAGAATTACAAGTATAAATCATGATCACAAAGTGAAATATGATCATTATATACAGCCAAAGCAAACAATAATAGAGTATGAGATTGTGAGGATTGATATGTATAGCATATACCATATTTAACATTAAAAGGTAGGTTGCTTTATCGAACAGCAGCATAAGTCAGTTCCTCAACAAGATCCTGTTGCCAAACACAATCAGCAATCTGATACACTATAAAGCTTGATCTGAAACATCAATCTAACGTACACATTTTAGCAAAAGCTTGTGCAAAATTGGGGTGGCTTTTGAGTAGAACTTAAGTATAGCAATTAGAAATATCCATTGTTATTTGGTGTGCTACATTTGAGGATTTTCGTTTTTGACATCAAGGAAACTAATCTATTGCTTGGCTTAGGAATATTAATGCTTTACTTTTATTTTTGTTTCTTCATGACTTAAATTCTTTAGAGATTTTCCTTTTAAAGGAACATCTTAGAATTTGGGTTGGACCTAACTAAACTTTACAAAATCGGTTTGTAAGGTGCGGGATGTATATATCTTATAAACTCTTTTTGAGCACCATATCACATCCGATGTGAGACTCTCAACACCCCACCCCACGGACAGGACTAGACAACTAGAGTGTGGCCCAATAGCGGGCGGCCCAACAAATCTTCGATAAGCTGTGATATCATCTTAGAATTTTGATTAGGCCTAACTCAACTCTACAAAATCGGCCTGTAGGGTGAGGGATGTCACCCACTTATAAACTCTTTAAGCCATATCACATCCGATGTAAGACTCTCTAACGGATTAGAAATACAAGCCAAGCCAATATTATTATTTTTGACAAATCCAAGCCAATATGTTAGATCCAACGAAAACAGACTATTGGCAGGGAAACCAATGATGGTAAACTACTTATTTGACTTGGTTAACCAATTTCTTCCTGGTCAAAGATCACCTATAGCTATTCCAGCTTCGTCGCTTTCCATTAGTGAATTTCTTAAAATGTCTGATGCGAACCTAATGGTATCTCCAACGCTCGATAAAGAACATGGGCCAACTAGATTTGCTGAGGTGTAGGTGAGGAAGCGTATGAGGGGAAAGGCACCTGATGAGAGAAGAGGTGCGGGAAATGATGTAACCAACCCTGCCTAGCTGGCAGAAAGAGAATTTGGGGAGGGGATCACACGATTGTGCTGAGATGAGTGATAAAAGGAAGAAGTACGAGAGTGAAGGTAGGGCGCTATTTCTTGTTCCATTAGTTCCTAGATTCTATCAATGTCTAATCAAGCTATGTTTGACCCAAAAGGAACAAGTTTGGGACAATTAGTTAAGGAAATTACATAACTTGTACAATATGGCAATAATATTTATTTCCCTATAGTAAATAAGCTAAAAGTTTAGACCAACATAAGGTTTAAGCCAAGTAAATCATGAAGGGCTCAATTTATTTGCCCGTCCAGTGCAAATTATGTTCATATATAATTTTGAATTTGGGATTACGAGTACTAACATTGAACAAAAATAAATAACAAAATGCTGCACTTAAATAAATTCAAATTGAGACGTACCTGAATAAAGTAATGTTCAATATTGCCATTTATCATTTGTATTGCGGTAGAGGATTATCTGTATGAACCCGTTCACACATTAGCATCGGCAATTATTTGCTGCAAACATTTCTTAACATAAGAGAAAGAAGGCCGCCTCCAGGGTTCCCTACAGTAACATACTGCAATTTTAGATTCAACACCAGGGCAAGGTATTACAGAAAAATGCTGGAATCTAATGAACCAAGAACTATGATTTGTTGGCCCATGGTTGGCACAACTGGCAAGAACAGACCGAATTAACTAGATGGTGGGATTTGAATCCTAGGAGGACCATTGTTGATGGGTTATCTGTAAGTGTCCCTATAAGCTCTTACTGACCTCAGGGTATTACCCTGACTGTAGGATCAGACAATCACACCGAAGCTTAAAATTTTATCAACAAAAATTTAAAATTATTTATTTGATCTACTTACGCAGACCAGCAGAGCTCAATCAAGGCAGCCACTTGAGGATTCACATGCCTTGGAATTTCTAGCCTTTTGCCCATAAAACCAACAGCTGCAACAACCTACACTAATTGCATTCTGATTGTCAAATAAAAGCCACTTAATTCACAATAAAAGACATGATGCATGCAAAGACAGGCCAGCAAAAAAGAAGCTCAACCACAGGAGATGACTGTTAGAGTAGCACATTAAACATGTGTTTAATGTGTATTAGATGATGAGTAGATGCTTACGCATTGTTGACTCATTTTAACTAATTGGGAGATACACTATGATATGATTATGTATGTATAAATACAATAACTGTGTGGTCACTAGACAGACAACATTGCAACACACAGACACACACAGAGACACAGACACATACGCACACACAGACACACACATCTCAGGAACCAAAGATTGAAGAGAAGAACAAATTATTTACTTCTGTCTAGCATTAGATAACAAACCAAAGCATCATGGCAAAGCAAATAACCTGTGAAGGATTTAAATCCCTCCATGGTTGTTGCAGGGTCACCGATTCCCACAAGACTACACCAAAGCTGAACACGTCGCATTTTTCATTTGATGGTTCACCCCGGATGACTTCTGGTGCCATCCATTCAGGCTGATTTAGAATGTATTGTGAAACCATCAAAGAATAAATAATTATTTTACAGAATCAAAAGTATGAATTTTTTTCAGCCGAGGAATAGTACTTACAGTTCCGGCAGCTGTTTTAGATGAAAGATATGTATTTGCCTTTGTACGCGAGAGGCCAAAGTCACCTACCTGAGTGAATAGTATACACAAAATGAACGTTGATACAGTTGATACACCATACTCCGCAGATATCCATAATAAACTTTTATGTACAAGAAATAGCAAGCCTAAGCCGAATTTTGGTGGGATTGCCTTGGCTTTAGCAAGGTTATATGTTGATTTGGGTGAGCCACGTCGATGTTGACCCTCATTGCAAACCCTAACCTGGACTAAAATAGATGATGAATCATAACATGTAAGTAACCACATAACTACAATGTTTAACCCAGCTAAATACAATGTTTATGTGTGTCAGCTATTTAAAGCCAACAAGTAGAACAAGAGAGAACACTTTGAAGGGAATAAAGTGTGTTTGAGAGCGAACGATGATAGGGACTTGGGTGCTATCAATTGGTATCAAAGCTGGTCGAAGGTGTCTCAGAGAAGGATACCAACGAAGGGTTCTGACTTTTGACCAACGAGGAAGTTAAGTGAAGTGTAGTAAAGTGCAGCCGTCGAGGACATCGGCTCTTAGGGGCGGTGTGACGATAGGGCGTGGGTATTACGAGGTTCAGTAAGTCCCACATCGAGTAGTATGCGATGCTTGGTGGAGTACATAAGTGGTTTGGTTCATCCCCCTTAACAACTAGCTTTTAAATGGGGTTCCCCAAGTGCTTAGGTGCTTATCAATTGTTGTTACAGGGGAGGAACCAAGTCACTTATGTAATCCACCGACCAACTCATACTACTCGATGTGGGACTTACGCACCCCGTAATACCCAAGTCCATATCAAAAGACAAAATAGGGCTCGAAGGGGTTATAACATCGGTGTTTTGGGCAGGGACCATCCCATTCCGCTAATTCTGCACTAAACACAATATACAACCTTACAAAATGATGCTTTTGGGGCATGATCAAAATCACTTAGTATGGCAAAAGTCATAGAATCTAGTGATCTGACGAGTATAAGTGCAATTTTAACTAACGTGTGACGAGAGACTAGGAAACTGAAGACTAGAACATTGGATCGCCAAAAGGAAGGTTAGTTGCTAAAAGGTACACAGAAACTTGTGTACAGACTGTGATGTGGTATTTGCTCTAGTTGCAAAATGACCACTTTGAGAATCTTAGTTTCCCTTACTGTTCACTCTGGGTGGGAACTACACCAAATTGAAGTTCAAAAGCTTCCTTCCATGAACACTAAGAGGAAGAAGTGTATAAAGAGATCTCCTTGAATTTCATTACCGGAAGAAACAAGAAGTCGGGTAAAGAAATATGATATGATTGCTCAGTCCAATGCAAAGGCTTAATCTTACGACAGATTATTTGATTTTCTCTTTACAAATTTGTTTTCTTATTTACTTTAACAAGGGCATACTTTCTTCCTGGAATCTATCTCTAATCTAGGCAAGTATTTATTATTTAATGTAAATCACCTCTACACAATTTGAATTCAATTAATAATATTCAGAAAACGATAATGTTACTAACATATTTTTAAAAAATAACTGAGATTTCAGAAAATGATCACATAAGATACTCTAACATATTTTAAAGTAGAATAACGAGATAATGGTTTATTTTTCAGATTTTTTAACAGTTACCTTAACAGTGTATGAATCATCAACCAAAAGATTTGGAGACTTCAAATCTCGATGAACAATGGGAGGTCTCATTTGATGAAGATAATTCATTCCACTTGCCTAGACAAACACATGACATCACAAAGTCTTAATAACAGTGGTATTTTATGTTTGATGCCAAAAGAAGGCATTGCAATTGGAAAATTGGCAGTTTTGATCAATGAAGACATACCACATCATATGCCATACTTAAGCGATGCTTCTCACTGAGTGAGGGTCCAACACTAGGCATCTGCAGAAGTTCATACAAGCTGCCTCTGCAATTCAAGGAGATTTTCTTGAAAATATCACATTCACTCTAAACTCACTTCTAACCAAGCCCATAAGTAACAACTCGTAAAACCGGTTTTTTGGCGGCCTAACTCAACCTCACAAAATTGACTTGTAAGGTGAAGATTGCCCAAGCCTTATATGAACTACTTAGGCCATATCTCTAACAAATGTAGGACTTCAACAAGAACAATACAAGGATAATTGAGTAGGAAATTATCGCACCTTGATAAATATTCTGTAACTATTGATAACTTAGGCGGTTGGATAACTGCACCCATTAGAAGTACAATGTTTGGATAGCGTAGTCGCTTCATGAGTGAGACCTATGAAATAAATTGGCAAACTGAAGTAAAATCCACGAAGGCAAAAAAAAATTTATAGGTCAAAATATTATATAAATTCATTCTCTGGCCTCATCTAAAAAAATAAAAAGAACATGAATACAAATAATAACAAATACCTCCTTTACAAATTCTCCAAATCGTTCAGAATCAAAACCTTGAACCTTAAGAATCTTGACAGCAACATCCTAAATGGGAACACAGTTAGGATCGGGTTGTATCCTGTAACCCCAACCAATGAAGATAGGACAACGTGAAAACAGTTAAAGTGGAATAATAGTTGTCATAGCGGTAAGTTTTTCTTTCTTCACTTTTGGAGTCAGCAGTTCAGGAGCCATAAATATTACGTGAGAGTTGCATGTTATTTTCCCCCTTTTTCTTCACTGTAATATTAGCTAGTGAAGTTGATTAACTCTCTAATGCTCTATCATGTAATCACAGTGGAGTCACTCATCTATATAAATGAGCGCCCTCTACTCTTTCATTAGGATAATTGTAATCCCAGCTTTCAGTTTCAATCATTTTTTAGGTTCTTGAGTTTTCTCTCAATTTCTTCAGTTTGTTACTCAAATACGGTAAAAATCCTGACTTTATCCTCCTTCCATCTCAATCTTTATTTGCTCTTCCTTCTAGATTTCTTTAATTGCACTTGTTTTAAATAGGATGTTCATGCTCAAGTCTCTTAGCTGGATATTCATTCTCTAAAGTGAATTTTCTTAGGCTACTCTCACAAACAAAAGATCCAAAGATGTTATTCACTAGTTTGCATCGTTAACTTTGGTAGAGGTCATGGACATACTGCTACGAAGTGCTTCTCTCATGCTGACTGTCTGGACACCTATTGATAGGAGACCCACTCACGGCCACCATGTTCAAAGCAACCTCATCAGAGAGGTAAGAGGTCAAAGCGTTATTACTTGATCTAGTCTAAAAAACCAGGCAGTGGCACAAGCTACATTTGAATTGGTGCAGATATATCTTCTTCGTGAGTGCAATTCCAATGTCAAAAAAAAAGTTCCCACTCATATTGCCTCTAATATTGTGTTTCACGAAACAATAAAACATACTGAGGCTGATTGTCCTTTTGGAAGTGAAAAGATTCAATAGAGGCTTGTTCTTACTGGATAGGAGCAGACTCGAGGAAAACTCCCAGACATCTTCAGTCTTCACCAAAGCAAACAACAATAATATAATATACTATAGTTGTAGTGACCAGAGAGCATGATTAACATATATGCCCCAACTTGAGGAGGGGTGTTACAGAATGGGCATTAGGTTAGGTTATTATAATTTATATGTTATAGAGCTGGGCCTATTTCTCCAATATTGTGCTTTATTTTTCAGTATAAATATAGAGAGATAAGAAGACTAGCACCACTTAGACATTTCC